>CM077004.1:14537500-15737500 GCA_039090855.1 Macrothele yani | reverse complement strand
CCAGCTCCCCGTGCGTAGGACTCCTCACAATTCCAACGAATTCACAGCATGGCTTTCCTCTACAAACCTCCCTTTTCCCACCACCAGCTGTGCCTCTAAGCCTGGCCCTACCTACTGCTACCCAGTGACAGGACAACGAAGAAATAGACAATTTCCATTGCTGGTTAAGATACGACGCCAAAAGCCATCGTCTTGTGGATTTGACCGTAAGTGAGTGACACTTTCTTCCCCCTGAGGTGGTGTCGGTTTATGGGAAGCCGTATAATGTCACGTGTAGGTGACGCCAAGGTAAGGCAGTTGACGAACGATGGTGGATTGAGAAGACTCCACCTCTGCTGCCAATTGTCCTGTAAAGGTAACGGGATCGGCTGCCACATCTTTGACCAAGGCATCGTTGTTTTTGGTCGGTAGACGTACTGACCTCAGCTTGTCTTCGTGACAAGTGTCTCTAAACATTTAACGACAGAGCTATTTAAGTGTTGTGCTGCTGTTCACTGTTTCCTCGCCTGAAAGTACAAACATTTATCTCATTCTCGCTGCTGCTGCGTTCAACGTTTTTTCCAATAACGGCGAAAAAGCTCTGGAATCACGTTTATTGGCTTCCAGCCTCCTCTTACCTGATAACGCAATGCAGCTCTTAGCTAAATTCCCTTCATCAGTCTAGTGTGTTCCATATATCTAATCGCGGTATCCAGTTGACTCCGTTGCAGGTTTCTCACAGGCATAGAGGCACAACATTATGTGCCGCTCAAAACGGGGCAAACTTTTGACTCATCCTGGTCTTTAATAATGTGCTCTAATCAAAAATACTTTGTTGTTTTTTCATTGAGAATCATAGCAAACATTTGGTCTGCGCAATTTAAACCCTATACTTCTTAAATCATTAGAAGACTAACAAGTATGGTATTGACCCTATACTTGTTAGCCTTCTAAGGATCTGTGCTTTTGCTTGAATTCAAACAACGCATGCATAGCTTGTAGCAGAGTACCACTTTGTAAAGCAACAGAGCTACTTTACAGAATATGCTCAGTTTGGATAAGACTTACATCTGATGTTTTGCACGATAAATAGATGCATGGATACAAACTTTTGAACACCATGGTACAGTCTCTGATGCAGGCAATGTGGAATAATGCACTATATTTAAAAACAATGACATTAGCACAGTATGTCGCCACCAAGGTTGAGCAGTGGTCTAAGCATTGGCTTACGACGGTTCGTCCAAGTGGGTCTGTGTTCGAATACCTATGAGGCATGGATGTGGTGTTTGCCTTACTGCCCTGAGTTTCTCCTTTCCCTGTAGCCAGTGGCCTTAAATTGGTTACAAGCGATTGCTTATAGCCCATTGAGTTGCTCACGGTAGTTATTACACCCTCAACCAAAAAAATAAATAAAAATAAAATAAAATAAGAGAGTAGTGTCCTGTGGTGTATGTCACCCTTCAGATTGATGTTCCACATAGGCCAAATATCAAAATTATCTGGGAATACAGCTGACCTTTTAACAGCATTGAGGTCATCTAGACACTCTATTTCAAGACCATCCATATGAGAAAGGAAAAAATACATGAAAGAAATACGGGATTATCTTCTTTGACGTATAACGAAGTAAATTTCTCCGTCATTTTTATCCGCGCCAGGATTCGAACCCGGGTCCCCTCATTCCGGAATAAGTTGCTCTACCAATTGAGCTACGCTGGCGTTTTATTCTGATTCCTATCTGCTTTTATGTCTAGTGCAACCTTCTGGCAGGTACGTCACATCTCCTGGTACGTTACATCATCACCCCCTTATTTATTTTTTTATTCGAAGTGCTGGAGAAGGGATTCTCTTATTTTTCCTATCTCGCGGTGTGGAAATAACATCACACCATTGCGAGATTTTGAACGGTCGGGTCATCCGGATAGTTCGGGCGCCATTATAACGAAGTAAATTTCTCCATCATTTTTATCCGCGCCGGGGTTCGAACCCGGATCCCCTTATTCCGGAATAAGTCACTCTACCAATTGAGCTACGTGGACGTTTTATTCTGATTCCTATCTGCCTTTATGTCGTGTGCGTCAGTCTCGCAGGTACGTCACATCTCCTAGTACGTTACAGACGGAATGATCTTCTTTGGATGGGAATAATGTTCTTTTACGGGAATGATCCTCTTTTACGGGAATTATCTTCTTTGGACGGGGATGATCTTCTTGGGAATTTTAATTCAACTTAACCTAAAATCGAATAGACATATAAATTACCTTTCGAATTGGTTCGCTAGGAACATCGGAGCCATTTATATCTGACTCCTCAACTGGCCCCTCAACTGATGCTTTTACATTATACACTAATTCAGACTCTTCTGAATTATTACATTTCAGTCTGCGATAAGGCAATTAAGTATAATATAAATATATTACAGATGTCTCAGAAACACATTATTAGACTTTTAGACCTTAAATTGTCATATATTCATTATTCCAGTATGCTTTTTCACTCTACGCTTAAATCCAATGATTTTCACATCAAACCAACACAGCAGTTATATGACTATAATATAGGAAAATTAATGTTAAGAAAACTAAAAATAAGTTATATCAAGACTTAATCATAATTAACACACACAGTCATTCTCATTATACAAGAAATAAAAACTTTTGATTCCTGTGTTTCCAGTAACAAACTTTTAGTTCAGATATTAATTACGCTGGTCCTACATTGTGGAATTCGCTCCCTAGTTATCTTACATCCCTAACAATATTACGTTATTCAAGAAAACATTAGTGTTATTTATTAGTTAACGCCCCATAATGTAATAATATTTTGGAAAATTGTTGTTACACTTTCGTCCGCCCTTCTGTAGCATGCCAGCTTGACGTTTTGTTCTCTTAAGAGTACTATTGTTATTTTGGGAGAAGAGGGCTAAATCAGGTCAACTTGGCCTTTTCCCTCCTCATCATATGTTGTTACCACACTATGTTCCCTTATATATACACCAGGTTGTTGTGTATTATTATTGTAACAACTAAAATGTAATAAATGAAATGAAAATGAAGATGGGTTCTTAATATCATCTACGGATATTATAATCTCAAAATTCACCTTCCAATGCCTATGGGGTGTTTAAAATAGCGCTGTTCATGGTTTTTAGATTTTTTGATACCCAAATATTTCACTCTCATAGATCCTGAATTTCAATACTCGAATAGTTCGGATGTTTAGCATTCAAATATTTTTTTATATCTGGATTACCGAACGGAGTATTTGAGTTTAAAAATCCGAACATCCGGAGATCGAAATTCGGATTGCAAAAGTTGAAAAGTAAAAATTCCTTTTTCTGCGTGGGACATCAAAAAGGGAAGATGCCTATTCGTAATCTCATAGTCAGTGTAATCTCGTTCAGTGGTTAATTTTATTTACATAGAAAGACTGCTGTCAAGTTTATACAATCTGTTAGCTTGTGATTTAGGAGACAGACAACACCTGAAAGGAACATGAAAATCGAAGTAGACGGAATCATATGAACCATGATCTTCTACCTAAGTGATGTTGCACTTTACAGATGATAGGAGATATGGATATGTGGAGGAGCACACAGTGTCAATGGGAATTGATGTTAGGGATGTTCCAAGTGGGTCAGGATGCTACGCAAAGATCGCTGGTAGACATTCCGTTCCGGCAACTGTCTGAGGGGTGAGGAAAGCTATTAAAAGTAAAAGGTGACTACCTAGTGTTTGGAAAAGCCTGTTTAAAAACAGGTCAGACCTGCACAATGTCCATTGGCAAAATGTTCTTCTGCACCATTCTTATTAGGGCAAGGAGTTGCAGAAAATGCTATTCACTGGGAAATGCCATGTAATAAACAAAAAAAGAAATGACAAAATTAGGGAAAACTTCCGTGATAAGTTAAAATGAGAGAGTTCGAATTTTCGGAAAGAATCGAAATGTTGACATATTTTATTTTCCCAGAATATTTCCCATTCCTCAAGGTAAGCGAATACATTTATATGTTACTTAAGGGAGACACATTAAGGGAATAAACGTAGGCTCCAAATTTTTTGCTTAAAATATATTCATTTTTAGAACCACAGCATTTAAAGTGCTTCTGATTCATCGTGGAAGCTCAAAATTTGGGGATAATTCACATATATTGATTTTTAAAGGAAAAAGGTTCAAAGCTTAATGGGACACTGATGGCGAGAATAAGAATCCTAATATATGATTTGCCAGAGCCCTGTTCCTCCTCCGTACCACTGTTTAAGTCGTCATAGCAGCAACCGAGTAACAAATGTTTATGACGCCACGCTCATCTTTTCGTGTACGTGACGTCATCACCTACACGCGCACAGTCCACGCGTATATCACTTTGCTCTCTTATCATAGCAGCAAAGAACACAGTTGCTGGTGTGACGTCACCTAATCCAAATCGTTCTCACATGATGTCAGAGATGCGTTACGTCACACGGTCAACTCTTTAGAGATACGAAAACGTTTCATCAGGAATTTTGGTTCACTACCTGAACCGGTGTTTAGCCATCTGTATGTGGCAACATCAAGATAAAAATAGTTCACGGAAAAGAACAGGGGAAATTGATACAGGGTTCACTGTCAGTGTATACAAAAAATGTTGTGTACAAAGAAGTGCTGACGAAATAGGGACTAACGGTTTTACAAAACACATCGCAAACAGACAGCCCATCGTAACAAATACCATAATCGGGAAATTTTGAGAAAGCTTTGAGCCAACGTCGCCATCTATTGACGTGAACCTCAATAACTTCTGTATCATAAATATTATTTTTCCCCGGTCATTATCGACGGGCTTTCATCTAGTATAGAAATATATTTGCTAATTATCTCGTTTTTCATTATTAAGAAGAACTTAAAATTGCTCCAAAATGCAATGTTATAATAGCTAATAAGTTCTCCGTACTCTCATACAGAAGCTAATTTAGGACATGCAAAAGAAAGTTTGCGCGAATCTGTTCTTAAAATTTATGACATTTCGCTGAACGGGTACTTAAGTATTCAAAAGAGAAAACAAGTTTGAAAGAAAGAGCAAATCAAAGGAAAAAGAAAACTGGCTGGACATTATCACTATACACCGAGTCATCACAGGAAAGGACAGATTGTGTGAGATCTGGGGGAGTGGGTGCCCCGATTTTCCCAAACGGATGAACTGTTGAGTTGTTCGTGATGCGCCGTAGTTAAAGTATAACAGGACTGGTGTGAAAATAGTCAAACAACCAGCAGGCAAAACTGCACAAAACAGATAAAGGCTGATGCGGGAGGTGACCGGCGTGTCAGATGACTCGTACAGGCCAACAGTTTACAACCCAATACAACACAGGTCAACAGTTTACTACCCAATACAACACAGGCCAACAGTTTACTACCCAATAAAACCCAGGCCAACAGTTTACTACCCAATACAACGCAAATCAACAATTTACTACCCAATACACCACAGGCCAAAAGTTTACTACCCAATACAACACAGGGCAATAGTTTACTACCCAATACAACACAGGCCAACAGTTTACTACCCAATGCAACACAGGTCAACAGTTTATTACCCAATACAACACAGGCCAACAGTTTCCAACCCAATACAACACAGGCCAACAGTTTACTACCCAATGCAACACAGACCAACAGTTTACCACCCAATACAACACAAGCCAACAGTTTACTACCCAATAAAACACAGGTCAACAGTTTACTACCCAATACAACACAAGCCAACAATTTAGTACTGAATACAACACAGGCCAAACGTTTACTACATAATACAACATATGCTTACAGTTTACTACCCAATACAACACAGGCCAACAGTTTACTACCCAATACAACACAGGCAAACAATTTACTACTAAATACCACACAGGCCAAAAGTTTACTACCCAATACAACACAGGCCAACAATTTACTACCCAATACAACACAGGCCAAAAGTTTACTACACAATACAACACATGCCAAAACTTTACTACCAATACAACACAGGCCAACAGTTTACTACTCAATACAACACAGGCCAACAATTTACTATCCAATACAACACAGGTCAAACGTTTACTACCCAATACAACACAGGCCAACAATTTACTACCCAATACAACACAGGCCAACAGTGTACTACCCAATACAACACATGCCAACAGTTTACCACCCTATACAACACAGGCCAACAGTTTACTACCCAATACAACACAGGCCAAAAGTTTACTACCCAATAAAACACAGGTCAACAGTTTACTACCAAATACAACACAGGCCAACAGTTTACTACCTAATGCAACACAGGCCAACAGTTTACAACCCAATACAACACAAGCCAACAGTTTACTACCAAATACAACTCAAGCCAACAGTTTACTACCTAATACAACACAGGCCAACAGTTTACAACCCAATACAACACAGGCTAAATGTTTACTACCCAATACAACACAGGAGAACAGTTTACTACCCAATACAACTGAGGCCAACAGTTTACTGCCCAATACAACACCGGTCAAACCGGAAGTGTCAGTCATAACCATGCGACGCATAGCATGGCTATAGCGGCAGACAACCGTAACGACATCCTCTCTTAACCACCCTTCATCGGCACATAAGACTCGCCTGGTGCAGAGATCTTGCAATTTGGAAGACGGATGACTAAAATAAAATGTGTGCTGGTCTGCCGAGTAGCACCTTTTACTCAAATCCGTGGGTTGCCGTGTACGTATTTGTCGCAAACAACATCACTCGATCCATCCAGCATGGTCTCCACAGTGAAATCCGATGGAGGCGATTGTATGGTGTTGGGCACATTTAGTTCAGGAACTTAGATCCCTGGTGCATGCGGAACAACGTATGGCTGGTGCCCACTATCGTGAATTGCTCGATGAAACTATACACCCAACAATGTTGCCCTTTTTTCCGAATGGCGACGATGCCTTCCGAGAATATATTGCGCCGAGCCAAAGCTCCAGTTTTGCACAGGAATTCTTTGAGGAACACAGTTGAGACTTTCAACATATCAACTGGCTTCTGAACTCTCCTGATATCAATTTCATAGAGCACTTCTAGGACACTATGGAAAGGCATTTCATGCTTTTAGATACGCGAATCACTTCCATACCTGCATTCGAGGCCTCATTACACACAGATTGGCGGGCCATATCTTCAAAATACTCCCGGAATCTCATTAAGTCAATGCCCCGTCAGACAGATGCTATACTCACGGCAATCGGAGGACTTATGAAATATTAAGTAGGTGGTCATAATACAGTGATTACTCAGTGCAAGTTTCAGTCGTGCGCTAGTCGTATTGTATTGAGAATAAATGTCCCAAGTGAACGTCCCATTGGATACAGTGTAGTGCAATTATGCATATACAGCCACCCATTGACGAAAACAACTCTATTTTTTCTGTTTTGGTAGCGAATTATGGAGGCCTCAACAAAATAGCATGAAATCTCCTCAGTAGTATGCAGACATGACAAAAAATTACGTAAGCAAAAGAATAAAGATAAAGAACAAATGCAGGAAAGAAAGGAAAAAGAAGAAAAGCTAAAAAATGAACAACTTGAAATAAAGAACTGTGCAAAATAAGTAGTAAATGGAAAAAGGGAAAAATGAAGATCATAACGGCAATATATATCCTACTCGAAATCCGGACATTCGAAAAGTAGTACTAGAACATACCGGATGTGCATGGTTCAATCTGAAGTTCGGTTTTACTTCATTTCGGAATTTTTGTACACCGAATTCGTGATTTTGACACTTTGCAAATCATTACACCCCAACTATTTCTCTGACCCTGGATGCGGTAGGGAATTTCTAAAACTATTCTGAAATCTGCGTCTACACTTTGAGACAAAATTCTTTTTTATATGGACATCATCTGCATCCGGAAAGAAGAGGGCCTCTTCTGAGAAAACCACTCGCCTCTACTTCTCTACTGAAACCAACTGCTCTCTACATCACTGAGATTTGGAAGGTAGAATAGGAAGGTGGAATAGAACACTGGATTAGGAAGGTGTCAGAGGCAACAAATTCATTTGAAGTAACGAAATCATATTATCCCGATCTTACTTAAATCGTTCTTCGCGAAACCGGCCTATACAAATTGAGTGACACATTTCGTTACGTAGCAAAGATGTTTCAGAGGGTTTTGCACACGGTGAACCAAAATTCACTGTGCACCAGCCAAGACAATACACGTACATCAACTACGAGCGTACCTGCTACAATAAATGCTGAAAATGGCCCCCTCCTGTGTGTAGACATGCATCCACGCGTCTGAAAATGTTCTCAAAGACAAGCGACCAGTCCAACGGAGGAATATTGCTGATTACTGTTGTGATCGCTTCCTCCAGTTCTAACAGAGAACAGAGATTGTTCTTGTAAAGAGAGTTTTTCAGTGAACCCCACGGATAAAAATCTGGAGGCGTGAGATCGGGCGAACGTGGCGGCCATATGCCTTTGGAGGTGATCCTGTTTCTGATCACACCGGTCAACAACGCCATAGGGACATGAGCTGTTTGGGACGTAGCGAAATCCTGCTGGAAGTAGCCATTATCAATTCCCACCTCGGTTAAGTGCCCGATCAATGGGTACAAGATATTGTCACAATATTTTGTAGCGTTTATGGTCCCCTCGAAGAATATGGGCCAAATTATTCGTCTTCGATATATCGCACACCTCACACCAATCTTCTGATCATGTAACGGCATTTCGTTGGTGTATCTGATGCGGATTATTGGAAGAAAACATGTGGCTGTTTTGGTGTTCACATATCCCGATAAGTGGAATAGCGCCTAATCGGAGTAAAAGGTGACTTGCATAATATCCTGTCCCTTTGTCGTTAATGAAGTCCTTGAACCATCTGTTATATTCCTCATGCTTACCGTAGTCTGTGTGTTTCAGTCGTGCACTGTTCTGATTTTGTACGGGTAGAGCTGCAGTCACGTCGTCAGTGCCTTACGGGTACTACTGTACGACACGCCAACTTGTTGTGCCAATTATCGTACCGACCAGTTTGGATTTTTAGTGGTGCGAACGGAAATATCTTCCACCTTTTCCTCCGTTAACACTCGCGGTCTACCGCTTCTCGGAGCATCTCTCACTGATCCAGTTTTACGAAACTTTTCAAGTAACAGCCTCACTGCATTGCGATGGGGTGCTTCAGTGTCCGGGATTTTTCGTTTGTACTTACGTTTCACTTCGTCTGTATATTCACCTCCACTACGGAACACATGTTCAATAAGAAACACTCGACCCTCAAACGACAACAACATGCTCAACCGGCCACTGTGACGCTTCACTACTGACTGATGCACTCACGGCCAGACGCCAGGCGCCAGAAATACCGGCTGGGTCGTTCAAGGTCAGAAGGCACGATGCGCGTAACTCGCCCCAAACACGTGAACATTCTCCCTTTACGATATTCCATGTAGGTGCGCGGTAACTATATTTTATCGGTTTCTTATTATTATTTCTTATCACAGTACATCATTTGCACAGAGACATTTGGCTCACCCTGTATTTGCATATCTCAGAACTTGGATCTTCTTTTGTGATATGTCTATGCATACAGTCTTTGACGACTACATCTCTTCATGCTTCTACCTCCATGTGCCCCACTCAAATGTAATCTCTTGTATCTAACTATCTCCATGTTGTTTATCCATGACTAACACTTCCCTGGATTATAGCAAAACATCAACTCATATCATAGCGATGCCATCGGTAAAAACAAATCACATTATTGGTGACGATACTACCTTTATATCCGATATCAGTAACGCCCTTGTGTTGTTGATATTTTTCATGTACATACGAATACAATTTGCCCATCATTTGCAAAGGGTTTCGAAATTACTTTGCTCGATATGTCAGTAAAATACTCCGCCAAATAAAAAGTTTTCCACGAAGTGCAGCACAATGCCTTAGCGAATTTGGATACACTAGTTTTTAATTTTTTTGACGGGGTGGAATTATGTCTGTCTTCTACTAATGTAGTTTACGATATTCCCGTAGCGTTAATTTCGTCCAAGATAACTTGCAACGTAAAATTGTAAAATGGATTTGGTCTTTTTTCTAGGAAGATCAGATGACAAAGTATTCTAAGGAATTCTTGATCTGTATATCTATCGATAATCTATCTGTCTGCCTGTCTCCCTTACTTAGAATCAAAGCAGTCTGTTGCCTGCATTTGTTGGCATCCAACTCATATAAAAAATTTAGTAAAAGAGAAAGGGGGCAAGCAGCATATTTGTGTTCACCATTTATTCTTTCTCTTTCCAACAACTGATGTTTTGTGTATATGTGCTGCAAGATATTCTAATTTTTTAATGGACAGATGCATATGCATACAATACCTTCAGTTCTGGCATTCTCTCCACTTTCTCCATAGGAACTGTAACAGTATGAGCTTCATTTCCTGTCATTACCTGAGGAACTCCCTGTGGATCAAGCTCTCTGTATCTCTTGAAGACACTAAGAAGAAAACAGGAGAATGAAGACACGACTGAAAAACAGTTTTTTGAGAAGCAAATGTACACCAAAGAACTAAAACATTATGACTAACTGCCTATCACCAGATGAGGCATGGACGTTACAAGATTTCTAAAGAGGTCTTGTCTTATCTGGTGCCAAAGGGTTACTAGCAGATCTTTTAACTGTTTCCAGTTACGTGCTTCAGCCGCGGCTGATCTGATTTGCTGTTCCAACACAAGTCACAGATGCTGGATCGGATTGATATCTGGGTATTATGGAGGTGAATGCAATGCTTAGAAGTCTTTCGCATATGCCGCGAACCATTCTTGAACAATCCGTGAAGTGCGGCATGGCACAGTATCTGCTGAAAGAAGGCACTACTGGAGGAGAATACCGTTGCCGTGAAGTGCGGCATGGCACAGTATCTGCTGAAAGAAGACACTACTGGAGGAGAATACCGTTACTGTGAAGTGCGGCATGGCACAGTATCTGCTGAAAGAAAGCACTACTGGAGAAGAATACCGTTACCGTGAAGTGCGGCATGGCACAGTATCTGCTGAAAGAAGACACTACTGGAGGAGAATACGTTACCGTGAAGTGCGGCATGGCACAGTATCTGCTGAAAGAAGGCACTACTGGAGGGAAATACCGTTATCGTGAAGTGCGGCATGGCACAGTATCTGCTGAAAGAAGACACTACTGGAGGAGAATACCGTTATCGTGAAGTGCGGCATGGCACAGTATCTGCTGAACGAAGACACTACTGGAGGAGAATACCGTTACCATGAAGTGCGGCATGGCACATTATCTGCTGAAAGAAGACACTACTGGAGGAGAATACCGTTACCGTGCAGTGCGGCATGGCACATTATCTGCTGAAAGAAGACACTACTGGAGAAGAATACCGTCATCATGAAGTGCGGCATCTGCGGCATCACACAGTATCTGCGGAAAGAAGACACTTCTGGAGGAGAATACCGTTACCATGAAAGATATACCTGGTCTGCAATGCTGTTTAAGTAGGTGATAGATGTCTTAGTTTCCCGCACATGGGAGAATGGACCCACTTTTTTCCAGCAGAGCATCGTCCAAAGCATCACACTTTCGCCATCAGCCAGTTTTCGTCCCACAGTGCATCCTAGTGACAATAGTTCCCGAGGTAAACGACGCACACCTATTCGGCAGTCCATATGGTGCAACTGGAACCGAGATGATTCATTTTGAGCAGACAACCGCCTTTCAGGAATTAGAGGTCCAGTTTTGATACACAGTTATCCGGCCGTCCATATGGCGCAACAGTAACCGAAATTCATTTGAGCAGACGACCTTCTTTGAGGTATTCAAGGTCCAGTTTTGACGCTAACCTGTATTGCCTTCCGTATTGTGCAAAAGGGACCGAGATTCATTTGGCCAGAAAACATCCCTTCAGGCATTCAAGATCCAGCTTTAACGCACATCTATTCGGTCGTCCATATTGTGTAAGAGGAACCGAGATTCATTTTACCAGACAATCTCCTTTCAGGTATTTAGGGTCCAGTATTGACACACGCCTATCCGGCCATCCATATGGTGCAACAGAAACCGAGATTCCTTTGAGCAGACAACATCCTTTCGGGTATTCAAGATCAAGTTCTGATCCATGCGTGCTCACTGTAGGCGCTTTTGATGGTCCAGATTTGATAATCGCGTGCTCACTGTAAGCGATTTCGATGGTGAACTGAGGTTATCATTGACTCTCGGAGCGTCAACCACATTTTCAGCAGGATTCGATGCATTGTGTGTTATAACGCATTATTCTCATCACAAGCATTTAAATTACCAATGCGTTGCGCCACAATATCCCTTCAATTGGCTCGTACAATACGGAATAGATTCCGCTGACCTCTAGCGTGGCCCGCACACTGCCGGCGAGTGGTGGTTCTTTCCCTCCTCGGATTATATTTTGAAAGTGTAAAACACCGGCTACCGTGAGAATCTCACAAGCCTTCACGTGTCGGAAATACCCGGACCCAGTCGTCTGGCCATTGCAATTTGGTCATTGTCACACTCGCTTAAGGGCGATGCCTTTCTCAACAGAAGAACAAGAAGAAGCCACCTTGGTGGCGCACTGGACTAATCACAGGCTTATGACCATTCGTTTGTAATGGGTTCGCATTCGATTCCTGGTAAGACATGGATATCGTGTATGCTGTACGGCCCTGGCTCTCTGCTTTCTCTGGAACCAGTGGTCTTACATTCGAGACTGGTGACTGCTTATAGCTATAACAGAGGTCATTAAACATCCAAATAAAAGAAAAGAACAATAATAACATTGATTAACAGAGCTCAGTGTGAGGTGATTCTTGTATCGTTTCATGACCTTCACGCGCACCTGCAATTGCTTCGATTTGCAAAACTGCGCGCAGGTCATAAAATGTTGGCTCTTCGGTGTGTCCACTGTACATACAAAATATACAAACATGGTAAAGCGTAATTTCGCTAATTAAAATCATATCATTATTTCCTTTCACAACAGAGACCCTTGCGATATACATAACAAAATGTATTTTCCTTCTTTGCTTCGGATCTTTCTTGATGAACAAAAAATATTTATTTAAGTAAGTAACTGTTATGAAAGATGTTGAACTTCAGCAGTCGTTTTGTTTAGTGAGAAGAAACAACAATAGAATTTACTGAGGAATACGAATGGTTAAATTGCTCTATCACCAACTATACGTTTCCCGTTTATTGAACAAGAATCAAATGAAAACAAATATTCCCTTATTTCTAATTAAAAACAAATCGCGTAATGTATGCAGGTAGCTTTATTTTAAAAGTACGGCCTGCTCAAGATTTAAAATTCTCTTGTGTTCAGTATATTCAAGTATTTACGTCAGCAAAACCAGACATTTTGTGGTAAAGAGCCTTCTTCAAAGAGGTTAATGTGATCTGATGATCATCTGCGTTTATCAATGCACAGCGGAAGTGAAATTCGATAATAGAATGCTTTCCATATTCGAAAACATTATAGCTTTCACTTTTCCCTGGTTTGGCAGTGTCTTTAATTTCTTCATGGCAGGGGAACCAGAACGCATTCATGACCACTGATTTGGTTTTGCTCTGCAGACTGGAACTGAACACCCATGTCTCATCGCTAGTTACGATTCTGCCTAACAAGGCCTCTTTCTCTTGTACCTGTTGCTGGAGAAGTGTTCAGTGATATAATCATGCGTGCACTTTTGTGGTCATCATTCAAATATAAGCTGAAGACATTTCGGTATCCTGTATCCTCCTGAATGAAGTCCTACATCATTCCTTGTCAAAGGCTCAATCGCTGCACTGATTTGCCAGAGAGATACATATGCCGTAATACAACGTTCAGTTGATACCATCAAATATAGTATGTCGATGGTTACCCATTGCTTTGTTTATCCACTACGCTCATCCGATTACATGTCAACACATCTGCCAATGCTGCAGTGTCATTACACGTGAACCACCGACTATCACCATTTCACGACGGATTTCATCAGGCTGGATGCACTGATCTCTTAAAAACGGATCTTTGATCACATTTTTTCCTGGTATCCATTCGTTCAGTCCGGTCATCATCCCTACACTGATTTTCCGCACGTGTACAACGTATGCATTCTGGTCATCTAGTAGATATAGGCCTATCACGTACTAACAAACAGCAGAGTCGCAATTGTACGATGATGTCCTCTTTGATGAGGATATCTTACTCTCCGATGAAGTCTTGTACGATGATGTACTCTCCGATGAAGTCTTGCACGATTATGTCCTCTTTGATGAGGATATCTTACTCTCCGATGAAGTCTTGTACGATAATGTCCTCTTTGATGATTGAATCTTACTCTCCGATTATGTCCTCTTTGATGAGGATATCTTACTTATAACGAAGTCAATTTCTCCGTCATTTTTATCCGCGCCGGGGTTCGAACCCGGGTCCACTCATTCCGGAATAAGTTGCTCTACCAATTAAGCTACGCGGACATTTGTTCTGATTCCTATCTGCCTTTATGTCGTGTGCGTCCTGCTGGCAGGTACGTCACATCTCCTGGTACGTTACATCATCTCCCCCTTATTTTTCTTTCTTTCGAAGTGCTGCTCATATTTTTCCTATCTCGCGGTGTGGAAATAACATCACACCAATGCGAGATTTTGAACGGTCGGGTCATCCGGGTAGTTCGGGCGCCATTATAACGAAGTAAATTTCTCCGTCATTTTTATCCGCGCCAGGATTCGAACCCGAGGCCGCTTATTCCGGAACAAGTTGCTCTACCAATTAAGCTACGCGGACATTGATTCTAATTACTATCTGCCTTTATGTCGTGTGCGTCCTTCTGGCAGGTACGTCACATCTCCTGGTACGTTACATCATCTCCCCCTTATTTTTCTTTCGAAGTGCTGCTCATATTTTTCCTATCTCGCGGTGTGGAAATAACATCACACCAATGCGAGATTTTGAACGGTCGGGTCATCCAGATAGTTCGGGCGCCATTATAACGAAGTGAATTTCTCCGTCATTTTTATCCGCGCCGGGGTTCGAACCCGGGTCCACTCATTCCGGAATAAGTTGCTCTACCAATTAAGCTACGCGGACATTTGTTCTGATTCCTATCTGCCTTTATGTCGTGTGCGTCCTGCTGGCAGGTACGTCACATCTCCTGGTACGTTACATACTCTCCGATGAAGTCTTGTATAAATATAAATATTTTACTTCTGACTTCCTTTGCGCAAGAAATGTTTCAAATGCGGTCTACCAGAAATCATATTTCTGGGATTACGATGCTTCACAGCTAAACGATAAATTATTTATTGCTAAACAAAGCTTTCTGAGCAAATGTTCGATTTACAGGGTATTTCATCACAATGCCATCTTCAGAGAAAAATGGATGTCTCCAAATTTTACCAAGAAATATAAAAGGAACAAGCAATGAGGCTTTGAAAATTTCGAGACTTTCAAGACCCTATTAAAGGACAGTCATAAAATGTACCAAAACTTTTGACAGGCTGCAAAAAATTGAATTCAAGTTTTACATGTGAAAGCCCTTCTGAAAATGCTTCTAAAAGATAAAAATTTGACAACTTCATTTGCATACTAAACAATATAGATGACACCAAATTTTCAGTTGTAATGAGCACGTCCCTTGAATTGTTTCCGAAGCGAATAACATTTATCAAAGTTACGCAAAATCAATGGAAATGGTTAGGAGAAAAGGAGCAACCGGATTTCTACTATCGATAAAACATCTAGAAACAGTTTTTGTAAACAGCCAGAAACAGAAACAGCTACCAGTGGCTAAAAGGTATGCTACGAAAATTTACAAATGGCTCACGAAAAGTTTCTCACAGTAGAAGGAAAGTGTCAGAGACAAAGGTATTTTCAAATCACACAATTAAAAGAAGAAATATAGAAGGAAACACGATATAACTCTACGTCTTGTGAAAACACAAGTTTGTCCGCGACGGGCATCAAATCTGTGTCCCTGACTCCGAAGTAAGGGGCTCTCCCAACTGAGCTACGCGGACAGAATGTCTGGCTGCAGATTTGTCGTGTTGACACATGTTTTTACCTCTGTAGTACGTCACAGCCTCGAGCCGAAGTATTATTGCATAATGGAAAAGTTGAAAGTAGGCGAAAAATACTCATGGCAAAATCTGTACTAAGGGAAAAGAATTTTTCAAATAACTCTCCGGAACGCCGAGATAACGAGAAAAAGGTTTTGGCCATCCATTTTTTACGCTTCCCAACCGTAGGTTGAAGAAGGGTATATGCTTCAGCTTTGTCCGTACGTCCGCCCTTCAGTCTCTCGGCACGATAACTCACGTTAAAACTGTTAGATTTTGATGGATTTTTTGTATGTGGCAGGGGACGAATCAATGGGGGACGAATCCTATTGAAAATGGACGAAATGGGGTCAAAGGTCACGGCATACGAGCGGGATCCATTCCATTGCCCTTATGCGTCATAACTTTCGTAAATATGGTTCGATGTCAACGAAAGTTTAGTATATTATAGGAAACCACCTGGGAATGATCCCTATTGAAAATGGGTGAAGTGGGGTCAAAGGTCAGGACATAGGAGCGGGATGCATTCCATTGCCTTTATGCGTTATAACGTGCGTAAAAATGATCGATTTCGATGAAATTTTAGTATGTGGTAGGGGACCACCTGTGGACGAACCCTATTGAAAATTGGACAAATAGGGTCAAAGGTCAGGACATAGGATCGGGATCCATTCCATCGCCCTTATCCCATACTATTAAGGTGTACGTCAAGTAATTTGGCTTCCTATACTTCCAATGGAAAAACTTTTGTACACATTTCCTTCACAGTTAGTGTGTTCCCACGGATGGAAATTTGAACATCGATTAAAATAACTTTATATTATAACTTGGAATACTTAACATTTTCTAAAACATAACCTTAATTATATTAAAAACAATAACGTTTCTTTTGGTGTTGTTGAAACCAGAAAAAAGATGGAGCGACCTGTACTTTGATGACGTCAGTAGACAAATAAATGTTAGATTGCATAATTATGGTTATGTTTTAGGAAATATTAAGAATTCCAAGTTATAAAATGAAGCTATTTTAATCGATGTTCAAATTTTCATCCTTGGAAACGCATTAATTGTGAAGAAAATGTGTACAGAAGTTTTTCCATTGAAAGTATAGGAAGTAAAATTACTTGACGTCCACCTTAAAGGAGCAATTATTGTATGTATGTAAATTTTATTTTGAAAACGGCTCTAAGGATTTTCATGAAAGTCCTTAACCTACCGTTTTCTGGTACTTGATATCGATTTAGCTGGATTTCGACTTTTGGAAAATTGGTTTAGTGCGTTAAATAACCACCCTGAATTACCACCTTTTTAGTGTCATAGCGTCGTTCCATTCATGTTACCCATGCTTAGAAATCTTACGACATCACAATCTCACGACTGAGATGTCGGCGCGCGGTCACGCCATCTGTCTCATTACGTCACGCGTTGTGTGTGGAACCTATTAAAGGTTTATGACGTCACACTCTTGCAAGCATATGGTCGCGATTCCCATCTGCATCATTACGTCACGCGTTGTGTGCGTATACCCGTCCGCACGATAACTGGCGTAAAAATCGTTCGATTTCGATGAAATTGTAGTATGTGGTAGGGGACCACCTTGGAAGGAAACCTATTGAAAGCGAACGAGATTGCGTCAAAGATCAGGACAAAGAAGCGGGATCTATTCCATTGCTCTTATGCGTCATAACTAACGTAAAAAAGGTTCGATTTCGATGAAAGTTTAGTATGTGATAGGGGTCCACCTGCGGACAAATTCTGTTGTAAATGGGCGAAATGGGTTGAAAGGTCAGGACATAAGAGCGGAATCACTTCCATCGCCATTATGCAGCATAACGTGCGTAAAAATGCTTCGATTTGGATGAAATGTTAGTATGTTGTAGGTGTCTGCCTGGAGATGAATTCTATTGAAAATGAGCGAAGTGGTGTCAAAGGTTAGGACACAGGAGCGGGGTCTATTCCATAGCCCTTATGCATCATAACTGACGTAAAAATGCTGCGATTGCAACAAGACTTTATCATGTTATTCCGCAGGTATGCTGAACCGGTTCTGTTGAATGTCATCGAAATGGGATTAAAAGTCAGCGCACAAGACCGAGATTTATTCCTCAGCCTTTATCCTCGTAACTTGAGTAATGATTTCTGGTATGTTGGAAAGCATATTATAATCAATGCATTGCATGATTTTACTAATTTGTTTAAAAAGGATAATGCTCCTATCTTTATTGTAGCGAGTGGCATACAGTAAAAACAAATCTTAATAAGGTTTTTAGAAGCAGAGATACGACTGCAAACGCAATTAAACAAACACCCTCCAGAGGCAGAATTGTGAAATACAAAAGTGCTCAAGTACAAAACTAAAGTGTTCCACAAGATAAATGATATCCGAAATTTTTAAGTCGCACATTTAGAAGCAGAAATATTGAGAAAAACAGATTAAACAATTGCGCCCCATAGTGGCGAATTTGGGCGTTATTTTCGGAAGAAAAAGCTCACGAACAATTTTCATATCTAGTAGTATCTGACCGAAAAAAAAAAATTTCCATCGGATTTTTAGTTCCGCAGATATTGCTCCTGAATTTGCACCCTCTAGTGGCACACTTGGGCGTTAAGATAAATTTGAAATTATATGGGAAACATTTTGCACCGGAAATGCTCTGCCAAAAAGATTTCTTTTTTTCAAATCGGACTCTTGGAAGCAGAGATATCGACAAAAATAGGATGTGAATCAAATCTCTCTGGCGAAAAAACTATACATTATTTTAACCAGAAGGCATTCTCAGAAGGGTTTTTGAGGTAAACGGCATAGGTCCGCGGAAGAATTTTGTCAATCCAGTTTTCAGAAGTTCAGATTTTAAGACGATTACATCAGAACAGAAAAAAACACACACGCCCTGTGGTGGTCAAACCGTTCTTTACCAAAAATTAGAAATTATAAGAAAAGGACTTCGTGTCAGGAGAAGTCTTTGATTTAGAAGAACATTTTCCAATTCCGCATTTAAAAGCTGAAATATCAGGGGAATCGCAATTTACGTTACACCCCATAGGGAAAATTATTTGCTTTATTTGAGAAAGTAACTCTACCTGAAATAGTTTTCATTATAAATGGCATCAAAAGGGAGAAGAATTTTTTCAATCAGATATTTAGAAGCATATGTATGGAATACAATTTTTAGCACGTCTTTTGTTAAAAAAAATCCTGCTTTTGTTATCGGTTTGTCCGTCTGTCCGCATGTGGACACAATATCTCTGCAACTATTCCTCCGATTTGAAAAATTATTTTTCATTCGGAAGCTGCAAAGTGTGAATGATGATCCTTCATTTCGGTTTTGTTTACAATGTACAATTTCGCCACAAGAGGGCGTAAATGCAGATAATTTGGAATTCAAAATGTATTTTATTCCATGCATTTGCTTCTAAACATCCAATTCAAAAAATTATGTAGCCTCTCAATTCTACTCATGGCGAACATTTTTTTAGGTATAGTATATTTTTCAAGGTACCCATAGATTCTCCGCTAGGGGGCGTAGAAGTAAATTGCGTTTCCACCGATATCTCTGCTTCTAAAACTCCGATTTGAACAATTATTTCGGCAGAGGTTACAGCTACGGTTGAGAAATATTTCGCATACAATTTTTAATTTTTTGTATAAAACGGTTTGGCTTCCAGGAGGCGCAAGTGTTCATTTCTGTTTCTGATGTATTTGCAACAAAATCTGAGCTTCTAAAATCTCGACTAAAAAATTATTTCGTGGACTGATACTACTCACGTCAACAAACCATTTCGGAATATTTTCTTCTTAAAATAATGCATTGTTTCTCCGCCAGGGGCATGGATGTATACCTTATTTTTGTCAATATCTCTGCTTCTAATGGTGAAATTTGAAAAAAAAGTTTCTTCTTTGTTGCATAGAGTTTCCGGTGCGACATGTTTTTCATATAATTTCAAAATTTTTAAGTCTGTCATTGACTTTCTGCTAGGGGGAGTAAATGTAAATTGCGCTTTCCCCGATATTTCTGCTTCTAAAACTCCGATTTGGAACATTTTTCCTGCACCGGATACAGCTCCAGGTGGGAAATATTTTAGTTGTAATTTATAATTTTTTACAAAATATGGTTTGGACACCAGGGGGCGTAAGCGTTAATTTCCGCTTCGTAGGTATTTCCATCAAAATCTGAGGTTCTAAAATCTCGATTGAGAAAATTCTTTTGTGGACCGATACCGCTCATGTCGATAAACATATGAGAATATTTGGGATACTATATTTTGCAGACACCAGCTCAGAGAGCACATAATATTTCGTATGTGTTAGAAGTACGTATCACTGAAACATTTAGACTTTTCAGATACGTTGCGCAAGGTAACAGTAATGTTTCAGAAACCGTACGGTTACGTCAAAATGCCCTCAAACGTTACGTAACTTTGAAACATAACGAATTTCTTACAGTGAATCACCTTTGTAACTTCAACATGCCAACTTCATGTTACTGTTACGTATTTGAAAGATATTTGTAACTTTTTTTCAGAAACTTACGGTTACGTCAAAATGTCCTCAAACGTTATATAACTTTGAAACATAACCGATACGTTACAATGAAAGGTCTTTGTAACTTCAACAAACCAAATGTTACTGTTACGTATTTGAAATAATTTGTAACTTTGTTTCAGAAACCTTACGGTTACGTCAAAATGTCCTCAAACGGTACATAATTTTGAAACATAACAGATACGTTACAGTTAAAAGTCTTTGTAATTTTATGTTACTGTTACGTATTTGGAAGATATTTGTGACAGCATCATATCACTGTTACGTATTTACTACGTTGAACATTATGGTTTTAATAAACTTTGTAAATTCACAATAAAAAATATCACACTCGACAGCTGTTTCAAAAGCAACCACAGTCGTATTACGAGTTGTTTACGTTTCCACATGTTCAACGCAGTCCGCTGTCCATTGTGAACAGTAGCGGTATATATTGATAACAATATAAATAAAATTCGGTCTCAAATGAGGGTGTCTAATTTTTATTATACGTGTGGAATAGACTATACTGTATTTCAGCGAAAAAAGAAAAACAATCAAATTCGTCATTTCTCTAAATACCTACCAATATGAAATTTCTTAGCTTCAAGTTAAAAAAAACATGCTGGTATAGTATACTAATACAACAACACAGCCATCTACTTAGAGTTTATAAAATGCTTTTTTGAATTTAAAAATTATAATAATCAAAACAATTACCTACTTTCAGATGATCTTAAATCACAATAAAAAAAAGGATGAAATATTAAATCAAATAACTAGCTAACTCGAGTACGACAGTATCACCAAATAATATCCCAGTAGCACATAGAAATACGACTACGAGAGTGTTTCGGTGAAATGGCATAAATGCGTATGCGCATCTACGCCGTTGCCAAACCAAAAATCTTAAATATCGCCGGAGTATAGCATCAAGGTAGCAATTATGTACAATGGAAGCTATAAAACAGTAGTATCGGTGAATGCTATTTTTAACGTAACCGTAATTTACAAAGAGTTATTTTCCAAAGTACTGTAGATGTTGCTGAAACGTAATTGTAAGATATCTCTGAAAGTGTAACGAAAATAATCGATTGTAACATTATTGATACATATCTGAAACGTTTTGGGCTGTATGGGAGAGATTCTCGCAGATCCTCAAAAGTCACCTGTGACGAATAAATACATGGAACCGGTTGGAAGAGATAAATCCACAGATGTTCAATGGGGTTGATGTCCGGCGAGTACAGAGACCAGAATAATAAGCGAGAGTCACTGGAATGTTCCGCAAACCATTCTCGCATACGCACAACAAGGCAACGAGCATTTTCTTGCTGAAGGCAACCTATGACGTCGGAGTAGACAGTCATCATGAATGGGAGTACCTGATCCGCCACAGTGGATACGCAGCCGGAAGCATTCATCGGGCGATTTAGAGGGTCAATTTTTCCCAATGATTTCCAAGGAAACTTGCTCCTCACGTGCACATTACCACCTCCTGTCTGTTACTTCTCGAGCATCGTTTCGGGAGGATTTCTGTCAGCAGCACTTTGCCGTAGGCTCCATCAACCACCCGCACGATAAAGCAGAAAACTTGTTTTGTCTGAAAAAGCAACATTTTCCCTCATTTCGATGGTCCAATGCCTAGTCTCAGATTCAAATTCAGTCCTTAATCGTCGACATTTAGCCAGTGGCATGCGTAATTTTAGTGGACTGCGACTTCGGAGACAGATTTAGAGCGGAAATCGTTGGACTGCGGTTAGCGATATGATGCTTGATCTGCCTACATTGAATGCACTGGTCAATTGTTCTACTGTGGACGGACTCTTGGATCGTCCTAATCGGAATAGCGTCGCTGCCCACGATCTTGCAGGTTGCCTTCCATTCGTAGAATACTGTAACACTTGACTACGGAGATAAGAAGAGTTGCTGTTAATGCAAGATATATTTAACACCCAAGACTCAAGGTTAAAATTTTATTACGTTGAAAATATGGAATGACATGAGATATTTCAGACCTTTAATAAAGATCCATCATCAGATGTAAAAATCACTGCATGGAACACAAAGAAACGTGAAAATAAATCTTACATGACGTAAGCCTTGATGTAATCAGGTAATGTCCAATAAGCGGGCTAGGTAAGATAGTTCATGTTAGCTTAAGTGTCCTTGTGGGAAAGGTATTGTTCCTCGGAATAAACCTGGGAAACTCCAGAGAAAATAGTCCCCTAGAGGATTGGAACAAGCATAGGAAGGATATCAATACAAACCCTATCTCCATAGCAACCATCAATGTAAGCACTTTCAGTGATCAATGATCATATGTAGAGGATTTTAGGAATTGAGTGTCTGACCCCAGGTCTTAAACAACCCTTAGAAATAGGAAGCTTTGAGATTTGGGCTAGAGTGCTCGATAGGAAAGTGACACGGAAGCGAAGTAGAAAGGAGGAGGAAGACGCCCTTATTTTTTACCGGGGGCCAGTACCCGGTGTCCGACGGCTTAACGTGCTCATCCGACGCACGGCGGATATTTAATGGATCGAGCGTTCGTACCTGCCTGGGATCGAACCTGAGGTCCTTTTCGCGGCAGTTGCGAACGATGCCCACTAAGCCACCCGCGGCCCCATATAAGCACTTTCTGTAAACCGTAACACATATCTGGAGGTTGGGGTATTCAAAAAAGTAGTATCCGCCCACACTAGTTTACAAGACGAGAGATAGAGCAGTGTGATTGGCACCAATTTTGACACTATATTTTTGCTCTGCCAATCGGGTACATTAAGTTCTAAAAGTAGAGCCGATATATATTTTTATAAATTTGGATTGATCCACAGATTTCAGAGGTATAGACTATACTCCAAATCTGGAATATAGATTCACAGGGTCCCGGTCATTGAAGATCATGGAAAGAAGATTTTTTTATTTGTTGTCCCAAACTGTAATTACAACAAACATTTTTTAAAATACCGTTAATCTTCGGATCATGAGTCATGGAACCGACAAAGTTTGTTGCTTCCCCAACATAAACAGGTCACACTCACCTCCTTATGTGCGGGAAGCAATAACTTTTGTCGTTTCCATGAGTTATGATCAGAAGATTAACAGTATTCAAAAAAATGTTTGTCATAATTACAATAACGACTTTGGGATAAAAAATTAAAAATGTCCTTTCCATGATCTTGAATGACCGGGACCCTGTCAATCTGAATTCCAGATTTGGAGTGCATTCTATATCTCTGTAATCTGTGGATAAAGATAGATTTATAAAAATATATATACACTGAAGAGCAATTGAATAAGAGACAGCTGGCGTTGTGCAAATGTGACGCTGTGGGCGGCCCTATAAACGGAAACGACATGACGTATGCAGCGATCCGACAATATAAGGAGTGATGTGACGGGAATCAGTAAGAGTCGGACGCAGTATGGGTAAGCCGAAGGATATAGGCGCATTTGATCGCGGGCAAATTGTCGGGGTCGGACCAATGGGTTACTCCATCTCGGAAGTCGTGTAGGCACTGGGATTTTCACGAGCCACTGTGTCACGGGTGCACCGTGAGTACATCGAATCCGGTAAAACCATCCCTGCAAGAGCCAACTGCCGTGGACAACAGCGTGTGGATGAGCGGGGTCATCGTCAGCTAGCTCGCATTGTAACAGCGGATAGACGGGCCACAGTGCAAGAAATCATTCCGTAGTTTAACGCTGGTGCACAAAAACGTGTAAGCAGCCGCACCATCCAGAACCATCTCCTCGCTATGGGGTACAGAAGCCATCGTCCCACGAGGGTACCGCTGCTGACAGCACATCACAAGGTGCAACGATTAGCATGGGCGCTGGAACATCGTAACTGGACCCTATACATGCGAAAAATGTTGCCGTGACTGATGGCTTGAGATTCACGTTGGTACATGCGGATGACAGGATACGAGTACGGCGCAAACCACATGAAGCGGTGGATCCTTCTGGCCAGTAGGGTACTCTTCAAGCTGGTGGGGGTGACATTCTCGTTTGGAGACTGTTTACGTGGACAGAAATGGGACCCCTGGTACGTGTGACATCGTCCCTCACAGGTCAACGTTACTGGGTTATCCTGGACGACCATTTGTTCCCGTTTGTGCGTCTTCAACATCCCACTGGGGACCTCATCCTGCAACAAGACAATGCAGCTCCCGAATTGTATCCGGATGGTTGGATGAACACTCCACCGACGTGACCTCGCTTCCTTGGCCAGCTAGGTCCCCTGACCTCAATCCCATCGAGCACATCTGGGGTTCCATCGACAGAGATGTTCGAGGCTCCGACCCCCCACCCCCTCCATCAAATCTTCGTGAACAGTGAGAGCTTGTTCAGGGGTCGTGGATCCGTATGGCTTCCCAACGCTTCCGGTGTCTTGTCGAGTCCATGCCGAGACGAATCGCCGCCGTCATCAGGGCGAAAAGTGGTGCTACACGTTGCTAGACAGGTATCTCTAATTCAATTGCTCTTTAGTATATATCATCATCATCATCATTGTCAACCATTATCAATCCACTGCTGGACGAAGGTTTCCCCAAGTTTCCTCCACAACGGTCTATCTTGTGCCAGTCTCCTCCATGTCACTCCCGCATACTTTCGAATTTCATCCACCCATCTACCAGGTGGTCTTCTGGGTCTTTTCCTGTCCCTTGGAATCCAATCTAAAATTTCGGCTGTCCATTGATGGTCTGTTCTTCTGGCAGTATGTCCAGCCCATTGCCATTTCAGGGATTTAACTCTGATCATGATGTCATCCACTCTTGTCATTTTTCGGATCCACATGTTCATCTTCTTATCTCTCCTGTTTATACCAAGCATGCACCTCTCCATGCTACTTTGAGTTGTCTGCAGCCTTTGTATGTCTCTTTTAGCTAAGGTCCACGTCTCTGCACCATACGTAAGCACTGGAAGGATGCATTGATCAAACACTTTTCTTTTAAGACATAATGGCATATTGATCTTGAAAATTATGCTGTTTCTTCCAAAAGCTCTCCATGCAAGTCTTGTACGCCGATTAATTTCTTTACCAATGTGACCCTCACTTGATATCTGCTGTCCAAGATAAACGTACGTTTCTGTTATCTCCAGCTTTTCTCCATCAATCGATAAATCTTCATTTCTTGTAAAAGCAAAAGTGATGTCTTCTGAAAGTTCATTTTGAATCCCACTTCTTTACTCTTGTCAGCAAGTTCCTGGATCATACTCTGTAGCTCTGATGGGGTAGTTGCAAAAATTATTATGTCATCAGCAAAACAAAGGTGGGTTAGATAATCTCTATTAATCTTTATCCCTTTGTTTTCCCAGTTCAAGTTTTTGAAAGACATTTTCCAATGTAGCATTAAAGAGCTTCCGAGATATGGTGTCACCTTGTCTCACTCCTTTTCCAATTTTTATGTGTGTTGTATTTTCAAACAGCCGAATCTTTGCACTTGCATTTTCATAGATGTTATTACTAATATTAATATATGCATCTTCAATACCGCAGGATTTCAGAGCCATTGCAACTGCTGATGGTTTCACCGAATCAAAGGCTTTTTCATAATCGATAAAAGCCATGCACAATGGAAGTTCATATTCCCTCGCTCTTTCAATTAGTTCTCTCAGTACGTGGATATGATCTATTGTGCTGTAGCCACTCCTGAATCCAGTTCTCTCGGTTGAGCTATGTCCAGTGTCAACTTCAAGCGGTGTGAAAGAACTTTAGTGAAGATTTTATAAACCACTGATAGGAGGCTGATAGGTCTGTAGTTCCTGAGATCCTCAATGTCACCTTTTTTATGTAGCAAGATCATTGTAGCGTTGTTCCAATCCTCAGGAATTTTCCCTTCATTAAGGCATCGAGTGAAAATTTGGGCGAGTACTGTTTCGATTTCTCCACTTGCTTCTTGTATGATGTCTACAGTAATTCCATCTTCTCCTGGAGCTGTTCCCAGCTACATGTTCTTGATTGCATGTGCAACTTCTGCTGGAAGGACTGGAAGAACTCTGGTACTGGTACCTTTCATGATGTCTGGAGTACATGTATCATCCCGTTCATATAATTTGGAGTAGAAATCTTTCACTCTTGTCAAACTTTCGCCTCTATTTCTTGTTACAGAACCATCTTCTTTTCTCAGTGCCATAATCTGTTTTTTCCCCTTACTGTGATGTCCCTTTGCTATCTTTAGGCTTTGGTTGTTTTCAATTGCTTTCCTTTTTAGTTCACAGTTGAATTTCCTTACGTCTTCAGTGATACTTTTTCGTACTGTCTTGCATAGCTCTATATATTCCACTTTGGAAGTCACATCTTCTTTAGTTGTCCTCATCACTCTTCTTTTTTGCATCAACATTTTGGTTTTTCCTGATAATTTGTTCACATGCAATTTGTTCTTAGACCCAGCTAATTTTGTTGCTGTTTCCATAAGAGCTTTGGTTACTTTTCTGTTAACTTCAGAAATATCCACTTCTTCCGATGTTAGGCCTTCTAAAGCAGAGAATCTGTTCTTTAGTTCCAATTTGAAGGTATTATGGTGTTTTTTAAGGTTGGTTATGTCAATACATTTTGTTTGTCTTATGAGCTTGCTACGTTCGAGTTTAGTGTTGAGGTGCATCTTACATCTCACCAATCTATGGTCACTGCCTGTGTTGAACTTGTTTAGCACATTGCAGTCTTCTATGACGAATTTTTTGTATAATAAAAAAAAATTCATAATAAAATCAATTTCACTTGTCGTCCCATTTGGATGTCTCCATATCCATTTCCTGTGTGGCTTTTTCTTGAAAAAGGAGTTCAAGATGAAAAACCTTTCTGCCTCTGCAAACTCTACGAGAGTATTTCCGCGTTGGTTTCTGTTGCCGTTACCGAATTTACCTACTGAAGTTTCATTCTGTTGCCGTTGCCCTATTTTTGCATTGAAATCTCCCATAATTATCTTCAAGTGCAGCTTACTTTGTGACGTACCTGTAAAGAAGCGTCACAAAGCTTACTTTGTGACGCTTCTTTACAGGACGCACACGACATAAAGGCAGATAGGAATCAGAATAAAACGTCCGCGTAGCTCAATTGGTAGAGTGACTTATTCCGGAATGAGGGGATCCGGGTTCGAATCCTGGCGTGGACAGAAATGACGGAGAAATTTACTTCGTTATAATGGCGCCCGAACTATCCGGATGACCCGGCCGTTCAAAATCTCGCATTGGTGTGATGTTATTTCCTCACCGCGAGACAGGAAAAATCAGAGAATTCCTTCTCCAGCGCTTTGAAAAATAAAAATGTGTCATGTTGCATTTCACACAGCAGATTGACTGGGAGTTCACAAGTCCACGTTCTACAGTGGATGGCTGCCTGCAACGATTCATGGTCACGGCTGACCCGTGGGCCATGATCCCGGCCCTCTTTCGGGGGGGAGATGTGACGTACCTGCCAGCAAAACGCACACGACATAAAGGCAGATAGGAATCAGAATAAAACGTCCGCGTAGCTCAATTGGTAGAGTGACTTATTCCGGAATGAGGGGATCCGGGTTCAAATCCTGGCGTGGACAGAAATGACGGAGAAATTTACTTCGTTATAACCTTTATTATTTATATCACGAATTTACTCATAAAATTCTTCAATTTCTTCTTCAGCATGACTTGTGGTGGGTGCATAAGTTTGAATAATCTGAGCCTGGTATCTTCTCGAGAGTTGGATAACGAGTCGTGCAGCTCTGTCAGAGGAACTTTCAACTTCTACAACTTTATCCTTCAGTTTCTTGCTTATTATAAATCCAACACCACTAGTTCTGCCAGTATCTGTCCCACGATAGTAGAAGAGATGTCCACTTTTCAGTTCAACGAGATCTTCTCCTTTTCTTCTTACCTCACTTAGCCCGACGATGTCCCACTTGATCCTTTGTAGTTCCTCTTCCAATTCAAGAAGCCTTGAATCAGAAGATAGGGAGCGTCCGTTATACGTAGCCAAAGTCATCATCAGATGGCAGCCTAGTCCGGTCCTCCGGGGATTCTTAGCACCCTCTGCCTTCATGTCGCACTGGCCGCTGCCTTGGCCAGGTACATTCCGGCTGCCGGAGACTGAGGGCCAAGATTTAAGTTGTAGAGTCCTTTTGGAGGGGTTTGGCCATAACTCACCACGCTGGCCAAGCGGGTTGGTGAGTGTGGGATAGCATTTCCTCTAATCCCGATGGTATAGTTATACCGCTATTGGCGGTCGTCAGAGCCCCTTTAGTGGGAACAGGATGTACCACGAGAAGGCGGGGTTGACATTTGTCAAGTAGAGGCTGTGATGTTACGCATCACCTGACCTTACATCCCTTAGTATATATATATATATATATATATATATATGCTGTAGTTTTAGATCTTTACGGAACCGATTTACTGAGGAAAAGTATAGTGTCAAAATTGGTACCAAGAATACTGCTCTCCCTCGTCTTGTAAACCAGTATGGGCGGATACTACTATTTTGAATACCCCAACCTCCAGGTCTATGTTACGGTTTACAGAAAGTGCTTACATTCATAATTACGTAGATAAGATTTGTAATGATATCCTTCCTGAGTGTGTTCCAATCCCCTGGAGTACTATTTTCTCTCGGAGTTTCCCCAGGAGCATTCCGAGGAACAATACCTTTCCCACCAGGACACTTAATCTAACATGAAATATCTTACCAAGCCCGCCGATTGAACATTACCTGATTACATCAAGGCTTATATCATGTAAGATTTGTTTTCACGTACTTATAACACCTTGTGTTCCGTGGAATAGTTTTTACATCTGATGATTAACCTTTTTTAAACGTTCGAAAGATCTCATGCCGATCTGTATTTTTAACGTAATAAATGTTAACCTTAAGTCTTAGGTTTTAATATATCATTCACTAAGGGCAACTCTTCTTATTTTTTTTTATTTATTCGCATGACATTTTTTTAATACTTACAATTGGACCAACTTTTTTAGTACTTACAATTGCACCAACATTTTTTTTCGATTGGAGGTTTAACGACCGCCCTGAGAAACTGAGTGGGTTACAAGCAGTCTCCCGTCCCTAATTTAGGGCCACTGGTTCCAGGGTAGGGAGAGAGCCAGCGCGTCAAGACAACCACAACATTCATGCCTCACCGGGATTCGAACCGGGACTAATGTCGGACATGTTATTAGAAACTATCGCTTGGACCACTGCTCCACCGGGAGGGTCCACAATATTGGCTGTTCCTGTAATGCTATCACCTTTCAGTCGGTAACCAACAATCATTTCCTTTTTTAAACTCTATTCGGTCCCGCCCTTTTCACATTTTCACGCGAAACTGCATACCGCATATTATTTCGTGTCCCCTTTAAAGGCCATATATGATTTGCATATTACACTACGTAAGCTACCTGGCTGCTGATTACAGTTTTTTCATACATCAGAGGTGGTCATAACCATTTGACTGGAATGGGTATGTTCTTTAATGTTTCTAGCAGCATTACTCTAAGTTTTATGTATTAAAGCAACTCAGTGTTATCGAATAATACATAGCTCATATTTCTGAGCAACACCTTTGTCTTTCTGTGTGTGTGTGTGTGTGTGTGTGTGTGTGTGTGTGTTGGTGATCATTAAAATTATTTCCTTCTCTGTCTCTAATTACACTTTGTTCATTATTATCTACACGTTCCCTAAATTTTGTGTGAAAAACACGTTCCGTAAAATTCTACCTATATACATGGCATCATTAGAGGCGATGTTTATCCGAAAGTCTGAAGTTGGTTTTTGGGTCTTCTTGAATATCAGTTTTGCAATTAAGTTGATTACGAAATTCGAACTCTTGTGGTGATGCTTTTCGTTTCTTTTTTTTTTTTTCTGTTTTTTTTATTTTCAGAAGACGACGAAAGTGGTTACAAATCAAACAAGCAAGCAATGTTTCCCTTGTTACTTACGAAACCGTTAAATAATAAAAACTGCAAGAGAAAATGAGACGGACGGATGCATACTGAAAAAGTTTGTTTAGGTAATTTTGTACGATAAAGAATTAAGTTGGAGATAACTAAGAAAAAATTACAGGAGACGATTGCGGTTGTCAGTATTGTTTTTCTTTGTGCAGTCATTTTTAATTCAAAGCGTTGCTTCGTGTGTTCAGCTCGAGGCTCTGTTTAAACATTACCTATAAAAATGGTGTTTACGGTAATCAACAACAGAAAAAGAAAGGTAACAAAAAAAGGGAGGAGATATTTAAAAAAAAAACGCTCTCCTGAGGTTCATAATAAAGCGACATATGAACATCTCTGTGAGATTCTTCAACCTGGTTCAGGTATATTTGTTGGAAATATGGTTCAATATCCGCAGGTGGAATTTCATTGTTCGCGCGATTTTGGTATTGTCATCGAAACAAACTTGCTTTCGATCTTGTTGAAAAATAAGGCATTAACCGACATGGTAAACCAGATCCAGTACTCCTATGTGGGGGTAACATAAGGAAACTAAATCTACTGCCGTTCGCGAAACTTTAGAGTCCATTACCAACAGCGAGTCCTGAAACGAAGACGTCTCTCTGGAGTTGCCACAAATTTGGAATACGTTCTTCAAATAGTGAATGTAGGGCCAGACATATCAATTCTTAGATAATACGTTTTGTTTCCCGCCGTATAGCGAGCTGCCGCCTCGCCTTTAATATACGATCTGGCTATCAAGGTGGCTGAAGGCGTCCTTGTGCAGAAGAATAATTACCTCGACAAACTCAGTCCAGTACACGGAAATAAAAAACACAGCACGATTTTATTTTTCCAATGTAATTTGCTTTACGGGTTTCCGATGGCTTCCCGGTCAGGGTCCCCTTGCTGACCACGTGCTACCTTTTCACAATTCTTTCCGCGATACCCGGTGAAGGAAGGAATCCTCCTTCCGTTCACCACGTTGTACTTCTGCGATACCCGCAGCCCTTCCGTCAAAAACCGGTGTCCAAACTAGGACCGTCTCTCCTCTACGACCGAAGCTCAACTGTCTCACTAAATTCTCCTGGCCCTTTTTGTCCTCTAACACGCATGCGCAAGAAAAACTCGTTACCCCGGTCAGCACGTGAAATACCTGAACTCAGGAATGTCGTCGGATACCCGCAGGCGATTACTACCTTGCACGTATACAAAAGCGGTATGACAACTTGTTTAACAGAAGCACTCGAGCAGCCGACTCTTCAAGGTCAGGGACCCCAGGTGTTCATGCACCACTCCCTTAATCCTCACATAGGATTAAAATTATACCACGTGGGTGGTGAAGAATATCAGTTTTTAGCTGAAACAACAAAATGGAGGAATGAAGCGTCCATCCGCACGTGTTCCTCACAACATTAAAATTAAATAACATAATTGACAGTTTGATTGCGGGTGACCCTTACAGTGAATACCTTTGTTTTGCTACTAGGACACGCGTGCTAAACGAACATGGAGCCTCGTGTCTTTGAATGAATACTTTCAACAGTATCTGTTCGTTTATTTTCAAGTCATGTCATCGCGTTTAAATTCTTGAAGCGTTCCATGTTTGCAGTCTACCTTTCTTCAGAAAGCCATCTGGTTGATCTGCGAAAGCTTGGAAACTTTGATTTCTATTCTACGCCAAGAAATTCGGATCACTGGTACAGTTGTATTACGTATTTTGACTGATATATATCGTTAGATTCACGGTAAGAATAGAAGCATGCCAGAGCATTCAAGCAGACATGCCTCTTTTGAATGTATTGTACTGGTGGTGGTGGCAAAGGTTTATCCCTGTGGATGTTTGAATGGAGGAAACCGAATTTTGGGTAACTTTCTACGTAGCCAAGTGAGTAAAGATTAAGTATTTAACACAATTAGTGACTAAAATATCAAAATGTTCCCGAAACTTGAAGTGTATGAATTTATTGTCAGTATGGACAAGTTCGCTTTTTGAGCTTCAGACGTCAATGGTGTCGGAAGTGAGCAAAAGTAGTTTGTTCAGTCTCGGTGTTTTGCGCTTATGGAGCCGTAAGGCTGAATACTAGAACGGAAGTAAGAAACGAGCTTAAAGTATGTTAATAACAGATTGGGTCTATTGGTACGTACGGAGAGGAACGGGGATCTGCGCAAGTTTATACATTCACTGTCAGAGCGATAATCACGAAACAGGAATAATACGAATTAAACGTTTTTATTTGTTACCGGCCTAAAAGTAAAACCTGAACTCGCATTTACACGTATGATTCTGTGTGTCGAACCACATTAGCTTAATGGTAAGCAATAAAAGAAAAAAGACGGACTAACAGCATCTTGACTGAGTTTCAGAAATGAAAAAAATATGATGATTCTTGTGAGATCATAAGAATAATGGTAAAGAGAGGGAAAGCTGCGAGGATCGTTAAAATTCAAGTTAAGTTAATTTTGGTTTTAGTAGTGCGGGGAAGTCAAATACAGCTGAATTTCTTAAAATATCTAATTCATTCGCATCTTGGTTGCTCACAATTACTTTTTCGTTCAACATTGTCCTTCCTCCTCCAAGCTTACACAGATACAGATGGTTTATCAGATGCTATTAAAATAGGACGCTTAGAATAAGAATATTATTTCTGATAAACAAAATATCTTATTATATTACATATTGACCCCAAAGATTCGCCACTGATCGTATTTCAATATGAAGTGTTACTTTGATCAGCCGAAATTCGCTATAAAAATCAACTTATTACCTAATAACACTCTTCTTCCTATACTTTTGTACTGGAGGGGATGCATTTAACGGAACCTGTTGAGCAGCTTTGGCTAAAAGAAATCTTTTATCTCTGATTTTTAAGTCACTTGTTCCACAGAATTGCTGAGGGGGAAAAAAGCCCCCATCCGTAATTCAGCGGGTCTCGAGCCTGAAGTCTTATCGAAAGATTAAACACGCCTCTGACCACTCGGCATCTGGAGCAGCCAGTAACGGATTGTTAAAGACCCAGAGGAGGAGTGATCGAGGTCTAGCTCTCGTGTTTATACAGCATCCCAGTGGTCGGACATGAAATTACGATAACGTCTGTCACGTGATGCCATATACGGTACCACAGGCTATATAAGTAGCACCGCGGAGAGAGTTGTAAGAGCAGCGTCTCAGTGGTCGGGCATGAAACTACGACAGCGTCTGTCACGTGGTGCCGTATACGGTGCCAGTGCATATATAAGTAGCACCAAGTAGAGCTGGGGCGCGGAGGAGCCGCGGATGGCTTAGTGGTTAGCGAGTCAGACTATCAATGCAAGGTCCTCAGGTTCGAACCTGGGCTGATCTTTCAGAGATGGTGTGATTTACTAACAATCACTGAATATCCGCCGTGCATCGGCGGCTCAGCCATAGATGGGTCCAGCCTGGGGGCCGTCACTGCACGTTAAGTGACGGCCCCCAGGCTGGACCCACTGGTTAAATGGGTATCCTTTCCTATGCACCCCCTGAAATTCTCTCACCCCTCTATGTGCAACATCGTACTTGTACGGTGGCGCCATCTACTGTACTCTAATCTCACTAAAAACTGTTCTGTCAAAGTCTCTAGACTTTCTCTCATTCCTTCCGTTTCTATGTCCTGCCCAAAAGGCGATCTCGCTGTATTTGGCTGGGTACTAAACTCTACTCACTGTGGACGGAAGTCCTACAAGAAAATGACAAATACTTTCTATGGCTGGGCCGCGGATGGCTTAATGACCAACGTTCGTGACTGGCACCGAGAAATCTTGTGTTCGATGCCAAGTAGGTACGAAAGCTCTAACAACTAAATATCCGCCGTGCGTCGGATGGGCACGTTTAGCCGTCAGACCTTGGATACTGGCCGCCCGGTTATAAACAAGGGCACCTTGCTCCCCCTTTCTACTTCTCTTCCGTGTCGCTTTCTTATCAGGTACTCTAGCCCAAATCTAGCGTCCTATTTCTGAGGGCTGTTTAAGACCTGGGGCCAGGCACTTCCTTCCTAAAATCCTCTACTTATGATCTGCGTTGTAAACTCTTAAAAACAAATGGCAAGCTATGTGATTTAATGGAAATTGTAAATGTAATTTTTGACGTCGACACGAATTCCGTCACAAACGAAAGTAAGAAATGACATAGGTCTACCTAATAGTTCATGTTAAAAGTCTTTTGAATTTTTGCAGATGTTGCGCATATCATTTCAAATACGAATTTAGTTTTACTCTATCACGTAAGGTATTTCCACAAAATGATGCAGCACTTTGGGCGGAGTAGGTCATCAAATAAGGTGTAGCAAAATATAATTTAAATATTTTTAGATATAACCATCATATTTGATATTTTTTGTCTTTCATCTAACTCGTTTCAGACTTTGCATCTGTCACATCGAGCAGTAGTCTCTAATCATTACTTTTGTCTTGTTTTCTCGAACGGTACCAGAGCATAAAAATTCGTACTCATCAGTGGTATTTTTTGGTTCCATTCAGGTCATTGACGCATTAAAAGGAATGGATTTTTCTTCGCCTTTTCTCCAGCGCCAAAGTTCTTCATGATAAACAGCACACAATGCATAAAAAACGTTTCTTTCAAAGAAAAACAACATTAAGTTGTTACATACCCCCGCATCAATATACTCATTACATATCACTGAAAGCTTATATATCGAAGCCTTTAAGGACCGCTGCTGCAACGACAACTCACCAGTTGACTTACCAAGATTAGGGAAACGACACATTGCAGATATGACCTTAAATAATATTATATATTGTTAGCATGTGAACTTTGACAAATACACATATTATGTGTAATATGCACGCTGTTTAACATATTTTAACTTTGGTTTAGTTTGATCGGTAATTCAGCTATGACGCGATGGCAACAGTACGATACCCTTGCGACGCTTCTTTACACTTAACACGTCATCACACTCAGATGTATATATTGGAGTACACTAGCAGCAATTACTCTCTTCCATCTGAAGACGGGTGCTACTGTCAACTCGAAAGCGCTTATGGGTTTTCAATCTTTTTAGCTTTGTAAATATCTGTCATATTTTAAACATTAAATTATCGTGCAAAGACGTTGCATGTATCAATGTATTATATATTGCACGAAATTTCATTTGTACTATCTACCTTATATCGTGTAGGACCTCCTCTAACACGGCGAAATGCACCTACTCGAGGTGACATTGATTCCACAAGTGCCCGGAAGACTTCTGGAGAAATGTTAAGCTATACCGTCTGAATATCGGCCCACAGTGTTCCCTGTATTTGTAGGTGCAGGACCTTGGGTACGAATGGACCTTTACACCACGTCTCATAGGTGCTGTATTGGGTTCATGCCGGGAGAACGTGGAAAGCCACACCATCACAGTCCAGAATGCTCCTCGAACCAATTTTGAACAACTTGGGCCCGATGAAATGGTGTATTGTATACCTGGAAAATCCCATCATTGTTGTGGTAAATGAAGTCCATTAAGTTTAGCAAATAGTCACCCCGCAGAGCAACAAGGCAACTACCGGTTAATAACGTGTTTACGAGGAACAGAAGACACAAACCGTGACATGTAAAGACACCTCACACAAGTGTGGAACCACCACCAACTTGCGCAGTGCCTTGTTGACAGCTTGGGTCATAAGCCTCATGGGTCTGCGCCTCACTCAAACCCTATCATCAGCTCGAAACAACTGGAAGCGTGACTAATCGAACCACGACATATGTTTCTAGTGTTCCAGGCTCCAATTACAGTGTTCACGAACCCAGCTGAGGATCTGTGTCCGATGTCGTGGTGTTAACAAAGACAATCTGGTGGCACTTCTGCTCCCATACCTCATGGATATTAAATTATGCTGCACTGACCTGGTGGATATGTTTCTGGTACCTCCTGCATTGAATGTGGATGTTATTTGAGCTAGTGTTGCTTGTCTGTTAGCATCGACAATCCTGGCCAGAAGCCGATGGTCACGGTCATTCAGAACCCGTTGTCGAACACTGAGCAGTCCACGGTTCGTGTTAATATCTTCCATGAGGTTTGACATCGTGAATCGAGGAATGTTGAATTTTCGCACAACTTTGGAAATTGAAAGACCCATCTGCCTGGTTCCCAATAACACGCCTCGTTAATTCCCGTCAGCTTGTCCATAATCCGACTGGAGGTTGTTCAAAATGAGTCACGAGATTACCCCTCGCAAGTGATAGAAATCGTGGTGTACGTCGGATCCCTTATACGACGGCAGCACCAGTTGAAAATTTGAATACTGCTATCCCAGAAGTTTTGGCATTTCAGTAAATGTACGACGTATTGGGCTGGACGAATTCCAGCTACGACACGTCACAGTTTAATCACAAACTTGAGTTCCTCTTGGGCTGAAAGCAATCAGTCATTCCTACTTTAGGTCCGCTGGTTTCAGGAAGGAGGAAGAGTTAATGCCGTGGAAAAGCGCATCACCCACGACGCATCTAAGACTCGAACCCCGGCTCATCTGGGACAAATGTACAGGCATCAGACACCTCGGCCGCTGGTATGGTCCGAAGGGAATCGGAAGTCTCTAATTTAGCGGTAGAGGTTACAGGCAGGGAGAAGGGCCAATAAGATGGAGAGGCTATTTACATTATACGAGAAGTTACTAAACATTACCGAGAAGAACAAGCTTATGCTGTGCAGAAAGCGATTAATTAATTTCACAATATTGGGTTGATGCATAAGTTTATGCCATTTTTTCACCGCACTAGAGGAAGGTATTACATGAGGGGAAAACAGAATCAATTATTTAGTTATGTATCCTCCCATTGTTTACGATATTTTCCCAACATCTGGATAGGTCTGAAATGCCAATCTTGAAAAGACACGCAGGGTTTGCTGCGAAGAAACCATTAAGGAAATTCTGGAGAACAACATCGTTGTTGAACGTTCTGCCACGGAGTGCGTTCGACGGAAATCGGAACAAGTGATAGTCTGAATGGGCGACATCTGGGGAATAGGCCGGATGTGGAAGGATCTCCCATTTCATATCCTGAATGGCCAGTTTGGTCATGTTTGCACTCTGAGGGTGTGCGTTTTCATGATAGAGATGGACACTGTGGTGCCGATGTGACCGTTTCTGATTAATTGATCTCTCCATGTGGTGGAGTGGCTCAAAATAGCGTGCAGCGTTGATGGTCCGATTCCTCGGCAGCATTTCCCAGTGAATTATGTCTTCCATGTCCCACCAGACACACAATAGGATCTTCGCAGGATTAAGGTCACGTGGCGTGGTGTCTTGTTTAGGCTTAACCATTCCCTTCGATGCTTGAAATTGACGTATAGGCACCATTTTTCATCTCCAGTGATAATACATGACAAAAAGGGTTTGTGTTCCTAGTAACAGTCACAATAACGGGCGAGCAAGGAATTACATATGGCAACACGTTGATTCCTTTTGTCCTCGGTGAGAATGTGTGGCACCCAAGACCCCAATTCCTGCACCTTTCCCATACGTTCCACGTGTCGCACCACTGTGGCCTGATCACAGTCTATCTCAGTGGCCAATTCGCGAGTGGTTTGATGCGAATCCAAGTAGATGAGATAGTTCAAACGATCCTCATCAAAGTGAGATTTACGACCTCATCGTGGTAAGTCGTTGAGGTCAAAATTGGCACCTCGGAACCGCTCAAACCATTTGCGGGCTGTCCTCGGAGCAATAGCATCTACCCCATACACAGCAAAAAATGGTCGAGTAGCCTCGGCGGCTGTGGATCCTTTGTTAAACTCGTAGAGAAGCAGATGTCGGAAATATTCATTTCTCTCTACTTGACACTCCGTACTTTCCGGACCTGAAAACCAAACTTCCATTAGCTACAATCACACAATGCAATATGGTTTAGATACACGATATTACTGGCTACATTTTGATATACAACTGGACATCTGCACCGTCACAACTGACCTGGGAAACACTCGTGAAATCAAACGGCATAAACTTATGCATCAACCCAATGTTTTATTTCATATGTGTTATAATGTGGATACTCTTTATGAAGGTTCGCGTTCCTTTGATAATGAATATCGTCAGTATATTTCACATTTCTAATGCCACAAGGACAGTTTGTGAGGAATAATATAGCCACTAACTCAGTACTCCGCTGAACTGTAAGGTATAAGAAGCTCTTTTGCGGTCTCGCGGTCGGTGTGTTGGAAAAATGGTTTCTCATAACGGGTCTGATTCAGTCTGAAATATTTCTGGATGAAGCATCTTGAATGGTGATGTGATTATTCCAGATTTCTCCTTACCCTTTCTTGGAACCCCTGGTACCAATTTAGAGGCAACTGACTGCTTTTAATCCTAAGAGTTGCTGATAGTAGTCTTTAAACCCCAGACGAAAGAAAAAGCAAACTGAAAAGAAATATATCTTATTTTATATAGAGGAAATCCTGCATTAACGGAACATTGATATAAAAATTATTATTCAGACAAAATTTCTCGCATTTCACAAATGTTATAACCAGTAAGTAACTATTTAATTTCCATAAGGTTTGTGGTCAGTACGTTCCAAATTATTTTATAGAGACGAAGTCCCGCTTTGTACGGAAAATTGCATAATAATATTATTTACTTCTAATAAATAGCAGCAAAGCATATAGTATTCTTACAAAATTATTCAGATATCATTTTGTTTTGTTCCAATTTTTCATGCAGAAGAAAAGTATTGCAGATATCAAACATTTCATGTTTGATATCCAGGAAGATGCAACACACTCAGACTAAAAGACATTGAAGCGATAAACCTCTCCGCTTAAAAGGGGAAAAGGTAATTATCGAAGATCATTTGCCTCAGGTTTCAATTAGTTCAGCTGGTTGACACAGTTGGTGAAGATAAAATTAATTAAAATGTTCCAACGACGGTAAAAATTAATTAAAACCTAATCTATTCTCCTGTTTCATGTGTTCAAATGAGAAACAATTTTGTTGCTTCATAAAAATTATTCTGAAGTGTGTTAATAAGTGGCATTTTTTAAGTCCCAAATTATCAAACTGTGTTAAATTTTTTGCTATTTTTTTCTAGCTGGGAGACAAGAGTGTGAGGGAACTGAAAATGATAGGTAGCATATGGACTTATCGCGTTTTTCTATTTCCCACGCAAGAAAATTACATATATATTTTTGTACATTTTTCCATGCTTCCTAATTTGAGAAAATAGTAAATATTTTAATGATAGTATAAGATTATGTTTGTGTGCTTTTAGATTAAATATTGCATTCAGAGTTGTTTGATTGGAATTATTTGTACAGAGAAAGAGGAAAACATTTTTAATTATATTTCTATGCTATTCATATTCTATTTTTAGATTTTTTTTACTGTATTATACTGTATTAATTTTTTTTAATATCCAGTATTTAAAAAAAAAAAAGGGGGGATAAGTGGAATAGTCTCCCTCTTTTGTGAAATTCACAAATTCCACGGTGATGGCAAATCAATAGGCGCGCCTTCTCGCTCTGGAGCCAGTTGTTCTAACAGACTAAACTACACCGACGGAGTAGACCTGCAGAATTGTTGTCGTAGTAGACCTGTAGACCTGCAGAATTGTTGTCTTGACACGTGCTTCACGTGACTCTGCAGTACGTCACATCTTCTCCATTTTTATATATTTTTTTTAATTTTTTTATAAAGCGAAGAAGGAATTTTTGTTAATTCCAGACTTTGTGTGGAACGAGTATCGCACATTTTTCGAAGAACTAACGGCCAGTAGACCCATTTTCCGCTATCAGGCGCCAATGGGAAATTCACAAATTTTCTGGTATTTGGGGATCGAACAACGATTCCGCGCTCCTAAACATCCGATTGAAAATATTCATTTACCTTTTGATTCCATTCATGTCGAAGAATATTGTAGATATAGCGGTTTTCAAGTTCCGCCTAGATTTTCCGCTAGGGGGTGTAAAATTAAATTGCTTTTTCCGCGATGTCTCTACTTCAAAAACTCCGATGCGAAATTGTTTTTCTTCAGGGGATACAGCTCCTGATGTGTAATCTTTTGAATATAATTCCTAATATTTGGTAAAGAATGGTTTGGCACATTAGGGGGCGTAAATGTTAATTTCTGTTTTTTTTCTTGTTTTCTTCTTTGATTGGAGGTTTAACGGCCACTGTGGGCAACTCAATAGGCTATAAGCTGTCGCCCGTCCCTAATTTAGGGTCACTGGTTCCAGAGAAGGGAGAGAGAGAGTGGCGTGAGACAAACACAACATCAATGCCTTACGAGATTCGAACCCGGATCCCTTTCGGACGAATGATCAGAGGCCATCGCTTAGACCACTGTGCCACCGGGGCAGTTAATTTCTACTTCTCATGTATTTGCCAAAACATCTGAGTTTCTAAAATCTCGATTGAAAAAAAAATTCGTTTGTGGACCGATACTACTCACGTCGATAAACCTTTTCATCAAATTTTCTTCTTAAAATATTGCATGGTTTCTCCGCCAGGGGACGCTGTATAGTTTTTCGGTCAACTCAATTCGGACGAGATGGGCATGATTTCGGGTCCCACATTAGGATTGGGTGGTGCGTTTGAGCGAACTACGTGGCATACAAGGGTCTGTGTTTTCGAAATTTTTCCCTCTTTTAAATGCTAACCATCATCTGCTCGCTTTTTCTTCAGTCAGTGAATTTTAAGAAACATAGTTTGACTTTCATCATTGCTAATCATGTTGGTAAATTGCTAAAGCGTTTTCAGGGTTCTAAAACCTGAAATTTGTAAACCTCTCTGTTGGTTACAAAAGAAACTCATTCAACAGACGCATTTAGCAAATTTATATTAATATATTTAAAATTATATTATAAATAATATTTTCATATATATTATATATTTTTAATATATTTTGCAAATTATTACATTATTTATATTTATATTTATAGGAATTAATTGAAGCAGGATATACACAAAATGTTGTCTGCCGTGTCGAAGTTCACTCTTCCTCATCCTTCAAAATCGTATTTTGCCACCACCTGTGTATTTAATAGGGCGGATCAAAATGTTAGTTGCACCGTTGAATAAAAAAACAAAACAAAAAAGATGGCACCGAATTCTCGGGTGTAATTTGAATCCGTTCTGACCCGAATTAAATGTATTAAATTTATCAAAGTCAGTGGAACTGGTGTGGAAAACATTAGTATCTGACCGAAGAAAGAAGTTTTTCAGTCGGGTTTTGAGTCCCGCAGATATTGCTGTAAAGGGAATCCTGAACTTACGCCCTCTGTTGGCAGACATGTGCGTTAAGAAAAATTTAAAATTACATGAAAAGCATTTCACAGTGGAAACGTTCTCTAACAATGAAAGAATTCTTCAAATCTGACTCTTAGAAGCAGTGATATCGACAAATATAAGATATTTATTTACGTCCCATGGGGGAAACACATGTATTGTTTTAAGAAGAAAGTATACTTAAAAGGTTTCTCAATGTGAGAGATATTGGTCTAAGAAATAATTTTTTCAGTCGAGTTTTCAGCGGTTCAGATTTTGCTTCAAATATATCAAAAGCAGAAATCAACTCTTATGCCCCCTGGTGGCAGTACCGTACTTTAACAAGTATTGGAAGTCATCAAATATATGAAAAACATACATTTCCCATCAGGAGCTCAAAACAGTACATGAAAGGTGTTTCCAAATCTGAGTTTCAGATGCAGATATAACGGGGAAAACGTAATATACTTTAACACCCCCTAGCGGAAAGTCTATGATTTACTTGAAAATTATATGAAATAGATTTCTATCACCGGGAACGGTATACAACAAAGGAGGAACTTTTCAAGTCGGACTCTCAGAAGTACAAATACTGACAAAAACAATATATACATCGACGTCCCTAGCGGAAAAATCATACATTATTTTAAGAAGACAATATTCTGAAAAGGTTTATCGACGTGAGTAGGATCGGTCCTCAAACGATTTTTTTCAATCGACATTATAGAAGCTCAAATGTGCTGCAAATACATCAGAAGCAGAAATTAAAAGTACCCTGTTGGCCAAACCATATTTTACCAAAAATTAGAAATTTCATGAAAATGTGTCCCATCTAGAGCTGTATCCTCTGGAAAAATTATTTTAAATCGGAGTTATAGAAGCAGAGATATTGGGGCAAAGACAATTTATCTTCACACCCCCCTTTAATGAAAGTCTATAAGTTACTTGAAAATTTTGAAATTACATGAAAAATATGTCCCACTGGAAACTCTATCAAATAAAGAAATATATTGTTTTTCAAATCGGACCATTAGAAGCAGGGATACTAGCAATATTAATTTATTTATCTACGCCCCCTGGCAAAGAAACCATGCAATATTTTAAGAAGAAAATATGCCGAAAAGGTTTATCGACGTAAGTAGTAGCGGTCCACAAACAAATTCTTTTCAATCGAGATTTCAGAAGTTAAGATTTTGTATCAAACATATCAGAAGCATAAATTAAACACTTATGCCCCCAGGTGGCCAAACCATTCTTTTCCAAATAACAGAAATTATATGCAAAAGATTCCACAATAGGAGATGTATCCGCTGAAGAAAAAAATTCGAATCCTATTTTTATAAGTAGATATATCATGGAAAATGTAATTTATTAGGTGTAAAAATAAGTTTTAAAGCGTTTTAAGACAACAGAACATGAAATTTAAGAGAAAACAACAATACCATTACGAATCGAAATATGCGCCGTCATATCTATCACCTTCCGCCATCGGTTGGGCATCGGACAGATCCCAGTCATGAAGAATACTTCGCCGTGTGACGCGATGAAATCGTCAACCTATTTTTGCCCTTCGTCACATGTCCGGAACCGTACAGCAGACAAACCATGCTGCATCGATCAGAACAAATGATTAGTCAGAAAAGGCTATATCGGCACTATATGCCGGGTATTCAAAATCTTCTGAGCCAAGCGTCAATAACGTTTCCTTGATCGATTTCGCGACATGCGGCCTAGCGTTGCCATGCAGTAATTTCACGAGACGCAGTCCTATGCGATTGAATGGACGTTTCCAACAGATTTCCTTGTTCAGCCGCAGCAATTGTTGCTTGTGGCGTTCAGCAGTAACAGTTTGACCCTGTTCCAATGGTTCATAATATAGCACACCCTTAATATCCCGCCAGATGCACAGTAGAACTTTCTTGGAGTGAATATTGCGTTTCGGTGTTGAAGTCGTTTCTTCACCGGGGTCTATCCAGTGTTTTCTGCGTTTGAAATTGTCGTACCATATCAACTTTTCATCATCCGAAACGATATTCCACAGGAAAGACATTCTTTGTTGTTAATTCAACAGATGCAAACACTTAATGACACGCTCATCTCTGTTCCTCTGGCTCAGGTCATGTGGCACCCATTTTTCTTCCTTCTGAATTTTTCCCATTGCGCGTATACGATTGGAAATTATTTGTTAAGTTACCCCCTGCTATTCAGCTAGTTCTTTTGGCGTTTGGGGCGAATCTTCTTCCAGCAATGCTTGTAGTTCTTCATTTGCAAGCTTCTGCGGGGCGCCGTTACGTTATCGATCGCTAACATCAAAATCACCTGCTTTAAACCATTTAAACCAAAACTCGCACGTGCTTTTCGATACAATATTCTCTCCCAGAACAGAACATATCGATGCACGTGCTTTTCGATACAATATTCTCTCCCAGAACAGAACATATCGATGCACTTGCTTTTCGATACAATATTCTCTCCCAGAACAGAACATATCGATGCACGTGCTTTTGCAGCACTTTTATCCTGATGAAATTCGTAACGAATGCAGTGTCGAATAAATGCAGTATCGCTTGCCATCTGTCACCTAGCGATGTGAAAGTGCGTTTGACTGTTGGGCATATTTCTGTGTTACATTTTATACTCTGGACCAGTTGCAGCCACATGACGACAACGCGGGAGAATGTCGGATAAGCAAATTAGCGGAATACGTCACACCAAAAACATTTTGAAACGTATTTGTACGCCAAATAATTTTGCGCCGTCGAGCGGAAAATCTATGTGCAACCTGAAAATGTGGCTATATCAACAATACTCTTCGACATAAATGGAATCGAAAGGTGAAGCAATTTTTTCAATCGGATGTTTAGAAGCAAAGATATGGAATAAAATGTATTTTGAATTCGATATCATCTGCCTTTACGCCATCTAGCGGCGAAATTCTACATCGTAAAAAGAAGCGAAATAAAGGATCATCATTTGCTTATTTCGATCTTCCAAATGCAAAAATAATTTTTCGAATAGGACTAATAGTTGCAGAGATATTTTGCCCATAGACGGACGAACAAACCGATAACATAAGCACGACCTTTTTTTACAAAAGATGTGCTAATAAAGAGATATACTTAGGAAATATACGTTGTTAAGTTTAGCTCAGGAATCACAGAATTCACAATGTTGTGTTACATGGTTATCCGTACTATTGCTGTGATGAAATAATGAACGTCGTATTTCTGTTTCACACCTTTGCTTTGGGCAGTTTAACACTGCGGAACACTCCTGCACAATATACCTCTGCAAGGTATACCATTCAACGAAAACTGTGAGTAATTTGGAAACAAAAATTCTGCAATAGGGTGATTAATGGTCAGTAAATCCTCAATTTTGGACATATATATACCAATATTTACTCATAATAAAATGGATATTACATTATGATATATACAATGAAAAACATATACATATTATGAAAAAAATAGCCAGGGTACTGACACAGAACACAGCATATACACTGAAGTGCCAGGAAAACTGGTACACCAGTCTAATACTTAGTAGGTCCCCCACGGGAGCGCAGGACTGCAGAAATACGACGGGGCATAGACTCCACTAGCTTCTGGAAATATGCTGTAATCAATGCACACCATACTTCCTGCAGAGCGTTCCACAATTCGGGTGTATTCCAACGTCTCGGATTCCTGTGTTCGAGAGCACGTTGCATGGCATCCCAAATGTATTCTATCATGTTCAGATCTGGGGACTTGGGTGGGAATGGCAAACCCCAAATTCAGATGAATGCTCCTCTAACCATATTGTGGCGTCCCGACACTTGTGTGGAGGTGCATTGTTCTGCTCGAACAGGCTCAACCCATCAGCATGAATGCAGGACATAAACGGGTGTCCCTCGCCAGAAAGGATGCGCACAAAGCGTTGGCCGGTCACAGACGTTTGTATACGTACCAGGGGTCCCAGTGAAGTCCAGCTAAACACACCCCATGTCATTAGGGACCTCCTACCAGATGACACAGCTCCCTGTTGACAGGCGGAATGCATGACTTCATGGAGTTTGCGCCACACACGAATCCTTTCATCTGCCCGATGCAGTTGGAAACGCGACTCGTCAGACCAGGCTACTTGTTTCCAGTCAACAAGTGTCCAGTGGTGGTGTTGCCGTGCCGAAGCGAGGCGCATAGCTCTGTGTCGCGCATCCATCAAGGAGACTCGAGTTGGGCGTCGGCTCCCAAAGCCCATATCGTGCATGTTACGTTGCACAGGCCGGACGCTGATGCTTGTTGAGGCTCCAGCATTGAATTCCGATGATACCTGAGAGAGTATTGCACGGCTATCGCGTGAAACGATTCTTGACAGCCGCCGATGGTCACATTCACCCAATGTCATTTTACGGCCACACTGGTATCGTAGGTTTGAGGTTTTGCCAGAATTCTTGTAGTCACGGTACACCCTTGCAATGGTTGTCCGTGAAAATCCGAACTTCGTTTCTACCTCCGAAATACAATGGCCCATCTCACGAGCGCCAGCTATGACACCGCGTTGAAAATCGCTTAAATCGTTATTACTTGTCATTCTCATGCCGAAAACAGCTCTGAAAGCTGGCAAGGATGTATATCGCTTTATATATGCACTGGCGGACGCAACCGAGTACGCGCATAGGTGATATTGCTATGTATTTTGTATAAGCTCGTCTGTACCAGTTTTTCTGGAAATTCAGTGTACGTTGGTTTAAAGGTACAATATTTATTCATTCTTGACATAGTCTCATAAGGACTGTAAACCTTTATCGGAACGTGTAATTAACTTTTCCATACTTGTACAAAAAAGTATCCTCCTTCAGTTCGGTGCAACCAGTTAAGGACCGCAGTTTTCGCAGCCCCATTGGTTTGAAATCGTTGTCCACTTAGATCCTGTTTCATTTCACCGAGCAAATAGTGACATGCTTCCATTCCATGAACGATCGTTTGGTTTCAGGGGTTAAATGGTGAAACCACGTTTGGTCACATGTGGTGATTCCACACAAAGAAATTGTGATCCTCAGCAGAAAATCGTTGCAGAAGAACCAAAGACAACAGGAAACGTTGGTTTCTGTACTGGTCGGCGAGTTAATGTGGCACTAATCTCGCACACAATTTCAGAAATCTCAGCAGCTCGTGAATGATGGAATGCACAGTCCCGTTCGAAATGTCTAACGTACTGGCATTTTCCATGATTTAGATATGCCTATTATCCTGTCGTCAACGGCGTCAAGAGGCTCCGGTATGCCGCATATTGATGGTCTGCTTTCGCGGTATTCGTCCGTCAAATTTGTGCGATCCTTTTCAAACTGTTGGCACCACTTTACAATGACCGGGGGATACATGGCATTTTCCCCGTATACAGCATAAATTTCGCTATGGATTTCAATGCAATTTAGGAGTTTATCCCACAACGTCGAATGATTCCTCGCACTTCCAATTTGGCGTAAGAATCCAGTTGGCGCGCTATTACGAACTGCCTTCTGCACACGCCTTACGCAGTAAGTGAACTAAAAAACCTCCTGTAGGCAGCTTTGACGTAATATCTACTTCTCTCTCAAGAATACATGGTATGACTGCAATCCCACTTGATATGGTGCTAAGTCGAACTTACTTTTTGATTCACCTTCGTATATATTTATGAAACCAAAAAATAATCCAAAATCTAGCAGTCATTATCTTGGAAGTATACTTTCAGTTGCAGCCTTCAATTTCATTGGAAATAGAGGTGTAAAACGTCAGCTTTCGTTGTATATTAGTTTTGCAATCACAGGAAACACTTTGTGACGCATATCGAAGAGCTAAAAGATTAGGACCAGTGCGTCTTTAAGGAAATCAAAGGAACTGCTGGTAAACGAAGACGCGTGTAAAAGTTACTTTGTGATAGCTATCAACAATATAATTGATGCTGGAGTTTAATAAGCTGCTGGAGGGTTTGATAAGCTTATTATACGAACTATCCGAACGTTAATTATGCGTGTGAAGGTGATGAAACTGTATAAATAACATCTGATACTGATATTTGTTAATCAGTGTTATTCTTGTTTTTCAGATAGGGAACGCAGTCTACCTAGTCGAGTTTGACATTGCCACACCACTGCAGCACACCACTAGCCCTTCCGGGACGGCAAGGATTGTAGTGTGCTCACGGTTAGCTGTGGTTTTTACCTTCAAAAAGTGATCCGAGAAGTGGAAAACCACGAACCGCAGAGAAGGTCGGGGCCGACCACAGCTTAGTGATGCTAGAGATGAGCGAAGGCTACCCTGTATGGTGCGAGTCAACAGAAAGGACACTTTGGCGCAACTCGTTAGTAATTTGAATGCAGATGACGAGAATAATTTGTAGCAACCCACAGTATATTGAACCCGGCTTAAACTGCTCTCCGAGTGCTCATGCTAACCTCAGTTTACCGTCGAAAGTTCATACAACTGGAACTCCAGCATTAAAACTGGACATTGAATGATTTTCTAAAGTGGCAGCAATCATCTTAGAGATATCAGTTATCTTGGTAGTTTTCCCAGGCGTAGTATCTTCAACCCAGTGTTCATCACGATTGGAGTAACCGTTATCTCGATTGTGGAAGTAGTCATTGCGGCACTTATCTCAGGCGCGGTAGTAGCTAATTCTGTAGTTCTATGTGATGTGGGAGCAGTTTTCTCTTAAAGTGTTACCGATGTGGGAGGTGTTATATTAGGCGTGATATCCATTATCATAGTATTTGTCTCAGGCGGGAGAGCTGTCAGTTTTATATTTTGTCTCACATGGGAGCTTTAATGCCGTGGAAATCTCAGATGTGGTACCAGTTAACTCATCGGCTATCTTAGGCGTGGTGGTAATTATTTCATCTGTAATCTCAGGTGTTGTACCATATATCTCATTTATAATATCGTGTGTGGTAGCAGTCATTCTAGCATTTATCTCAGGCATCGTAGAAGTTAAATCACTATTAAATCAGGTTTGGTACCGTTACCTCAGTCGTGGAAGAACTTATCTCAGCGGTTATCACAAAATTTGTTGTAGTTATCCCTAAAGTTACTTCCATTGTGACAAAAGATATTTCAAACATGGCAGAACTTATTTTAGCAGTTATCTCACTGATGTTAGCTTAAAATCAATGGTTTTCTCACACGTGGTAGCAGTTCATCCAGCAATTGTATCATGAGTGGTAGCAGTTATCCCTTTAGTTAATTTCGGAGTAACTATTAAGACAACTAATACCCTGCCTAAGATAATTTACCGCTGAGTAAATATCTTAGGCATCGTAGTAGTTCTCTTAATTGTTATCACGGGCGTGGTAACTGTTAAATTTGTGGTTATCACAGACGTGGTAGATTTTACTCAGCAGTAATCTCAAATATGGTAGCAGTTATTTCAGTTGTAATCTCAGATGCGATAGCAGTTAACTTATCACACACATGGCAGCAATGAATTCAGTAGTTATATTAACTGTGTTAGCAGTTATCTCAAGTGTGAAAGCAGATATCACAACAGCTCTTACATATGTATGTTATGGAAGACCTCTTTCGCCTTGTAACAGTTTTCTTAGTGGTAATCTCAGACGTGGAAGCTCTATTTGTGCGGTCACATGACGTGTGGTAACATTGTCCTTATTTGCTATATTAGTTTTGATATAAATTACCCCAGATATGGCAGCAACCATTTCATCCACTCTCTCATACAGGTTAACATTTAAGTTAGAAGCTTGGTGGCAATTGTCTCGTCTATAATCTAAGTCCAATATACCTGCTTCAAAAGTGAGGTATCACGTTTTATCCTTTGAAATTCAACATTTGAGAATCATACATTTAACAAGAATGTAATTGTGCTTTTCGTAACATAACAAAATAATAGAAATCCTAAGAAGCAAACCCAGAAACAAAAATAAATAAATGAAATTGGGCTGCACGCTTATATTTATTTTTCAGTTTCACCATTTTTTTAAAGATTTAACCAGTAATACAATATTTTTAGCGTTCTTCGAATTTCAAAAAATATTTTAAACTACTGTGTATATCATTATCATTATCATCATTGTCAACTATTTTCAATCCACTACTGGATGAAGTTCTCCCCAAATTTCTTCCACAACGGTCTGTCTTGTGCCAGTTATCTCCATGTTACTCCTGCATACTTTCGAATTTCATCCAACCATTCCCCATGTGGTCTCCTTCTGGGTCTTTTCCCGTCTTTGGAATCCAGTCTAAAATTTCGATTGTCCATCGATGGTCTGTTGTTTTGGCAATATGTCCGGCCCATTGTCATTTCAGGGATTTTACTCTGATCATTATATTATGTCTTCCAATCTTGTAATTTTTCTGATTAACAAGTTCCTCTTCTTATCTCTCCTGGTTTCACCAAGCATGCACCTCTCCATGCTTCTTTGAATTGTCTGCTGTCTTTGTATGTCTTTTTTAGTTAAGGCCGACGTCTCTGCATCATAGGTAAGCACTGGACGTATGAATTGATCAAACACTTTTATTTTAAGATATAACGACATATTGCTCTTGCCAAGTATACTGTTTCTTCCAAAAGCTGTACAGGATAGTTTTTTACGCCGATTAATTTCTTCATCAAGGTGACCCTCACTTGGTATTTGCTGTCCAAAGTAAATGTAGGTATTGGTTATCTCCAGCTTTTCTCTATCAATGGATAAATCTTCATTTGTTATAAAAGCATTGTACATCACCTTTGTCTTCTGAAAGTTTATTTTTAATATCTTCTTCTTTACTCTTGTCAGCAAGTTCCTGACTCTGCAGCTCTGATGGGGTAGTTGCAAAAATGACTACGTCATCAGCAAAACGAAGGTGAGTTAAGTAATCTCCATTAATCTTTATCCCTTTGTTTTCCCAGTTTAGTGATCGAAAGACATTTTCCAATGTGGCATTAAAGAGTTTGGGAGATATAGTGTCACCTTGTCTCACTTTTTTCCAATCTTATATGGGTGCTGCATTCTCAAATAGCAGAATCTTTGCAGTTGCATTTTCATAGATGTTATGAATAATATTAATGTATGCATCTTCAATACCGCAGGATTTCAAAGCCATTGTGACTGCTGATGGTTTCACCGGATCAAAGGCCTTTTCATAGTCAATAAAAGCCAAGCATAATGGGAGTTCGTATTCCCTCCCTCTTTCAATTAGTTATCTCACTAAGTGGATATGATCTATGGTGTTGTAGCCGCTCCTGAATCTAGCTTGTTTTCTCGGTTGAGCCAAATCCACTGTTACCTTCAAGCGGTGTGAAAGAATTTTATCGAAGATTTTATAAACCACTGATAGGTATGTAGTTCCTGAGATCCTCAATGTCGCCTATTTTATGTAGCAGGATCATTGTAGCATTGTTCCAACCCTGAGGAATTTCCCTGCATTAAGGCTTCGAGTGAAAACTCGGGCGAGTACTGTTTCAATTTATCTCCTTGCTTCTTGTATGATGTATACGGTAATTTCATTTTATCCTGGAGCTTGTTCCCGTTTCATGTTCTTGATTGCATGCGCAATTTCTGCTGGGAAGACAGGAAGAACTCTGGTACTGGTACCTTTCGTAATGACTGGAGTACATGTATCATCGTTTTCATATAGTTTTGAGTAGAAATCTTTCTCTCTTGCCATAATTTCGCCTCTACTTCTTGTTACCGTGCCATCGTCTTTTCTCTGTGCCATTATTTGTTTTCTTCCCTTACTGAGATGTCCGTATTTACTCTCTTCAGGCGTTGGTTGCTTTCAATTGCTTTTCTCACTAGTTCGCAGTTGAATTTCCTTCCGTCTTCAGTTATACTTTTTCGTAATGTATTGCATAGCTCTATGTATTCCACTTTGAGTGTCACATCTCCTTTAGTTGTCCTCATCTCTCTTCTTTTTTACATCAGAATTTTGGTCTTTCCTGATAATTATTTCATGTGCAACGTTTTTGTCAGTACCAGCTGATTTTTAGTTGTCTCCAAAAGAGGTTTGGTTAGTTTTCTGTTAACTTCAGAGATGTCCACTTCTTCCGACGTTAGACCTTCTAGAGCACAGAATATGTTCCTCACCTGCGGGAGATAAAACATTCCGGTGAATAACTGGGAAACCACGACATACCTGAGTCAGGTAATGTGAACAGTTAAGTGTCATAAATAGACCTTCATAACTCGGAAACCAAGCATTTCCGAACCTATGTTGATATAAACCTTTTGTCTCATCTACCTACGAGGAACTCATTCCTGCAGTTTTGCCGTGTATTTTTGAGACACCCTGTATATACAATATATTTGGAGGTTTTATAAATAACTTTCTCAAAACGTATTCAAGTTGAAGTAGTTTGTGCAAATGTCATAAACTGCTTGCCATGTGCGATTTCAAAATATGTTTCCAGAAGGACTTCATACGGTCTCGTTACCGCAGTTGTCTAAGGTCTGGTTTCCGACCATTTGTCTGAGTTGGGTCCGGGTTCTAATCCCAGTTAGCCATGTATGTTGTGTTTGTCTTACGCCAGGAGTCCTCTCCCTTTACTGGAGCCAGTGACCGTAATTTAAGGACAGGTGACTGCTTATATCCCATCGAGTTTTTCATAGTGGCCGTTAAACGTAAAAAAAAAAAAAAATCTGACTTTTACAAATTATCTTCAACGTTATACGACTTAAAAACCATATTCGTGAATGTTAGAATATTTGTGCAAAAAATATTAATCACATGAGAGGATAAATTTTGAAATGATGTCTTTCTTGTTTCGGTAGTTCTCAAATAAATCATATAATAATATATCAAGTCCGATAAAATAACCGGTTTGGTTTTTCTGTATATTAATCATAAGATATTTTGTTTTGAGTTAGGATTATCGGACTCTCGTTAAGTCTCGAAGTGAATAAAGCCATTTTTCTTACCAGTTTTGTGGAGGAAAAGCAAGTTCTTGCGAACTATAAGTACATGTTTGGATCCCTCTTAAGGAAGCGTTATGTGCTGACTGAGCTTCCTCTTCCTGTGCTTACATCATTACTTATCGCTTAATAAGAACCCTCTTCGCTGCCTGTGGGTATACTGTAGTGATGACAATGTTGACAGGAGATCTGAAGATGAGCGAGCGGATTCAGCAAGAAGTTGTTCTCCGTGTGAGCGACTTGGGAAGCCACACCCGAGGCGTGGTCTGACAGATTTTCTCAGCTACTTAAAATAAGGTAGGGTTGACCGATGATGTAGGCATGCGAGATTCAGTAATTTTCTTGATACAAGTTGAATTCCGAAAGCAGTTTTCGGCGTAAAAAAAGAAGGGAAGATATAAAAAGAAAGTGAAAATGCGATGTAGTACCATGAAACATCATTTATACTAAAGACACGAAAACAAAAGTTAAAAGGAAAATGCCATTTTGCCAATACTTCCATCCGCGTGCTTATCTGAGGTCACGCAAATATGAAGTACGTATTTCACCAGAGCATTTGTTTTTATCCCATTTTGTTCTGTGGCTTTCTACCATTTCTGTGCTTTAGATTATGAAAAATATTTACTTATGACTTTGTGATTGGCAAAAGTCATACTTATGTTTTCAAGAGCAAAGAGCAAAAGGAAATCGTTAATGTTTGAAACCTGATTCCGCAAGAAATAAGGAAGCTTTCTTTTTAAGCACGTTTTTTTTAAAAAGAAGATCGTGCTTATGTTACCAATTTGTCCGTCCTTCCGTCTTTAGACACCATAGCACTGAAATTATTAGTCCATTTGAGAAAAAAAAATTGCATTAGGAAGCGTGAAATATGAGAATGATGATCCTTGCATTCCGGTTTTTTTCGTTGCACAACTTCGCCGCTAGAGGGCGTAACGGTAAATGATATCGAATTCAAAATACATTTTATTCCATGTATTTGCTTCTAAATATCCAATTGGAAAAAAAGTTTTTCCTTTCGATGCCGTTTATAACGAAGACTATTTTGGGGGGTGAATTTCTTTTACAAGTGATGCATAGATTTTTCGCTATACAGCGTAAAACTATATTGCGTTTCTCCGTTATCTCTTCTTCTACAAGTCCGATTTGCAAAGTTCTTCCTGCATCGGATACAGCTTCTGATGAAAAATGTTTATCAAATAATTTCTAATTTTGAGAAAGGAATGGTTTGACCAACAGTTATATCTTTGGCTAAGTAGTTAATGGTTAAGTAGTCAACAGTTAATGGTTTGACTAAGTAGTTATTTCTGTTTTTAATGTATTTGAGGCAAAGTCTGAGCTCCTGGAAACTCGATAGAAAATCTTCTTTCGTGGACGGATAGCTCTCACCTCGTAAAACCTTTTGAGAATACCAGCTGCTTTCCGCCAGGGGGCGTAGACTTATATGTTATTTTTGTCGATATATCTGCCTCTAAGAGTTGAATTTGAAAAATCTTTTCTTTGTTGGAAATCGTTTCCGGTGCGAAATGATTTTCTTAACATTTAAATTTTCCCTTAACGCACAAGTGTGCCGCTAGGGGGCGTTAGTTTACGTCTCCTTTACAGAAGTGTCGGTGGGACTAATAACCCGAATTATTTTTTTTTGTCAGATCCTACTAAATATGAATATAATTTGTATGTATTATCTTCACAAAATAATGCACAATTTGTCCGCTAGGGGTGCAAATTTTCAGTCTGTTTTTCTCAATATTTCTGCAAAAAAAAAATGTTGAAATTATTAAAATAATTATTTCAACACCGGATGCCAGTTACCTTGTACGATACTTTATGCTTGTATTTGAGGAATTTGTAGTTCACATTTCAGTCGCTAGGTTGCATTTGTGTACTTCTGTCTGCAGCTGTATCTCCTCTTCTAAAAACCCTTAAGAGAATTACTTTTTTTTTTTTTGCGGTATACCGTGCGTACAATAAAGTTGGGGAGCATTATCCTTTTAAATAAGGGCCATCTTTCTTTTAAGAGGTGTAAAGGGTAAAACCTTTCCCCCGCTGCCTCTGTTTCAGTGAGACGTATTTGAAAAGTTATTTTTCCTTAGCATAGCTTTTGCCATGAAGAACACTTTTCTCCTATGTTCAACTTTTCTATTATCCAAAATTCTTCGGCTAGGGGCTTAGAGTTGTATCATGTTTCCTACTTCTTCATTTAACTGTTTCATTTGAAAATTTCTTTGTCTCAGATACTTTCCTTCTACAGTAAGTAACCTTTTGAGCACAATTCGCTCATTTTCGCAACATACTAGTTTTTTATGCAAATATGTAGCTGTTTCTATTTTGGGGTGCTTCATCAATTGTAGAAATCTAGTTGATTTTCGTTGTCTAACAGGATCTGACTCTGATAAATTTTGTACGCGTTGTAAAGGATCCAAAAAACGTGCTCATTACAACCGAAAGTCTATTGTCATCTTTCTGTGTTAAGATATATTGCCGGAAACTTTGTTTTTACAGAGTTGCTGTGTCGTTAAATTCGCATAGGGAATGTCTTAGAAGAGTTTCTCACATTATTAAATTTCCACAGAAATTACTTATAAAGTTATGGAATATATTATGAACGGTTTCTTCACTATTCCTTGATATTCCGCACTGAAACTCAAAATTATGAGTAAATCTTAATTTAAAATTCATGTTTTCATTCTATTTTAGGTCAATATGCACTATAATTACTAAAAACATTCCTGTGTTCTTCGTAACTTTTGCATTACCTCTGCTATCGATTGTCCTACATTGTTCCTACTGAAATTTCATTTTTGTACCTCTTATTTTATTACCTTTGTTTTTTTAAATATTACATTTTCTTCGTGTAACACGAGGACAGCGAAGTTCAGGAGGCGAAAAAGATTCTTTAAAAAATCCTCGGTGCCGCCCAACCCGCGATGCCTAAAAAACACGTAACCAATCCCACTATAATCCGTACCAGCAATGTTGATCCCGAATTGTTATTTCATATTGTAAAGTCGCGATTCACAGGGTGCCCCCGAAGTCCAAAGAAATAGGGAGGGGGCGAATAAATGATCTGTTTAAATAAAAGAACTGTTTTTTTTAAATACTTTCTGTTACTTTCAAGTGGATAAAGACCAGCAAATCGTGAGATTTTTTCACAATACCTCAGTTCCGCGGAGCTCATATTTTTCAGTACTTAGGTTCCGTATAATGTAGTTCCGTAGTTTTACCTGCGACACCTACGAACATTTATAACACTAAGCTACCCGTAGCACGGTATCGTCGGCGAAAGCAAATAATATCTCCATCATTGCAACGCATTTTAGGTCAAAATGCTCTTAATTAAATTGTATATATATTTTTTTAACTGTTTGCAGACTTCCATCTTCGTATTGTGTTCCGTTTTTCTGTTATTAACTCATTGCTAGAAACTATGGACCGTCCTTGACAATTACGACACAGATTATTTAAAGAACGGGGTATTATTCGCAGAATTTAAATTTTTAGCTATTTTATCAGATAATCCTCTGATTATATAACGAAAAATAAGGTAAGTGCTTATGATGCCACCAGTTTTGTCTCATGATCATAAATATCATAACATATTTTTACGTTCGAAAGCCTTATCTGACGGAGCGGCACAGATGGCACAGTAGTCCAAGCTAGGGCTTATGACCATTCGTTTTAGTTGGGTCCGGGTTCGAATTCCGGTGAGGCACGGGGGTTGGGTTTTGTTTTACGCCACTGGTTCTCTCCCTTCCCTGGAACCAGTGACCCTAAGTAAGGGATGGGGAACGGCTTATAGCCCATTAAGTTGCTCACGGGTGGTCGTTAAGCCTTCAATCAAAAAAAGAAAAACAAACCTGTCGGAACAATGATCTTTAAATGTCCGTATTTCTTTGACGCATAACTTTACCGTTTCGAGGCCAAAACGCAGGTGCTATCGATTTTGAAATATGTTTTATTCCATGCCGTCGCTTCAAACAGTCCTAGCTTCGATTTAAAAATATGTTTTATTCCAAACTGTCTCTTCAAACAATTCTAGCTATCGATTTAAAAATATGTTTTATCCCATACCGTCACTTCAAACAAACCTAGCTATCAATATAAAAATATGTTTTATTCCATGCCGTCACTTCCCTCGCTATCAGTATAAAAATACAGTATGTTTTATTCCATGCCGTCACTTCAAACTATCCTAGCTATCGATTTAAAAATATGTTTTTTTCCATACCGTCGCTTCAAACAATCCTAGCTATCGATTTAAAACTATGTTTTATTCAATACTGTCGCTTCAAATAATCCTAGCTATCGATTTAAAAATATGTTTTGTTCCATACCTTCGCTTCAAACTGTCCTAGCTATCGTATTAAAAATGTGTTTCATTCCATGTCGTCACTTACCTAGCTAACAATATAAAAATACAGTATGTTTTATTCCTCCATGCCGTCACTTCGAACTATCCTAGCTATCGATTTGAAAATATGTTTTATCCCATACCGTCGCTTCGATTTAAAAATATGTTTTATTCCATGCCTTTGCTTCAAATAGTCCTAGCTATCGATTTAAAAATGTGTTTTATTCCATACCATTGCTGCAAACAGTCCTTTTTCAAACAATCCTAACCTTTACCTGTCGTAACAAAGATCCTTGACTATAGGTCTCTTTTCGAAGCATTACTTTGACGATTGGAAGCCAGAACTCACATGATATCGATTTAAAATATGTTTTGTTCTATACTATCGCTTCAAACAATCCTTCCCGCTCATTATTATTTTCCTTCAACACAATTTGACACGAAAACACATTTCCGAACTGCTCGTATTTTTAATAAGGCACATTTTCTCCGGTATAGTGCAAATATAGCATATTGCATATTTCTCCCGATATATCTTTTTCTAAAAGTGCAATCCTGGTTTTTAGGAGACGGCGATTAGAAGAATACTTACGTATAATTTCTAATTTCCCTAAGAGCAGAAGTTTTTCGATTGCAACTACAAGTTGGTGCTTACGTCATATCTAACGCTACATTTGTGTTTTTCTAAAATTCTGAGTGCACAACATGACGTTTCTGTCGGGGCTAGTCGCCGCGCTAAACGTTGGCGCAAGTTTCCTGCTCAAAATAACAATACATTTTACCGAGATGTGTCGTAAATGTACATCACTGATTTTTCGATATTGGTGTCTACTAAAGTTTTCCAAAATATTTTTCAAATAATTTCTAATTTTTTTGACTTGGGTTTGCACAATTTTCACCTAACGATCATATTTCTCTTTACAACTCAGTTGAACCATATTACAACGGCTCTTAAAATTCAACCGAAGAATTAATTTTTACACACACTGCGGAAAACATTTTATGAGTAGTTTCTGCTTAAACTAATACAGCTCGGGTATTGTATGTTCCTTGGTATCTCTTCCTCTTTTTAAAGTAGATTTAAGAATTTTGGGCACTGGATGCTATTCACTGTGCAGAACATTTCGCATATATTTACGAATGTTTTATAATGAAAAAATTTGAAGCTATGTGATGTGAGGGTGAAATTCCGTTTTTGCTACTGCATCTCGGCTTTGAAGCACAGATCTAAAAACATTCTGTTTGAACTGTGGAATATTCGCTGTGGTAGAATTTGCAAAAACAATCCGCTTTAAATACCGCACATTGTTTTTCGTTCGGAGCGTACATGTATAATGTGTTTGTAGCTCTATCTACACTGCTAGCCACCCAACATGCAAGACCAAGAAGGAAGCATCCGATTGGCCTGAAATTCGCAGCACGATCGCCCGCGAGAGGACATGCAAACCATTAGCATTGCAGGGCATATGCAAATCATGTGCGCCCGGCACGCCACCGAGGAGCACTATAAGAAGGCTGCACAGAAAGCGGGGTGTAAGTAGTGGAAATGTGTTGTGCTGCCTGACTTGTGTTGTGCGTGGAAAGTTTCCTGATGCCTCGTCGCAGAACACGACACTCATTCCAGCACGTTTCGGAGTTCGACAGAGGACGAATAGTGGCTTATCGCGACAGCGGTTTATCGTACCGAGACATCGGCGCCCGTGAGGGACGACATCCAGCCACAGTGAGGCGAGTATGGATTCGGTGAGTGCAGGAGGGCCGGACGGACCGACGTGAGTGATTGCGGCAGCCGCGGCACACCAATAATCGAGAGAACCGGCATGTTGTGCGGCGGACATTGACGGCTCGCACCGCCACATCACGAACGTTAGCGCAGGAATTAGAGTGTCTTACACAACAACCTGTGCCAGCACGTACCGTTCGACCTCGTCTGCAGGAGCGGGGACTTGTCGCACGGCGCCTATTGCTTCGATTACCTTTGATGTTACACCACCGGCGAGTGCGGCGGCAGTAGGCAGTTGAACACCTGGGCTACGGAATGGCAAGACATTGTCTTCTCCGACGAATCCCGCTTTTGCCTGCAACACCACGATGGTCGGATCCGCATGTGGCGGTACCGCGGCGAGAAACTGTATGACGCCTGCATTATGCACCGCCATACCGGTCCGTTGCCTGGAGTTATGGTTTGGGGCGCAATTGGATATGACACCCGCACCCCTCTGGTACGCATCGCCGGTAAACTCAACAGCCACCGCACCATCTCCGACGTTTTGAAGCGTGTAGGCCTCCCTTACCTGCAGGACCTTCCAGCGGCCACGTTTCAACAGGACAATATGCGCCCGCACGTGGCACGCATCGTGCAATAATTTTTCACGCCCCACCAGGTGTTACTGTTGTCGTGGTCCGCCTGTTTTCCCGATATATCGCCCATCGAATACTTCTGGTCGCTAATCGGCAACCGAGTGCCACGGCAAGCACCACCCGCGGCTACGCCTGATGAACTGTGGCAACGTGTGGAAGCAGTCTGGACCGACATACCCCAAGCCCACATCCAAAGCCTATTTCGTTCGATGCCGTGGCGTGTAGCGGCCGTTATTGCCAGCCATGGGGGCCACACGAACTATTGATGTCTGCTTGTTCCGCAAGTCGCACGGACCTGTAAGCTCAATCGTTTCATCTTTGTATCTCTTGTTATATGTCCAGTAAATCTGGCTTTGCTATTTCGTGTCCTTCTTGGTGTTGCATTTTGTGTGGCCAGCTGTTTACTTCTGAAAGTCGTATTTGAAAAGTTACTTTTACATCTCATAAATATTTTCGGTACACATTTTCTACTTTTTTCTATCAAAACATTTTATCGTTTGAATATTTCTGTTAGAAAAAGTATTCGGATTCTAAAAGCCGAATTGAAAATAATACGTTCTCTGTGGTAGGATACCCTTGAGTGTGAATAATGGTTTGAGTTCCCTTGCCGCTCAAAATAACGCTCATTCTTCCCGCCAGAGGGAATTAAGTTGCATTATGCATTCTTAGGCATCTGTTCTTCTTCCTGTTTGATTGGAAAAATTCATATAATTTTTTTGTACAGCACCTGTCTTCCGCTAGAAGTCACAAGTAGCTCTTTCTGCTTGAAAATTTTGCACCGTTTGTAGTATTTTGATTTAAAAACTTCTTTGAGCAGTAATGTTATTGGGTGAGAAAATCACTACACATATTGCACATATTAAGTAATTCCGAGCTTTCCCGCCAAGAAATGTAAACGCATTTTCTTTTCTCAGGTTTCTTCTTTCTCTAAAAACCGAGTTTAATGAATCATACCGTTTTGTGCCGAAAATATTCAAAGGACTTGCACGTTAAGATGTCACTGAGAATGATACCATAATAACAACATTTCGACGCAAAATTCTCTACACTGGACCGCAAATACGCAATCGCCCGATCATTGAGTATCCCTGGTCAACTATCCGTTAGTTTTTAAGACGAATTAGAAAACGAGCTATTAAGTTGGTGTCCCGTATTCCAAACTGCGGTATCACATAATAGCATAGATCCTACATATAACCTTTAGAAACTATTAATGGTTCTAAAATTGCAAAAAAAAAAAAAAAAAAAAAAAAACACTCAATTTCCTTACAGTGTTTTCGGAAAACAAAATATACTCATCGTCAAAAAAAAAAAAAAAAAAAAAAATAGTTACACCCAGAAGCACGTGTCGGACTGCAATGCTATTCGGGAGGAAGGTAAAGGTTACCAGGAAAAATACATGATTACACATTGAGACTGATATGGGCAATATTTAATGAACTACACACCAATAAGCAGTGCTTCTCAGTATGGCGTATGGCCGCCATGTTTGCCCACACAGCGTGCCAAGCGTCTCGGCATGGAGTTGTACAGGTTACTAATGATGTCCTGTGATAAGCTATTCCATGCAACTCGAACCTTCTCATGCACTTCCTACAGATTGTCGGTAGGGGTGGAGCGTGTATAGCGCGTCCAATAGAATCCCACACATTTTCAATCGGCGATAGGTCTGGTGATGTGGCTGGCCTTGGCAGAATGTCAGTGCCTTGAATAAAAGCTCTCGAGACAGCAGCAGTATACGGACGAGCGTTGTCCTATTTGAAAAACGCATCGGAGGGAGCGTTCAGAAAAGTTAGGACCACTGGTTGCAGGACCTTATTAACGTAACGTTTGACTGTCAAAGTGCCTGTAATAAACACCAAAGGAGATCTGGAATCTTGGGCAGTGGCACCCCACACCATGACACCAGGTCGTCTGGACGTGTAACGCTCGAAAACAAACCGTTCATCTTGGCGCTGACCACGATGCCTCTACACACGAATTCCTTGGTCGTCTCCTCCAAGACAAATGCGGGACTCGTCACAGAAGATCCCCCGCTGCCATTCTGGTTGGCTCCTTGACAGTCTGGCACAATACCATTGCAGTCTTTGGCGACGATGCAGTGGCGTTAAGGGCAGTCTTCGTAACTGTCTGCGTGCGTGTAGTGCTAGATCGTGCAGCCGTCTGCCAATGGTACTGGCACTAATCGGATGATGCATGGAAGGCACCACTGCTCGCTAAACATACGCAATCGTGGCTGTCGGGTTACTCCTCGCATGTAGGACAGCCCGTAAGTCCTCACTTTCCGTGGTTCGTCTAGGTATCCCAGACCCTCCCTGTCGCTGCTGCGTGCCTTGTTCTATCCACAACCGCCAAAATCGTGCTATGGTGATATCCGCACGACCGGTATGGTGCGCAATATGGCGATAAGACAATCCCGCTTACCGGAGCCTGGTGATGCGGTCCCTCTCAAAATTCTCCAAGTGCTCGAATTGCTTCCGAACTTTTCTCCGAGGAACACTTCACTTGCAAAAGATGCAACCAACACGACAGCACGTGTCAGAATGAAAAGCAGGCTCAAGAGAACGATCTTATATAACCGGTTGGACACAGCGCTGCGACCCCTACGTGCTGGCGTCACATGCACGGCCGAGCATGATACTGGAATTGTTTGTATGTCTCACGATGTCAAAACAACCCAGTAAGTATCATTACTGTCGGTCGCGTCCTTCTGGGTTCAACCATTTTTCTGACGATGAGTGCAAATAGTAAGTTTTGTAAGTATTAGTCAAAAGGAATTGCATATCATCAGATAAATTTTCAGAATAATGAAATTTCGAATTTATCAAGTGCAACCAGTAAATAGATATTTTTTTTCCAACAAAAGAATTAAACCAATTGGAAAAGGGATTTTTCTTCTGTATATCAATTTTACATCCCAGTTAGCCTCAAACAGTTCTTCATAGTTTGCACCCTAATTTGTAGCCACTGTTTTGTAAAGGACTGGTGTCACTAAGAAAGAATACAGAGCACAAGAATTACCGGAGCTTGGAACGGGCTATCATCGTAAAGGCTTTTTTCCTTGTTCTTCTTATAACGTATAGAGAATTGCCATGGAAATACTCAATGATCAGATGATTTCGCATCTGCAGTTCAAAGCAAATAATTTTAAGTGAACGTTTTTTTTAATTTTTATCCAGTATCACTATGGTCACGCCTCAACATATGGTAAATCGTTTTAAGTAGCTTACAGTACAAATTAGCGCACCTCTTGTTATGCCACCTAAAGTACGTCAAGAAATCATTAGGTGTACAAATAACTTTTAAAGCGTTTTAGGAGAACATAAAACGTAATTTGAGAGAACACAACAATACCTTTACGAATCAAAATAAGCGCCGTCATTATCTATCACCTTCCGCCATCGATCGGGTAGCTGACGGATTCCAGCCATAAAAAAAAACTTTGTTGTGTGACTCGATGAAGTCGTCAATCCATTTTTGCACTTCGTCACATGTGAGGAACAGTACATCAGACAATCCATGTTGAAACGATCGGAACAAGTGACAGTCCGAAGGGGATATGTCGGAACTATATGCCGGGTGCTCCAACACTACCCAGCCAAGCGTCAATAAAGCTTCCTTGACCGATTTCGCGACGTGCGGCATAGCGTTGTCATGCAGTAATTTCACAGGACACAATCCTTTGCATGGGAATGCACGCGTCCGATAGATTTAATGGTTCAATAACAGCAATTGTTGCGTGTAGCGATCAGCTTTAACAGTTTGACCCTGTTCCAATAGTTCATAATAGAGCACACCCTTCATATCCCACCAGATGCACAGCATAAATTTTTTGGAGTTAATATTGCGTTTCGGGGTCTACTCAGTGTTTTTGGCATTTGGGATTGTTGTACCATATCCACGTTTCATCACCCGTAACGATTTTCAACAGGAAAGATTTTCGGTGTTGTTTATTCAACAGATTCAAACACTTCAGGACACGCCCATCCTTGTTCCCCTGCCTCAGGCCATGTGGCACCCATTTTCCTTCCTCCTGAATCTTTCCAATTGCGCGTAAACAATTGGAAATGGTTTGTTGAGTTACCCCCTGTTGTTCAGTTAGTTCATTTTGCTTTTGAGACGAATCTTCTCGCAGCAATGCTTGCAGTTCCTCATGTGCAGTCTTCTGCGGGGCGCCGCTACTATCTCGATCGCTAACATCATAATCGCCTGCTTTAAACCTTCTAAACCAAAACTCACACGTGCTTTTCGATACAATATTCTCCCCCAGAACAAGAACATATCGATGCACATGCTTTTGCAGCCTTTTTTCTTTGATGAAATTTGTAACAAATGCAGTGTTGAATAAATGCAGTATTCCTTACCATTTTTCACCTACCAATGTGCAAGGGCGTTTGACTGTTGGGCAAACGTCTTTGTCACATTTTGTACTCCGAACCAGTTCGGTCACATGACTACAACGCGGTGGAATGTTGGATATATAAATCAGCGGTATACCTCACACAAAAGACGCTTTAAAACTTATTTGTACACGTAATACTTTCTTATTATTTCATTCGTATGTTCGTCTTTACGGTTGCTAATGTTCCTGATATTACGAATTGGATAACCAAAAAAAACTTGGTTTTGATATCTGGCACCACAGGAATTATATTCCAAATTGACCTCTCTCTGATGCAAGGCAAATCCATTTCTAACAGGCAATCTGAAAACATTCATTTAATAATGAAAAGCTGGAATACGAAAAATATATTTTTTAAGAGTATCCTGCGGTTAGGGATTTACAAATTTTCTGATGGTTGGACAAAGTATGTATTGTTATTTAGCAAGAAGGATCTGTTGTTCTTGAAAATATTTTTTTCAAAATTTACATTCGCATCCATTTTCTTATAAATTACGAACATACATGTAATTTTGACTCCACTTTCGAAATTTCTAGTTTAGTTGGTGGGATCCTATCTTCCCCAGGTTGGATAAAATCTGAGTTTTGGTCCACAGTATCTCAGGTTTTACCCAAGTAATTTGAAAAAAGAAGACTCTTTGAACATCTCATAACTCTTACAAAAACCAGTACTACCCGTATATCATGAAAGAAATACGGGATTACACCATATAATACAAATACTGAAGATGACTATCCGTTTTTTGGTGTAAATGCGACAAGGATGGTAAGTCAGAAAATATCCGAAAACTTGAAAATTTCATCGTCCTGGAGCGGGACTAGAACTCGCGTCTCCCAGATAGCGCCCGGGTATGCTAACCACTGCACCACCCAGAACGACCAAGTCTCAAGTTTCCGATTAATTTTAACATAACAATCGATGTCATATTTACACCAAAAATCGGATTTTTATCTTCCAAATTTGTACTACCCGTACATTTTTTATCTTTTTGGATGAACTTTGTCCTGCGTTTGGTGGCGTCAATGCACAATTTTACCTAGCACATGTAATTATGGTACCCATTTGAAAACCTCCTTTTGCTGTCAATAACTGACCCCATGAAATAAAAACATTCACGAAAAATTTTTTTTCCTCATGCGAATTTTTCGCTTTATAGAGTAAATGAAAATTTTAATTTGGGAAAATATCTCACGTTCTTGAAGTCAGATAGTTTTCTTTTTCTTCGCATCAATATATGACGTTATCAATATTATCCATGTTATTCCATCTTTTTACATGTGTTCACCTTTTTGTGTGCGTAGCTTATCAGTGTGGTTTTGTCTAGTACCGCATTTGCTCTTTGAGTGAGATCAAAATATTATTTTGTCGAACAGGACAGCTGAGGAAATATTATAATCGCAATTGTCTTGAAAAATTGTTCTGCATAGTGGCGTCAATGTGAATTGGCATTAAACGACACATAAGTTCCTGGTTAAATGAAAATAATATTTTTCCATTTGTGAAATGTATCCTCACAGAGATTTTCGATGTATTTGGTGAAGCAAACTTATATTAGCACCTTATCTCCTCTTCTAGTTCGATTGCACCATTATGATTTAAGCAAGATAGCTTGGTAGTGCAAATTAATATTTTAATGTTGCCCCAAATTCCTGCTAGCACAAGAGCGGTCACGTTCCCATTAACGCTGAAGTGAACTTCATGCGTTGAAATGATTTATCATGGCCACTGTTCATTGACTTCAGCACACCGAAGAAACTTTAGAGCAAAATCCAGAAGCTCATTGTAATCACAATCTTCGAGTTTTGCAGGTTGGACAGCTGGCCAGAAAGTATTTTCAACGGCTTTTGAAGAAGGTTACGTGGAATGTTCCGTTGGCGAGACACTGCTCATGTGCTAGATATTCTATGGGGATTGTTCCTCAATTTCTCGAGTGTATGGCGTGGTGAATTTCTGCGGCGGTTTCAACTGGTCTCGATCTTCCAAAACGTCTAGCATTGTAGGTGCACTCTGTTTCTTTAGGCTCCCATGTTAAGCCACGCGCGGCACGCCTAGTGCAAGAACCATTTGTGACAGCGGCACTAATAAGGAATTGCAATTCTGCGGATAGAAATGTTTATTTAATTCTTCCAGTTGGTCTGTCAGCCGCACTGCTGCTTATTGAGAGCATATGAACACGAGTCTACAGTGCTTCATAAGGCTGCCGCTCCTAGCGATGACAAGTGGATCAATCATAATTTCCACTTTTCTCCTAGAACATATCCAGCTCATAAGCCATCAAATAAATGATAAACTACAATTTCGTATCCTTAATGATTGGCCTATTGATTTTCTAGATAAACTGTCACAAAACAGAGCCTGCGAATTTCAATATTCTGACATTCTTTCAAGCGATCACTTGATTACGCCTAAGAATTCAGTAGCATTTTTTCTTACAATCATTTTTCGTTATTCTTTTGTTTCACAGCTAAAAGTTCGTAGTGTAATTGTTCCGAAAAATAGGCAACAGTTCAAGAAAACACGATAACTCTCATTAGTGAAAAAAAATGAAGACTTCACTATGCTTAGTACGAAGGATTGATAGATTGACTTGGTCTGTTAAATGGCAAAGCGCCGGAGTCTTTGAGAATACATGGATAACCAATCGGGCAAGAACAAAATCCTATTATCGATAAGACATGGACGTTATTTACTCTTCTTGACACCCATGAAATTATGGATACCATTCAAAGGAGGAAGGCAAAAGAATAAAAAAGAATTCCTAAATAACTCTCTATGCAAAGTACTTCGTTGACGCAATGCTGCTTGTATTTTACAATGATTACCGTAGAAATGATTCTTAATATTCCAAGCTTAAGATAAGAGATTTTAACTAACAAGTTTCGAGTCAGCATTTCTTTTCCTTCCAAACAACAGGAATAAAAATATTGGAGCAGAAAGTAAAACGGTTGATATAATGCTTTCCTGAATGAACCCTGAACACATACAAAGGGGATCTAGTTTTGTACAACTCCAGCACTGTGCAACCGTAGAAGCGAGATGACCGAAAATAATTCCAACCAACTGCACTGGCGGAAAGTGAAAAAAGAACACCAAGAAGGAATTGGCGGACGATCATGAAATTTACATATGTTAATTTGGTTGAGTTTACGTAGGTGTGATGTTAATTTCGGGACCAACTGGTGAGCGCTTACGCCACAACACGGCATAATATGCAACTTATCGTCGTTGGTATTTAACGAGTACGGCGAAGTGAATGCAATCAGTCGTCGTGCGAAGATCCTGAAGAAGCTGCAATGCCTGGACATGGAAGACGTGTACGATTTCAGCAATTATCGGACTTTGAGCGAGGTCGTCTAGTCGGACTCCGCGAGGCCGGGTGGTGGTATCGTCGTATTGCGGAGCGAATTGGACGGGAAGTATCGGTGGTGGTACGATGGTGGCGTAGATGGTCCGAGGAACATTCCCACACGAGAAGACGTGGAACCGGAAGTCACAGACGGGCTGATGAGCGGACCGATCGAAGCATAAGAAGAGCGGCGTTGTCAAGCAGAACATCCACGGCGATGCAAATCCGAGCTGCCGTTGCACCTGAGAGGACTGTGCGAACAATCCGCAACCGTCTACTGGATGCAGGACTACGTGCACGTGTGTCTCTGGCATGTGTACGTCTGACTCCAACCCACCGTCAGGAACGGCTGCAGTGGTGTCGCCAGCGTCTGCACTGGAGAACGCAATAGCAATCTGCCGTGTTCAGCGATGAAAGCAGATTCTGCTTGGGAGCCTCCGATGGCCGTATGCGTGTTCGCAGATGCACAAGGCAGCGTCTTCATCCTTCTTGTATCGGCCAGAGACACACAGTGCCTACATCTGGTTTCCTGGTGTTGGGAGCGATCAGCCTTCACTCCCGTACACAACTAGTGTTTGTACCGGGCACGTTAAACAGCACCTCCTACATCAACAACATCATTCAGCCCGTTGTTCTGCCATTTGTAAGGTCGGTCCATCGTGGTGTTTTCCATCAAGATAACTCACGCCCACACACGGTACGTGCAACGCAACATGCACTTCAGGGTGTGAGACAACTTCCATGGCCTGCACGTTCACCGGATTTGTCTCCTATTGAGCTCGTGTGGGATTTTATTGGTCAACGACTTCTCCGGTCTCCACGGCCAGCCACGACTATGCCCGATTTACGCGTCCAGGTTGAGGGTGCTGGGAACTCAATACCCCAAACTTACATCCAACAACTGTATGACAGACTCCATGCCAGAATTGCACAGTGTGACGCAGTTCATGGCGGTTCAACCTCGTACTAACCATGTTACATGGAAATTTATTTTTCAGTTTACCAGCAAATACAGCTGTAGTTTGCCATAATGTTTTGATCACGTTATCCTCTGTATTCCGTTATTATGCTGTATAAATTTCGTTGGTATCAGACGTCTCCTTCTTGGTGTTCTTTTCTCATTTTCCGGCAGTGTATTACTTTTACTTTAGTACTTGTATGTATCTCCAGTAATTTCGTTTACATTGGTAAAAACTATGCGTAAACCAAATTTTAAATTTCTGAACATGAAAGGAACTAGTGATCACCGCTATATTTACATTCATTTTTTCTCGAGATTTGTTTGAATAATAATTATAATTGAAAATAACATGCACTACATTTTAACAATAATTATAATTGAAAATAACATGCACTACATTTGAACAATAATAATAATTGATGATAACATGCACTACATTTGAATAATAATTATAATTGAAGATAACATACACTACATCTTTTAGTTTCCACCTGAATTCTTTGCTAAATTTTTAATGTATGATATATACTCAACATACTTACACAGCAAAAAATAAGCGTTTTCTCCAAGCCAGTAAAAAAAAAAGATGTCTGTACTTTAAAAAGAATTCAGGAAATTTAACACAATTTTCTTTGTAAATCAGGAAGAAACATTTTTTTCTTAAAAAATAATATCTGGCACTCACGTTAAAATCTCCTTTCTTGTGAAAAATGTGCAGTCCTGCAAAATAAAGTTCAACAGAAATTTCACTTCATTAAACAAATTCAAACATCGGTAGTACGAGTACAAAGGCACGTGTCTTATACACATTGGCACTTATATTCTGCACATTCACATTGTTTCAATAGTATATATTCTTTCAAATGTAGGAAATAATTGCACACTTGTGCTTAATTCAAACATAAATATCTTTCCTTGAAATCTTCATTTATGTAGTTACGTTGCAAACGTTTGCTACATTAAACTCTTCAATAACTAATAAAACAAATTCTGAAAGGAGAAATTCATGTATAAAAATGAAATGGGGAAATTCGTGTAGATATTAAGATAATATAACGCTGTTTGTCACAAATATTTATTTTTTCAAGTCGACCATGGTTTCGTTGGGGATTGACCTAGCTTCAACAGGACGAATGGCCTGATGAAGCTAGGTCAATAGGTCTAGGTTCATCCGTCCTGATAGCTAGGTCTAGGTTCATCCGTCCTGATCTAGGTTCATCCGTCCTGATAGCTAGGTCTAGGTTCATCCGTCCTGATAAAGCTAGGTGAATACACAGCGAAACCATGGTCGACTTGAAAAAATAAATATTTGTGACAAACAACGTTGTATTATCTTAATATATATAATCGCCACAAGACTGTAGTCTTTGAGATCAAGAATCCATGTTTGTCTGAAAAACAACCACCGCGAAATTCATCACTTTGCAAGAATTTAACATGTGTAAAAAAAGATGAAAACACACCTAACAGATTGCAACGCAATTTTTGCGACAAAAATGCTTCTGCAATTAATGTAAAATATTTATAGGTGACCTTCGGAAACAAGTTTTAAGTAGCGCGTATCAGAATGCATAATGATTTTTTATAACTTCAGATATATACGCAATTGAGTGGTCTTGACTCATTTGATAAAGCTAATCTAATATGCTGAATAGCTTTGTCATTAGTGAATTATATTTATATTGAAACGGGACTGCACGTCCAATTCAGATATCAAGAATCACTGATGTCTCATCGTAAGCAGTTAGCCTCGAAGTTGCGTGTATTGAGGAAATATGAAGGGCATTCCGAGAAATACTATAGCATATTGAACACGTGTCCCTATTTCTATATATATGTATGTACAGTAGCGAAGAAAAGTATTTGGCGAAACAATTTTTCGACCATAATATTTTTTCTGCTGGACCAAATCAGGTCATTTCGGGATATATGTGTTATTCAATTGTAAACATGACCCATATGCAGATGGATCGGAAACCTTAACACATATCAGATACCGAGCTCAATCGCAAAGATCATACAAACTGACCAACAAAGTAGGTGTGTATCATATTCATTTAATGCCAGGATAACAGAAAACAAGTACGATAAAACGACAAAACAATAACTAATACTTAGTGGAATAACCACGAGACTTAATAACAGCTGCACAACAGGCTGGCATAGAGTCCACTAGCTTCTCGACGGTGACCTGCGGAATTCGCGCCCATTCTGCAGACAGCTGGTCGAACTGCTGGGCAATATTCCGGCAGGTTTTCTTCGCACATCGTCTCTCCAGCTCCTCCCACATGTGCTCGATGGGGTTGAGGTCTACATATTGGCTTGGCCAGTCTAGAAGTGTGACCTGCTACTGCTGGAAGGCTGCCTTCGCTACTGTGGAGGTGTGCTTCGGGTCGTCGTCTTCCTGCATGATCCATCCGGGTGGCATGTTCTGGTTTGCCAGTGGAAAGACATCGTTGATGAGAATGTTCGTGTAGCTCTGGCCGGTCATTATTCCGTCAATCTTAATGATGGGGCCTTTTCCATAGCGAGAGAAGGCGCCGTAAACCATGAGCGATTCTACTCCGTGCTTGACAGTTGGCTGAATGAACTGAATGTTGAATCTCTGGCCACACGGACGTCGTACGTATCGGATGCCATCACTTCCGAACAAGTTGAACTTGCTCTCGTTGGTGAAAAGCACCTTACTTCAGTTCGCCGCGGTCCAGTGTCGATGACGGCGCGCGAACGCGACTCTGGTTCGTCGATTCTTGACTCCGATGAATGGTTTCTTGGGGGGGGGACGTCTTCCATTTAATCCACCAGCAATGAGACGACGAGAGATGGTCATTCGGCTGACGTTCAGGTCGTCGCTGTCGCGGAATTCGGTGGCGATGTCCACAGCAGTCAAGGTGGGATCAGCACGAGATCGACGGAGGATGCGTCTATCCTGACGCAACGAAATGGAACGAGGCCTACCACATCGCGGACTGTTCTCGACTGTGCCAGTCTTCTTATAACTTCAGGATAGTTGAAAAGGACTGGTGTCGGATCTTTAGGGCCCTCGCAATGTCGGTGAAGCGCATTTCGGATTCCATCATGTTCACGGCCGCCTGACGAGCTCCAACAGGGATCTCCGCCTTTTTACCATTCATCGGAGTCAAGAGTTAAGATTGACTTATTATCACACTACACATCTCAAAACGCACAAAAATGACAAGAAAAACATAAATACATGCAGCAAACAAATGGGTAATAATTGGCGACTCTTGTATGTAGCCCATTTCGAAAGAAGAATTCGCTCTGAGCGAAATACAAACTACGCGGCATTGTAACCCACGAATCAACACATATCATATCTCAAAATGACACGATTTGGTCCAGCAGAAAAAACATTATGGTCGAAAAAGTGTTTCGCCAAGTACTTTTGTTCTCTACTGTACTTGACATAGCACGATGTAGGCGTCAGTGGATAAAACAAGGCAAGCAGCAGAGACAGGATGGGTCTGGGAAACCTAGATCAACAACGATGAGATAAGATCGACGGGTTGCCTCACATGCGTGGGTGATCCAACAGCCACGATTACGGTTATTCAGCAAGCAGTGGTGCCCCTTAGGTATCGTCCGATTAGTATCAGCACCATTGGCAGACGGCTGGAGGACGTAGGACAACACACCCGGAGACCGTTCCATCGATGCCAAAGACTGCAATGGTGTCGTGCCAGACTCTTAACGAGCTACTCAGAATGGCAGCGGGCGATCCTTAATGACAAGTCCCGCTTTTGTCTTGGAGGAGACGACCAACGAATCCGTTTGTGAAGGCACCATGGTCAGCGTCAAGATGAACGGTTTGTTGTCGAGCGTCACTCGTCCAGAAGACCTAGTGTCATGGTGTGGGGTATATATATATATACGTTGCCAGATCACTTTGGTGTTAATTACAGGCACTTTGACAGCCAAACGTTACGTTAATGAGGTCCTGTAACCAGTGGCCCTACCTTTTCTGAACGCTCACTCTGGTTCGATTTTCCAACAGAACAACACTCGTCCGCATACTGCTACCGTCTCGAAAGCTTGCCTTCAAGGCAATGACACTCTGCCAATGCCAGCTGCAGTGCCAGACTTATGGCCAATTGAAAATGTGTGGGATGCTATTGGACGCGCTGTCCACACCCCACCCCTACAGGGGAATCAGCAATAACTGCGTAAGAAGATTCAAGCTGCATGGGATGGCTTACCGCAGGACACCATTAGGAAACTGTACAACTCCATGCCAAGACGTAAGGCATATTGTGTTAGCAAACATTGCGGCCAGATGCCATTCTGAGAGACACTACTTATTGGAGTGTAGCTCAATAAAATAAAATAATCATTTATTGTTCCTGGTAACGTTTACCTCAGCCCCATCGACATCGGGAAGCCCCCCCCCGCACTCAGTATGAGCGGGCCAAGTGAGCGGCAAGACGAGCGAATTCCATCTATCTCGGGCCACCGAACCCGAGATGCGAGGGGAGGAGGTACAGAGCCAACTGTGAGCGCAGGCTCAGAGGACGTAATGGGACTTTTCAGAGGGATGAACGAGCTGCTGGACAGTCCCACTACGAGCGTATCCCATAACGTGCGAGGCCCCTTGCGTCCGATTCTTTATCGGATGCTAGAGGCCCACACAAAGCAACTGCTGGAAATTGAGGAACTAAAATGTCAACTAGTAGAGAGAGAACGGAGTGAGCAAGGCCAATCAAAACAGCGGACGTTCAGGGATGCCGTCTAAGCGAAGCCGAAGACGGATGGAAGAAAATTCCAGCCTAAACACACACTTCTGGCGTTCAAAACTGACCCAGAGATGGATACCGTGGATGGATTGAAGGACAATGTCCAGTCAACACTGAACCCTGCTAAGATGGGAATCGGGATTCGGAATGTGAAACGAGTGAGCAGAGATGGTCTATTGATCGAATGCTCAAAGGCAGAAGGGGCCGAAGAGCTGCTCGAGAGCTATGAATAACAAGGTGATCTGGGACCTTACTATTAATTGAGAAGGCCAGTAAAAAGCTTCCGAGATTGATTGCCTATGGGGATTCGGAACATGTCCAGAGGGACTTTCCACGACAGAATGATTTAAATGATCCCGAGAGGTGCAGGGTCCTCTTGCCCATCAGGGCAAGAGGACCCTGCACCTCTCGATCTAAAACGCAATGGGTGAATGAGTTTATCCCCAGTGAATGTTACAGCCCTCATTAAAAAAGGGAGAGTCAACCTACTGTGGAGGATTCTTCCCTGCAGGGAATTCCTTCGAGAAACCCGTTGCTTCAAATGAAAAGGGTTCGGGAACCTTAAAGCTAAGTGCCCGACCTTTTTCGTGAGCTGTGCTTGCTGCGGCCAGGTGGGTGAAAAACACTGGGATTGCCCCAACGAAGCTAAGTACTCCAACTGCCAACGAGCAAACGAGAAATTCTAGCTCAAACTGGATACCTCTCACTCGAGTCTAAACCAGGAATGCCCTAGTCGGCGTATTACACCGGGGCTGCGTCCCAAAATGAATGTCAACGCAAAACGTGCTGGCGAACAGATCTTCCAGGGACGTCTCAGTGGAAACACGGTCCACTCGAGTACGTCTGTCCCAGTTCGCACCACCTGCCGGTGTGTCCGGGTCCGCGGTTCCTGGTCGGGATCGGGATTGGTACCGTAGCGTTTACGGCCGTAAGCGTGTCCAGTGAGCTCCACTAAACCCTGCAGAGTCCACAATCGAAAGGAGCAGGCGAATGGAATCATCTAACTTACATCATACTACAGCGGCAGCTGTTGATATAGTCTTGGGAACTGGGCGAGGGTCAGTTTGCTTCTGGTTTTCATGCTCAGAGGTTTGGTACGTATTTTTTATGTAGCGCAAATGAGCAAAAAAGTGTCATTACGTGTTACTCTGACGGCACAAATAATTACTTTATATCATGAAGGATACTCTAAACGTGATATAACCAGAAACGTAATTGCGAGCAAGACTGCAGGTCATAATACGATCATTAAATATCAAGTCACAAGTGAATTTAGAGACCAAAAGAGAAGCAGACGTCCAAGGAAAACAATCCCACGTGATGTCAATACCATAAGGCGAATATTTATGCGTTCTACGATTAGTTCATGCAAAAATTCAAGGCCCTTCTACATTCAAAAGGGTCTGCTATTAGTATCAGCATTGTTCCCCACGTCTTAGCAAATATTTTGGGTTAAAGTCTGATAAACCAGAACATAAACCTTGACTAACCTCTGCCATGAAAACGAATAGACTCCAGTTTGCGAAGCGTCATCAATCGTGGCCTGCTGAAAATTTAAGCAAAGTTCATTTTTCCGATGAATCAGCCGTGCGCCCATTTGAATCACGTGAAGCACCTGTTCGACGACTAAAAGGCAAACGATTTGATGAAACATACACCGTTAATACCGTAAGACATCCGCCTATTCAGATGATATGGGGTGATATGTCAGCATCCGGTAGTGCTTCACTATCCTTTTTGCTGACAGGGACTACCATGACTGGTCCTTTATATGTGGAAATATTACGTGAGAAGCTGTTAACTCATATGCAAGAGCACAGATGCACAAAACATAGCTGTGCTTCACTCGTCCGGTAATAGTTACGAACGTAACTCCCATCGAAAATTTGCAGACCGTTTTAAAACACAAGGCAGCAGAAAAACAGCCATCAAATTCCCAACCTTTGATTGACGCGATAAGGCACGTGTGGTTCAAGGACATTTCAAGTGACTACTGCAAATCCCTTATTGAGAGTATGCCACATCCTATTCTGTCCGTTACAAAAAAAATGTGAATACACAAACAACTGACTACGGGCTTCTAAGGAATGTAAATATTCATCTGTAGGTATCATTTTTATCAAATGCCTCTGACTAGTAATTAGTTGTTTCTTTGAAAATCTTAATTTTCAATAAATTAACCGGTGGCCTTAAACTTTTGCAAATGACTGTATACAATACAATACGGAAAACATAGGTAAACCTTGTGTGAAATATACATAAACCATTCAGTTTCGCAGTGAATAAGTTGTATTTCTGAAATAACGGTGCTTAAAACACGCCTGGACCTTACTTTCGCGCATTTATTGACCCCACCCTCCTCCGTGAGCAATTGCAAAAAGAAGAAAAAAGGAAATACGACGTGTAATTATTTTTAATCTATGTATTTATTCGCCAAAGCTCAATTATCAGAGACAAAGTAGAAAGAAAATTCATGAAGGAACGTTTTCCCGTCTCTAAGGTGTTGTTGAAACGACTTTTATCGTTTCACGAAACGCAGCTCGGACATGTTCATTACTTTATAATCTTCCTGCTTCCTAAATTCATACAGTTCTAAGCATATCTTGCTGGTTATTGCTGCTGCGTGCCGCGGCAGAATGAGTGCGCAGAATTCTTTTGCGTCTAAGTTCCTTTATAGTCTTATGTTATTGTTGTCGAGGTATGTAAGCAAAAGAAGCACTTTTTACCTTTGTCGAGATGTAAAATACATATGAGCCGTCCAGTTATATCTACTCATATTCTTTGCCCTGGATCAGCAAATCCGTTTGTTTGTCCACAGCTAATGGATGACTTGGTTTGGCACGCTCATGTAAGCGCACCTGATCACGTGTGTTGTCTTGTTTCATTGGGTTGGAGATCTCAAATACTTCTACTTGCTTTCCTTTCTGCTCTCTTCTATCAAAGCGATTTCTTTTGTTCCTTTATTATCTTCTACTTGCTTATCTTGTCTGCTCTCTTCTATCGAAGCGATTTCTTTTGTTCCTTTATTATCTTCTACTGGCTTATCTTGTCTGTTCACTTCTATCAAAGTGATTTCTTTTGTTCCTTTATTATCTTCTACTTGCTTATCTTGTCTGCTCTCTTCTATCAAAGATATTTCTTTTGTTCCTTTATTATCTTCTACTTGCTTATCTTGTCTGCTCTCTTCTATCAAAGATATTTCTTTTGTTCCTTTATTAGCTCCTACTTACTTCTACTTACTACTCTGTCTTTCCTGGTTATAGTCGACCTGGAGCTACCACTGCGACACATATTTTTAACATCAGTAGTGTGTTTTACTTTCGTGAGTAACCTAATAGTTGTAGATGGATTACAGCCTACTCTTTCAGCGTTTTGCCTTGAAGAATATCCCTCTTCATGCAGAAAAACTATTTTTACTCTGTCCGCTGTGGAGAATTTCGCATTTTGAAATATTATTGAGAATGTACGCAAATTATACCCTAATAACAAAAAGAAGCGACCACTACAATGCTCTAATAGATCTGCGTCAACCCTTATAAAATCTGGAGTTGAATTAGGATATCATTAGAAAGCAACCAATCAGGTAAAGGAATGTCTATGATTGGCTGTAACAACTGCTACGCAGCTAACGTGAATTTCAATATGTTTGTCAAACCCCATATTTTATGTCATATCTTAAGAACCACATGACAAACTAAGACATTTTTGAAATCTGCATTACATTTTGCATCCAATGACATATAAACAATGAAATAATTATGAAAATTAGTTAGTTAAAAAAGAGTTGAACTTAAAAATTCACGGTTTTTGCCCGTGATAAAATACTTTTGCACACCACTGTGGTACTTAAGAGCTTCATAATTTCTGATGTTTATTAATAAAAAATATAATTTCATATTGTGCACTTCCCAGTGCCTCATATTTTCGTTTGAGTAGCTCCAACACATTTTCGATCGAGTTCTTTGCCTCCTTGATAAGATTTTGTACAGCAAACAAACCCAGGTTTTCGACATGACGGGTACAATATTTCTGAAACCTGATCAATGCAACCCATAACCTACGAACACTTTGATGCCTCAATAAGAATTTTAATCATTTTTGAAATATAATTAAGATTGAAGAAATAAACATTTTGTTACAATTAGCTCCAGTTTCTTGTCGGCGGCGATTTCGCTGCGCTTTGTCCCAGCTTCTTAAGGACAAATGGCAGGTAAATTTCCAAATCGCTCTGATATCGTCAATGGTGATCTAAGTCTCAAGTTATTGACACTTGCTTCCACATACTTGACAGAAATGGAGTGAACGTCATACCGCCGACTAATTGTGAAGGATCTCGATATTATAACGAAGTAAATATATCCGTCATTTTGGGCCACACCGGGGATCGAACCCGAGTCCACTTATTCCGGAACAAGTCGCCCTACCAGCTGAGCTACGCAGACATTTTTTTTTCTTGCTGCTATCTGCCTTTATGTCGTGTGCGTTCTGCGGGGCAGGCACGTCACCATATACTGTATACCCAACGTAGAAAATTTCACACCATGAAGAAATAAACAAAATGAGGTAAAACTTACCAAACACGTAGGTGGGAAATAATAATTTAATTTTTCAGGGATTACATTCACGCCATGGGCGAAAGGACAGTGTAATGTGGTGTGCGTGAGATGGTCGTACAATTGCCATGCTCGATTGGAAAAGTTTCCGGATGGTGTCTTGATGCATCACTGACCATGTGTATTTGGCTTGTTTCTGCAATGCATCGACTTTACAAGAGATTCGTGACGAGGAGTTACTTTGTCTGCTAATGACGTTCTTCCTTCGGGGGAATTCTAGGGATCATTCTAGACAGGGCACCACCTTGACAATTTTTAGTGATGATGATTTTGGCACTGTGAGGGAGGGGGTTATCCTGTTGAAACTGGACATCTGCGATACCACGAAAGTACGGCAACAACGAGAGCTGCGCAATAACTTACCGTCATGCTGTCGTTGCACCCGCTATGCGTACAAGCGGTGAACGCCTGCTGAAACCGTTAGGGCCCCCAACCATGATATCAGGCTTAAAAGCCATGTCACGCTCACAGATGACTGCAAGGTCAGACAAGCTATCTCGTCGTCTTCAGAGTCCAAATCGGAGATCGTTGGAGCTAAGACAGAAGTGAGACTCGTCGCTGAATACTACCTCGTTCCATTCGCATATCTGGAAAGGCACTACTGCAACCTTGAGCAACGATGTGCTGCGGTGTGTGGTAGTCACGGAAATGGCTAGAGTGACGGCAAACATGCCTCAGCTAATCTGTGATTTACAGTTCTTGTCAACACAGGGTTGTCCATATCTATCTGTGCACCTCGACGAATGTCGTCCATTTTGGATTTTGTGATAAATACAAAGCTGTTCCATTACAACGGAGAGTAATTTGTTTTTGAGTTGTCAACATTGCTAAGGGGGAATATAATCACGCAGACGACTAACTGAATTACGGAAATATCTGTGGCAGATGTTGTTAGCCGTGGCAGACGATTCTGGTTTTGTTATTGCGTAGTTCTTTAAGGTACGTCTGCATTTCGCCATACGGCTATGGAGGTTAATGATTCAGAGTTAAAGAGTGAAATACGTTGTGCGGTAACATTTTGCTATCGTTTGGTTAAAACGGCTCCAGAAACAGTTGATTTAATGAAAAAGCTTACAAAGATAAATATTTGGGTGAGTCAACGATTTTTAGAGGGCACCATGAGTTCAAAAAATGGGAGTTTGTCTCGCTCCTAGATCTGGTCGACCTCTAAGTGTTGTTAGGGAGCGTATTGTTAACACTGTGTGGGAGATCCTGCAAGAAAATCGACGAATGGCGTGTGAAGAGTAAACGGCGCCAACAAATGTTTTAAAAATGTCAGCAGCCCGTATTCTACGCGACAAATTACTGCTGCATCGTGTGTGTTCCTGATGCGTACCTCATCACCTGACGAGAGAACAATTGTTAGCCACAGTTCAGGTATGTCATGAATAGAAACAATGATTGAAAAGGCTCCAAACTTTCTAAACACAGTAATAACTGCCGACAAAACATGGGTCTACTATTTCGGCCACCTCATGAAGCGCGCAACGAGTATCTGAAAACGCACAGGCTCGCCTCTTCCGAAAATAGTTCGCCAAACCAAATAAGATGGGATGGTGATGATGATAATTTTCTTTGATCAAAAAAGTGTGGTCTACCAACATACTGTTCCCCCAGAAATTACTTCTAATGCTGAGTATAACATTTCAGTCTTGAAGCGTATGTAACGGCACATATCGATTAAGCTATCGGAACCGGAGGGCAATTGGACCCTAAAAACGGCTACTTGTGTTGAACCGTTTCTTACGAAAATGTAATATCGAAATCCAGCCACAGCCTACCTACAGTCCTGATCTCACCCCGTGCGATTTCTGGCTGTTTCGAACAATAAAGGAGAAGTTCTGTGACGCAATATTCAACACACATGCTGACGTTATTCAAGCTGCACAGGGGTCGCTAAAGCGGCTTCCACAAAGTGACTTCGCTACATGTTTTGAAAAGTGGACTGAACGATGGGAGCGTTGCATATGATACGAAGGAAGCTACTTTGAGAAATAATAACATATATTTTGCTCTACGTATATTTCTTAATTTTGTGTGATTTTATACTCAGTTTTTCTAGAACGGCCGCTGTAGGACTTGCGCGGTCGAATGTGACAATCAGAGCTTCCGGAAGTCCTGATACCTGCACTATTCTGTCAAGAGCGATAGATGTTACCTTCTTCAAATCATTATCGTAAGATTCTGTTGGCAATTTTTACACCTGATAGATTTCTTCCACGATGAGACGCAGGAACCTACCTGCTATTCTTCGCTCTATGAGGAAGCCTATGATTAAGCGGACTGTGTGTCATGGTGGTAAAATTTCCCCGATGACGTCGACTACGCATTCTCAGCCGTTGGACACGCTTTCTCTATCGAAATTATTCCAATGCAATTGTCTGCACGCCCAGGTGAGGACGACCAATCTCAACTGTAGGCCGAACTGTTTTGCCCATTCGTCTACCTCATCTATCACGTGCTTTGTTTACAGATCCAATCAATTGCAAAGCATAAGTGCAGGCAGCTAATCACTGATTTACTTACAAGGAGCTCCGACAAGTGTATATGAAAAGTTTCCAAAACATAAAAATTGTCTGTAAGCTTAGCATTTTCGAAACGGAAAATTATTAACACTTTCACGACAGCACCTAGCCGTCGATCGTTCTTTATTTCACAGTTCCGCATGTAAGTTTTATGCTCCTTCAATCGATAACGCAAGGACCCACTGGACTCTCCTAAATATGAAAGACCACATTCACATGATATTTACTAAATCTCCCACGAATGTGCACTGAGTTAGCTTTACATTAGGAACACCTACTGAAAAACGCGTGGGTCCACCTGTCTCTGCAATCGCGGTTCGCAAACGCCTAGGAACAGATTCTACGAAGCGTCCAACATCTTCTTCCATGTGTTACATGACCCATGTCCGTTGTAGCAGCTTCTTCAGTTCACGCTCGTTCCATGGAGGAGAGTAAGCACTTCTCACAACCTGTTATAGCATATCTCACAAATGTTCAGTTGGGTTTCGTTCAGAGGAGTTTTGGGACCAAGGCAATGAGGCGATTTCGTTCCCGTGTTCCTTTAACCACTCAATCGGTACACGGGCCCGATGACACGGAGGGTTGTCATGTTGAAAAGTGGCACTGATGTCCGAGTAAACGTCCAACAGATATAGATGGAGAACAGGTCTCTGTAGCGTCCACCATTCAGTGTTTGTGGAATGATACCGAACAGACCTGGAGCTTGCAAGAAGAAAGCTGCCCAGATTATAATACCAATTCCACCGACCTTGAAACCCAAATGTACAATGAGAGAATAGAGCTTCATGCTGTTTACGCCATACGCGAACTCGGCCATCAGCATGATTTAGCAGGAAACGGGACTCATCACTTTGTCCATCTGCCAAATGTGGGTTGCCGACGTTTCTTTGCCCATGCGAACCCTTGTTTACGATGACTGGGCATCATAATGGGTACCATCTTTTGTAGTCGTCAAAATAGGTACCCTCTTTGGTATCCGTCATAATGGGTACCCTTTTTGGTATCCGTCATAATGGGTACCCTTTTTGGTATCCGTCATAATGGGTACCCTCTATGTTATCTGTCATAATGTGTACCCTCTTTGGTATCTGCCATAATGGGTACCCTCTTTGGTATCCGTAAAACTGGGTACCCTCTATGGTATCAGTCATAATGGGTACCCTCTATGGTATCCGTCATAATGGGGGACCTCTTTGTTATCCGTCATAATGGGTACTTTCTTTGGTATCCGTCATAATGGGTACTCTCTTTTGTATCAGTCATAATGGGTACCCTCTTTGGTATCCTTCATAATGGGTACCTTTTTTGGTATATGTCATAATGGGTACTCTCTTCGGTATCCGTCTTTTGAATCCCAGGCAATACAAGATACAGCGTATGGTTCACATAAAAATTGGTCGAACTGCACCGCTGTTGTACTGATGGATGAGCCGGGTGACTGTTGCACGTCTTTGCTGAGACACTAGTCGTGACACCCGACGATCACCTCTACGAACAACCGCGCGTGGCTGACCAATGTGAGTCTTTCTGCTGGATGTCTGTGCATGGTTAATCAAGTCCTGGTACACTCTTGATAAAGTGGTACGGGAGCAACTAACAAGTGCGACTGTTTCTAAAATGCTGGCACCTAGCCCTCCGGATCCCAAATATCTGGTTGCGGTTAAACTGGTTTACGTCACCACATTTCGCCATTACAGGCGAACATTTACTGATTATGATTATTTACTGATTATGCACAATTTATAGTAGCCGTACGTGACGTTGATATGACGTATTACTTCCTTGTCGGTCCTGTATGTAAAACGGGGATGGTCTTCCCAATGCAAAGCTAACTCAGTGTATATCTTCAAAAATGTTTTTGATGAAAAAAATCGATGTTGTTCATGAGTTTAAAGAACATCTTTCAGTTAAAATATTTCTTTTTTTTTTTAATTTCGAAGGCACGAGAAAACTGTTCAATGGCAAAATTATCTCGTTAATTATCGTGGCGATAAATTTCGTGTTCCGAATTTTTTTAGGATTCTTTGTACTCAAAGGATTTATCCTTTATGTGCTGCAATGCCTATTCATCTCATGATACACGCGCGTGTAAGAGGCGCTACTTTTTTGGCACCAAGGGTTATTGGACTTAGTACGTATGTGGAGATGAAGAAATCTCGAAAGGTTTACGATTAATTATTAATACTGAAGATATTTCTGAGCTCGATACCATCATCTCAAGAAATGATAAGCAACCATTCCTCTCAGTCTCGTAATTCCATTGAATTAGTAAATTCGACTTATTCAGGAATTTAGGAAATTTTCCCTTTCCAGATCATAAATGTATCGTCCACATAGATGGACTTCACATGCTGGAATTTTATATTTCAAAATGATGGATAGATCTTGCGTAAGATGAGAGACAGCAGGCTTGTGACGGATAGGCCTTGCATCTGTTCATACAGTGATCACCCAAAAATAGAGCTTCTTCGTTATCTGTGAATCTTCGCATATGTTATCATTTCTTCTGCTGCAGGTTGGCTGTAATAATATTTTATGGCACCTCTTAATGATTCCAGATCTTCTAGTGGAACATTATTAAATATGGATAGGACATCTAAAGAGCGCATTAACTGATCAATATAGAGATGTAGTCTGTGTCGAATGAAAAAATCGGTGAAATTTTAACGGACCCTTTTTTGAAGTCGTTAAGGTTTATAATTTGAGGGGGTAAGAACTTAGACAATTTATATGCAACTGCACTGGTTGAAAATATTTATGCAATGCTCGCAATGGAGCGGAACTGAGCACGCAATTTATATATCTGGGAGAGAGCGTAAAACCACGCACAATAGGAGTAACAGGCATAAGCTATTTTTCGTGAGATCATTTGAATACATGAATATAGACCTGATCGTTTTGTGTGACAGCACAATTGTTGCAAATATCGTTTTATTATAGCAATTTCAATACATGAACGGATGTCCGCAGTCGGAAGTGTATACCGAGAACGAAAGCGATGTCTCCACGTTGCCATTTGTGATGAAGACGCATGGATGGATGAAGGGACAGCGAAATGCGACACTATTGCTGGTTAATATCCATCCCCTGTAAATTCACATACACACACACACACACACACACACACACACACAGCTGATATTGTTTTAATTTAGGTATCTGTGCAAACTTATCAATGACATGTACCTACGTATCGATCCGTACGGCGTCGCCAGTTTCAACAATCAACGCAGTTACATCAGATCCATGTATTTTAGTCGTGTTTGTAACATAAACTGTATGTTCAGCTGTTTTCAATACGAGAGCCTTCCTTAAACCCTTTAAGCGGCAGTTGTACTTGAACTAAATATTGACACACATTTTCTAGCATCCCCAGAGAGAAATGTTCACATAGCTGTTGTGTTCTTTGAATCCTATTGAAAAACAGTTCCTTTTCAAACTTATCGCAGCAGAACCCATCATATAACTGTCGCGTGTGATAAGAACTCGCTCTAGTCATATATACAGTATAATTCTCCATGACTCAAGATATTATGGGCAGGTCTAGTCTTCCTGATATGAACAGGAAGACTAGACCTTGGCAAAAACATGTGGCTCAAACATCTCTTCTTTCTAAGTTTATCAATCCAGAGATAAGTTTACTCCATTCCACTAGAATATTCTGACAGAAAGCTAAAGTGCTACATAGTGATGACTAAAAGATCATTTGGTGCCAGAGTGACAGAGCACAAAAGGAACGTGAGAAATGAGCCCCTTTAACTCTGCCCTCACCAGAGAAGTTTGCCTAAGAAATGCAATACCACAGTGGAAAAGAAACAAACAAGTAGCACCATACACCATCCACATTGAGCACATCTACAGAGATTCAGCTGAAATCTTCACAACGACGTCCGCATGTAACGATACTGTTTCCTGTGACCTGCGCCCTCTGTGGACGGATTTCTTGAAATGTTAAGACCGAGTTTTTATTATGTTTTATACTTCCCTTGTTGATATTTTTTCTCGCTCTTTTCCCGTTCTGGAAAATGTGAACTTAATGTTAGTATATGTATGTATATATATTTTTAAATGTTAACGATCACTGTTGATTTTCTCCGCATCAGCTAGATTTTAATCAGGCTTTGACAAAGCCACATGTTTGTACGCGAAAGCTCGGCTACACCAATTTGTTTCCGACACCAATAATAGCCTACGGATATAGCTTCTAAGTTCATCTCTCCTTTCTTTGTTCCGTTGATATTTTTATAGTTTCTAGCAGGTAATCAGTCGGAAAGAATTATTGGCAATTATTGACCTACATGGAGGCTTTGAATAAAAACGCTAAATAAAAAGGAACGACTCCTCATGCATAGTTTTGCCTCAGGTTTTTCCAGCTGCTTTCGGCCCCTTCTTAGAATGCGAATATACACGTTGGATCTGATTTTAGCTCATTCCCGAGTTAATTCGTTCAGGCCAGTCAAAGAGTTAAATACTGTGGAGGATTTTTTCATGCATGTACCTTAAAAAATCGCAGGTCTGTTAACCTTTCAATTCAGGTAATATGGTGAGACAAAGCCACACTCCTGTGCAGTGAGGAGATGTAAAAAGAAAATGAATAAGACAAACATTCGTTCGCAAAAAATTAAATTCCATCTTTTGTCTGGAGCTGAAAATCAATTTCACCTTCCTCACAATGGGTACAGTGATACAGTGCACCGCCATTAATATCCATCCACCTGCACAGAAGATTTCATACTGTGTGCTGCAGCCTCTTGCCCTTGTGGGGGCTCCTAATCTTCGAGAAATACACCTCACCATTTTTTTGTCAATGTAAGCCGCTATGTTTCGCCTTTCTGCAGTCAAAAGAACGACCAATTCAGGAGGTTTGTTGAGCGTTCCCATCTTCCATACAACGAAGATGCAGTTAGTCGCAGACATTAGAACTCTCGGAAGGCCAATCCGAAATTTTGATGGCCGTGTCATCAAATCAACCTGTAACAACGCAAGCAGTATGAAAGTGCTCATAGTGGTATGGGCATTTCCCAACGCACTAGCATCTGGCTGGTAACTCGTAAAAGTTCAGGACATCAACGTAGATTCCAATTCTAAGAATCCAGTCTAAAACGACCAAAGGGCTGAAGATGAACCACGAAACATCCTTCTCGTCCTACAAACTTCACAATCAAGACCGAACACTCCAAGAGTGGACCTCTTTCCCAACATACGCAATACCTAGGAACGATCATTAGACTATCTATGTAACTACGTACCAATACTGCTAGTTAAAAGCAGTTTTCCACTGCTCTACAATCCAAGATCGGCGATCCGTATTGAGTGATTAGCGGCTTGTGGATGGATTGTCGGCAGTAGTTATTCAAGTCGTGAAGCGGACTGCGCTGCTGTTAATATCAGTTCGAAGAGTTTCACAGTGTTTGCGCGTTTTTGACAATATTGATGAGTGAAGAGTTTTTTTTCCACAGCTTTCCTGTCATACTCAGTGCGGCAATTAAAAACTGAGGCTGATTTTTTCAAAAATCCCGGTAAAACACACAAATCAGGAAGGCGTAACTTTTTATAAGTCATTTATCAGTTATGCCGTGGCAACAGCGTTTGCGTTAGAATTGCACCGATGATTATTTACGGTGTGCATGCCGCCATTCGGTGACGAATTGTCAGATCTCTGTCATAAACCAGACGGTAAATATCCTGTTCTGTATAAAAATCGATAAAACTCCATCTGAGGCAGTTGAATTCTTGTATGGTGTGTATGGGGTTGATGGCCTATCTCGCGCGCAAATATTCCGATGGTATAAGCATTTCAAGGATGGGAGGGAAGATTTAGAAAATAACGAAATGCCCGGACGTCTGAGTTCAGTGCGAACGTCTGAACTCATTGAGAAAGTTCGCGAAAGCATAAAATGTGACAGCCCTGTGACTTTAAAGATGCGGGGAATATGAGCTGGGTGTTAATAAGAAGAGAATTCGTCAAATTTTAGTTCAAGATTTAAGGAACATGAAAGGTGTGTGTTCGTTTAGTTCTGCATGCTTTGTCAGACGACCACAAACATTCATGAGTGAAATACGAAGAAGACAATCTGGAGGTGTCAGAAACAACGCAAAATGTTCTCCAATGCACTGTAGCATGTGACGAGACATGGTGTTTACGTTATGATCCTGAAACGACGCGTCAGAGTGCTCAGTGGAAGTCGCCACAGTCACACAAAGGAAAGAAGATCAGGTTACAGAAGTCCAAAATCAAGACAATGCTTGTGTGCTTTTACGGTAGTAAGGATAGCATCACGAGTTCATTCCTAAAGGTACAACTGTCACTTGCAATGCTTGCACATCTATTTTGGGGTGCTGTGGAAGACGAATGTTCGTGTAAGGCTTGAGTGCAGGAACTGGCAATAGTACTTTCTTCATGATAAAGTATCCCCACTCACAGCATTCAGTGTACAACACTTTCTGGCACGAAAGCAAATGTACACACTTAACCGTCCCCTTATTCTCCAGATTTCTCACCGTGTGACAACTAGCTATCTTCTAAATTAAAGCTGCTTTTAAGAGGAAAAGTGTTTCAAGACATTGAAGACACTGAGATCTGACATCAGCTGTACATTCCATATCAAAAGATGAGCTCTACAAATCCTCCTTTTTGTTTGCTTATCGGGTCACTTCTTTAATTAAGGAATGCACTTCGAATAAAATACATTCATGTACGTTTTCCTGATTTTTCACTCTTTTAATTCAGTCTCATTATTTTACTGTCGCACTGTGTTTTGTGTGAGCTTAGGACGTTTGCCTGGTCATTTCTTAAATGATTCAGTCCTATTTCGCTCCTATCTGAATAATCATCATCATCAACAACAACCATGGGACAAATACCCGTAGGAGCCAGCCACCAGATGGTGGCACATTTCAAATGTCTTGTATTTTTACTACCAGCTCATTAACACTCATCTGGTAACCTACGTCAGGGAAGGGGTGCCATGGGCTAAGTGCGTTCGGGGACGACTCCGGAGGAAACCATCCACGCATTCGCGTCCCCACATCGGAGCGGGGGGGATCTGCAGAAAACCCCGGAAAATCCGCGGACTAGATACAGGCAGGACAGGGCTCGAACACCAGTCAGAATATTACGTCCTAAACAATCGACCTAGCGATCAGCAATGAAGCTGAAATACGTATCATCTACTGAGAGGTAGCTTATGTTGCTCGCTATTATCAGTAGGGGTTGGAAATCATTTATTTCTGTCAGTCACGGCATCTTTCATCCACAATTGTGCCACTGCCTTGTCCTAATTCTACGATCATATTTCTAATTGGGACATGCGGAAGACCAAATTTACTAACAATAATAGGCTGTTCGGATTTTATGGCGAGGTAGTGAATATAGTGATTGACGATATAATTTTTTTCCATTCGTTCTAGTTCACGTAGTCCAAAACTAGTACTACGGTTCTTACCAGCTATTGATGTAGGTTTAGCCCTTAAATACCCAATTATAGTATTTCTTTTGAGAAATTCTAGTTAGCAATAGTTGGCGTGCACAAAGCTAGGTTTTACCAGACGTACTTTGGTGTGACATCACCTTACACCAAAAGCGAGATATCACTACAGTCTACGTCTTTCCAGCACAAAGTAAAGCATTAGAGACAGTGAAGCAGCAAATATTCAATTATCGAATACACTACACAACCTATACGCATTATAACACACGGCTGATGCGAGTCTAAAATTTCTTTTAATGACGTAAATTCGAAAACTGAGTATTTGCCGAGTTTTCGGACCCTCTGGGAGGCCTTTACTGAGCTAGATTATCAGTGCCTTAGAACAGTAACACGTAACGCTGAAACAATTAAAAAATGTGGACACATTGTAAAAAACAGTTCTCCCGTTCACGTAAAAGTCCGTGGTTGTGAGACATTCTCCCGTAACATGGAAGTGCCGTAGTATGGAGTTACCGTAGTATGGAGGTCTATGGAGATCTTGGAGGTCCTTCTTTGGCCTTTAAAGGCATTTCTCCAGCGTCTGACATGTGTAGGGGCAAATTTTCTTTGCACAGGTGCGGGGGAGTTATGATTTCATCACTTTCCCGCATAACTGTGACAATGTAGCTTGTGTAGGGTGCTATTCTTGTTATCCTGCTCCACAGCAAAGTTGCACCCTTTTGGATAACATACCTGCATAGAGCCATTGCTTTCCCGTTTTGTTTGTGTGTGTGTGTGTGCGTGTGTGTGTCTCTTTTTGTTCTTTGCTCCTTACCAAACGGAATCTTGTTGTCGACCCTACTCACGATTTTGTGCTACTGTAAGACTATTCATTATCATCTTGCAACGTAGTATAACCTTTCTGCTGGTAAACTTTTCTTGACCCTTTGATTTTGTTTTTCGGGGTTTAACAACAATTTTCGAGCAACTCAGAGGGCGATTTGCCAGGCCCTATTTCAGGGCCATTAGTTATAGGGAAGCCTTCCTCAACCAGAACTGGACCCGAGTCCACTGGAATGTTCTTTCGGAATTCTTAACTGTCACGTTCTCCTTTAAATTATTGATTGCGTCGATGTATTACGCTGAAATGGTTTGGATTGCCAGCAAGCGTATTACTCGTGAATAACATCTTCAGCATCTTAAAGTGCACTCATGATTTTTTCCTCTGACATTTACGCTTTAATTCTTTACTAGACGAAACCCGTCGAAATCGACGGTTAGTCTTTATTTTCTTTCTTTTTTTTTTTTTTTTTGAAAAGAATAATCTCATATGAAACAATAAATGCAAACTTTATTTGACTGACAAATTCACTCCACCACTTCAGTAAAGGCAATAGTCCAGGTTCATGATTTTCTCCCCTTTTTTGACTGAAAGATTAACGACCACCGTGAGCAACTCAATGGGCTATAAGCAGTCTCCCTTCCCTAATTTAGGGTCATTGGGTCCCGGGAATGCAGAGACCCAGTGCCGCAAGACAGACACAACACCCATGTATCACCGGGAACCCGGACCATCCACGAACGAATCATTTAGACAACTGCGCCACTGGGGAGGACAGGTTCGTTATCAGCATCACGACTTCACACTTTTTCAGTCGTAAAATGTGAGGCGGAAGTCCACTCATCTTGATCGTATGCAAAATTTAAACAGGATAGCACACTCTTTGACTTTCATCTTCAGTCACAACTGTATTTGTAAATGTTGTTGGAATGGGATTCACGTTGCGAATACTCTTAATTCTCTCTTGTATAACGAAGTAAATTTCTCCATCATTTTTAGTCTACGCCGGGATTCGAACCCGAGTCCGCTTATTCCGGAACAAGTCGCTCTAACAACTGAGCTACGCAAACGTTCCTTCTGACTCCTATCTGCTTTTATGTCGTGTGCGTCCTGCTGGCAGGTACGTCACACTTGTGTGAGACATATAATTGCGACCCATTGATCGCTCACGCCTTGCAGTGAGGCGCTTAGGTTTTCTTTTTTTTTTTCTGCGGGAGAGACATTCTGTTAGGGGTAAGTATGCAATAAAGTATTTACTTACTTTAGGACTGATCACACACACACCAAGTCTGACACTGAACTGAGCGCCTGATGTAGATAAGGGCCATAAGTTTCTCCCATAGACTTTACATGGGAATTTTGCCGCCCTTCCACGCCCGAACCGTTTCCCCAATATCCGTGTTCGCTTCGACTGGCACATCTACATCGTAAGACCTTTATTTTGATACCTGAACCATATTTTTACGTTCAGCCGTACTCTCAAAATAGGTCTCACAGTAAAAAACCTTATAGAATGGAGATATGGATGGCGCAATTCAATATGTACATTCTAAATATTTTCACTAACAATGGTCAATGGAATGTTTATTTACATCTTTACGCAATGGGAGAAACGTGTTACCTACGTGAACAAACTGGATCGAATGAATATTAAATTGCATATATACATCAGACAGTCCAACGGCATAACGCAATCAATTCTTCGAGAATGTTCGCTTTTCCGATGAGAAGAGCATTGACACGAATGCCTGCTAACGTTGCTCTGCGCAACGGCTCGCTCAGAAAAGAGAAGACTTCGGACTTTGGACTATCTCAGTCTCTCCATGCTTCCGCTTTCAGCAGTGCGTGTTCAACTGCAGGCGGTGGAAACCGCACGCTTCTCCCATAGACTTTACATGGGAACTTTGCCGCCGCACAACGCCAGAACCGTTGCCCTAATCTCATGTTTCTCTTCGACTAGCACGTCTACATGGTAAGACCTTTATCTTGATACCTCAACAATATCTTTACGTTCAGTCTTTCTCTCAAAATAGGACTCACAGTAAAATCTCCTATATAATTAACATATCGATTTCCTTTTTTTTTTTTGCTTTCTCTTGAATTCCACATATTAGTGACAATAATCTTTTTAATCTTCACGTTTGAAGTAGTGAACCTATATTTCATCATCAGTGGGAAAGCTCTGAAGAAAGGCGTGATGTCTACTTTCATTTCGGAGCAGATGTTGCTTACAAGTCAACGTTTTCTTCCATTAACCCTTTAATGATCATAATGCCCGAAACGCCCTAACATTCAAACTACCACCTTGGCTCGAAAACGCCTATTTAGAATGAGTAGGATTTCGTACCTCCACCTGTTATTTCAATTTACACAGTCTCTACGGGATTAGCAGAAGTCACCCACAGTCATCATTGTGTTGCTAAACAAATAAGTAATGCAGGTGTTAATATGTGTATCCAGGGGGGACGACATTATTTTCTCTCATGGCATTGCATGCCTTCTCCTTGGAATAAATACAGTTATCGTTCCCGGAGAACGTCAAAAACATCTGACGGTCAATACACATCACAGCTACAAACCAAACGTTTCGTGTGATGACCGAGCAGTATTCATTGTTTTCTTAATTTGTAAATCATAGGTGAGAAATTGTTATATGAGCAACCGACAGTTTCGGGTGTTATGGTATGCTTAGCAAAACAAGAAATCAGGAATCTGGTCGTTAAAGGTTTAGTGTCAGGTAGTAGTATAAAATGTTTTCAACCTAAGTAACACTTGGAAAAAAATGAAAGACCAATTACTACGACACATACGTTTTTAGAAAATAATAAGTGTGTAGCTTCGGTAGCAAGATGGTTAGAGGCATAGGTCATTGGCTACTTGTCTGATATGGGCCTAAGCTCGAGCAACTGATCAGGCATAAGTTGTGGTGTACCGACCTTTCAGCGCTGGCATGTTCATTTTTCTGGAACCTGTGGCTCCGAAATAAGGAAAGGGAGACTACTTGTAGCCTTCATATTTCATCATGGTTGTCGTTAACCCTTCCACTCCCATTGAAACAATAAGTTTGAGACATCCACCAATTGTTTTAAATGTGTTATAATCCAGATTCCTGTAAAACCTTTCTTTTACCATCATAGGCATCCTACCTTGTTGATTGAGTATACTCCTTTTCTTCAGATTCACGACTAGCAGATGTTTTAATGCACGTCTCTTTAATACTTTCACCGTCCCATATTACCATTTTTGGCGAATATTATCTGAAGGTTGAACGACCACTGTGGGCTACTCCATGAACCATAAGCAGTCGCCCGTAACAGTAAGGGTCACCCAAATGAAAGTGAGACTCGAGTAAGAGTGTCGTTGTATAATTACACAGAGCCATGCATTTCGACCGGTAGATGGCGTGTCATCTCAAGCAGCCAGCTGTCATCGGTGACACGTGTCAGTGGGCTGATTGCACGTGCAGAGGCAAGTTGACTACGTAGGGTTGTGACATGGATTCGTCCAGAAATGCCCAACGGGCAGTTATACAATTTCGGACGTCAGAAGGTGTTAGTGGAGCCGAAAGTTATCGTCGTATGAAGGATGTGTATGTGAATGAGTGGATGTCACGGTGTACAGTGTTCAGCGGGTGTAGTGAATTTCGTAAAGGACGTGTGAACACGGAGAACATTCCGAGACCTGGTCAAGCACACGTGGTCATCACCAATAAATCAATTGCCGCCGTGGACAACCTTGTGAAGGAGAGTCGCCGAATCACCATGCATAAGCTTGCGGCAACATTGTCCGTGGGTAATGGAACTGTTAACACCATTCTTTATCCCCGATTGGGATATAGCAAGGTTGCGCACAATGGTTTTCTAAGAATCTCCAGGAGGAGCAGAATATTCAGCAAATGGGTGCTTGCCTGGAGCATTTGCATCGTTACCACGCAGAGGGGGAACGGTTTCTTTCCAAGATTGTGACCGCAGAGGAAACTTGGTGCCACCACTTTGCTCCAGCCACAAAACGGATGAAAATGGAATAGCGGCATCCCAACTCTCCACAACAAAATCTCAGTCCTCCTTAAGAGTTTGAAGAGTGATACCGACGGTTTTCGTCGATAAGAATGGCCCATTACTGTTGTATTGGATGGTCGCAGGCAGTACGGTCAAGGCAATACATATTACAATACGTTAGGCAACCTCAAAACGGCCATCAAGGGTAAGCGTCCCAGTATGTGGTCAAATGGAGTTATTGTGCTGCACGACAGCGCACGCCCGCATGCGGGGACAGTGTGCAAAGATTTTCTGGGAGCTTCAGCTGGGATGTCCTCGACAAACCCTCCAATAGTCCTGATCCGTCGCCTTGCGACTACCACATCTTTAGACCACTAACAAAAGCTCTTTAAGGCCGCCGGTTCTTAAACGACGCTGGGGACCTGGACGCCGTTGAAAACTAATTCCACAGCCAACCACGGACGTTTTTCGCTCAGGTACGCACAATCTCGTGCCGCGCTGGAACACTTGCTTAAACCGACAAAGCGACTATACATAGCTGGTAAGTAGCCCATGTATCCCTCTTACTTCCTGTATGTTCATATATTTCAACCTATATACCCTTACGGCAAAAAACCGACAGTCTCAGTTTCATTTTGGCGACAGTTATAATATATAAGCACTAGTTCTATTAATGGGAGAGGGTCAGCGCCGTAAGGCAAACTCGGCATCCCTGCCTCACATGGATTCGAAACGGACTTATCCCTGACGAATGGTCAGAAGTCAGCCCTTAGACCCCTGCGCCACCATGGCGGCACTTAAAAAATTCGATTTTAGATAAGCTATAAAAAGTTATTTTTCCTAATTTTGCCACTAGTTTCAGGAAATACGGAGATGCAGTGACTTAGGGCAAATACACCACTGTGTCAATGATTAGCAAGAAAACAAGCTTCTTACGCTCGACTACTGGAAATATCGATTGCAGCTTACTCTCGACTACAAGAAATATCGATTCAAATATCGATTGCAACTCGCTATGTGCGTAAACTGGGATCAGGGACTGTAAAGCGAATCTTCCATTTCCCCAAACCCTCCAGTTTTTAGTTTCACAACTTCTCAGTAACTGAGGTGTTATACTAATAAGAAAGCATGTTTCAAGCCAAGTTCCATTCCAATCGCACCAGATTTATCTAAATCATGAGAATGAAAGCATTTCGTTTCGTCAACTCACGTGTATTACACAATGTTTTGAGTTTAAAGGAAATTCTTGGAGTAAACACACACTCGTGAATTACACTCCTAATGAATTTTGAAATGGTCTGTGGTGATTGAAGTATCATGCGTGCAATGTATGGAAAAGGAGATCACCCGCTTCAGGTTTCTCACAGGCATAACGCCAGTACATAATTGCTCGTTAGAGAGTACACAGCATCTCACTCCTGAGAAAATGGCATGTTTCTGTGTATTAACTGCGTAGCTGTAGAGAAAGTCTTAGGAAATGATTATGTGTAACTCCAGTGGCTCCAGAATCAATTGCTTAAATGACTTTCAAAGATTTCCAGGAAACAGGGGTCTAAATCAAGACGAGCCGCGTGAAGTTTCAGTGGTGATGAAATCCAACTGAATTCGTTGCAATTTCTGGGAAAATCATGATGTAAATTGAGAAAATCTTCTACCAACATGGTGTGCGAAGTTACTGGAAACCATTCTTGTCTTATAAATACAATTTGTGCTGCAAATATTAATCTTAACGACTTTTGTCTAGTTGCACGATAAAATAAGGTAAAACTACAGTGAAAGGTAAAACTGTATTAAAAGTACTGACACGCGTTAGGCCTTTCGGGCATTGCTATACTCCCATCTTCAGATGGTAAAATTAGACCGTACATCTAAGTATATATAGGTAACGGGTAAAACGCCAAAACTAAAAGTAAATTTACATATCAGTCTTGACATTCTGGTCATGGTTAAAAGTCTCTAGCTCCCAATTATGTCACTGGGTAGAAGAAATGTTGCCAGGGCCCAATTAATTGGAATTTGACGAGGGGAGCTGTCATTACAACAGGAGTCGTCCAATCGGTAAATGTGCAGGCTCTCCAAGAATAACAAATTGGTTTGAGTAGAGACTGAAGAGATAATTATTGCCTCGTCGCATTGTGGAACGGGGAACTTATCCACGGCTCTAGCAAGAACTGTAAGCAAGGGTAACTGTAAGCAAACAATGGGACGGGGCAATAATTATCTCTTCAGCCTATACTCAAACCAACTTGTTATTCTTATTCTTGAAGAGCCTGCACATTTACCGCTTGGACGACTCCTGTTGTAATGACAGCTTCCCTCGCCAAATACCAGGGCCCTGGCAACATCTCTTCCACCCAGTCACATAACTGGGAACTGAAGACTTTTAACCGTGATCATTATGTAAAGAATGATATGTAAATATTTCTTTTAATGTTGGCCTCTTACTTGTAACCTATATACACTGAAGTGCCAGAAAAACTGGTGCAGATGAGCTTATGCAAAATACATAGCAACGTCACCTATGCGCGTACTCGTCCGCCAGTGCGTATATAAAGCGATAGACATTCTTGCCACCTGTCAGAGCTGTTTTCGGCATGAGAATGACAAGTAATAATGATTTAAGCGATTTTCAACGCGGTGTCATATTTGGAGCTCGTGAGATGGGCCATAATATTTTGGAGGTAGAAACGAATTTCGGATTTTCACGGACGACCATTGCAACGGTGTACCGTGACTACAAGAACTCCGGCAAAACCTCCAACCTACGATACCAGTGTGGCCGTAAAATGACATTGGGTGAACGTGACCATCGGCGGCTGTCAAGAATCGTTTCACGCGATAGGTTTGAACACTCATAGGTAACATCGGAATTCAATGCTGGAGCTTCTAAAAGCGTCAGCGTCCGGACTGTGCAACGTACCCTGCACGATATGGTCTTTGGGAGCCGATTCCCAACTCGAGTCTCCTTAAATGGGTGCACGACCCAGAGCTATGCGCCTCGCTTGTGCATAGCAACACCACCACTGGACACTTGATGACTGGAAACAAGTAGCCTGGCCTGAGGAGTCGCGTTTCCAACTGTATCGGGATGATGGAAGGATTCGTGTGTGGCGCAAACCCCATGAAGCCATGGATCCCGCCTGTCAACAGGGAACTGTATCGTCTGGTAGGGGGGGGTCCGTAATGGTATGGGGTGTGTTTAGCTGGACTTCACTGGAACCCCTGGTACGTCTACAAACGTCTGTGATCAGCCAACGCTATGACCTTCCACGGCGCATAATTTCTGACCTTCCACGGCGCATAATTTCTGACCTTCCACGGCGCATAATTTCTGACGAGGGACACCCGTTGGATGCCATGCAACGTGCTATCGAACACAGGAATCCGAGACCTCGCAATACACCCTAATTGTAGAACGCTCTGCAGGAAGTATGGTGTGCATTGCCTACATCATATTTCCAGAAGCTAGTGGAGTCCATGCCCCGTCGTATTTCTGCAGCCCTGCGCTTCCTTGGGGGACATACCAAGTATTAGACTGGTGTACCAATTTTTCTGGCACTTCACGGTGTACTTGGATGTACGGTCTAAATTTAACATCTGAAGATGGGCGTATAGTAATGCCCGAAAAGCCCAATGTGTGTCATTGTTTTTAATAAAGTTTTAACTTTCACTGTAATTTTAACTTATTTTATCGGGCAACTAAACGGAAGTCGTTGATACCAGTCCATTCCTATTGTATTAGTTATGTTTTATGGGTTCAGGAGACATAAAACGAGGGAGCGTGAGCTATAATGAGTTAAGGACAGTTTGTCAACTGCCTTTTTTATTTTATTTTTTGATTGTAGGTTTAACGACCACCGTGAGCAACTCAATGGGCTATATGCAGTCGACTGTACCTAATTTAGGACTACTGGTCCCAGGGAAGGGAGGGCCAGTGCGGTAAGTCAAACACAACATCCATGCCTGACCAGGTTTTGAACCCGGACCGTTCTCGAGCGAATAGTCATAGGCCAGCGTTAAGATCATCGCGCCACGTGACCTTCCACGGCTACATGAGCCTCCAGTAAACCAGAGAGTCTCATATAACGCCTGACCAAACTTTTAGCTCGAATATTCATCGACCGAGGGCGATAACGGCTAATAGTTTGTAAATACAGTGGGAAACCAGGGAAAATGCATACATGGCATTAGGTTGGTGACATTAACACAACAGTAATTGTTTAGTATGTCCTCCAGAACGTGGTATTATAGAATGCAAGCATGTGACGGCTGCACTGATCGCCGAAGGTAGAATATCCGTATGAGTGCAACAGACTTCATGGTGAATGATTTCCTTCATTTGTAACAGTGCGGATGTAATGGATGTGTTATTACCACAACTTTTTATTTTCATTTGCAACCACATTTCCATTTAAACCGAGAAATCGTTTTTTGCTTCACACAGATTTCTTTATGAATAATTTTTACATCGGCAAGTAAGTTTTCCGACAGGGCCAAAATTATATTTTTGGTTTAAACCGCGTTTTAGCTTGTAAAAGTATGGTAAAAAGGTATTTGTTTCAATGGACTACCTTTGCTATGTCGCACTGATTGTTAGTTTTAATAAGATTTTAGTTGTCAGTTTTCATACGTCGAATAATGTTTAATGACTGGTAACTCTATTGGTAACTCTATGGGAAAAGGGCAGCCCCATAATACAAACACATCACACATGGTCGTTCGGCAGCTGAACCCGGGTTTATCTCGGACGGCTAGGAAGATTCCTACGTCTCTCACCGGTTTGTCAGCAGGGACACTCATTTTTGTTCTCACACTGAACAACAGTTACCCAGGATTCTGCACTATATACTTTCCATAGGAGTGAAGTGAACAAAATTTATTTTTCTCTAAAGCAAGGAGGTACAACATTTGGCGTTCCAATATTAATTACTAATATAGGTATTTTGAAAAACTGATAAGGAAGTAAACAGTTTTTCTGTGCTTTCAGCTGTTCACCACGATAAATTGCTTCACCCTCGTTGGTAGTTACACGTTCAACAACGCCATAGGTCACGCGTAAGAGTTTTTCTCACACTACCTATTTCCTCTGTTTTAAATAGTATACATAATAACACTTCAGGATCCTTTCTTTGCAAGAAATAAATCAAATTAGGCTAAAACAGCACTCGTATCATCGCGTTATCGATTAAAATACAAAACACAAACGCCAGTGGTCGCTTGATGAGAGAAATACTCACACAAAACACACGGAAACAAAGAACTGGGCCTACCCGGTGGCGCAGTGGTCTACGCGATGGCCTCTGATCATTCGTCCGAAAGGGGTCCGGGTTCGAATGTCGGTTAGGCACGGATGTTGTCTTTGTCTTACCGCAATGGCCCTCTCCCTTCCCTGGAACCGGTGGTGCTCACGGTGGTCGTTAAACGTTCAATCAAAAAAAAAAAAAAAAAAAAAAGAAGGAACAGGCTGTTTGAAACTAAAAGACATGCTTATCCATATCGGACCTGATAACACTGGACAAAATATTCTTACAAAAATCTTGCCCTCAAGAATAAATTATTAATTTCTTATAAAATATATTTCGAGGTGCTGAAAACGAATATGACTATGAATATGCAAAATTGGCTACGACTTGTGAGAGGTCCAGAATAGTTCCTTATACGTACTTACCACATGTGCGGGTAAATGTCCTCTTCAACGTCCGACGTCAGTTTTTCTGTCGCTTATATAGCTCCTCAGGACCATCAGTAGCGACAGCCAAACAGTAGTCAACCAACATAGAAGTGGATCTCTTCCCTGTTATCTTTTCTCCGTCGTTGCAATTTGCTGATGGAAACGTTCACCGTATTCATCACTCACCATGCCGCAGTTTTCGGAAAGAACTCCAAGTGGGATTGGAGCAAGTGTATCTTTAAGGACATGTTGCAGACACGTTTGTGATACAGAGACATGACCTCAAGCAGTTCTTTATACTTTTCTTCCCTGACATTTCCGTGGAAGTTAATTGACATAAGACGAAGCGCGCCTCAAGCTTTTTTCTCATCACCCAGCAGCAGGTTGTCGAACATCTTGTCAATAAAGATCTCTCATATCTGAGGACCCACAAAAACACCCTCTTCAATTTTCGCTTCACGGAGTCGAAATAAATTATCAGCTAAGGTACTTGTTCGATGATTTTACGGAGTATTTTGCCAGACCAAGTGCGACGTGTACGGGTGGTAGCAGAAATTTTTGCAGTGCTGGATGTTAGATATTCTTCTACCCTACCTTACGATATTTCCTCGGAGGCCAGTCTCTCTTCACATCGCGCAAATTCCTTTCTCGGCCTTTCCATTCGCACAAAAAACAAAAGCCGCAGTACTTTGTATATCCCAGCTGCAGACCCATGAACGAAGACATTACCTTCAAGTCAACACAGAGATGCCAGCTGTACTTGCTGCATTGAAACAGTCCAACAGCCATTTTCGCTTTTCCTAAGCTTATTTTACGAAGAAAGCGTGTCCGACTAAAACAGACGGAAGCTCATTTCCATTGTGCTGCAACACCGGCTTGAGACTCAATTTTGACAAGACAATGAACAGCTGTCATTCCTGCGGGTCATGTTTCATTCGAAAGGCAGTCATCAGGCCATCTACACCTCAGGAGAACACAACGTCATCTTCCTTTTGGAAGTAAGTTGCAAACTGTTAATGACGAGTGCGAAACGACGTCGCTTCTACATTTTCCTTAAGAAGCTTCCATTGTAGAAGTGTTGATCCCAGTAACCTCGCTTTGGCCGTGGACAGCTCGAGGTCATTGAACAAGATTGTTCCGTTCTTCTTGTGTTAGAATGTGGGGCGAAGATGACGCACCGTGGCCGGCATGTGAATCATCATTAGACACCGAACGCTTAAGTGAACCCGACATCAGTTCGTTTCTGTCCTCTGAATCGATGGAAAATTCTTGTGGAAGTTCGGAAACGGGAAGTCCTTCGTGGTGCAGAACTGGTCAGACAGCGGATGATAGTACATTCGGGTACGCTATTGTTCACTTCTTGTTTTCTCGTGACGTCTCCCGAAATAGGTAGTACGCTGCAGAAGTAGTAGTCATATGCATGATTGCTTGGCTCCTTTTAAACCGTTGGAACAGGAAGCGACATCGACCCTTTCCCGCCTTTTCAGCCACTTCGGAATATATCCAGCACACGTACGGCAGCATATTGTATATGCCTTCTCCGGGTCCTCGATCTTGTATCCGAAATAAAACAGATACGCCTTTTTCGCTATCTGAGGGACAGCCTTTTCTGCCTTGGAAATGCCACTTCCCCGCAAATATAAGAAGAGCTATATGGATTATTAACACAGTTACGAGGCATCAATACTGGTGGATTTACACCGCAGGGATCACATGTGTATATGGCGTAGGAGTAAATGAGAGTGTAGCCCAGGAAGTTGCACAGACACTTGTTCAGCCTACAATATTTCAGTTTATACTAATGATTGCATCATCTTACGTCAATGATGTCATGACTCAAAGCGTTGCATCAGACAATGATGGAAATGCTCCTGGGAGTGGTATGTGTGATGGGCAGATGCAATATGAAGGAATATGTTGCTAGCAGTGTCCCTCCAAAACCAGAACCAATCGACTGATTTTGTTGTCATTTTTGTGTTCTGCACATTGAAATTAGTAAATATTTGCTATTTTCATTTCAGAGGCAAATTGTGTGTTGTCCAGTGCAAGAGTTTGTTGAGAAGATTCTAAAAGTAAGCTTGAGAGGGAATGGTGGCGCCAGGATCACTTCCAAATAAATAGCGCTATTTATATGCGAAACGCGAGATAAATGCATATAGCGCGACCAACGACGGGTAAAACTTTAATAATATGAAACAATTTCAAAAAATTAACGTACAAGTACTTTTGACGTAGGACTACGTCTAACTCCGTGGATAGTATGGGGAAACCTACGGCCGGCCGCCTGTGACAAAAATACGTCCCAATTGATATCATTATAGCGTTTAAAATACGTGCCGTACACTAACCGTGTTAGCAATTCGTAAACAGCATGGAGTCCAAATCGCGTACTGCGTAAATCGCCGTGCTCGCGACGCTCCCCTCGCTCCCTCTGCGCAATATTGCATCATCTCCCTATGGCGCAATGATGCAATATTTCTGGGTGTGCCGCTGTGTATGACTCAGTCTATCTCGGCAACAGTGAGCGCAACACGACTGTGCGTGATATCGTTTTCAAGCTCCCGACGAGATCTATTGAAATATAAAGAACATTTCGCAGAGGTTTGAACTGAATATTTTAAAAAGTGCTTTCTTGCCAACACTTTTGACAATATCGCGGTTTATCTGGACAACCGTGAGTGCAAAACGACTGTGCGTGGTATGGTTTAAAAGCCCTCGACGATGTCTATTCAAATATATGATGAGCACACCGCAGTGGTTTAAACTAAAATTTTTAAAAATTATTTTCGGATCAAGGGGTTAACACTTTCGACAATGCCGCGAAATTCGTAGGATAAACGCAAGCAAAAGTGGAGAAAGTCAAAACGAGAGGCAAGAGCAAGTGATGAGGAATGTTAGATGTCCAAGAAGACAGAGCATCACCTTGGCTAATTCTTGTTTCGATCTGCTTTGCGTTCACAATGTATCCAGCATTATTTGTAAAAATTATTTAAGCTACTTTTCACATGATAGACCTGTGTTGGCTATAACAAAGTAATTGAACTCTTTGAAACCATACCCGACTAGCTCATTTCAACTCTCCGATCTGCAAGTCGTAGTCCAACGCTTCAAACTGACGGTTCAATCAGAACTGAGCCCACCTATAATTTTTTTTGTCAACCCCCCCCCCCCCCACATTAACAAAAGTGAACGTAAAGCTCTTACTTAGTGTGATTATTACACGTAGATAAATTTTCCCTGAGAAACAGCGACTGCAATTTCACCAGAAAATTCATTAGCGCTGATGTAAATAAAATGTTCACTCTGGATAAAGTAAATGCATACACCTCGAACGTATGCATGCCGCAAGGATAAATAGAATAATCGCAATAAAATTGGTTCTAATCACGTTTCTCTTTAGTACGTCAGCAAAAATGTTGCCTTTAGAAAGTAGGGAACAAAATTAACGTCAGCTAACTGCGTTTTTAGGGTAAGAACAGTAGTTCTTTGAAAGAAATACGGGATTACGCCATATAATACAAATTTTGAAGATGACAATCCGATTTTTGGCGTAAATGTGACAAGGATGGTAAGTCAGATAATATCCGAAAACTTGAAAATTTTCATCGTCCTGGAGCGGGACTCGAACCCGCGTCTCCCAGAAAACGCCTAGGTATGCTAACCACTACACCACCCAGAACGACCAAGATTCAAGTTTCCGATCAATTTGAATTTAACCATCACAGGATTCGCTAGTCGAAGCAACCGGCATTCATGTTAAGCGAATCTGGAGGTTAATAATCCTATCCCGTGATTGCCCGGAGAAGCAGATAAATCATGAAAGAAATACGGGATTACGCCATATAATACAAATTTTGAAGATGACAATCCGATTTTTGGCGTAAATGTGACAAGGATGGTAAGTCAGATAATATCCGAAAACTTGAAAATTTTCATCGTCCTGGAGCGGGACTCGAACCCGCGTCTCCCAGAAAACGCCTAGGTATGCTAACCACTACACCACCCAGAACGACCAAGATTCAAGTTTTTTTTTGTATTATATGGCGTAATCCCGTATTTCTTTCATGATTTATCTGCTTCTCCGGGCAATCACGGGATAGGATTATTAACCTCCAGATTCGCTAAACATGAATGCCGGTTGCTTCGACTAGCGAATCCTGTGATGGTTAAATTCAAATTGATCGGAAACTTGAATCTTGGTCGTTCTGGGTGGTGTAGTGGTTAGCATACCTAGGCGTTTTCTGGGAGACGCGGGTTCGAGTCCCGCTCCAGGACGATGAAAATTTTCAAGTTTTCGGATATTATCTGACTTACCATCCTTGTCACATTTACGCCAAAAATCGGATTGTCATCTTCAAAATTTGTAGTAGTTCTTTGTTTAACAAAAAGAAACCTACTTTACAATTTGTGCAAAAACGATCAGGCTACAATTAGCGCAATAATGTTCAGAAATCACACTTTCTGTTAAAATGTGAATCCTATGGGGAAAGAAATAGAAAACAGCCATGGGAGAGTTAAAAATAATTGACATTATGCAATAAAAGTTTAACTAACGATTAGGATTTAAAATTTTTTAATGGAAAGACATTTATCGCAAATGGAGTAAATAATTCAGCTAGTGAAAAACTAAAATTGTCAATGTTACATTTGTAAAAAAGACTACACTTTAAAGCACTATCTTCCTTTTTTATTTTAAAATATTTTTCTGGAGTCCGTTAAAAGCGTCTTCAGTCATGTAATAATAGCTTATAGCCTGTAACAATTTTTCCACTTTTTTTTTAATTTCTATTTTTTTAACTGCCATGTTACACGCAGTAAAGAACATAGACTACAAATCCTCGGTAAAACAGAAATAAACAACCCTAATGGAAATTACATTATATACTATTTAGGAACACATATACGAGTATAAGTGCCCATAGTGAAACATAGCAGGAAACCAGGAGAAAAGGCTAATGCTAGCCTGACTGGCGCTGGCCCCAAAAGAAGAAAAATGCCAAATCAGGTAATTTACATATTCCTCAATTTATATGCACATAATCGCAATAAAATATAATTGAAATGAATGTGATTTAACTGTAAAAATAATATTCCTTTAGTACTCTTTTAAGTGATACAAAACGGACAAGCGATTTTATATAAATGGCAGTCCGTTCCAGAAACGGGGGCATTGAGTATTAATATTAAAATACTGCGCATTTGTACGAATCTTTGAAATCAAAAGATTATCATGCACACCAGTCTGATAACTGTGTGCAGAAATGCCATACATAGTTTGGATTGAAATGTTTGTTGGCATAAACACGCTCACCCATTAACATCAGTCGATAACTATACAGTTTCTCAAATATCAATAATTTATAACAACTAAACAAGAGCTCCACGTCTTCCGGAAGATTCAACAAACAAATCATTTCTTTTGTAAAGACAATTTCTATTAATACTACTTTTAGTTATTGTGTACCAAAGAAGTAGACAATAACGCCAATAGGGATAAATGAAATATTAATAAAGTATTAGTTTAATCTTTAGTCTAATAGATTCGAAACTCTGGTTAGAACTATTATTCGGAATCTCAACTCCCGCGAAATAACTTCAAAATTACCATCCCACTTTAGATTATCCTGAAATAAAACATCCAAAAGCCCTACCCTTTCTTGAAAAACCAAACGATCACTTCCGGAAGAGCTTAAGCTTTTTTAAGAATTAATTTCTAAATAGTTCACAACACACTTAAGCTTTTATAAGAACTAATTTCTAAATAGTTCAAAACACACTTAAGCTTTAATAAGAATTAATTTCTAAATAGTTCAAAACACACTTAAACTTTTATAAGAATTAATTTCTAAATAGTTCAAAACACACTTAAGCTTTAATAAGAATTAATTTCTAAATAGTTCAAAACACACTTAAACTTTTATAAGAATTAATTTCTAAATAGTTCAAAACACACTTAAGCTTTTATAAGAAGGAATTTCTAAATAGTTCAAAACACACTCACGCTTTTATAAGAATTAATTTTTAAATAGTTCAAAACATACCTAAGTTTTTATAAAAATTAATTTCTAAATAATTCAAAATACACTTACGCTTTTAGAAGAATTAATTTCTAAATAGTTTAAAACACACTTAAGCTTTTGTAAGAATTAATTTCTAAATAGTTCAAAACGCACTTAAACTTTTATAAGAATTATTTTCTAGATAGTTCAAAACATTAAGAATGGCTAGTAAGTTTTCATTTTCAATAAAAGATAACGAGATAAACCGTTTTGCTTTTGCTAAAACCTAAAACTTTTCAAGCGTTTTAGCAAAAACAAAAATGACCGATATAAGACGATAATTTGAGACATCTACGGTCCCTTTTTTGCGAAAAACACTGCCTACTGGGTTTTAGCTGTTCAGGTGTAATACTGATATGTAGCATACCAGCAAAAATATGAATTATGGAATTAATAATTCTGAAGATACAAATTTCATTGCCCTTGGGTAAACATCATCTAGTTCTTTCATCACCGACAATAAATTATCCGCAATTGGCGTAAGAAAAAAACGAAGGGGGCGATGACAAGTAATCAGTATAACTTTTAGAGCAAGTAGTTATACCAAAATCAAGCTACCTGGTAGAAATCAAGTTACCTGGTTTCCAATGATATTTTTGGATGACAATAGCTTTGTTAGTATCTTGCTTTTTAATATATATTTGTTTAATTCAAATCCTTCATTCTTAGTGTTGCTGGCTACAGTAACGCTAAGAATGAAAAATAAAATAAAAGTATTTATCACTATCTACCTTTTTTGTTTTCTTGCTAAGTTTTAATGGACTCCTTGTGAATATGCGTTTGCATAATACTAAATCTGTTAAAAAGTGGTACTAGCTTCAATTTTATTACACAAGGAAATATTTTATTGTCAGCAAGTGCACGATGTTTGGAACAGTGGAATACATTCCATAAAACGCTATTCCATTAAGTAACTTATCCTAATATCAGTGATCATAACGTGGAAGCCTACCGCAAAATATTACTTTACCGGAAAATAAAGGAAGCAGCAAGCACCTGCCAACCGATATTTCACTATGTACGTTTTCTACAGCAAAAGCAAAAGTAAAACGATCGGCTTTGCGGTGTATGAAAGTAAATTATTAGCGAATATATTGCAGAAATAATCTGGAATCTGTATTTGCAAATCAATGAACCTGATTATTCCGCGCATGATGAAAGATAAACATACGGTCATACCTGATAGTCTTCCAATTGTTCCTCTGTGAAAGTGGCAACTTTATTCCCCATTATGTTACACTGTGATGGAACAAATTAAGGTGAGCATTGGTATGTGGAGCCTGTGCCCTCATTCTATGCGCATTGATTCTCACTGTTGCGCACTTTGGCGCAAAACACAAAATATGAAGACTTCGGCCCAAGGAGCTGAGGGATGCCCGCTACTTTCATTGGGCGGGAGCCATTCCATCAGTAGACGCTTGGGTGTTGTCCCGTTAGTTGCACGCCTTTCTCTGGGGCATTTAATTCCTGCCACACCCTATGCTTAAAATAAAACTCGCACAAGTCATCAGAAAACTAAATAATATTGACATTTGTATGTGCGGTGACGAAATTCGAACATCCAACTTCGTTTCTTTTGAAATTTAAAGAATACTTTTCGGCATTATATCACTCTTTATTGATGATTACATAACAGAAAATACGAAAGAGCATGTTATTATTTTAGCAGACTGTCTGTTTGTTCAACCGCTAGCTCGCGATGCAAGTAAAGATGGCAAAATTATTCTAATATTAAGCATAGCTGATGACGTTTTATAAATATGTTTTGCTATTCTCGGTATACAGTTTGCTTCTAAGAAAATCTTAAAAATTCTATAAGGGCTCGCATGTGATACTCTGTCTCTTTTAATACCGGGTGCGCTATATAAAATAGGCCCAGTGGTCAGGCGTTGTTTGGCGGGTTTCCAGTTAAAACCGCTTTGTTCCATTTCTAATCGGTTTCGGCGTGTACAGCTCAAGCCGACGCATACTAAAGGTGGATTTGCATTTTCCGCAGTACAAAGTCATGGCGCTCCAAGAACTTTAAACTCCTGATTACGCAAAACGGATGCAATATTGTAAGTGGTTTCAGGATACCATTGTCAGCGGTGAAATGTATCCAACACTTTATTACATGACAGATGAAGCATGCTTTGATCCGTCCGGGTATGTCAATGCGCAAAACAGCAGGATTTAGACCGACACGAATCCCAGACGAACAATGGAAACTCTTCTGTACGACCAAAAGATAGATGTTTGGTGTGCTGTGTCTGCGAAGAGGATAGTCCGTCCATTTTTTCACTGACACCATCAACTCGGAGGGCTTTCAACTCATTTGTTGCCGCACTTACAGAAGAAGAGCGAACATATGCTTTCTTTCAGACGGATGGTGCAACGGCGCATACGTCGCGATGATACTGCTCCACGTGCTGTGCATGAAGTGTTTGGGGAGGACAGAACTGTATCGAATGGACTATGCCCCCCCAGATCACCAGATCTCTCCACCTGTGACTTTTATCTGTGGGGAGCATTGAAACGGAGAGTGTACGCAACTAATCCGCACACCATTGATGAATTAAAAGTCGACATTACGGATGCCATAGCGCAGATTACTGCCGATGAGTTGTGGAGCTTTACGGACAACATGTCCCGTCGTGTGCAGCTGTGTCTTGATGTCGGAGGACAGCACTTTCATCAATTGTTGTAAACGCAGGTAAATTACTCCTGTTTTCTGTCATTTCAACTATTCTTTACCATGAATAGTAACATTGACTGATTGTTGTCATTCATTATACTCGGACCTCTTTTATATGGCACACCCTCTAGAAGATAGATCCCTTTTAATGCTTTTATTGATATATTTTCACTGTATTCCATGTAACCACTTTCTTCAGAAAACTTGAAAATTTTCATGGTGCAGGAATCGAACCCGTACCTCCCGATTTCCGGTCGAGCATGCCAGTCATTACACTGCCCAGAACAAGATAATTCCAAACAACTGAACGTAGATATCTGAGAACCTTCAGATTTGCGCCAGCCGAAGCTGTTCTTGCTTCATCGTAGCGGGGAAATTCTTTTCCCACTTCTATATGTCGTACTTTCATCATTGGAATTTGTGACCTATATCCGACCCTGGATGTGAGAAAAAGTCGTGAGAGGCTACGATGGGGGAAGGAATAGCTTCGACTAGCGCAAATATGAAGGTTCTCAAATATCTACTTTCAGTTGCTTGGAATGTCCTTGTCCTTAGTAGTATAATGGCTAGATTTCCTCTCCAGGACGATGAACATTTTCAAGTTTTCTGAAGGCAGTGGTTACATGGAATACAGTAAAAATATGCCAATAATAACATTACAATGCCTACCATGTATTTATTAAAAAATTATTACCTCGGGAAAATTTGTTTCCCATTTGTATATGACACAGATCCCGTTTATTCAGCAGTTCATGTGAGAACTTTAGGCTTAAGAGGGGACGATTTTTTATTTAGAGCTACTGATTTCAGAGAAAGAAAATAACCAGCACCAGAACAATAAGGCCCGTTTCACGGAAAAAATCCGCCGAAGAAATAAATCTCACGGCTGTCCTACCTCTTGTTTTGAAGCGGACTGTTGAGCTATACACTGAGTGGCCACTTTATTATGACCACGTGACAGTTTTAAGCAAATGAGCTATGGATGCACGCTGTTGCCGCCAGAAGGCGAGGCTAGTATAAATCTGGAAATCTTAGTGCTTGCGACAGTAGTACAAGGGATTTTTGGGTGACGAGATAGGTAAAAAATGCGATTTGACGGACTTTCAACGTGGGATGATTGTAGAAGCTCGGAGCCATGGAGCGAGTATCACCGAAACAGAAACATTCTTGAAATGTTCCACAGCAGCTGTTGTTAAAGTGTCTTTAAGACTGGACTGTCAGCCCAGAAAGTGGGTCTCTACGTGCAACGTGTGGTCGCCATCGACTAGTGACTGCTCTGGCGGAACGGAGAGTGTCCAGACTGGTAACAGACAACAGAAGGGCAACAGTGCAGCAAATTACAGATAATTTTAATCAAGGATCCCCTCAAATGATCACTGCATGCACTGTTTGCCGTACACTGCATCGGATTGGATATGGCACCCGAAGGCTTGTTCGAACACCTTTATTGTCTGCAGTTAAGAAGAGAAAACGTCTCCAGTTCACACAGGAGCACAAGGATTGGACAGCCCATAATTGGAAACAAATTATGTGGTCCGATGAATCACGTTTTCAGTTGCACCATGCCGATGGCCGAGTGCGAATTTGGCGGAAACAGCACGAACGCATTGACCCCAAATGCATTGCTACAACCTTTCAATCTGGTGGAGGCAACGTTATGGTTTGGGGAATGTGTTCCTGGCATGCTTTAGGCCCTTTAATTCGTGTTGATCAACGTCTGACTGGCACATCATATCTAAACATCGTTGCGGACCAAGTGCATCCTGTCATGTGTATGGTTTATCCCAATGGCGATGGCTACTTTCAACAAGATAATTCGTCCTGCTACAGTGCTCGTGTTGTACAGGATTGGTTTCAGGAACATGCCGGTGAGTTTACTTTGTTTAGGTGGCCCCCACAATATCCAGAACTCAAACCCATTGAGAATTTGTGGGATGAAGTTGAATGAGACATCAGACAGCTGGATCCACAAACCTGCAATCTCACACTCCTGTAATGTGCTATTCATCAAGCATGGTCTAAGATTCCAGAAGCTACCTATCAACATCTAGTGGAGTCCATGCCACCAAGAATCGACGCAAAGGCAAAAGGTGGCCCAACGAAGTACTGAGGGGGTGGTCATAATAAAGTGGCCATTCAGTGTACAGATACGTTTAGACTCGAGAAAGTGGTAGAAATTCCGACGCGGCAGCCGCTGAACTTCCGCGGATTGCGCTACAAACCGGACGGCGGAAATACCGTCCAAATTTACAGAAACGTATGTGTAAGGCAATATGTTTACACAGGTGAACAGCGGATCATCCGCTACACCCAGCAGTAAAACAGTCACTCCTGTGATAGGGGCTGGGGAACAAAATGCTGTTGTACAAAGGGCCACCGATTTAGTACCCGCTCATCGGTTGGGCGTTTTCTCCTCCGCTCTAACAATAAAACGGTTAGTGTAAGAGCTAGCCAAAAACATATACACTATGTTGACAAACGTCACCGGACACCTAGAAGAGAAACACAATAGAGCATTTATTGACATGCATTAGTATTGTATCGGTCCACCTTTGGCCTTAATGCATGCACTGAGCCTCCGAGACATGCTTTCGGCAAGAGTTTGGAACACAGCGATTGGTATGCGCTTCCATTCAGTACATAATGCTGCAGCTAACTGTTTCTATGTAGTAGGTATTAGTTCAAAACTTCTTATGCTGCGCTCTAATTCGTCCCATACGTGCTCTATGGGATTAAGATCAATGTTCTGTGCTGGTGTGTCCAAACATGGTACGGAAGTATCGTCAAAGCACGCCGTAACAGTCATTGCTTTATGGCTCGGTGCATGATCCTGTCGGTACCAAAAAAGGTTCGGTTCCTTAGTATTGCCACAGAGTTGGTAGTGCACAATTGTATATAATATCGATGTAGACGTGCTGGTTAACAGATTTGTCCACCACAATAACTAATGGGCCGGGACCATACCGCGAAAAACATCCCTACACGAGTACACTGACAGCTACGAACTGGACCGTAGATACAGTACACTGTAGTAAATAGCGTTCCTCCGGCTGCCACCATACCCACACACGGCCATCAGACTGATGAATCGTGTATCTGGATTCATTAGTCCATAGAACCCGTTTCCTTTTATCTACGGTCCACGATATATGTTATTTACACCATGCTAAACGACAAGTAGCATTTCGAGTGGAGATGAAATGCTTATGAGCAGCCGCGCGGCCACTGTAACCCATGGAATGAAGTTCTCTCCGAATGGTACGTGTACATACCGAGGTTCCAGCATTTTTACTTACCTGTACACTGAGGTCTTGTGCATTTCTCCGTCGATTATCTGTGACGATTGTCATGAGGCTTCCACGTCCTCTGTCACTGATTTTCTTTGGTCTGCCGGTACGTTTTGCTGCTTCAGGCACGCCCTGTCTTCCACTCATTCAGTAAAACCAAAAGCAGTTGACTTGGGCATGTTTAAACGCCTCTCGGTTTCTCCTATGGACAACTATATAATATGACACCAAAACAATCTCTCTTTCTCAAAATCAGTTCTCTCCCGCCGCGACATTTTAACTCCACCTCACAGTGCAATATGACCGCGGTCAGCTGCAGTCTTGTTTTTATACTGTTTGCAGCAGTACTGCGCATCTTAAAAACGTAGCGGATCTATTCCTTTCCTTTTTAGAGGTGTTCAGTGACTTTTGTCAATAGTGCAACCGGTGTGCAACGTCACTGGACAGCCAGGAAGCATGAAACGACTAGTGAATCTTTGTGCGTTCAGTCACAGAGCAGATAACGTGTTTCGTGAAGTACTTGCCATGGAGTGGGGCGGTTATGAGAATCGCGTTGCCGTAATAGCGCTGAATAAATTTGGAAAATCAGCTTCCGGGATTTTCAACATGCTGAAGAAGCAGAAAATCAGCAGAATGTTTGTCCGCCGGACAATAAAAAGGTTCCTTGAATCTGGAACCAGAGCAGGAAACCCAGGAAATGGTCGGTCGAGTACAGTGAGGACTGCTCGCCTTGTGAAAGCCGTGGCAGCCTGAATTCGACGAAATCTTGCCAGAAAACAATCAGCGATGGCTTGTGAGCTAAACATTTCCAGAATGACGATGTCACGCATGCTGCGGGGTGACCTAAGGGTGAGAACTTACCGGTGGCGTGCCGGACAATTTCTAACCCCAAAACTGAAGCAGCAGGGTGTGCTAAAAGCAAAATGTTTTCTGCAGCATTACGCGGACAATCGCTACAGATTGATCCTTTTCTCTGAGGAAAAAGAGTCATAATTTAAGAGATTTTCAGCCGCCAAAGTGACAGGGTGTGTGCGTCACCCCCATGAAAAGCTCAGGAGAATGCTCCAAGTATCATGAGGTCCCACCATCCTGCTTCTGCCACGGTTTGGCGGGGAGTATGCAACGAAGATACCACGAAGCTCTACTTCTGGGAGAATAGAGTACAAGCATCCGGCAAAGTATACCAAGACGGGGTTTTGGGGTCAGATGCTCTTCCAAAACCGACAGTGGAGCATTCAGCGGGCTTCACACCTGCCCACAAGGTCAGGTCAACACAGGAGTGGTTTCAGGCGAATTTGGCAGACATCATTTCTCCAGAAGATTGGCCTTCAAGGCGCTCAATCCTTAACCCATTGGACAACAAACTGTGGATCACACTGGAGAACATGGCCTGCAGAAAGACACATTCTAGTATCGACAGTTTCATATGCTCCTTGGCGCGGGCAGTCGCAGCTTTCCCTGTGGAGACCCTGCGTAAAGCTATTGATAAGTAGTCACAGAGACTGAAGGACTGTGAGAAGGCAAAATGATGCCATTTTGAAAAGTAATTCGCGCTATGTATTCACAAATGCACTACGTACGTCATATCACAGGAATATTAAAATGTCTTTAAATTTAGTTTTGTTATTTTATTGAGTACTTTGTTACAGGATTCATGGTAAGATTAGGTATTGCTTCGGCTGATTTTTTCAGCTTCTGTGAAGCTGGCCTAACACGTGCTTAGTCTCGGACTGTTCATATCTCTTCTCTACCCGTAAACCTTGGCCAAGCTGTGAGACATTTCGCGAACAGCTTCTCATACAACCTGAGCCGCAAGGGACATATGGTTTCTTAGTTGAACAGCGGCTGGCATCCACACAGCTGAAAATGGCGTTTTGAACATATAGAGACCCAGTTTTTTGGCTGACAGTCCAGTCTTTAAACACTTTAACAACAGCTCCTCTGGAATATTTCACGAGTGCGGAGATTTCGGTGATACTCGCTCCATGGCTCCGAGCTCCACGTTGAAAGTCCGTCAAACCGCATTTTTTATCCATCTCGTCCCTCAAAAATCACTTCTACTACTGTCGCAAGCACTAAGCTATCCCTTTTTATACTAGCCACGCCCTCTGGCGGCAAGAGCGTGCAGCCATAGCTCATTTGCTTAAAACTGTCAGGTGGTCTTAATAAAGTGGCCACTCAGTGAATAAGCGGGTTAATAAAGCTATAGGAAGTTTCTCGTCTCTGATTAAGGTTACTGATTGCAGTAAGAGGAAAGGGAGAGAACCGAGTGCAAGGGCACCACTTATGATTCATCCGGGAACTGCAAGGGCTCCACAACAAGTTCAGTCAGCCAGAGGCCCTCGCTTCTATCCACCCACCAACCTACAAGGTATTTATATAGGTATGCGCAGGTTGGTCGGCCCCATCAAGGGGGCATTGGTTATGAAAGTTGTCACTTACACCGATTGGTCATAACATTATGACCATTTACCTAATAAGCTGTAGAACTCCCGTAAGGCAGCAAAACAGCGCTACTCGTTGAGGCATCGATTCGATGAGGTGGGCGAAAGGTATCCTGGGTTATCTGGTACCATAATGTGAACAGTAGGTTCTCCAGTTCTAGTAAATTTTGGGGTTGTGGTGATTTAGCGCAAACCCGCTTTTCCACGTGGAACCAGAAATGTTCGATTGGGTTCATGTCAGGTAATTGTGAAGGCAAGGGCATTAACATAAAGTCTCCAGCATGTTCCTCAAACCACTCTTTGACGATTCTGGCAGTGTGGTAAGGCCCATTATCCCGTTGGAAATGGCTATCACCGGCAAGGGACAAAGTTGCCATGAATGGGTGTACGTGATATACAACTACACTGACTGAAAAAAATCCCAACACCAAGAATGGGTTGTGGTAGATAACCGACAGTTGGTAGGCTGTAAGAGTACATCTGTAAGATGACGGCTATGCAAATTTCGCGCTCGGCGCATACGTGTGGCGCTAGTAGCGCCCCTCGGAACATGCAAAGCAGGTTTGCTTTAAATACGCGCTGTAACGTTCGTGAGCGTTAGTTATCGTTGAGATTCGACGTAGGGTGTTGATGTTAGTCAAGAATGCAATTAAGAAGACGAAGAAGCCATTATCAACAGCTCACGGAGTTTGAACGAGGTCGTGTAATAGGGCTACGAGAAGGTGGATTTTCTTTCCGCAATATTGCAGAACGACTTAGCAGGAATATAGCCACTGTGCATGATTGTTATCAGCGGTGGTCAAAGGAAGGTACTGCCTCAAGAAGACCGGGTTCCGGCCGGCCACGTGGCACTACTGAGAGGGAAGACCGCCGTGTACGGCGTATGGCGGTGGCGCATCGCACTGCGTCTGCGGCAGCAATTCTTGCTGCAGTTGCCACCACAGTGACACAACGAACTGTTACAAATCGGTTACTTGAAGGGCAGCTCCAAACCAGACACCCTGTAGCGTGCATTACACTTACTCCAAACCACTGCCGTTTGCGACGTCAGTGGTGTCAAACTAGAGCTCATTGGATGACGGAGTGGGGATCTGTTGTGTTTTCTGATGGAAGCCGGTTCTGCCTGGGTGCCAGTGATGGCCGTGTATTGGTTAGAAGGAGGCCAGGTGAGCGACTGAAACCAACCTATCTGCGGCCGAGACACACTGGACCTACACCTGGAGTTATGGTCAGGGGAGCAATTTCCTATGACAGCAGGAGCACTCTCGTGGTTATCCCACGCACCATGACGGCACAGTTTTACGTCGGTCTGGTGCTTCAACTTGTTGTGCTGCCATTCATGAACAGCATTACAGGAGGTGTTTTCCAACAGGATGACGCTCAACCCCATACCGCTGTTGTAACCCAACATGCTCTGCAGAGAGTCAACATGTTGCCGTGGCCTGCTAGATCACCAGATCTTTCACCAATCGAGCACGTATGGGACATCATTGGACGACAACTCCAGCGTCACTCCCAACCAGCATTAACCGTCCCTGTATTGACCGACGAAGTTCAACAGTCATGGAACTCTATCCCACAAACTGACATCCAGCACCTGTACGACACAATGCATGAACGTTTGCGTGTTTGCATTCAACATTCTGGCGGTTACACCGGTTATTAATGGATCAGCATTTCACATTTAAAATGGCTCTTCTTGCGCTTACATTAAGCTGTGATCTTGAAAACTTAATCGAGTAAATATGTTACCCATAAAAATGTATTGCCGCCATTTCATTCCTCTACAACTAATTTTTCGTGGTGTTCAGATTTTTTTTTCCGTCAGTGTATGTTCAGATTCTTGACAACTGTCAGGAATTGTGCTATTGGGAAAATGGGGCCATAATCGTCCCAAGAAAACATCGCCCACAGCATAACACCGGCGCCGCCGTCCTGTTTCCGACCAACAGTGCATCCAGATGCCATAGTCCCCGTTGGTAATCGGCGGATCCGCGCTCGGCCGTCTACTTTATGCACCAAAAATCTTGGTTCGTAAGGCCAGGCTACTTTCTTCCAATTATCCACGGTTAAATCTAGATTATCATGGACCCATATCATGCGTTCTTGGCGATTACGTGCAATGTGCATGGGGACACGGCTGGGTGTTCGGCTACGCAAGCTTATGCACAGAAGGCTGCGATGAACTGTGCGTTGTGACACATTGCCCTGGCGATTTGCCGCGCCATCATAATTTGTCCTTTATCAAACTCCGATAAGTCGGCAGCTTTTCCCATTCTGACTCCGAACACTCCACTAACCGAAAGCCGGTCCTCGGGTTGTATATATACTGCTCCGTGATCTTCACCTGAGCCACCGTTCGGTCACCAGGCGCGCTCTCTTCTCTAGGCAGGGGGTTGACAAAATATAATGGCCCATCGGCGTATACCGCGCGAGAAGGATGCACCTTGGAAAACGGCAAACGGCCTTACTCTTTTTTTCTTCCCTTCACAAAAAAAAAAAAAAAAAAAAAAAAAAAGATCGAAGGGGCACAGTAGCAATTGTGCCTCAACCTACAGTGTAGAAGTACGTCAACTGTCAGGATTTCATGGCACTATCTCACTAGTTGGTGGCGTAATGATCAAAACCTTTTTCTTGCTGCTATCTCTGCTTGCGGGAGACGTGTTTATAAAGTTATTTTAGCAGAGCTTTTTCCATGAAGATTATTTGTCGCCTGTTTTTAGGCTTTTTCGTTATGCAAATTTTTTCCTGTAGAAGACGTGGAGTTATATTTCCTTATGTGTTTCTCCTTTCAGCTGTTCGTTCTGAAAATATCTTTGTCTCCAATTCTTCTGCTGTCAGGAACATTTTGTGCGACATGTTTTAATTTTTGTAGCAGACATTTTAGTAGCGGCTGGTGGAAGTAAGTAGCCGTTTCTCATTCTGGATGATTTATCGATTGTAGAAATCCAGATGTTTTTTTTTGTTTTTTTTAACGGGCTCATTGACTTCGAATAACTTGTTTCTAATTCTTATAGATTTATTTTTTATTTCCTTCGAAATTCCATGGAAACAATATTTCGATAATATTTTGATATATTCCATGAACACTACAAGTTGAAAAAAATATTTCTACCCGTACATGAGATTCGACGCCTCTAATAGAAAGACAACAAATTTCAGTGAATGGAATAGATCCTTTGTTAGCATTAGTTTTGCCTCAAACTGAGTACATATTTTTCTTTAAAGATTTTCACGGTCCATATGTGTAATCTAAATTCCAATAACTTTTCTCCGGAAATAATTTAGTAACTCGATATTCTTGGAAAACGTATAGACATTTTTAGGCAAAACAAAAGCGAAACTAAAAGGGACAGCGTATAAAATCATAGTCATCGGCGCTATGGCCGATTAATTTCATACCAGCGGGGTTGCATTTCGTTTGGAAGGTACATGGGCATCATCTCATGCTTTGCCTTGTGATCTCCTCTGACGATGCTCTAACGACACGTGGTTGCCGAATTTGTCTCTCTAATTTAGTTTTTCTTTTCGGTTCTTAGTTTTGCTTTATTCTCATTAAGCAGTTTTCACTCTTAACGTTTCATTTTCTCTCTCGGCGAATGTTGTTTTAGCAACCTTATGTTAGGTCGAAAGTGAATGGCGTACGTGAACGAGAGTGATAAAAATGGTATTTAAAATCGACAAGAGAGAGAGAGAAGGAGAGACATACCGATAGACAGATAGTAAAAGATAGAGAGAGAGAGAGAGAGAGAGAGAGAGAGAGAACTGCCAGATATTTTTTTACTGCTATTGATTAAATCGCTTATGTTGAATGTTACGCATTTTGTATGCAGAAGTCTCAAATTATTGCCGTGTTAAAAAGACTTGAAGAATATTTTGTGCTGTAAGAATCTGCTCTATTGAAACAATCGTCGTCACCTCGGTGGCGCAGTGGAATAAGTGCTGGCTTACGAATATTCGTCCTAGTTGGGTCCGGGTTCGAATCCCGGTGAGGCATGGATGTGTTCGTCTTTCGGCACAGACTCTCCGTGTGTTCCTTGATCAACCCTAGCTCTCTTTGTACATTGATCATTTGACATACTGTGCACCATGTTTGATTTGCACTTGTTGATGTAAAAGTGAACCTGTCTCTGTATACAAAAATGCCTGTACTGTATATGTCTAACTGTATATGTCAATGTATCTGTCAACCAAATCCAATAAATAATTTTCAAACCCTGAATCACAAAAAATAAATAAATAAAAATCGTTAAAGATGACACCGAATTTTCGGTTGTAATGAGCACGACTTTTGAATCCGTTCTTACGCGAATTAAATTTATCAAAGATATTCAAAGTCAATGGAAAACAATCAACCGGTTTCTACAAACGATGAAACGTCCAGAAATAGAAGCATCTACTTCGTTCTACCAACAGCAAAGACGTATGCCGCGAAAATTAACAAATGGAATACAAAAATTTCCTCATAGAAAAAGGAAGGCAACAGAGACAAATAGATTTTCAAATCGAACATTTAAAAGCAGAAATATAAAAGGAAACATGATATAAGTCTTCGTCTGCTAGCGAAAGAATTTTGCATATTGGAAAAGTTGAAAATATGCGAAAAATATTCTTCATAGGTAAAGCTATGCTAAGGAAAAAGAACTTTATCAAATACGTCTCGCGGAAGCAGAGATAACGAAAGTATAGGTTTCGACCTTAACGTTCCTAGCGGGAAGTATTTGCATTATTTAAAGATTATAATACTCCATATCTCTAGTGTAGCTAATGGCATACAGTGAAAATTAAATTCTTCAATAGTGTTTTAGTACCAGTGATACCGCTGCAAAGTGAAATACACAATCACCAACTACTGACGGTACCGTGAACTACAAAATTTCTCGTATACTAGCCTAAAGTGTTCTACAAGGTAAATAGCGTCCAAAGTTGAAAAAAATAATCACACATGTAGAAGCAGAGATATTAAAAAAAAGAAGCAGATTAAGCATTTCGATTAAGCTAGCAGTGAAACTGTGAATTATTTTGGGAAGAAAATAGAGACACAGAGTTTGCATAGTTTGTAGTATCTGACCGAATAAAGAATTTTCAGTCAGGTCTTAGTCTCGGAGATACTGCTGTAAACGGAAGAGCGAACTTACGCCTTCTGGTGGTAGACGTGTGCGTTTAAAGAATATGAAATTATACGAGAAACATTTCGGAGAGAAAAAGAAAGAATTTTTCAAATCAGAGCCTGAGAAGCAGAGATATGAAAAAAAATATAAGATATGTACCTACGCCTTCTGGCCGAAAAATCATGCATTATTTTAAGAAGAACGCATTCTCAAAAGGTTTTTTGATGTGACCTGTATCAGTCTACGAAAGAAGAATTTTTTCAATCGAGATTTTAAAAGCTCAGATTTTGTTGCAAATACATCAGACGAAATTAACAACAACGGCCCTCTGGTGTCCAAACCGTTCCTCACCAAATTTTAGAAATCATGTGCAAATAATTTCCCATTAGGAACTGTATCCGGCGCAGAAATAATTTTTCAGGTAAGAGCTTTATAAGCGGAGATATCGGGGGAAATGAAATTTACCTTTACACTCCCTCTCCCGCAAAAAGAAGTCTATGAATTACTTGAAACTTAAAAAATTATATGAAAAGCATTTCGCTCCGAAAACTCTACCCAACAAAGCAGAAATATTTCAAATCGGACTCTCAGGAGTAGAGATATCGACAAATATAGGATATACATGTACATCTACGCTCACAGGCGGTGAAACTATGCATTATTTTAAGAAGAACGTATTCCGAAAAGGTTTATCTACGTGTGTGGTATCGGTCCACGGGCGAATCTTTTCAATCGAGGTTTTGTAAGCTCAAATTTTGCTGCAAATGCATCAGAAACACAAATTAACACTTATGTCCCCTGGTGGTCGAACCATTTTTTACCAAAACTCAGGAATTTTTTGCGAAAGAATTTCCATCAGGATTTGCATTCCCTGCGAAAAGAATTTTTCAAATCGGAGTGTTAGAAGCAGGAATATCGGGGAACACGCAGTTCATTTTTACTCGCCGCAGCGAAAAAGTCTGTACGTAACTTGAACATGAGACTATACCTAAAATAATATTAGACATAAATGGAATCGAAGGGTAAAACATTTTTTTCAATCGGATCTTTAGAAGCAAAAGTGGTGAATAAAACGTAATTTGAATTCGATATCATCTTCATTTACGCCCTCTATCGGAGAAATTGTGCATCGTAAAAAAATGCTAAATAAAGGATTTTCAATCGCACATTTCAAGCTTTCCAATGCAAATTTTTTTTCAAATCGTACTAATAGTTACAGAGATATAGTGTCCGCAGACGGACGCACGGACGGACAAACCGGTAGCATAAGCATAATCCTTTTTTACAAGAGGCGTGCTAAAAAGCAATCGTCGATAATTTACAAAGTGAAAAATGTATTCCTCCGCTGATGTCGCGCTAACCTATATATGCCAGTTAAGCGCCAAATAAATATGCATTAGATACCGTAAGAACAAGTATTTCCTTTAAAACTGGCTGTTACTTATATTGGGTGTTAAGGCGACCGGAGCACAACTTACACTTAATGGAATATTTCTGTAAGAAGAATAAGCTCTGCAGTGAATTAAACTAGGCTTTTAGTTATAGCATAAGCAAATAATATCTGCAGTGAATTAAACTAGGCTTTTAGTTATAGCATAAGCAAATAATATCTGCAGTGCATTTTACCCTAAAACACTACAAAGTATGCACTGAAAAGTACTCATGCTATGCCATCCATGTCGAAAAAAACTTTTAAAATTGTTTAAGACAATTGTAAAGAAATGTAAACGTGCAATATTTCTGAAATAACTTTGAACTCTAGGTTAGGTTTTGCTTAGGAAACTTCTTGAGTATCAAAGATTCTCAAAGAATCTTCTACTTATTCGTCGTGTTTTTGTGACGTAATATTTTCTAGCAAAAGGATAAGAATTTGTTACTAAATTAAACCTCTGTATTCCATCTCCCCCAGTATGCTTTGTGCATGTAAAATTGCCCTCGCCAAAATGTGACAAAACACCATTCTTTCTTACGATGCTAATTCATTTCACGGTGACTTTTTTTGCATGACGTGTATTTCACCAGTTACCCTTGTTACGGTTGTATCAAGATCAAGATATGCGTAAGCAAACACGTTGAATCGCTAATCAATCCAATTACTCTTGTCTTGCATTGTGTGCGAAAGAACCATTGTTTCGTGATTTTAATACTTTCAGAATTTTCCAAGTAACTCATTCATATCCAAAAGAAATCCTAAATAGATGACTCTTGAACCCTCCGGAAGTGTATAAAATCTATAGGAGACACTAACGGCAATGTATGGAAGGGTTTCTTTAATATTCCCGTTGTTATTTATAAACGAAAAAGGCGTTTGAAGAGACCAAATAAGTTGAAAGAGCATTAAATTTAAATCGCAAATTTGAGAAAAATGGTAATTTTGAACTATTTTATTCATAAAAAAATTGAAAATGATGGTCATATTTTTTTTCACAAATGGGAATATCTGCACCAATCCTAATTACCATTTCAAAAAAATTTAAAAACCTGCCTTCTCTTACGTCACGTACCATTAGATAACGCTTAGTTACACCGATTACTTTATAGGTTGTGTCAAACAAAATGAAAATGGATTTTCTTAAGCACTTGTTAGACTGTGCTATGAAAATATCAAGTAAGTAAAATCATGCAATGCATTGATTATAATACGCTTTCCAACCTACCAGAAAACATTACTCAAGTTATGAGGATAATGGGTGTGGAATAAATCTCGCTCCTGTGCCCTGACCTTTAATCCCATTTCGATTATATTTCAGAGAACTGGTTCAGTATATCTCCGAAATAACATGATAAAGTTTCGTCGCAATGGAAGCATTTTTACGTAAGTTATGATGCATAAGGGCTATATAATAGCTTCCGCTCCTGTGTCCTAACCTCTGACCCCATTTCGCCCATTTTCAATAGGATACGTCCCCAGGCAGGCCCCTACAACATACTAACATTTCATCAAAATCGAAGAATTTTACGTAAGCTATGACGCATAATGGCGATGGAAGTGATTCCGCTCCTATGTCCTGACCTTTGACCCCATTTCTCCCATTTTCAATAGGGTTTGTCCCCAAGTGCTAGGGGACAATAGGGTTGGTCTCCTACCACATACTAAAATTTAATCGAAATCGAACCTTTTTTACGTTAGTTATGACGCATAAGAGCAGGGGAATGGATCCCACTCCTATGTCCTAAAGTTTGACCCCATTTCGTTCACTTTCAATAGGGTTCTATCCAAGGTGATCCCCTTCCACATACTAAAAGTTCATCGAAATCGAACGATTTTTAAGCGAGTTGTCGTGCGGACGGACATACGCACACAACACGTGAGGTAATGAGGCAGATGGAAATCGCGACCACCTGCTCGCAAGAGTGTGACGTCATAAAACTTTAATATGATCCACGCACAATGTGTGACGTAATCAGACAGATGGCGTGACCGCCCGCTAACATCTCAAGCGCGAGTTGTGACGTCATAAGATCTTCCCAGGTGGTCCCCTACCACATAATAAAATTTAATCGAAATCGAAATATTTTTGCGCACGTTATGACGTATAAAGGCAATGGAATGCATTCCGCTCCTATGTCCTGACTTTTGACCACACTTCACCCATTTTCAATATGGTTCATTCGCAGGTGGTCCCCTGCAATATACTAAAATTTCATCGACATCGAACCGCATTTACGCAAGTTATGGCGCATAAGGGATATGGAATCGATCCCCCTCCTACGCCGTGACCTTTGACCCCACTTAGTCCATTTTCAGTGAGGTTCCTCCCCAGGTGGTCCCCTACAATATGCTAAAATTTCATCGACAACGAACCATATTTACAGAAGTTAAGACGCATAAGGGCAATGGAATGGATCCGGCTCCTATGCCGTAACCTTTGACCCCATGTCGTCCATTTTCAATAGGGTTCGTCCCCAGGTGGTCCCCTACCCCATACTAAACTTTCATCGAAATCGAACCATTTTTAAGCGAGTTATCGTGCCGACAGGCGAACAGACGGACAGACAGACGGACGGACAAAGCTGGAGCATATGCGCTTCTTCAACCTACGGTCGGAAAGCGTAAAAAACAAGTTTCGCTTTCTCTTTTTTACAATCTCTCTTCTTTTCTAATTCGTTTTTTCTTTTTAGTTAAGGTCATCAACCGGATAAGAAAAGCAAACCATTGATGAGTACTCCGAATTTCGAAAGCAGAGTTTAGCTGTTTCAAATGCCTGACGCAATTAAAGTGCACACTGTAAGCTCAATAGGTTTTAATAAGCTTAGTAATACCGCCCATACTCATAGGTTAGAATGACGCAAAGGCATGTTTATAATGCAATTTTTGTAATAATGTTTATTGTGCGCACTGCAACACACCTGATTTGAAACAATAAAATATTACAGCTAGCAGAAGAAGTACTTCCACATATGCAAATCCTTATTCCATCTAGGACAAGGTATATCTTAAAAATTGATGATTTTTTTAGAATAAACGGGCCTCCAGACTACTTTGGTGTGGTGATATCGATTTTCAAAACAGGCTTGTTTTTTAAATAAATTTACAAGTCAGAAGCACCAACTTTCATAATTATTTCATTCCTCAAACATATCCCACTCTGTAGGCAATTGCTTTATAGATTACATTGGTAACCTTCTAGATGATTTTTTTTTCATTTGGGAGTTTAACGAGCAGCGTGAGCAACGTGATGGGCTATAAGCAGGCGCCCGTCCCTAATTTTGGGCCACTGGTCTCAGGGAAGGGTGAAAGTCAGCACCGTAAACAAACACATCATCCATCCTCATCGAGGTTCGAAGCCGAACCCATCTCGGGCGAACTGTCAGAAGCCAGTACTTAGAAAAGCGTCACCGAGGCGGCCCCTAAATTTGCTTTTCTCCGATGCCATACACAGATGACTGAAAAATTGTTACCATCATTCTTTCATGGAGGGGATTAACGATCACTTTGAGCAGTCGGCATCCGTAATTTGAGGTCAGTGTTTCCAGGGAGGGTAAAAATCGTGTGACGTAATGCAAACACAGCATCTATGCCTGACCGGGATTCGAACGAAGACCCCTTTCAAACGAATGATCAGAGGCCATCGCTTAGACCACTGGCTATTAATTACAGCAGTTAAATCCAAATGAGCAAGATCCAAAGTGAAAATCCTCCAAATACGTGGCGTCAGTGAATAAGTTAAAACGTGTAATGTGTCTCTGTTTATTCCCTGACGCCAGTATTTGGAGGATTTTCACTTTGTCTTTTTTTTTTTTTTGATTGGAGGTTTAACGACCACCGTGAGCAACTCAATGGGCTATAAGCAGTCGCCCGTCCCTAATTTAGGGTCACTGGTTCCAGGGAAGGGAGAGAGCCAGTGCCATAAGACGAACACAACATCCATGCCTCACCAGGATTCGAACCCAGACCCCTTCGGACGAATGATCAGAGGCCAACGCCTTAGACCACTGCGCCACCGGGGCGGCTTTCACTTTGGATCTCGCCCTTTGGATTTACCTGCGCAGCGTGTTGTTGATCCGCGATTTTCTTGTGATTTGGGTGTGTTATTGGACTCTTCGCTCCTTAATTTCACGTTCACCTTAAGTATAAAGGTATCGTCTTTCATTTTGCTTCGTTTCGAGCGCGGTGAGTGCCTATTTTGTTGTATTTCGTCTTATTTACGTTTGGCCGAGCTGGCCAAGCTCGCTACTGGGCGCCGCCATTAAAGATGGCGATTTCCGGTAGGGATAGTGATAACCCTAATCTCTCTTCCTTTTCTGATTCCCCAGATGGGGGTGTTGCCACGCAAGCGTCCGCTCGTGGCGTTGCCAATTTGCCTTCTCCAGCTACGTCACATCTCCCGGCTTCCGCTATCGATGATGACGCAATGGACATCACTGGAAATGCAGCCTCTTCTAGCACTGCCGAGCCCAACGTGTCATTACCTTCGTTTTCTTCTGTTGCAGCCTCCATAGTCTTTCGTCTAGCATCCAAGAATAATTATGTTGGCGCTGAATAGCTGAAATCTTTCATTTCCCAAGCTGGCAATAATATCGTGCTTAATATCCCAGCCAGCTCTCCAGCTGGCACAGCTTTTACTGAGAATCTTGCAAAAGGCGTCCATTTCGAAGCCCTTCCAGACACTCCTTTGCGAGTATATGCGGATGCCATTGCACAGCGGTTCCCATCTGAATCTATTCCGCAAATGTATCGAAGAGGACGACTTGTGGTCGTTTATCTGGCCACGGCTGAAATGGCGAAATATCTCCTAAAATATGGCCTCACCATTGGTTTTAGACATCTTCCTGCAGAACCGGTGGGCCAAAGACCCATTAACGTTTCTTTCTACCCGGTCCCGTTGGAAATGACAGATCTCATGCTGTATGCTGTTTTATCTTCGGTTGGTCGGGTAGTTGGAGGCATACAAACGCATCTTGCTGCCCGAAACGACCCATTACGTGATCCACGAAATTCGTCGATCCAAGGTGCTCGCCGTTATGCGAGGGTCATATTTCCGTCACAAGAAGCAATCGAACGGCTTCCAACACAATTCACTGTTCGGTGCGAGAATCAGGTCAGGCAAATAAACTTCCTGACGGAATTCCATTGTAGTCAATGTCACCAGGTTGGTCACTACTATAAGCAGTGTCCAGTCACTTCACCAAAGTCTGTTTCACCCGTCTATCAAGATCCGACGCCTTCTCATCAAGATCCTAGTAGCGCTCCGTTACCGACGGTGGTTCCTGCGAACAACCTACTTTTGGTGGAAATCTCTACGCCAATTCTTGTCCCACCTTCTCTCTCGGAGGAACACTACCCAGTTTTACAATCTTCAGCATCTTTTCGTGTTCCTGCGGACCCTACAGCAGTTGCTGAGTCCGTTGCGACTGACCAGTCTGATACCGAGACCTCGACCGCTGATGACACAGCCTATCAAAGCGTCAGCGACCAAGCGATGAGTGATGGGACGGAGGGCTATCTCCGGACCCGTCCTGACAAAAGGGATGCCAAACCTCCTGGCGGCTCTACGAAACGACGGCGACAATCTGGCCACTCTACTCAACCTCTCCGACTAAGGCTGCTGGATCACCTGCTTCGGGTCGCCCTGTCAAGTCTTCCAAGCCAGTTATCTACCTCCTGCCTCTTGAGAAATTTTCCGCACGCCTACACATGAATGTGTTTCCGGACACTCCTCTCCCTTATAACGAATTGCACGACTTTGCTTGTGCCAAGACTCTTCTTCCTAATTTACCCACCTATGTCAACCGATTTGAAGGTCGCTACCCAACAGTTGCGAATCAACTGGCACAACTGTTAACTCTTTACAATACTTTCAAGAGTCCATCTGCCGAGGATGCTGCCACTCAGAAGTGCATCCAACGGCGGTACAACAACTTCCGTTCCCATTTGGAAGAGATTGTCACTGCCACTAGAGACATGGCACTTTCCCTGTGACTTCCTTGAATTGTCGCGGGTTCGCGACATCAGTGTTGAACTCCCTCGTTTATGAGGACATTTCTGCCGCTGGTGGAGATGTTCTCCTTCTCCAGGAAACTCACTGCTCTGCTGACACTCCCACTCACCTGTGGAGACGCTGGCCGTACACCTTTTACCACTCGTATCGCCTCTCGCGGTATGGTGGTATAGCTGTAGGTCTGCGCCAGCGGTTTTTGACTCAGCTGACTTCTATTTCTGTGACAAATTTACATCTTGATTTTCTTCAGTGTTTTGCCTTTTGTGTGCATAATGTTACTTTTTATATCTTTAATGTATATATTCCCACTGATGAAATATATGTTGCTCATCCTTTCAGTAATATTCGTGCAGCGATTGCAGCGATTCCTCCCAGGGGATTATTTTGTTCTTGGTTGAGGATTTTAACTGCACGCTGCAGCCTTCTCTTGACAGAAATTCGTCTTTTGGCGAATACCGCATGAATTTAGTTTCACAGCTGACTCAGCTCCTTGATGATTTTCATCTTGTCGATTCCTTCAGACGGCTAAATCCTGATTCCATTTCATTTACGTGGTGTAATTCGCCGATGTTCGGTTCTACTGCTTCACGGTTGGACCGAATATATGTTTCTGCTTCCTTACTCCCTGCTATCACTGCTGCTCGACATTAACCTACTGTTTCTTCCGACAATTCTGCCGTTTCACTATCAATTTGCGTCTCTCCTGCACCTTCATCTACGCGTCGTTATTGGACTCTCTTGCAAGACCGTTCCTTTTGTGATGTAGTTGAGAAGTTCCTTTCTGATCGAAAGCTGCTGCTCACAACGACCCCAAGCGCCTTGCGTTTGTTACTTGATGTCAAACGGGATCTTCTCTTGTTCGTTCGTCAACTGTCCTTTACTATTTCCACCACTCGCTCGATGGAGGTGAGTAACCTACGAGGACTCCTCACCGCGACGCCAATGTCTGACCCGCACTATGCTTCCGTCCCTGATGAACTTCATGCCTGCCTCGAACCGTTTGCTCAGCTAGCAGTTCGTCGTCTTCGGCTCCTACGTATTTCACCATCGACGCATTCTTTCGAAGTCCTTTCGAAGATGGAATCCATGCGACGCACGTCATCTTCCATCAGGCATCTCCGATTGCCTGATGGCACCGTTACTGGCAATACAACTCTCATCTGCTCTCATGTCCGTCACTTCTTTCAGGAGAAGTTCCGAGCGGTTGCGCAGGGTTCTTCTTTTTCTTCCTCCTCTTTTCTTTCTTCTCTCCCTCAGGTCCCGTCTTCTCTCTGCGCCCCTCTCATTGCTGATTTTTCTTTGCCTGAATTGAGAGAGGCTTTTGCCTCCCTCAATCTTCACTCTTCCCCGGGACCTGGTGGCCTCCCGCTCTCATTCCATCGGACCTTTCTTCCGTCACTTCTACCTTTTCTTTCTCTGCTGCTTTTTCGTGTGCTCTTTCTTCTTCTGCGCTTCCGCCGGAATTTACAGTTGCACATGTCATCCTCCTGCCGAAGAAGAGTGACCTTCTGGACTTGTCGCCCCATCTCCATTCTCAACCTGGATTACAAATTCTTCACCAAACTCCTTTCTCGCCGCCTAAATTCTGTTCTTCCGTTTTTCATATCCCCCGACCAGACATATACCGTGCCTGGTCGTTCTATTTCTAACAACATCTCCTTTCTTCATAACCTTTCCTTCCTTGCACTAAAACATTCCGAACCCCTAGCTTTGTTTAATCTTGACCAGAAATCCGCTTTTGATAAGGTCTCTCACACTTACCTTTCTGCCGTATTAACTCACTTTGGTTTTCCACCCGCTTTTGTTTCTCTCATCCTTAGCCTCTACCGGGGCGCCCATTTGCACGTTCGGACGGCCACATTTTTGACGGCCCCGATTCCTTTTCTATCTGGCATCAAACAAGGTTGTCCATTATCAGGACAACTCTTTGCTCTCGCCTTTGAGCCCTTTTTGATTGCAAGTCGAGCGTCTCTCTTACCTGCGGTAGGACCGATTATCTGTAGTACTCGGCACCACCGTTTTCTTGTATCTGCTTACGCAGATGATGTTACCACTTGTCTTCGCCGCGATGACCAATTTGTTACTCTTCTTGCCACTTATGAACAGTATGCGGCTCTCTCTGGTGCTGCCCTAAATATTCAGAAAAGTGCTGGCCTGTGGTGTGGTTCTTCAAGAGGCCGCAATGACTTACCGTGGGGAGCAGTGTGGTCCTCCTCTTCCCAACAATTTCTTGGAGCTCATTTTGGACACTCCTTTACCGCAAGCAACGTCACTTGGCAAGCTCTCCGCCCACGACTTCATCGCACGGCTGGTTTTTGGCGATTTACATTTTTCTTTTCCTCTTACTTTCAACGTGCTCAAATTGTTCTTCGATATCTTCTCTCACAATGCTTCTATCCCTGGGATTCCTGTGTGTTTAAATCGCATCATTTCTCTGCCATCAATAGTATTTTCACTTCAGTGATATGGTAATCTAGACATTGGATTTCTGCTGCCACGCTTTCTCTGCCAACATCAATTGGTGGTCTTCATTTTCCGGATGTCAGAACATATTATTGAGCTCACCGAATCGTCTTCTCCATCATTCGTCTTCTCCTTTCGCCCTCCCCTGCACTTTCTTCTACCCTGAATACTGTAATTTCTCTTCATGATCCATCCTTCACTTTCCTCCTTTTTCTTCGGATGGATTCTTCTCCTTCTACTTCTAAACGACTCCCACCACTTCTTATCGACGCTCTAGCGGTATTTCATTCTCTCCCGCTACTTCGCGCTCCTCCCTCTACCACCCTGGACCTGCTTGCAGAACCTCTTTTCTTTCCCACTAAGACTCACCCACCCGATCAACCATAATTTCTTTTCCCCCTTGGTTCCGCTCAGGAATTCTCACTGTCGAAGCTTTATTAACTTCCGATTTGACCTGAAAACCCCTCTCTTCTCTTTTCCCTGACCCTTCTTCCACATTGGAAGAGGAGTATGACCTTCTTAGCTCCGCTCTCCGTACCCTCTTCCCACTTCTGGTTTCTGACACTGGCCTTGTTTCTGTCTCTGGACCGAGCATCTCTCTTCCTTTCTTCCTTCCCTTTCGGGACTCTGTTGCTCCCATTTCTTCTTTTTCCACTGCCTCTATCTATGCGCTCCTCCGTGCGCCCCTCACTTCTCCGCATGGTCTTCCTGATGCTTCTCCTTCTCTTCTGCTGCCTATCTGGTCTGCCTCTTTCTCTCCCCTTTCTACCCTGCTAGAGCGAAACATCCACTGGCAGTTTCTTCACCGCCGCCTTCCTGTTCCTTCTTCTCTCTTTCACATGTCTATTTTTTCTACTTCTCTCTGCTGCTTTTGTGGTGTTGAAGGTGATGTTCCTCATGTCAACTGTCACTGTCCCGTTCTCCTTCCACTTCTCAATACTGCCTTTCGTCTTGTAGGCACCATTTGCTCCAGAGACATCCCTTTTCAAACGTACGAGTGGCTTTTGCTTACCAAACACCCCCCGGCTATTTTGCCGGATGTCTGTGCCTATCTCTTCGTACTTGTCAAACATGTCGTTTTTCTTTATCATCAATCTCTCCGCTCTCCTGCTACCACACCTAGCATTCTCTCTGCTGGCGCGGCCTTACGGTCGATTTTTAGGAATCGCATCGTGTCTCGACTACGCCTGGAGAACGTCGCTGCTTCCACTCCTCAATCTCAAGCCTCTTTCCGGTCTACCTGGGCGCAAGGGACCTGATGGTTTAAAATCACTGGATCTTCCATTGATCTTTCCTTCTGATTGGTTTGTTTTTCCCAGCTTCGAGCTACTGAATGCATCAGCTGAGATCTTGTGCATTTTTTTTCACATTCTTTGATGTCTTGTTTATTGTACTTCCCTCATCGCATTGTGCCTTGTGGGCTTTAAGATTTTGTTTGTGTTGAAGGCTAGTAGACTCTTGGACCCTTGATGTTTTTTTCTTGTTGCCTTTTGCACCGGAGCGTGTGGTGTTTGATGTCTCTGGGTGTTCTACTTGCACTGCCCCGGGTATCTATGTCTCTTTTTGTTTTGTGTTGTTTCAAATGTGTTTTGTCTTGCACGGCAGAGGGTTTTCTGTTCGTACCTATGATTTTGTATACAAGTTCCTGTATTTCTTGCTCGACCCAAGTCATTGTTTTTTTTTTGGACCGATGCAATACTGCACGGCTTTATGTTTGTATTTTGTGTATCCTTGTGTTTCACTTGGGGAGTTTGCCCAAGTTTCCACTATGTTCTGTAATACTCATCATGTTTTTGTCACATATCGTGTGGTTTCATCGATTGTGGGAACTTCTGAACCTTTATCGTAGTATATGCTTTTGCTGTGTTTTACATGTTCCCTTCTTTTCGTGCACTGCGTTGTACAGCCATATTCTTCTAAATATATTTACCTGTTGTTTTGTGCTCTGCTCTCACTGTGCAAGTCATCGCATGCTGTAATATCCTAATCATTACCATTGCTTGTGCAACACCTTCCTCAAGCATGTATTGTTCCTTATTAGTGATTTTAACATTTTGTCATCCTTAGGTGACTGCCGTATCACATTCACCTGTAAAATTTCATCAGTATCGCTCATTGTTTTGTTGTTTATTTTACCATATGTGGTATGCCTGTATTCTCTATGTTTTTGCCAATAAAGTATATTTTGAAATATTTGCTAAAATTATTATATAGCCAGTGACGTTAATGCCCACCAGATGGAGACGTCTCAGTAGCTGAGTCCATCTTACGGATTTATGATGTCAGAAGCTGACAATAAAACACACATAACGCCGTGGATTGTTGCCCACCGTGGTTTAAGACTAACGCGCTCGGCCAGATATCAAGAGATCTGGGATTGGGATCCCCAGCGGTGACCGTTTAATAATGTTTAGTTGCTATGTGTTGCTAAAACGTGGAAAGAGCGATGCCTTTGTTTATTTGATTCATTCTATGTTACTATGCCACAATAAAAGAGAAATTGCTTTTACATATACGTACGGAAAAGTTTCAATTTATCAGAAGATGGTTTATTTTATTTTGTGATTTGATGCATTGTTTGCTTCTAGTTCCAATAAAGAGAACTTCAAATCCATGGAAAGGTAGGCATAGGCTTTTTCTATTAAATTCATTTCCTGCTGAGTTTCTCGTGAATAGAACGTCGTTCGGTTCATCATAAAAGGCGCTCCTAAAGGGAGAGGGAAGAAAGAAAATTGTGGAGAATCGTAGGGACAAACGTCCCGCTGTGCGGTCATCGATGGAGTCGAAATCCCTTCTTTTATCTTCTCCTCCGGTCAGTCTGACATGGCAGGCCGCTCGTGAAAGGACTACGGATGAAGGCCGATGATGTGGTTTGGATCCAAGTGGCCAAGGATACGCCGGAATAGGAATGTAGTCCGATAATGGGGTTCCTGTAGGGAGCCGAAAACTCAACTTCCTTTCCTCAACACAATCTATCGGAAAAGACGTGAATAGCTTGTACACAAAAACGGCAACCCAAGCAGCACACACGCAGACATACATATAAGAACTATTTTTGCCTCGCCACATGCATTTTAGTATTGTATATGAAAGCATCGGCCGCTTCTGATGTTTTGATAAGATTCCTTTTCGCCTTTTTATTCATGTTTCTCTTTTCCTTATTCTGCGACGAAATACAAACGCTACCTCTCAGTATGAAGACCAGAGCTGGGAGATCCTTTTAAGAAGGTTCTCACCAGAGGGGCTTATCAGTTCATACGCACACACACACCTCTTCTTTTCCAACGAGGTTTACACTGAGAGAAATACATCTTACGATATTTTTTTAGTTCAGACGGAACTCTCGTACCGAATAGCGTTGTTAGATTGTTTTTATATAAGAAAATTGCGAAAATGTATTCCAAACGACAGCACGTAAATCGCAGGTGAAAAAAAATAATGCGGCATTTTTGAATGAATCATATCTCGCAAGATGATCGAATGATTTATGACGATAACCGATTACCCTGAATTAAAACACATGGTGTTACATGGATTACAGTGCTTCTTATTGAGACTAGTTTTTGCTATTCTTGAAGCTGTTAATCCTAAATTCATAATCATTGTCATTTATTATTATTTTACTGCTGAGAAAAGGTCTTCCTAAACCTTTACCACAACTCACTGTCTGGAATAATACCTTCTTTAAAAAAAACAAAAAAAAACAGAAGCACCCAGAAGGAATCATTCAATCGTTATGAAAACTGGTACGCGCATATACATGTACAGGAGAGGAAATAATTGCAATTTCAGAGCAATTGTGCCATTTATTCGAAAAAAAAAACACCTACGCGAGGGGAACAAAACAGTACGTTGTGATACCTCCTCTGACTCGGACACATGCAGTTACCTGGCGTGGCATAGACCTATAGATTTCACAGAGATAAAACATGACAGATTGTGTCCAAATTGTCATCATTGCGTCCTGAAGTAAAGCGCTCCAGATGGTGTCCAAATTGTCATCATTGTGTCATGCAATAAAACACTCCAGATGGTGTCCAAATTGTCATAATTGTGTCCTGAGATACAGCACACCAGATGGTATCCAAATTGTCATCATTGTGTCCTGAGGTACAGCACGCCAGATGGTGTCCAAATTTTTATCATTGTGTCCTGAGGCAAAGCACGCCAGATGGAGTATAAATTGTCATCATTGTGTCCTGAGGCAAAGCTCGCCAGATGCCGATTTGTCATCATTGTGTCCTGAGGTTAAGCACGCCAGATGGTGTCCAAATTTTCATCATTGGGTCCTGTGGTAAAGCACGCCAGATGGTGTCCAAATTGTCATAATTGTGTCCTGGGAGAAAACACGCCCGATGGTGTCCAAATTGCCAACATTGTGTCCTGAGATACAGCACGCCAGATGGTATCCAAATTGTAATCATTGTGACCTGCGGTAAAGCACGCCAGATGTTGTCCAAATTGTGGCCCCGTCCGCCTATATTCCCGGATGTGTGTAGGTGGCGTCCCATCATGTTCCAAACATGTTCAATCGGTGAGAAATCGGGCGATCAGGCCACCCACGTAAAGATGGCGACATTGCGGAGGAAATCCTGAGAGACCCGTGCCGTGTATGGCCTGGCATTATCCAGTTGACAAATTGCTCGGCGAAGCTGCGGCACGAAGGGCAAGAATGTCGTCGACTAACAGTTGAGCCGTGAAGGAGGTACGGAGAGTTGTTTTTTGGAGGGGTGGAGATATTAAGATCCCAAAGATTGGATGCGTAGTTGAAAAGATAACATCAATACCCCAATTACTCGGCACGCAGTCGAAAAATATTTTTCGCTAGCCTTCATTCACGGACGAAGAATCTAAGCTTAACAATAAAAATAGAACAGAGCACTTCATTTTAGCAATAATAAATTCAGATACAGACCTTATTGTATAAAAAAAGGTATTTCATTGTAACATAAGTGATGATGTGATGATATCCATTTAGATGTAATTGGTCGACACGTAGATGATCCATCACGGTAACAAAGGGCGTTTAATACAGACGTCAACTGACGCCATGTTTGCTGAAAAAAGTTCACTTCAGACGTGCACAAAATCACTTTGCTGGTGGACAAAAAATACGTTCATAACACTAACAACACATTCCAAAAATCATGAAGCGTACCAAAGTCTACTACTTAGGAACATCTCGCGTAATACAGTTTGCTTCCTTTATTAAAGAAGCAGTTCTATTTTGATAAAACACACACGCAGAACTTCTTGAACATACAACCGCGCACGAGCAAAGACGACAGCACGTACAGTCCACACAAGCAGAAAGTTCTCCTCTCAACTTCGCTAACGTCATAGAGCAAGAGAAAGAGAGAGAGATAGAAAGAGATAGGTGCCCACATGTGGCGTTTCAAGGTACGTGCATTTCGGTGTACAACAGCTGCTCCGGTATGTGGCAATTAATTTGAAGGGCCGTAAAAATCCCGTCTGACGATCTGCGTATTTCATGCTTTTATCGCTGAGAGGCTGCGATTCCAACACGGAGAACGACCAACGTTGGCCGGCCATCGTAGGAAATGGCTCCGCACACAGTCACTCCCGGTGTGCGAGCCGTGTGCCCTTCCACGGTAAAGGCATGGTTCGTGTACTGGCCGACTCGTCTCCAGACACATATGCCCTGGTCATCGGCGCCAAGTGCAAACCGTGATTCATCAGTGCAGCCAACATGATGCCATTGGACACTATCCCACGTTGATCGGGCCCCATACCACTGCAAGCGTTTCTGGTGATACTCACTGCACAGTGGTAGGCGGCAGAGTGGCCTCCTATTATATAGTCCTCATGCAGCACTTCGTCTGCCTACGGTCCGGATGGTAACTTCCATACCCCTACACGACGTAACATGGCCGCAGATCATTGAGGGCGACAAATCGGGTTCTGTCCGTACGGCTGTCACAATTTGGTTCGATTCGGTTTGTTCGTGCGATTTTGTCTTTGTCTCGGCCATCCGGTGCCCGCGTACCTGCTGGCAATTCGGTTTAATGCGGATCTGTTCGTGCGGTTTCTGTCTTTGCCTTCGGCCGTCCACTGCTGGCGTTTGATTGGCGCCTACATCGTCCGATTGCTGCGTCGCTCCGACCCAATTGCCTGGAGGTAAAGCGACTTGAATAAAACGGCCTCTATCAGCCCAATTACGCCTCCTCTCTCGAACTCGCTCAACTGTTCGTATTTTGCACGGATCCGACGTCGAGGCAGCCCCAAATTTCGTGGAGTTTAATGCAACCTCAATCCGCTGTTCCTCTTTTCTCTGCACGTGAGCTTTGCTCTTCATATACCCTCCTCGATGCGCGGTTCCCATGGTGGTTTTGCCGGACGCTCTCTAGTCATTGGTCAATATTTTTATTTATTTGCATATTAGGCTATGATTTACTTGCATGCGGAATTTCATCAGGATCTACAGACTTTCTTGGGGTTCTGCGGGCTTGTTTGACAAATAATGTATATGACTCATGTAACACCGCCACGTTTTCGAATTTCAATAATGTTCCCCGAGGTCTTGTTCTGCGTCCTTTTCTGTTCTTTAATAGTTAGCCCAGTGCTTCAGTTGTCTAACGTTGGTCAGTTTGCCAAGAAGTATTCATATCTCATTCCCACTTGAGAGCCTTCATTTTCATAAAGATGACATGTACTGTTATCACTTTCTCGATCTATAAATTCCTTTTCTTATCTTTCTTGGTTACATAAAGCCTGCATCTCTATATTCTTTTGAGTTTTTATCAGCCTCTGTGTGTCTTCTTACCCAGAAAAACAACACAAGTGTTGTGGAATTCCTCCCACCGGCTGGCAGTGATGGGTCGCTGCTGGCTGAAATGTGAATATTGGGGTACGATGGTGGCCCGTTGCCGGCAGTCCTATCAGTTGACAGCCATTGATGACCCTGCAGCATTGCCGTGAATAACGGGCCTCCAAAAAGTGCCACCAGATGCCCGTAGCTGGCTACCGAAGCAACCCCAACACGAGGTGGAACGAATGGGACTGCGCATCCGCAGTATCAAAATGTGGGCAGTCTCTCGTGGCAGCAATTAGTTGAACACGACGCCTCGCCTATCCTCTAGTTTTACGATACGTTAAGAGAAAAAAAACCTATGTGCAGAGAGGCGAATTAATTTCATCGTAAAATGCCACGTCGAAGAAGATTACCATCGGAAGAAAATTATATAAATAATTAATGAAGAAACTCATTTCGTAGCAAAATTGCTAAATTAACACATAAAGAATCGAGAATACAGACAGCTATGAAGCACACCCACACCATTCCCTTAAATAACAAGAAATAATTTCTGTGCAATCTTTCGTTTTAACATACACTAAATCGCTTCAAACAAAAGTCCCGGAAAGAGATTTAAAATCGTTATGTTGGAAAAACTAAAAATTATACACTTACAAAATTTATGAATTATTTGAAAAAAAAGCAGCGCTATGTGGATATAAGGCACTTATCCATGGGTTGAATGAACAAGATTGGGAGGAATTCGCTGCTAAAAATACCGACAAGTAAAATAAAATATCTTTCCTCTTCAGAACAAATGTAGCTGCGGACCATGGAATAAAAAAACAACGTTAAAGATGTAACAGAATGGGACATGAACGGGTTTAACAATTAAACAATCGGCTTTCAAGACCACAAGGACAGCACAATGAGTGAAGTTCCCTTAAGATAAATAAAAAACAAATTTATGAATTATATGAAACGGACAATTATGAAAAACTACTCGTAATATTGTAAAATAAAAACGAGGAGTCTTAGTTTCACATCACGCCGAAAAGAGACTCACCTTCAAGCAAACGCTTGTGCTTGGTTAGCCAGCGTAGTGGCTAAAGCGTCAGCTTCGTAAACAGGATATCGTTGGTTCGTTGCGACCGTGATCCAAACGGGTGTTGTTCAGAGTCTGTTAAGAAAATTTCCCCAGCGCCGTGCCGTCATGCAGAAATTTCGTCCGAAAAAAATGTAGTTGTGTCTTTGGGAAACTATGCGTACCATTTTTTTTTATGGCTGCTACAGGGAAATTGGCAGACAAGATTCGGCAAGCCATCAGTTACGTCACATATTTGCCGTCTGCCACTGCCGGGAAACTGGTAGACCACATTAAGCTATCCATCATTTATTGCACGTGATTGAAGGACTGCTTAAGGGCCGCTAGTGGTAGCCACTGCCTGCGATGGATAACTGGTGGCCCTGTTCTGGCATATGACCACTGATATGGGTGTTAACTGGTGGCCCTGTTCTGGCATATGACCACTGATGTGGGTGTTAACTGGTGGCCCTGTTCTGGCATATGACCACTGATGTGGGTGTTAACTGGTGGCCCTGTTCTGGCATATGACCATTGATGTGGGTTTTAACTGTTGGCCAGTTGCTGGTCTGAACTGCTGCCCTTGTGGTGTGGTGCAGCAGGGAATTCTTATTAACGTTTGAGCAGCGACAACATAGTGTTAGGCCACTGCTGGCTCCCAGTACTTAGCCAGCAGCACCGTTTTTCTGAGTAGTTAAGGTTCATATCTCTGATGCATAAGCAAGAACTGAAAAAAATATATTTATTAACACTTTTCTTTTAATACAAATTGGTGAATTGTTTTTGAAAATTGTAAGATTTTTTTCGAAAAGCGCTGCGGCCAAGTTTTATAATTGTATTAATTTCTTTTTTGACGTGACCCTCTCTTAATATAGATTGTTCAAGGTATGACACTTCTAAACTAAATTTCCAATAAATATAGTTGAATTGCTTAACACTGTACTTGATATATATATAGTAGTATAAAATTTCTAATTAGCTTTTAGAAATTAATTTACGACCAAAGTACCCGAAATTCTAAACATTCAAATTGATGACAAGAATCTTCTAAAATGTCCGCATAGAATAGCTTATCCCGAATATTTCTTTGAATTGATATGCTTCTATGATTTTAGGGAAGCCACCTGCATTCACATTGTTGCCACACAATTAGCTACGGTATCCCTATGGAACTTCGGTCCTATATCTACGCGGATATCATGGGAAAAGTTTCTAAAGTACCGTGCTTATAATAAAGATGACTGTTCGAAAGCTTCATTGTGGCGACCCAGTAATAATCCTTGCCTAAAAGGGTAAGGAAACTGGGAAAATATTGGGCATTGGAAATGTTTCTTTTCAAGGTGTTATGATTTGTATGAGATTACTATTACTGTGATTTACCCATTGATACTATCGTTACTGGCTATATTCTAGACCTATCTATATTCAAGATAAAACTAGAAAAAAACAGGATAACTTCAATTTCATAAAATTTCCCGAAAACTGAAGTATCCAAAATCGCCGTTGGCGTAGCTTCATACTAGGAAGGTTATTGATACTAAATATACATAACCTTCCCTTCCCCGACTACTACAGGACGGTCATTGATACATTTTTCTCTGCTAGATGTGATTGTTGCAAAAAATGTAAACTTCATGCTCAATTTTATAGAAAATCAGTAAGTGTTTATTTTTTATGAAACAAATTGATTGAGGGTGAAAAATATGCCATGTTAAGCTGATTCCAGAGTCTTGGAAGTTAGGAATACTCACATGAGATTAAGAAATACTAGGTAAAAGCGCAACACAGCCGTTTAATTATACAGGGTGTTTCAAAACTAATTTAACAAACTTTAAGGGGTGATAGAACACATCGAAACAAACACTTTTCGTCATAGAATGCATCGTCGAAGTTGCGCGGTTAGGCGCTGGAAGGCGCTTTCTGTTTCCCCACACACGCTCTCTTTCGCAACGCAAACACCTATATCGTTTGCCAGAATTTCTGAATCGAAGGACGCACCTTATTTTCCTTCAACAAGTCTTCCCTGAATCGATCAAGCATGTACCAGCAGCCGTCTGCCGTAAAATGTGGTTCCAGCTCATTTCAGCACTCAGGTGTGTTATTACTTGAACGCCACATTTCCAGGCTAATGGATTGGCCGAGGTGGACCCATCGCTTGGCCCCCACGACCAACAGATCTGTTCCCTCTAGATTTCTTTTTATGGGGAGATCTTAAGTCCGTAATGTACGACCTTCTCATTGATTCCAATGAGGAACTAGTGGCCAGACTTTGATTTGCTGCTGCAGCTGTCCGGGTAATGCCTGGGCCGCCCCGGTGGCGCAGTGGTCTAAGGCGTTGGCCTCTGATCATTCGTCCGTAAGGGGTCCGGGTTCGAATCCCGGTCAGGCATGGATGTTGTGTTTGTCTTACGGCACTGGCTCTCTCCCTTCCCTGGAACCAGTGACCCTAAATTAGGGACGGGCGACTGCTTATAGCCCATTGAGTTGCTCACGGTGGTCGTTAAACCTCCAATCAAAAAAAAAAAAAAAAATCAAATGCCTGGTATTTTCCACAACATGCGAAGCGTGTAGAAGAAGTGACCTTCGCCCTTCTGAGAAGCTTTTGTAACCCAGCAAAAACACAAGTGTTGGAAAACTGCAGCCCACCAGCTGGCAGCGATGGGTCACTGCTGGATGAAATCTGCTGCTCACGGCCCGGTAGCGGTCCATTGGTCGGCAGCGCCATCAGTTGACGAGCCATTGATGGCCCTGCAGCATCGCCGTGAATTGCGGGCATCCAAACAAGTGCCACTAGTGGCCCGTAGCTGGCAACAGATGCAACCCCAACACCAGGTGGTAGCAGCGGGACTGCGCATGCACAGAAGCAACACGTGCTGTGTCTCTCGTGGTACCAGTCAGTTGAAGACCACGCTATCGCCATCGTGTTATTTTAGTGGATGTTAAGAAAAGAAAGCCATATGTAGAGAAGCGAAATAATTTCCAAATGAAATGACACGTCGACGAAGATATCAGATTAAGCCATGAAATACACCCACTTCATTTCCATGAATAACAAGAAATAATTTGAAACCGCTTGAAACAACTGTCCTTGAAAAACATTAAAAAAGGTTTGTTGGAAAAAAAAAGAATTATACGCGTAAAAAATGTATCAATTATTTGAAAGAAAAAAAAGTAACACTATGGGGATGTAATGTACTCATTACTGGGTTGAATTCACAAGACTGGAGGAATTCGCTTCTAAAAGTAACGAGAAGTAAAATAAAATATATTTCGTCTTTAAAACAAATGTAGCTTCGGACAACGGAAGGGAAAGATATAACGTTAAAAATGTAACAGAATGTGACATGAACGGGTAAATATATTAATTCAACAATTGCCTTTCAAGACGACAAGGACAGCACACAACTTTGGAAAACGCCTTCAAGTTGGTACACTACTTAAAAATGAGTGAACTTCCTTTAAGGTAAAAAAACATAGAACTATTGAGCACACGCTCGCGCGTGATAAATCAGCCCCGTTGGTAGAGAGCTGGCCTCACACTCCGACAGCCCTGGTTCGTTTCCACCCAGATCTAGACCGACGGGCGTTTTTCCGGTCTGTTGAGTAGATTTCTTCAGCACAGTGCCATTATTCAGAAGTTTCGTAAGAGGAAAAAAGAAGTTGTAGCTTTAGGAAACTGCTGTTATCCTTAATTTGTTATGCCTACTACTGGATAATGGGCGGACAAAATTCAGCAAGCCATCAGTCACGTCACGTGATTACCGGCTGCCACGGCAGGGAAACTTAGCGGACCACATTAGGCTAGCCATCATTTTCGGCACGTGCTTGCTGTGCGGCCTGGGCCACGTGTGGCAACTACTGCATGTGATGGATAACTGATGGCCCTGTTGTGCAATATGACAACAGATGGGGGTGCTAACTGTTGAGCTGAACTGCTGGCCCTGCTGTTGGCCTCCCGGACATTTTCTGCACTGTTCGACAGCGGCAACATAGTGCTGGGTCATTGCTGGCAGTGCTGGCTGCCAGCAATGGCCTAGTACTGGCCGAAAAAGACTGTTTTTGCTGGGAAATGTAATTATTTTCAGTATTTATTTATTAATGTTTGCAAATTTGATGTAATTTTGTGATGTCACGTTTTTTTTGTTTTTTTTTTGTCTGCAATAAAACCTTTGTTTTGTCATTCCTGTCTTTGCGTTGCGAAAGACCGCGTGTGTGGGGAAACGGAGAGCGAATCCCCCCCCCCCCCCGAGCCTAACCGCGTAGCTTGCAACTATACATTTTATGACGAAAAGTGCTTGCTTCGGTGTGTTCTATCACCACTTAAAGCTTGTTCCATTTTTTTGAAACACCCTGTATAGCTAAGAATTACGAAAAGGTCTACTCTGATGGATGCACCTTCACTAAGCGTTGTGCTTAACTAATTAACGCCTACTACAAACACTTAGCGTGTTCTATTTTGACAATACGAAGTATGAAATGTAATATTCAGACGCGAAAAGTGATTTTTTTTATTGATTGAAGGTTTAACGACCACCGTGAACAACTCAATGGACTATAAGCAGTCGCTGGTCCCAAATTTAGCGCCAGTGGTTCCAGGGAAGGGAGAGAGCCAGGGCCATAAGACAAACAGAACATCCATGCCTCACCGGGATTCGAACCGTGACCCCTTTCGGACGAATGAACACAGGCCATCGCTTAGACCATTACGTCACCGGGGCGGCAAAAGGTGAATTACCAAAACAGTACATATTATATGACCTGCGATCTGGATACTGTATGTGTTTATGAATTTTTCCCACATCCCACTAAATAGATTTTGCCCACGCCGGATACAGAATTTGAAAACGTTATGCAGATGTACTGTATGTAAACGTCACTTTCGCAGCATATATACAAAATACACTAAATTGACAAAAGTCACCGGACACCCCTTCAAAAGCAAATGAACGCATCCGCTTAGTAATTAACATGCGAGATACAGCTTGAAACGGTATGAAAACAAGCCTGCAGCTGACCGCTATCATATCTCACTATGAGGTTGAGTGAAAATCTTGCGGCGGGAGAGAACTGACTTTAAAAAAGGAAAGATTGTTGTGTTTTATATTCGTGGGTTGTCCACCAGAGAAACCGAGAGGCGTTTAAACATACCCAAGGCAACTGTTTTGGATGTACTGAATAAGTGGAAGACACAAGGAGTGCCTGAAGCAGCAAAACGTACCGGCAGATCGAAGACAATCAGTGATAGAAGACTTCCACGCCTCAGCAGAGTCGCTACAGCTACTGGACGGAGTACTGCACAGGACGTCAGTGCAAAAGTGAGTAAAAATGCAGGAACCTCGGTATGTACACGTACCATTCGCAGAAAACTTCATTCCATAGGTTACCGTGGTCGTGCGGCTGCTCCTAAGCATTTCATCTCACCTTGGAATAATACCCGTCGTTTAGCATGCTGAAAAGAACGTTTATCATGGACCGTAGATCAATGAAAGCGTGTCTTATGGACTGATGAATCCAGATATACGATCCATCAGTCTGATGGCCGTGTGTGGGTATGGCGGCAGCCGGGGGAACGCTATTTATCACAGTGTACTGTTCCTATCGTCAACTTTGGAGCTGGCAGTGCACTCGTGTGGAGATGTTTTTCGTGGTATGCTCCCGGCCCATTGGGTATCCGGGACAAACCTGTTAACCAGTAAGTATATCTCGATCTTCTGGATAATTATGCCCTACCAACTTTGAGGCAATACTATTTAACCGAGTCTTGTTGATACCAGCAGGATAATGCACCGAGCCATAAAGCAATGAGTATTACGGCGTGGTTTGACGATAACTCCGTATCGTATGTGGACTGGCCAGCACAGAGCCCTGATCATAATCCCATACAGCACCTATAGGATAAGTTAGAGCACTTCATTATAAGTTTGGAACAATGGCCTACTACTAAGCAACAGTTATCCACAGTATTATGTACTGAATGAAAGCGCATACGGATCGCTGTGTTCCAAAACCTTGTCGAAAGCATATCTCGAAGAGTCAGTGCATGCATTAAGGCTAAATGTGGACGGAAACCGTACTAATGTATGTCAATAAATGTTATGTTGTGTTTCTCTTCTATATGTCCGGTGACGCTGTTGTGAATATAGTGTATGTCATCACGTTCGTCACCACGCAATCTGGGTAACTATATTTAAGACTTCTGCTGTTCAGTAATCGTCAGTAGCGTTGATCACAATAGGAAAAAAGGATATTCGGAATTCGAAGAATATCTTATTGTGGATTTCCTTCTGGCTGAAGTGATGATTTTCAAAAGGCACAGCTGATTGATTCCTCAAAAAGTGAGATATCGCGGGTTTTTAATGCGCGGAAAAATAACGTACATTACTTGTCTAAAAGGCGTGAATATGGCCGAAAGAAAATCGTTCAAAAACCAGATCTCCGTCGCCTTAGGAGGCTTGTACGGAGAAACAGGACTTCCTGTATATTCTAGGGACTGATTTCTGCCAAAAATCGGAAAGTTTGCTTAGCGTGGTGTTCGGAAAACCATAACTGGACATTGAAAGCCTGATAAAAAAAAGTCAGCTGGCCCGTCAAATCGCGGTACCCCTTCTTCTGTTCCGAGTTTTAGAGCGTTTGGGTGGAACCCCATGAAGCAATGGGCCCAGCTTGCCTTGCAAGCACAACTTAGGAATCTGGGGGTTATTTAGGGGAACATTCTGTTGGTACGGAACGGGTTCCCTAATATTTCTGGAAGGTTGGATGTTCTCCAAGTATTATCTGAACATTGTTGCTGATCAAGTACACCCTCCAATGTTGGATTTCTATCAAGGAAGTGACAGCTGTTTCATAGACGACCATGCTACTATCCATCGAGCAAGAAGGGTTCAGCGAGCATGGTAGTGACTTCCACCATCTTTCTTTACCCCTACAAAGCCCGTATCTGAACCCCGTTGTGAATGTATAATGCATGTTAGGAAAACAGATCTAGGAGCAAACTACTCTTTCGTCAAATCTGAGCCAGTAAAGGAACTGCCTGGTGAATACCTGGTTCGCTGTTGGCGTAGATGCACTACAACTCCTTGTGGAATCTGCGCCAAACTGCATATGTGCTGTAATTCGTGCTAAAGAAGGTACAACCCAGAACTGAATAAAAGTTCCTACTTCAGTGGTTGGAATGTGTACTAACAGCTGCAGTTTTTCATCCAAAAGCGTGTGAAAACACAAGTTCGTCAGCGATGGGCATATGATCCTTGTTCCCTCACTCCGGAGTAAGTCGCTCTTCCAACTGAGCTACCCGAACAGAATGTCTCGCTGCAGATTTGTCATCTTGATACATGTTGTGACCTCTGTAGTATGTCACAAGCGAGTGCACACCTTCTTAAAATGACTTGCTATACTATTTTATAAATGAGTGTATCTATACTTTTTTATAATTTCTAGCAATTTGTCAATATCGAGTCCCTCGTTTTGGAGTACGCCAGCGATGCCATTAAGTAGTCGAAGATCATTGCCATCTACCTGGTTAATCAGAGGCACACGAGTCAGTGCGCAAGGTGTGTTGTGCTCTCTGTGCCAAATAGTCTAATTCAATGGCGTACCGACGAATCTCTTTCAAATTTCATGTCGGACCAAAAAACAGAGTACATGCTACAGAAACGCACAATTTACACGCCTGGTGACTGTATTGATTTGTCAGATAAAAACCTTGCGTCTCGCCACATTCTTGAGATTTTGTGTTATTTTTTTGACAAATTCTGAATGGATACCTTGGCAAAACAAAGCACCATATATTCACTACCTTGCTAGTGGATCAGCATTCTTCGCTCATTTTTGTCTTTTATCGCCTGCTTTCACATGATTGGCTGTCTCATGACCTTTTCGCTAATAAAATCAGTTTCTGGTTTGTTAAGCAAACCGATAATCCAGGCAGGGAGTGGTATTCTTTATTTATACCTTTTTCAACGAATTTTTCGATAACGTGCTTTGCCTTCCAAAAACGAAAAAAATTAGAATGCGAAACAAGAGGAAGCGCTCTGTATCGGATATTTATGATCATCTCACGGGAAAATGATCCTTTATGTCGCATCATGACGGGAATAATAGATCGCAACTTTGTCGTAAATTAAAAATCGCCTTTCATTTTACCAGTGGATGGAATTTACTTCGTGTAAAAAAAGAAAAACATCAGTATTATGTTCCAAGTAAAACCTCAAAAACGTTTAAGTAACAGGAAGTGTTAAAAATGTTTTGTGCCAGAAAAATCACCGAAATCGCTATCTGACTAAGAGGCGCATTAAACGCTTGGTTGCTTGAACACGTTTTTCTCCTGGACTTAAACCGAGGGTTACTAAGGTCCTGCAGTAGATGTGACAATTATATATACAGTTTTTTTTTATTTATGACTATCTTGTGTATTAGTAGTCTGCTATAGCACGATTTTTCCATTCACTTAAATGAATTGTTTCAGTAATCTTTTTCCATCTCTTTCTGTCCACTGAAGATTTTCGGTACTTTCCAATTATACCGACCTAAGACAAATTCTGAATGGATACCTTGACAAATTCTGAATGGATACAGACGTTGACATTCCCATTGTACCGACCTATTATACATATAGCATTCAAATCAACGAAATGCTATATAAACGAAAGTAGTTCAGTAAATACAATGATTTGATTTGATAAAATAAAAAAATCATTACTATTTTGTTAATAAATTAAATCATTATATTTACTGATCTACTTTTGTCTATATATAAATATAATAATTTAATTTATTAAAATAAAAAAGTATTACTAATATTTTTATAAATTAAATCATTATATTGTATTTACTGATCTACTTTCGTTTATATAGTAATTCGTTGATTTGAATGTTATGTGTATAATAAGGCGGTATAATTGGAATATCAACGTCTTAGGTCGGTAGGTATAATGGGAAAGTACCAGATTTTCTTATAACGGAAAAGAACGGTTTATTTCGCACCAGGAGTTCGCGATGTCATGCTTTATATCTATGTTTACAAATGTAACACCTGTGTAAGCCACTATTCACTTCTAATTCGATACACGAATCTAAAATATCTCAAAATGTTCTCATTAATTTTTTCTTCTTGGGAAGAACTACCCTACACAATTCAAATATCTGCATTGCTGATTTTGTTTTGCTATTAAAGTCACCAATTTTCCCCTTGGATGATCATCTCACGGTAAAACCTTCATACCCCTATATGTGCAGCTTCTACTCATAGCACAAGTGTGTACCGTAGCCATACAAAAATGTTTAGACTAAATACTGCATTGTATACACGAAGCTTAATTCTATGTTTAAAATCTTTTTAATGAAATAATTTTTATGCATCTAAAAATATATTTTTCTTATTTTGTTGTTTATTCCGCATATTTTCTTATCTAGCTTTGCTTTATGAACAACTAGTCTGTTGTACCCGTCGTTGACGGATGGTGATCGTATAAAGTAAAAGCTATATCGGCAATAAAATTAAGACTGGTAAATCAAGGTTTATACAACTTTGTAGTACAAGTTCCCGGAATAGAATATTAGGATAAAAAATGCATTTGAATTATTTAGTAGTTGTCATATCCAATGTAAATAATTCAAAAAGTTTGAAAGCGGATGGCTTATGCAAGGAAATTGATTCAGATGAAAAGTACCTTATTCTTGCAGCGAGGACTTCCTCATTTCCACATTCTGGTGTGGCTTAAAGATAGGATATACGTACAGAGAGTTGATGAACATGACCACCCAGGAATCAGGTCCAGTGATTCACTCGCTCGAGTATATACTGTCCTTCCAAACAACTCGGAATGCTCTGTCGGTCGGATTTCACATAGAATTAGGCGACCTAGAGCGAAATTTGTTATGAAGGTACCTGTAGACATCTTCTGGTGCACCTCGAAACTCTTTGTGGGAATTCATCAGAAGAACGAGAAAGAAGGCTTGAGCCTTCTTTCTCGTTCTTCTGATCTTTCTTGTTCTCTTCTCCTTCTTTGATTTTCTCTATCCATTCTTTGTGTTCTTCTTACACATTGTTTCTTTCTGGGAGGTTGAGGCATAGTATGATGACCTTCTGACGTATGACACTTTTGAATTAATAACAGAGATTGAAAAACAACGTTCCATTTTCTTTTTTTTTTTCTTCTCCGCCCTCAAGGTCATAATACAATTGGCAAACAACGCTTGACAGAAAACATGTGCCTTTCCTCTTTCTTTAGCGCTTCCTTTACATGCAACCTGATCACACCCAACGCAAAGGCGCGAAGATAAGTAGTTCACGATAAATTTGAGCAACTTTTTTTAGAATTACGTTAAAACAACGTTCTATTTTCTAGCTCACAACGTCGTCACAGTATGATGACCTTCTGACGTATGAACTTTTGAATTAACAACGCATATTGAAAAACAACGTTCTATTTTCTAGCTCACAACGTCGTCACAGTATGATGACTTTCTGACGCATGACACTTTTGAATTAATAACGCAGATTGAAAAACTACGTTCTATTTTCTTATTTTCTTCTCCGCCCTCAAGGTCATAATACAATCGGCAAACAACGCTTACAAAAAAGGGCGTAATAAATGTATTTGCGAATGAAAATAGTCGTAACGGAATTCTAAAAAAGAAACGCCTACAATTTATGGTGAACTACTTTTCTGCACGTCTTAACGTTCGGTGTTATCAAGTTGATGTCAACAAAGCGGAAAGACACACTCAGATCGGGTAGAAACATGTAACATTAAGTAACTAAAAATCAAATTCAAATTTTAAAAAAATCGCTTCCAGGTGCACCAGAAGATGTCTACAGATACCTTCATAACAAATTTCGTCGCTCTAGGTCGCCTAATTCTATGTGAAATCCGACCGACAGACACACACACAGTCTGTTTTATATATATAGAGATAACCACAACCATAAAATTAAAGTTTGTGATACCTGTTCTAACGGCTTTACCTGCATTACGCGACGGATAACACAAATGTTAAAAAAAGTATCCATAAATATTAACAAGCTGTGCGTTGCAGGTTATGTTTTTGCTCTTTACGAAGAGAAATATTCGTATTCGGTAATTCAAAAACACAGTGAAAGTCATGGCATGGAATTAACCTTTCTAAATGTAAAATAATCAATATTATTAGTAGTAGAGATAGAAATCGTCAAATATATTGCTTTTACCACGAAAAAGAACATCAAACGAATATCCAAACAAAAAAGATTAACACCAAATTTTAGGTTGTAATGAGTACTTTGAATCCGTTTGACGGGAATTCAATTAATCAAAGGTATTCAAGGTCAATGTAACCGATTGTGAAAACAATCAACCGGTTTCTACAATCGATAAAACATATAGATAAAGAAACAGCTACTTAGTTCCACCAACGGCTAATAAGGATGTTACGAAAATTAACAAATGGTGCACAAGAAGTTTCTCATAGCAGAACGAAGGTGTCAGAGACAAAAATTATTTCAAATCGAACAGTTAAAAGAAGAAATATAAAAATAAACATGATATAACTCTACGCCTTTTAGCGGAAGAATTTTGCAAAATGGAAAAAAACTAAAATAGTCGGAAAGCATTATTTGTGAAAAAAGGTGTGTAAAGAAAAAATATCTTTGCAAATATGTCTCCCGGAAGCAATGATAGCAAGAAAAAAATTCCGACCTTTACGCACCTAGCGGGAAAATTTGCATTTCGACCTTACTTAAAGGTGATAATGCCCGACATCTCTTTTAGCGAATGGCATAAAGGACAGAAAAAATTCTCAATAAGGTTTTTATAAGCGGCGATACAGCTGCAAATTGAAGTACACAAACACCACCTACCGACAAAACTGTGAGCTATAAAACTCCTCATATACTAGCGTAAAGTATTCTACAAGGTAAATGGCATCCGATGTTGAAAGAATTTTTTAAATCGCAAAACTGGAAGCAGAGACATTGAGAAAAAGAGATTAAGCCTTTGCGCCATCTATGGGCGTATGTGTGCATTGTTTCCGAAAGAAAATACCCACACAAAATTTTCATAGTATCTGAAGGAAAAGGAAGATTTTCGATGGTGTTTTCATCCACGCAGATATTGCTGTTAACGGAAATTTGAACTTACGCTCGCTGGTGACAGACATGTGAAAAATTTGGTATTGTGTGAGAAATATTTCACAGCGGTATCCCTCTCCAACAAAGAAATAATTTTTCAAATGGGATTCTTAGAAGCAGATATGTCTACAAATATAAGATATGTATCTACGCTTCCTTGAGAAAAAATTGCATTATTTCAAGAAAAAAAAACCCCTCAAAGGGTTTTTTTTCGAGGTGAGGGGCATCGGTCCATGTAAGAAATTTTTCAATCTAGTTTTCAGAAGCTGAGATTGCAAGGTGACACCATATCTCCGAAGCTCTTTAACGCCACATTGGAAAATGTCTTTCAATCAGTGAACTGAGAAAACAAAGGGATAAAGATTAATGGAGATTATCTAACAAACCTTCGTTTTGCTGATGACGTAGTCATTTTTACAACTACTCCATCAGAGCTGCAGAGTATGATCCAGGAACTTGCTGACAAGAGTAAAGAAGTGGGATTAAAAATGAACTTTCAGAAGACAAAAGTGATGTTCAATGCTTTTACAAGAAATAAAGATTTGTCGATTGATGGAGAAAAGCTGAAGACAACAGACACGTACGTTTATCTTGGACAGCAGATATCAAGCGAGGGTCACATTGATGAAGAAATTAATCGGCGTATAAAACTTGCCAGGAGAGCTTTTGGAAGAAACAGCATAATTTTAAAGAGCAATTTGCCATTATGTCTTATAAGGAAAGTGTTTGATCAATGTATCCTTCCAGTGCTTACGTATGGTGCAGAGACGTGGACCTTATCTAAAAGAGACATACAAAAGCTGCAGACAACTCAAACAAGCATGGAGAGGTGCATGCTTGGTGTAATCAGGAGAGATAAGAAGAGGAACTCGTGCATCCGAAAAATGACAAGAGTGGAAGACATCGTGATCAGAGTTAAATCCCTGAAATGGCAATGGGCTGGACATACTGCCAGGAGGACAGACCATCGGTGGACAGCCGAAATTTTAGATTGGATTCCAAGGGACAGAAAAAGATCCAGAAGAAGACCACATGGGAGATGGGTGGATGAAATTCGAAAGTATGCCGGAGTGACATGGAGGAGACTGGCACAAGACAGACCGTTGTGGGGGAAACTTGGGGAGACCTTCGTCCAGCAGTGGATTGATAATGTTGAGAATGATGTTGATGATGACATTAGAAGGGGAAATAAAAATTTGCGCACCATGGTGCCCAAGCCATTCTTCTCCAAAAAATTTAGAAATTATAAGCAAAATACTTCCCATCAGGCGCTGTATCGGATGCAGGAAGAATTTCTCAAATCGGAATTTTAGAAGCATGGATATCAGAGAAAACGCTACTTACTTTTACGTTACCTTGATGAAAAGCTAAGAGTAATTGGAAAAAAGTGACTATACACTAAATAGCCTTGCATATGAATGGAATCGGAAAGTAAAATATTTTTTTTCAATTGAACATTTACAAGCAAATATGTGGAATAAAATCTCTTTTGAATTTGATACCATATGCATTTACGTCCTCTAGCGGCGAGATTTTGTATCGTAAAAGAATCGGAGCGTAAGAATCATCATTCCCACATTTCAAGCTCCCCAAAGAGCAAAAAAAAAAAAAAATCGCACTAATAGTTACAGAGATATAATGTCCACATACCGACGGGCAGACAAACCGGTAACAGAAGCACGACCTTTTTCCTAAAAATCGTGCTAAAAAAGATGTAGTAATGAGTATGAGCCGAGCTTTCGCATACGTACTGGTAGGGGTTTTCAAGCTAAACTAACATTAAAAAGTATTTGCTGAAGTAAATATCAGAAGAAATAGTTTACATTTTAGATTAGAAAATAAAATGTTTCAGATGAATGAACTTTGCTACATGCTGTTTCTTTTCGGTGGGTTTAACGACCACTCAGAGCAAATGGGCGTGCAATAAGCAGTTTTCTTTTATTGGAGGTTTTAACGACCACCATGAACAGCCGAATGAGCTATAAGCAGGCACCCGTCCCTAATTTAGAGTCACTGATTCCAGGGAAGGGAGAGAACCAGTGCCGTAAGACAAACACAACATACGTGCGTCACCGGGATTCAAACCCGGACCCTCTTTGGACGAATGATCAGAGGTCATCGCTTATACCACTGCGCCACAGGCGCGACCAATAAGCAGTTCCCCGTTTCTAATGTAGAGTCACTGACACCAGGATGGCGTAGAAAGAGACGCAACATCCATGCCCACACTTGGATTTGAACTCAGATCCATCTCGGAAGAATGGTCAGAAACCAACGCTTAGAGCACTGCGGAACCTGAGAGTAACTTTATTATTCACTTGCAAGTTCAAAGTTGTACACCGATGAGCTATTAAATACATTATAACCACCCCTAGCCTAGAGAAATGAGCTCGCCTTGCTACTAAACGGTGGAGCAGGTGAAATACACAGAGCAGTATATATATAACCCAAGGACCCGCTTTCCGTTAGTAAACTGTTTTGAGTCAGAATGTGAAAAGCTGCCGATTTATCGGAGTTTGATGAAGGACAAATTGTGATGACATGGCACGTCGGGACTACGATCTCAAAAACGGCGCGGCTTGTAGCTTGTTCACGTGCCGCTGTAGTGAGCCGGTATCGAAAGTGGTGTATAGATGTCCACACGAAAAGCCGTCATCCAGTCGTGTGTCGTCCGCAGCTCATTGATGCCAGAGGAAAGAGGAGGTAGTCACGTATTGTTGACAGCAACCGCAGGGCCACAGTGCGAGAAGTCACACGCAGCTACAACAGTGGTGATCAAAGCAATGTATCACAGCACACAGTTCATCGAAGTCCTTCTGCGAAAGGGCCTGCGTAGCCGAAGACTCAACCGGGTCCCCATGCTCATTGTAGTTCATCGTCATCAACCCACGAAATGGGCACAAGATCATCGAGATTGGAGCTTCGATAATTAGAAGAAATTGGACTGGTCTGACGAAGCAAGATTCCTGGTGCATCACGTAGACGGCCGAGCGCGGACACGACGATTACCAACGGAGATTATGGCACCTGGATGCACTGTTGGGCGGAACCAGGCCGGCGGCGGCGGAGTTATGTTGTGGTCGAAGTTTTCTTTGGACACTTTAGTCTCTACTATCCCAATAGCACAATCCCTGACAGCTGTCAGGTATTTGAACATCGTTGCGGACCAAGTTCACCCATTCATGGTAACTATGTTCCCTGCTAGTGACGGCCATTACCAACAGGATAATGCTCCATGACACACTGCCAGAATTGGTAAGGAGTGGTTCGAGGAACATGCTGCGGACTTTCTGAAGTTAATGCCCTGGCCTCCAAATTTACCTCACATAAACCCACTCCAACATTTGTGATTCGATTTGGAAAAGTGGGTTCGCGCTAAATCAAAGTCTCTTCCAGTTTCCCGAAATGTACGTTTACTGGAGGACCTACTCTTCACCTTATAGTGCTAGATACCCCATGATACCCAGGATACCTATCGCCACCTCTTCGAATCAGGGCAACGCCGAGTGGCCGTTGTTTTACGTCATCAGTGTACATGAGAACAATAACTTCTAAAGTATCTAGGACACCCATCCACAAGTGATTTACTTCCAGGGAAACGGAATTGGTGCGCATATTCTGTTTTACATTTACAGTCGTTTCAGTTTCATTAATACATGGGACTATGTATCTAAATCTTCTCTATTGAGAGGCACGGTGTCTTTATGCTTAGATTCTTCAGAAAGGGTCAAAATTAGTCTCCATTTTTCACCTTTCTTTTGTGATCGGCTACCCTGGAACTAAATGACTTCTTTCTTCCTGCAAAGTACCACGTAAGTTAGTCGTCGGGGTAAATAGGGAAAGATTTTAGTATGCTTACCAAAAAATATATATATATATACAGGACTTATGACAGAAGAACAGATGAATAATGTCCACCATAATTTTGAGTCAATAGCAAATGTGTTTGTGTTAAATTAATGTATTTACTTGAAGAAATTGTATATCTAGAAATCAAACTTTAAACATTTCATGTACGTCTGCTTACCTCTTTATTCCCTTTTAACGATTGGAATGTATTTGATATAATATTTAGTTTTAGAATTTTCAAGAGGAGCTTAAAAGAAATATCAATATGTTACGTTATTACTTATGATAGAATTTTAGGAAATACTATTTCGGTAGAATGAGAAATTCCAGTGCTGTTACATGACATAAGGACCGCACATTCGTTTTCAAGCTGACTTCCAGTAATTTCCAAACCGATGTAACGCGACAAACCCGGATGGTCAATACAGTCCTACATATATCACGAAGCATAAAAAGAAACAAACCAAAAATCATCTAAGGTCTAAAAGTTTAAAGGTATAAAATGGTGTTTCTGTTTTATTAGTTCAGCTTTCGTGAACTAATAAAACAGAAACGTGTAATCGGAAAATCCATATGAGTTTCCAGAATGTCTTTTGACACTCACGCATAGAATGTATATAAACTATATTGACAAAAGTCACCGGACACCTAGAAGAGAAACACAAAATAGCATTTGTTGACATACGGTGTCGGTCCACCTTTGGCCTTAATGCATGCATGACCCTTCGAGACAGGATTTTGACAAGGTTTTGAAACACAGCGATAGGTATACGCTTCCATTCAGTACAAAATGATGCCGCTAACTGTTGCTTAGTAGTAGGCATTGGTTCCAAACTTCTTATGGGGAGCTCTAATTCATCCCATAGGTGCTCTATAGGATTACGATCAGGGATCTGTGATGGCCAGTCCACACACGGTACAAAATTATCCTCAAACCACGCCGCAACAGTCCTTGCTTTATGGCTCGGTGCATTATACTGCTGGACACAAGAAGGCTCAGTTCCATAGCCTTGCCACAGAGTTGGTAGGGCATAATTGTCCAGAATATCGAAGTTGACGTGCTGGTTAAAAGGTTTATCCATGATAACCTATGGGTCGAGTCCATACAACAAAAAACAAACCGCACGCGAGTAAACTGCCGGCTGCAAACTTGACCGTAGGAACAGTACACCGTGGAAAATAGCATTTCCCTGGCTGCCACCTTACCCAGACACGGCGATCAGACTGGTAGATGGTGTACCAGGATTCATCAGTCTATAGGACTCATTTCTATTGATCTACGATGCACAGTAAATGTTCTTTACACCATGCTAAACGACGAGTAGCAGTCCGAGTGGAGATGCAATCCTTTTTTTTTTTTTTTTTTTTTTTGATTGTAGGTTTAGCGACCACCGTGAGCAACTCAATGGGCTATGAGCAGTCGCCCGTCCCTAATTTATGGTCAATGGTTCCAGGGAAGGGAGACATCCAGTGCCGTAAGACAACACAACATCCATGTCTCACCTGGATTCGAACCCAGACCCCGTTCGGACGAATGATCAGAGGCCATCGCTTAGACCACTGCGCCACCGGGGCAGCCGGTGCAATTCTTATGAGCAGCAGCACTACCACGGTAACCCGTGGAATGAAGTTCTCTGCGAATGGTACTTGTACATACCGAGGTTCCAGCATTTTTACTCACCTGTACACTAAGGTCATGTGCCGTACTTTGTCGATTAGCTGTAACGATTCCCCTGAGGCTTCGACGTCCTCTACCACTGATTTTCTTTAGTCTGCCGGTACGTTTTGCTGCTTCAGGCACGTCATGTGTTCAGTACATCCCCAACATTTCACTAGGGTATGTTTAAACGCTTCTCTGTTTCTCGTATGGAACACCCACTAATATAACACCCAACAATCTTTCCTCTTTCAAAGTCAATTCTCTTCCGCGGCGACATTTACACTCAACCTCACAGTGCGATATGATTGTGGTCAGCTGCTGGCTTGTTTTTATTCCGTTTGTTGATGTACCGCGCATCTTAACAACGCAGCGGATCCGTTTATTTGCTTTTGATGGGTGTCTGGTGACTTTTGTCAATATAATCTGTGTTACATCAAAAGTTTTCAGATGCTGAGTAACATTTAAATACCTAAATGGCTTTATTGATTTATTTATAATTATTAATTATCCAATTTTATTCATGAATTAATAAAATGTGTCGAATGCTCCCATTAAACAGCCCACTGGAATGTTAATTTTAGGTTAGTATTTTTTTCGTTTCCGTTCTCAGGTCTGCAAAAGGTCGAAAAACCTAGATAATGTACATGGAGATTTGCTTGGAAGTTAAACAACCACAATGAGCAAATCACTTTATAATGAATAAAGCTTTTAACTAAGCTAGTAATGTTTTATAATGCTTCTGCTACTGAATTATATGCTTGTACTAAGCTAATGCTTCTTCTAATGGTTGTTGTTTGTTAATTAAATCATGAATAAACTTTCCTGCTAGTAGTGTAGTAACAATAATGAACAAGCTTTTAACTGCTAGTAATGTTGTGGTAGTAATTAAGATGAATAAAGTCTTAACGCTGGTTGTTAATAATAATCAACTAATGACATAAACCTAACAGCCAGACAGAGATCTGACAAAAACTATGAACTGAGAAAGACGTACTTACGAAAAAGCTCTTTTATTAGAAAACTCTTGAATCATCCAACGCACACACACTACTCGTATCACAATAATGAAGAATCAACCTAATCACATAGAACGAAGCTCTCCCTATTCAACAACAAACGCTCTGGCTATACAACAACAAACGCTCTCCTTCACATAAACCAACGCTCTCTTTAGGTATCGCTGAACGCGCCTATTTATACTGGCTACCAATACGTCATGACTTACACTCATTGCCAGATCTCATTCAGCGGGAGAAATAACATCTCGTTCAGTAAGAAGATAATTTACATAGTAAAATAAAATAACCAGAGATAGTAAAAATCAAAAGGAAAGTGAATATAGAGTATACGTTACAACTTGACTAACAGCATTAGCCCGTGTGATGTACTACAGAGGTAAAGCGCGAGCCAAGACGACAAATCTGCAGCGATACATTCTGTCCGTGTAGCTTAGTTGGGAGAGCAACTTACTCCAGAGTGAGGGGGTGTCCAATCAATACCCGTCACGAACAAACTTGTGTTTTCGCAGCGGCGCCTGAACGTTAAAATGGATTTACTGGCCGTTGAAGTCTTCGAAACAGATGTGATGTTTGTTACACACGCCGTCTAGAATTAATGAAAAATTCCTAATTCACTTCAAGAAAACATTAAGAGGGAGATGATGTGACGTATTGCATAGGTGAATCACGTGTCAAGACGACAAATTTGCAGCGGCACATTCCGTCCGTGTAGCTTACTTGGGAGAGCAACTTACTCCGGAGTGAAGGTGCGCAGATTATATCTCCGTTGCGGACAAATTTGTGTTTTCACACCCGTCCCTCGGGAAGGTAGAAAGCCAGTGCCTTAAGAAAAACACACCATCCGTGCTTCGTTTGGGATTCGAATCCCTTATCCATATCAGACGCTTCGTTGGAAATCAGTGTTAGGTACCAGTCGCCCATCGGGACGAACCGCAATAACATTCATATGTTCCTCAGCATGTTGCATTTCATGACTTCATAAATTTCTCAAACTAATAAATTCAAAGAATAAGTACCATGAGGGATAAACAGCAAGTCATTAAGGAAAAAAACATTTTTTTTTTTTTTTTATATTTTGCAATTTCGAGAAAAACGAGGATAATTCATAAACTTACTTTCCACATTTCACAAGCAAGAAGGAAAACAACTTCCAAGCAACTTAACCGGTTCAGAAAATTCTTGGCAGACGTTTACGAGCCCATTGTAAATTTCTCAGATTACCAGCAGAAAATTGCGAGATCAGTGGTCGAAAAAAGAAATTGCCAGGAATGTCTGAAATAAAACAGGTGGGTGTACGTGATTAAAATAGCCAAGGCACAGACAGGAGGTATTAAAAACACCGGGGTTTTAATTTCACGAAGGCAAAAGCCCACGTTTCAAGCTAAAATATCAGGTAGCACTTCCGTGGGTATAAAACCTCTTGACAACTGTTTTGAAATGTCCAAATTTAATGCTCTTGAAGCATCGCACCTCTATTAAATACTTTTTGAATGAAGAAACAGTCCATCCGAATTTGAGATTTCCTCTCTTTTGAGTCATTTTAAACGAATTTGGGTTCACTTCCGCAAATATATGCTTTCTCATAATTTTACCCTTGATAGAAAATTTTACTTTAACCAGGTATAGCATTCTGTTCAATCAAACGACGCCGGACTTCTGTCTTAGAGAAATGTTTATCAATATTGTATATGATAATGTTCGGGTTCTTTTTTTGAGGTTTCTTAGAAATAAGAACGTCTTTCGTTAAATCAGTTAATTATATTTCTACTTCAAACCTATTTATTTCGTCCACGTGACAACATTCTAGCACTATTCCTATTTTATTAATTTTTCTGATCCCCTTAACTCCGATCTTCGTAAGTTTTACCTACCTTTTTTCGAGAAAACAATTATCGCATGCTTTTGCTCTGTTCTCTTTTTAGGCAACTTTTCGAAGATCCTTTCCTGTTAATCCTATCGGTTGGAAATTGGGATACAAGTCGGGTTAAGGCGTGCCTTAAAGCATTTCAAATATCTCATCAAGTCCTCATCGAAGTTTAAAAGTTTATTGATTTCAATGAGGAATGCCTCATGTATCTCCAAAAAAACCGCTCTAATCTTGGCTTTCGCTTGGTTAGAAACTCTGTTGGAGATGTTCTCGAGGATAACTGCCGGTTTCTTAATACACTCAAAGAACAAAGTCACCGATTCAACACCGCAGACCCTCTTACTTTAATTGGTCATGATCCGGCAATGCCTTTGCCGGCGCCTTAGGGAGGCACGGCCTGAAAAATTAATCAAGTTTCAGTACGAGGGTCCTAACAAAAGTTTTGCACACGTTAATCTAAAATGGAAGCAGATGACGCAGTCGGGGAAAATGATTGCGTTATGTTAAGGTCAAACTCTCAGCAACGCAGTGATGTCAGGACGACGCACTACCATTTGTTGTATGGGCGTGGAAGGGTTTAGAAATGAATGCGTGCAGCTCCTCAGGTCGAGTTATAGCGTTCGACCACAGCTCGTATGAGAAAATAGAAACTCTGCGGTGAAAACGCTGACACAGATCCACACTGCCTTGCAAGAAGTTTATGGGTAAGAAACTCTTGATCAAAGGATAATTTCTTGCCGAGAATCACACTTTCGGAAGGGACGAAGCAGCATCGAAGATGGTCACCGCTCAGGCCGATCTCAACCGGCGACAGAGAGAACATCTGTGACCATTGTTGCAACGCTTCTCGAAAAAATCGTCGTTTGACAGTCAAGGAGATTGCTCATCAGACAAATTTATCCACCCTGTCTGTTCAACGTTTTTTGAGCGACTCACTGAGAAACAGAAAAATCGCAGCGCGCTGGGTGCCACATTAACTTATCCCCGAGCAGAAGTCAGTCAGATTGAGAATCGCAAAGGATCACTTCTGTAGGCTCTAAACGGATGGCGACAGCTTCCTGAACAGAACTTTCTCAACCCAAGTAGCACTGAATATCGCCTAGATATCGGGCCGATATTGGTTATGTCGGCCGAATGTCGTAAATATCAGTCGACATTGCGCCGATATCGACATTGTGGACATATCCGACATAGACATTGTCTTGCCGTTCTTCAGTCGATATCGGATCGATATCGGCATTGTCGACATATCCGACATTATCTTGCCGTTTTTCAGCCGATATCGGCATTGTCGACATATCCGACATTGTCTTGCCGTTCTTCAGCCGATGTCGGCATTGTCGACATATCCGACATTGTCTTGCCGTTCTTCAGCCGATATCGGCATTGTCGACATATCCGACATTGTCTTGCCGTTCTTCAGCCGATATCGGCATTGGCGACATATCCGACATTGTCTTGCCGTTCTTAGGCAGATATCGGTATTGCCGATATATACGATATCGCCTTGCTGTTGTTCGCCCGATATTGGCGTTGCCGAAATCATGATGCCCATCTTTCCGTTCTTCTCCTTTTATGCAGGAAGGTAAATTAAATAATCTAAAGTGCACCGCTAGCAGTTTTCATATCATTTAAAATAAAAATAGTATTATATATACTGTACAGCCGAGTAGAAATAAAAAAATACTATTGTGCTTCTCGTATCAGTGCAATATCGAACTAAGCCAAGAACGGTCGCCCCAGTGGCGCAGTGGTCTAAGGCACTGGCTTATGACCATTCGCCCGAGATGGGTCTGGGTTCGATGTTGTGCTCTTTTTTTCCTGTTTGGAGGTTTAACGACCACCGTGAGCAACTCAATGGGCTATAAGCAGTCGCTCGTCTCTAATTGAGGACCACTGGTTCCAGGGAAGGGAGAGAGCCAGCGCCGTAAGGCGAACACAACATCCATGCCTCACTGGGGATTTGAACGCGGACCCCTCTCGGACGAATGATCAGTGGCCATCGCTTAAACCACTGCGCACCCCGGGGCGGCGGATGTTGTGTTTGTCTTACGGCACTAACACTCTCCCTTCCCTGGAACCAGTGTCTTTAAATTAGGGATGGGTGACAACTTATATCGTATTGAGTTGCTCACGGTGATCGTTAAACCTCGAACCAAAAAAAAAAAAAAAATAATAATAAAGCCGAGAACGTAAGCAGAGAATTCTTGTCACCTGACGCTGAAGTTTTAGCCAATGAATTCTAATCCCGTTTGGCAAACAATAACCCTAAACTTTAGATACCAGCACATCGTGGTCGGTGCAAATCACACACGAGTTTTTTTGTTGATTACTGTTTACTGATTGTACTTCGCTTCGGTGCCCAATTCCTCTGCAACGTTTTTTTATTTTTGATATCAGCTGGTATGTATAAAAGTAAACCTACCAAATCTCGTTTTGTGCAAAAACGTGTCGCAGCTGGCATGCTTACGGTTTTTTAAATCGCCATAATATTTTGAACGATAACGGAGTTCCTTGTAAAATGCCTATAAAATTAATGAAAACTCCCACCAGCCTTTTCCCGTTTTTATTGCAGCTAATAACCCTGATTTTCATGGTGAAACAACTTCACAGAACGCAGTGTTAATTGAGAATGTGAAGTGCACAAAGATAAGGCTGAGCATTCGGGCTAGGGTCGCAATGAACTTTTTGCATGGGCTATCAGAAATAATATTACTCACAAAACGCTAAATGAGCTGATAAAAATATTGAAACCCATGAAACCTGATCTTCGTGAGCGGAGATTGGACCAATATTCTAACATAGCACTGTGTTACTCAGAGCTAAAGACATAATATTTGGGGTAGGTATAAAAAGAGTGGAATTCGATATGTACTCATTGCATTCAATGTAAGAGTACTTTGACAAAAGAAATAAAACATTCTTCGCAATGCAAATATACATACAAGAAAAAAAAATCAAAATTACAGTACACGTTTATTTTATAATGAAAAAAATAAAAAAAAATTAAAAATTACTTGGAAACAGAACACTGCTCACACTTTTACATAATATTTCTTGACTAGATTCACTGTACTATGACATTCTACCAGTGGTTCTGACCTAATATAGTTCTGACATATATTGGGTGAGGTCATTGAAACGATATTGCAAAAGGTTATATCCTCCCAAGTTTTCAGATGATACTGGCTAAGTATCGGTTGTATTAAATCCTACAAACAGCGAATATTGGTTAGATGACAGTGATATCTGTAGATATAACTGTCATCTAACCGATATCGGCTGAATATGAGGGAGAATCACTTTTTGCAATAAAAGTCCGATATCGGCTACAGATATTGGACCGATATCGGCTACAGTTATTGGACCGATATCGGCTACAGATATTGGACCGATATCAGCTACAGATATTGGACCCATATCGGCTACAAATATCGGACCGATATTGCAAACAGTTATCCTCCCTGATATTTAGCCGACATCGGTTATATCGGCTACCGACCTGGAGCCGACCCACCATACAGCCATTATCCGACCCACCATACAGCCATGATCTCAGTCTACCCGGCTTTGAAAAACCGGATTCGTGGCATTTTTTTTTTTTTTTTTTTGATTGGAGGTTTAACGACCACCGTGAGCAACTCAGTTGGGCTATAAGCAGTCGCCCGTCCCTAATTTAGGGTCACTGGTTCCAGGGAAGGGGGAGAGCCAGTGCCGTAAGACAAACACAACATCCATGCCTGAACGGGATTCGAACCCGGACCCCTTACGGACGAATGATCAGAGGCCAGCGCCTTAGACCACTGCGCCACCGTGGGCGGCTTCGTGGCATCCTCTGCTAATCGCTGGACAAATTGTCATAGGACGTGACCGAAGTAAAACGACAGCTGAACAAATATGCGGTACTGCGGGAGCATCCACAACTACCTCACCGCTGGCAAGCTGTCCTTAGCAGCCAAATGGGTATATTGAACGGCAATAAGGTAAGTTTTCTCCGTTACTTCACACTTTTCCCACAAGTGGACAGTTCTGCAGAATGGTTGTTAGGACCCCCGTAATACCTTCCTTACGGATGGCTAGTCATTTGTAGGTCCCCTTAACCGAGTTTACCGTTATCTGTGATTTTTAGGTCAGCTTATGACGAAGTAAATTTCTCCATCATTTTATGCCAGGAGCGGGATTCGAACCCACAACTCTCGGCTCCAGAGCTCCAAGTGTTATCCACTATATCACTGTTCTCACTGCTATTTGCCTGTATCTCATGTGCATCCTGCGGGGCAGGCAAGTCACAGCCTTTACCGAGTTTACTGTAATATGTTGTTTTTAGGTAATCTTTACCGAATACAGTACTACCTTCCATACGGAAAGCCAGTGCCCGGATTTGATCCTTCCTTTGAAGGTACAATGTGCACCACGACGAGGTATTGGGGCCAGCTAAGGCTTTGCAAAGTTCCAAAATTAGCTTTCAGAAGTGCTGTTTTGATCGAAGTGACAAAACAAATTCCTGTGGTGAGCTTTGCTGAGAACCCCGACAGCACTTGCGTACATTCGATATAAAAAATAACCAAAAAAATAACCTGACCTGCAGGTCTTCTGTGGCGTGGATGTAAGAGCGAACAGGAGCAAAACGTTTAGAGGTCAGTTAATTAAACGCGCTTTACGTCTGTGAGTAGCCAACAGAAAAAACATAAATGTAATGGGACATGAGATTACTTCCTCATAACTGGGTATTACCATGTAATGAATGTACTGTATCTATACATGGGAGAAAGTGTATCAGCATTCCTGCATCAAGCAAAACAGTAGTCCTGAGAAATTATCAGAACTTCAAACGTTGTCTGTACAAGGAAAGTAAGAATGTCCTTGAAATGTATAAGCCTATGACATAAAATTCTTCCTTAATTGATTTACTTTAAAATGTTTATGGTATAGTAAATCCTTTCCTGTTCAGAAACAATTTTAAAATTTAAACCACCTCAAGAACGCTCCGTTAGCGTTTCATTAAAACAACTCAATTTAATAAATTTCGGTGAATTGGCAACCATTCTGATTAACCAGTCCCAACTCCAAGCATTATAATTCATAACATTGGGATTGCTAATAGCAGGTTAGAATTTAGAATAAAGCAATACCAGTCGAACTTGCTCAAGAAAGAAATGAAGCCCGTCTAGTAAACCTCTACCGAAAATGATGAATCTCCAAAATTTTAGAAACAAATATTTTCAACCAACTGAATATATAGAAACAAATTCGCTGGAATGAACAAAGCTTCAAGGAAAATCAAAACCTTTTAGCTGGGGTTATATATCTTTATCATCACCTACTTATCATTGAATATAACCGGACATCAAAGATCCAAGAGCTGGAAATTCAAACCCTCAGCTCAAACTTTTATGCTACGTTGCCAAGATTGGAAGCAGATTTTTAATTGGGGGCAGATCATTTGGTAAACGACCCATTTGGGTATACGGATATATACATATATAAGGTGTCCAAAATTTAAGAAATAATTTTCGTAAAAGACCGGACAAAAACTCTCCTCAAACCAGATACTAAGCCCAACAGAAACCTCACTTAAGCCATCGAAGTAAAAAAAAACAAAAGGAGAAAGAACAAAAGTCCAAGAGCCATAAGTGACTGAAAAATGCTGCTCATGATTTAGTATAGCAAATATAAATAAATGGATTGAAGTAGATAATGCACTGTTGTAAGATCACTGCTGTCACACAAAAACCTAAAATATTTTTTAAACATAAGATCTTATTAAATTCAAATTCTAAAGTGAACATTATGGATATTATCAACCAGCGACCCTAAATTTTTTAAATTTACGACTCACAAATTCGGTTTTGGTGGGTATCTAACGGCTACATTTTAGTAATTACAACATAGTTTACACTTTACCACATTCACTTACTGAACAATCTAGTCCACATGATTTTTATTTTGGAGTATCTGGTTTTCGATAACCGCGACCTATGACCTTCCAGTCTTATCAGTTCGTGAAGTAAGCAATGTTTTTTTTTTTTTTTTTTATTGGAGGTTTAACGACCACCGTGAGCAACTCAATGGGCTATAAGCAGTCGCCCGTCCCTAATTTAGGGTCACTAGTTCCAGGGAAGGGAGAGAGCCAGTGCCGTAAAACAATAACAACATCCATGCCTGACGGGGATTCGAGCCCGGACCCCTTACGGACGAATGATCAGAGGCCAGCGCCTTAGACCACTGCGCCACCGAGGCGGCAGCAATGTTTGGATTCTGTGGTTTTGTGTGGTGTTCTGAGGGATTCGAGAACACTGTCAGCGGATCTTTAAAACTCAGGATATTCGGTGACACAGAAAAGCCACTCCAACTGGCTGGCAGCTGTTCTGATGATAACAGAACAGGTAAATGGGGTTTTATGCATTGTTTACTTCATTCCATATATGTATATACACTGCTGGCCACCCATTATGCAACACCAAGAAGGACGCGAGATATCAAAGCCAGATTTACTGGACACATAACAGCAGATACAAAGATGAAACGATTGAGCTTGCAGGCCATTGCGAATTGCGGAACACGCAGACATTAATAGTTCTTGTGGACCCCATGGCTGGCAATAACGGCCGGTACTCACCGCGGCATCGAACGAAAGAGGCTTTGGATGTGGGTTTGGGGAATGTCGGTCCAGGCTGCTTCCACACGTTGCCACAGTTCATCAGGCGTAGCCGCGGCTGGTGCTTGCCGGGCCATTCGGTTGCCGTTCAGTGACCAGACGTGTTTGATGGGCGACATATCCGGAAAACAGGTGGGCCACGGCAGCAGTGACACCTGGTGGGCCGTGAAGAATTGTTGCACGATGCGTGCCACGTTCGGGCGAGCATTGTCCTGTTGAAACGTGGCCTCTGGCAGGTCCAGTAGGTAAGGGATGACTACAGCCTCCAAAACGTTGGAGACGTAGCGGTGGTTGTTGAGTGTACCGATGATTCGTACCAGAGGGGAGCGGGTGTCATATCCAATTGCGCCCCAGACCATAACGCCAGGCAACGAACCGGTATGACGATGCATAATGAAGGCGTCATACAGTATCTCACCGCGGTGCCGCCTCACGCAGATCCGACCATCGTGGTGTTGCAGGCAGAAACGGAATTCGTCAGAGAAGACAATTTCGTGCCATTCCGTTGTCCAGGTGTGGCGTTCAACGGACTACTGCCGCTGCACTCGCCGGTGGTGTAACGTCAATAGCAATCGGAGCAATGGGCGCCGTGCGACAAGTCCCCGCTCCTGTATACGACGTCGAACGGCACTTGTTGACACAGGTTGTTGCGCAACACACCCTAATTCCTGCGCTAACGTTCGTGATGTGGCGGTGCGAGACGTCAATGCCCGCCGCATAACATGCAGGTCCTCTAGTTCGGTGGTGTGCCGCGGCTGCGGCAATCGCTCACATCGGTCCGTCCGTCCCTCCTGCACCCACCGAATCCATAATCGCCTCACTGTGGCTGGATGTCGTCCCACACGGGCGCCGATGTCTCGGTACGATAAAAAGCTGTAGCGTTAAGCTACTATTCGTCCTTTGTCGAACTCCGAAACGTTGTGGAATGACTGCCGTATTCTGCGACGAGGCATCAGGAAGCTTCCCACGCATAGGACCGGCAGCACAACACACTTCCACTATTTACACCCCGCCTTATGTGCACCCTTTTCTTATAATGCTTCTCGGTGGCGTACCGGGCGCCCATGATTTGCATATGCCCTGCAATGCTAATCGTTTGCATGTCCTCTCGCGGGCGACGCATACTGCGAATTTCAGGCCAATCGGATGCTTCCTTCTTGGTGTTGCATTTTGGGTGGCCAGCAGTGTATATAAGAAAAAACAAGCCAGTAAAACTTACACTATTACCTACTTAACCCAGCTTTTTAGGTTTTTCATTTCGTTTTATTTTCTTCATACATATATACACAGTCTAGTCACATTAGTGTGACCACTACCTACTTTCGACGTCAACAGGGCTTAGCCAAGGAAAGAAGGCACGGTTCGTGAGCTGGCTTAGAGGGTATATAAGGTGCGCTGTAGGCATTCTGACAACATACCACTCGTTGCTATCATGGATAAAAGAAGTAATTTACCAGATTTGCAAGAAGGAGATAATTATCGGCTTTCGGGCCAAGGGTGGCAGTATTACTGAACCTGCGCAGACTGTGAACTGTTCGCGTGCTGCTGCGTTTAAAGTGTATCGTCATTAGCGAAATGGCACCATTGCGTATAAGCGACGTGGAAACTGCGCAGCACCACGTGCCATTGATATGAGAGAGTGGACGTCGGCTGCGAAGGTGCGCGAGGGCCGATCGACACGCTGAAGTGGAGCAACTGACTGGTCGAATGAACCAGAGGTCTACCTGAAGTGTGTCTAGAAAGACAGTTCAGCGAACCCTGCTGCGTATGGGGTTACGATGCAGACGGATGGTCACTGCACCTATGCTAACGAAGGTGCATCGGCAGAAAAAGCTTACATTTGCACGGCACGGAAGTGGACATCCGCTGATTGGCAAAGGATTGCGTTCTCCGATGAGTCACGTTTTCTGCTTTATCGAACGAATGGACGTTGGCATATAAGGCGAGAAATATCGGTGAGCAAACAGTCTTTAACCATTACCGGAAGAACAAAACCTGGTGGGGGCAGCGTAATCGTCTGGGTAATGCTTTGCGTGGCATTCTCTGGGTCCACTCGTACATGCGGAAGGCAGTATGGACGGAATTAGTTATGAATCGATCATTCTAGACCACATACATCCATACAGGCTGATTGTTTTCCATGGGGCGGATGGGATCTACCATCACGACAATGCGAACGTGCCACACAGCTGGCAGAGAACGATGAATACTTCAAAGTACTTCCCTGGACCCCTAATTCCCCAGACTTAAACCCAATTGAGCATCTGTGGGACCACCTAGAGATTGTGGTTCGCTCTATGGATCCTAACTTTTAGCACCTTACTGAGTAACTCCCAGTCCGTCTAGCTGCTGTCAGCGCTGTACGCGGCGGTCACTCTATTAGCTGGTGTTCACAATCGACTCGACCGCGTGTATAGTATTTCGCTGTTGATCACCAACCGAAATTTTGTGAAGAAAAGTCGCGGTACATGGGATGGCCCTTCAGTCCAAAGAAATACAAAAGGACGCTTATAAAAATATTTCAAAATTGATGTAATTTTTAAATGCTTCTATGTTACTGCCAGTGAATAAAGTGCAAAAGTTATTATTTTTTTCAGAATAACCGCAGTTGCGTAGTTAGAATTCACAGTTGCGTAGTTAGAATTCACAGTTCCGTAGTTGGATTCTATTGTATGCATTTCCGTCATTATGCATGCGTCACCCACGGACGTTTGGCGTTGAGACTCACAGCACGTGATCGTCCGCGGGAGCAAAAAATATCGCCTTCGTTGCATCGTATTTTCTCTATTAAAGAAAAAGAACTCCTTTTCAACCGTTTACGGACGACCGTCTTCGTGCTGCGTTCCGTTTTTTTAGCACGTCTTTTGTAAAAAAAATCGTGCTTATGTTACCGGTTTGTCTGTCCGTCAGTCCGTCCGTCCGTCTGTACCCACGCTATCTCTGCAACTAATAGTCCGATTTGAAAAATTTGAAAAATTCTTTTTGCATTGGAAAGTTTGAAATATGCGAATGTTGATCCTTCATTTTTTTTTACGATGCACAACTTTGCCGCTAGAGGGCGTAAATGCAGATGATGTCGAATTCAAAAATACGTTTTATTCCACATATTTGCTTCTACACATCCGATTGAAAAAATTATTTTATCTTTCGATTCCATTTATGTCGAAGAGTATTTTAGATATAGTTACTTTCACAAATCACGCATAGATTTTCCGCTAGAGGGCGTAAAAGTAAATTACATTTTCCCAAATAACTCTTCTTCTAAAACTCCGATTTGAAAAATTTTTGCTTCCGCGGATGCACCTCGTGATAGAAACTCTTTTGCACATAATTTCAGCTTTTTGGTAAAGAGTGATTTTGCCACCAGGGGGCGTAAGTGTTAAGTTTTGCTTCTGATGTATTTGCCATAAAATCTGAGCTTCTAAAATATCGATTGAAAAAATTCTTTCGTGGCCCAATGCCACTGACATCTGTAAATCTTTTTGGAATATTTTCTTTGTAAAATATTTCAGTTTCTCCGCCAGGGGGCGTAGATGTATATTTTATTTTTGCCAATATCTCTACTTCTAGGAGTACGATTAAAAATTCCTTCTTTGTTGCATAGTGTTTTCAGTGTGACACGTTTTACATATAATTTCAAAATTTTCAAGTGATTCATAGATTTTCGCTAGGGGGCGTATTGGTAAATTGAATATTCCCCTATATCTCTGCTTCTAAATCTCCGATTTGAAAAATTCTTTCTGCACCGGATACAGCTCCTGATGGGAAATCGTTTGCACATAATTTCTAATTTTTGTAAAAAAAAAATAGTTTGGCCGCCAGGGAGCGTAGACCTTAATTTCCGCTTCTGATGTATTTGCAGCAAAACACGAGCTTTTAAATTTTCGATTGAAAAAAACGTTGTTTGTAGACCGATGGTACTCATGTCAACAAACCTTTTTAGAAACTTTTTCTTCATAAAATACTGCATGGTTTTTACGACAGGGGGCGTAGATGTATATCTTATTTTTGTCAATATCTCTACTTCTAGGAGTCGGATTCGAAAAATTCCTACTTTGATGGATAGTGTTTCCAGTGTGACATTTTTTTCATATAATTTCAGAATTTTTAAGTAATTCGTAGACTTTCCGCTAGGGGGCGTAAAGGTAAATTGATTTCCCCCTAAATCTCCGATTTGAAAAATTCTTTCTGCACCGGATACAGCTCTTGATGAGAAATCCTTTGCACATGATTTACAATTTTTGTAAAAAATGGTTTGGCCACCAGATCGCGTAAGTCTTAATTTCCGCTTCTGATGTATTTGCAGCAAAATATGAGTTTCCAAAATCTCGATTGAACAAAAAGTCGTTTGTTGGCTGATACTACTCACGTCGACAAACGTTTTAGTAACATTTTCTTCTTGAAATAATGCATGGTCTCTGCGCCAGGGGCGTAGATGTATATCATATTTTTGTCAATATCTCTACTTCTAGGAGACCGATTTGAAAAATTCCTGCTTTGTTGGATAGTGCTTCCGATGCGAAATGTTTTTCCTATAAATTCAAAATTTGCAAGTAAATCATAGACGTTCCGCTAGGGGCACAAAGGCAAAGTGCGTTTTCTGCGTTATTTCTGTTTCTAAAACTCCGATTAGAAAAATTCTTCCTGTATCGCATACAAGACCTGATGGAAAATATTTTTCACATAATCTCTAATGTTTGGTAAAGAATGGTTTGGCCACCAGGGGGCATAAGTGTTAATATCCGCTTCTGATATATTTGTAGCAAAATCTGGGCTCCTGAAAACTCTACTAATTTTTTTTTCTTGGACCGATATCGTTCGTATGGGAAAACCTTTTGGAATACTTTCTTCCTAAAATAATGCATGGTTTTTCCACCAGGGAACGTAAAGTCACACCTTATTTTTGTCGATATCTCTGTTTCTAAGAGTCCGATTTGAAAAATTCTTTCTATTTTGGAGAGCGTTTCCGGTGTAAAATGTTTCTCATTTAAATTCATGTTTTTCTTAACGCATTAATCTGCAACCATAGGGCGTAAGCTCACGATTCCGTTTACAGCAATATCTGAGAAATTAAAAACCGATTGAAAACCTTCTTTCTTCCATCAGATACTATTGTTTTCCATACCGGTTACATTGACTTTGAATAGCTTTGATAAATTTAATTTGCGTCAGAACGGATTCAAAAGACGTGCTTATTACATCCAAAAATTCGGTGTTATCTTTCTTGTTTTATGTTTTTTTAACCAATTCCTGCGAATATTCCTAATATACGACATTTTCTGACAATTACGACCAGGAATTTATAAAATCCAAAGTGCCGTGAAATGTTGTTTTGTTTTAATTATCCTCATTGACGTATGATTCACAGAACCTAAATTTACAACTTTTAAACATATAATCCGTGGATCATACGATAAAAGTTCGGTACATATATTTCCTTAACTTAATTTACATTCAACTAAATTATACATATTTTTAAATTAAACTTACCAGAAATAATGGAAGTTCTATAGTTTGATTGTATATCCTGCGACATATATGCATCTCATGTTTTATTCTGTAAATATTACGTGTTCGAAAACTTTCATCACCTAAAGTATTTTACTGAGCAGCAAAAGGGGAAAACCATGGGGAGAAAAGCATTACATCAAGATCTTTATCTGTACTCAAAGGACCGTCTGAAAGCATCGGTAGAAGAGCCAACCCATTCATTTACGATTGTCTATCCAAGGCATTTTTTCATAGTCGTGCCGGTTGAAACATAAATAAGATTCTTATTGCTGTCGAGACACGATTAATATAGGGAATAATGCAACTTTAAAAGACGATACCTTTATTTACAAATAAAACCAGCTAAAAACAGGTAGCAAGATCTTTCAGACCCAATATGGGATGATGACGGACCCATAGTGTGTCTGAAAGAATCTTGCTACTTGTTTTTATCTGGTGTAAATAAAAGTATCGTCTTTTAAAGTTGCAATCATTCCCTATATTAATCGTGTCTCGACAGCATTAAGAATCCTATTTATGTTATGTACGGTTGTCTAGTTTTCTTCTTTAAAAGGGATTAAACCCATTTTACCATTGAAAATTATCATTTATTTGCCGTTGAGACTGGGAGATAACCCAGTACTTGTAATAGCCTCCAAATAGTTGAGTAGAATACTTGGTCACAAGCAACAAGATCTATTGTAACATCGTCAAGTATTACTTTTTCTGGAGTTTGTTTGTGTTTATGTTTCTCTCCGCGTAAGATATACTAACTTTATTATTGTACAAACCACAGATTTTAAAAATAACGTTCTAAGTGAGGCAGTTGATTTACTTTGTTTAGGTAGATCGTATTGCACAGACCGCTGTGTTCACCAATGAGTACAGGCAGGCAACGAGAGAAGCAGAAGAGAACACACATAAAGATTTGATGATCAAAGACAAAATCTTCAACGTGCAGTTACTGAATATAATCAAATTCAGCAGATACAGCTAATCTGATTGATATCACAAACTTCAAGAGAAAATGTCATAAAACCTAAGTATTTTTTTAAGATTTTAAGGAAACAATAAATAAATTTGCTGCGGAAAATCCTGGAACGTTCTTACTTTACAGATAATTAATTTAGTGATGCAATATCACAACGCTTTTATTGAAAAAAGAAAGAAATCGCATTTCTAATGAATAAAATCTTCAAGAAAACTGACGAAGTAGTAAAATCATTTACTAGCATTCTTGTCACATTGCGAAAGCAGCGAAATCGAGGTTGTTAAAAACAAACTAACTTAGAACATTTCGCAAGCTTCCAGGAGATTTATACTGTAAACCATGCTTGCTCAAAAGTTAAAAAAAAAACAGGAATCAGATTTACAGCAAAAAGGGGAAAGAGTATTAACTTCTTCTTGAGACTTGACTTAACGGGACGAAATCTGTAGCAATTCCGTTAATGGTCTCGAAACGGATTTCTTTCCCAAATTGAAATCCTTCCTTTCGGCAAAAGACGACATTCGATTTTGTCAATAAGCCTCTGCATCTTCGAAGAATAAATGTATATACCTTCTCTTCCTTTACTTTTTTCTATTCCGGATTACTTCCTTATTAGGCTTTGATCAAAATCAGAAATTTCTAAAAACGCTAAAGGAAGTTCGACGATCATTCAACTTCATAAAAATAATATTGAAGGGAATATTTTCTTCACGTATTCCACTACAGATTATTGATGGGATACATAATTATCTTAGGTTTTCATCATAAGTTTGAATGTTCCTCCTGGTGATCTTCTCGCGCTTGTTTTGAAATTTATCTGAGATGTTTCAGCTGCATTTGAGAGACGCTTTACCTCAGTAAATACAATGTGAATTTTCCATTCACACTTTTCAAACTATCTTGTTTACTATGTATTTATAACTGGATATAACATCATAAAGAAAAAGCAACGTGGAAGGGGTGATGAAAATTGAGAATACGTAATATTCAACGGAAATCTAGGAAGCAGTGTGAAAGCGTTTTGATATATTAAGTCTGACCACAGGTATAATAATGTGTTAATTTTTAAAAGTTGAATATTTTTTGTACAGTATCGAAAAAAGCATTAATAAAATATATTTAATTAGTAATTAGTATATTTATACTAAATATATAAAGTTTACAAAAGGCTGGCAAAATACACTATATTGACAAAAGTCACTCGACACCTAGAACAGAAACATAACATAGCATTTATTGACATACATTAGTACGGTGTCGGTCCACCTTTGGACATAATGCATGCTCTGACCCTTTGAGACATGTTTTCGACAAGGTTTTGGAACATAGCGATAGGTATGCGCTTCCATTCAGTACATAATGCTGTCTCTAACTGTTGCTTAGTAGTAGGCCCTGGTTTCAAACTTCTTATGTGGAGCTCTAATTCATCCCATATGTATTCTATGAGATTAAGTTCAAGGCTATGTGCTGGCCAGTCCACACACGATACGGAATTATCGTCAAACCACGCCGTAACCGTCCTTGATTTATGGCACGTTGAATTATCCTGCTGGCACCGATAAGCCTCGGTTCCACAGTATTGCCACAGATTTGGTAGGGCATAATTGTCCAGAATATCTAGGTAGACCAGCTAGTTAACAGGTTTGTTCAATATGACCAATGGATCGGGACCATACCACGAAAAACACCCCCAAACGAGTACACTGCCAGCTACAAACGTGACCGTAGGAACAGTACACTGTGGTTAATAACGTCCTCCCGGTTGTCGCCGTACCCACACACCGGCATCAGTCTGATGGATCGTGTATCTGGATTCATCAATCCATAGGACCCGTTTCCATTGATCTATGGTCTACGATAAATGTTCTGTACACCATGCTAAACGACGTGTAGCATTCCGAGCGGAGATGAAAGGCTTATGAGCAGCCACACAACGACAGTAACCCACCTTATGAAGTTCCGTGCGAATTGCACGTGTACATACCGAGGTTCCAGCATTTTTACTCACCTGTACACTGAGGTCTTGCGCATTACTGCGATGATTAGCTGTAAAGGCTCTCCTAAGGTTTCGACGTCCTTTATCACTGATTTTCGTTGGTCTGCCCGTACGTTTTGCTGTTTCAGGCACGCCATGTGTCTTCCACGTGTTTAGTACATCAGAAACAGTTGACTTTGGCATATTTAAACGCCTCTCGTTTTCTCTTATGGACAACCCACTAATATAACATCCAACAATATTTCCTTTCTCAAAGTGAGTTTTCTCCCGCCGCGACATTTTCACTCATCCTCACTGGGCGAAATGATCGCGGTCTGCTGCAGGCTTGTTTTTATACCGTTTGCAGCTGTATCGCGCGTCTTAACAACGCAGCAAATCTGTTCATTTGCTTTTGAATGGGTGTCCGGTGAGTTTTGTCAGTATAGTGTATATTACATTACTGTTTCTGAAAATTGCAACACTACTGCCTATATTAACTTGAAACTTTCCAGATATGTGTAGCAGGATATGGCATGTAAATGATTAAAATATCAGGGGAAATATACGTGCGGTTTCGCAGAAGCGCCCTTTGAACTGCGAAGTCATGGATAAGAAGAGTACGCTAAAACAAGATGTTTCAATCGATAAAGACCCGACGTTTAGTCGCGTGAGTGTTTCTTGTGTCTCACTATGCCTTGTTGCCGAAGAAACTCGCATTATAAACACCACATGAATTTGGAACTAGGAAGGACTGTTGGGATGAGAGAAGCTGCATTTTCCAACAACGAAATTGCTACTCTTACGAGACGAAACGCCAGTAGAGAGATTCAAACTTATGGACAGATGAGGCTACGACGCACAGAAATCCTGGGAACGATTATTAAAATTGCATGATTGCACGGAATGATACACACACCTCTACCGCATGGCAGTGGCCGATCACACAGGGACATCCACGGTGTTAGCGCAGTAGTCAAGCACTATCACGAAGCAGCCTTTTTCCTCCAGCAGAGTCCGAATTCCTCTGTCTAACAGAGGACTGGTCGCTATCAGCCCACTGCTTAAACATTTCTTTGAACGTCAGACACAGACTCCTCAAGCTGCAATGCGTTCTCCAACACAAATATTGGCGCGCAGATTGGCAACGGATAGTGTTTTCTCACGAGTCACGATTCAGCTTGATACACCATGATGGTCGCATGTGTGTTAGGAGACATCGTGGCAAACGGCATCTTGCAGCATGGGTTTTGCAGCGTCATACCGGCCAAGTGCCTAGCGTTATGGTTTGAGGCGCCATTCGATTTAATTCACGATCTCGCCTGATGACGTTTTAGAGGCCTAGGTGATACCATTCCTTCAGAGTTGATCTGGCGCTATATTATAGCAAGACAATGTTCAGCCACATGTGACCCGGAATGCGTAAGACTGTTTCCATGCACGGCAGATACCGCTTCTTCTCTGGTTTGCACGTTCGTCGGATATGTCCCTGATAAAAAATGTCTCGGACATTGTAGTTTAGCTACTGGCCCCTCAAGTTACCAGAAATGAACACTGTTCTTGCAGAAAAGCAGCCAGCCAGGCTATTACCCAGGACGATATAAAAAACCTCTCCCATTCAATGCCACGTCGTCTAGACGCTGTTACTCTTGCTCCAGCTGCATTCACATACTATACCGTGCAAATTAATTGGGGCAAGCTATTTTATTCTCAGAATTGTAATGTGATCGCCAGTTGATGTCGGAAACATATGTAAACCCTTTTTAACAGCTGTGAGGTGGTGTGACTGTTAGAACGTGATAGAAAGAATGTGGTTTGACCGGTTTTAAGCAGGAAATAGGCACTTGAGCTTTAGTTGTGAGCTTCCGTGTGTGACAGGTGGATGTTAGTTTTTGCTCTCTGCGAGTACGTGTTGCTTTCGATTATTGAAAAATGGATATTTCCCAAAGGAAGCGTGCAAAAAAATTTGCTCTGAAGGATCACACTTCTATGGCAGTGAGAGATATCGCTTCTGCAGTTGGTGTAGGCAAATCAAGACTGCTTACGCGATGCAATGCATCTGGATCACCGTCTCCAAAAAAGAGAGGTAAATGTGGAAGAAAACGAAAAACAACTCCACGAACCGATAAATATCTAATCAGAAATAGTAAAATGAATCCAAAAAAAAAACAAGCACCGACATTCAAAGAGATTTATTGGCTAGTGGTTGTAATGTTAGTGATTCAACTGTACGCCGTAGGCTTCTGGAAGTTGGCCGGAAGGCAAGAAGACCAACAAAAAAACAATATTTGAATGCAAAAATGAAGATAAAACTTTTTGCATGGGCCAAAAAATATTAAATCATGCACAGCTGACGACTGGAAAAAGGTAATTTTCAGTGATGAAACTCATTTATTTGTGCAGGGTTACCAAGGAAATGTCGTTAGATGAAGCAACTGTGAACCCTTAAGACCTGAGCATTCCAAACAAACTGTAAAACACCCTCTGAAACAGATGTTTTTGGGGGTTTGTTTTAGATCAAATGGCACTGGAAGCTTAGTTCCTCTTCAAGGTATGATGAATTCAGCCAAGTACGTAGAAATATTACAACGTAGGATTATTCCATTCTTGCAAACGTTTGACGGCGCATTTCAACATGACTTGGCCCCGTCAACAATTCGAAATTTGTCAAGAATTTCATGCTGGAAAATCAAATCCATTTGCTTGATTGGCATGGAAATTCTCCAGACTTAAATCCCATAGAAAACTTGTGGAATATTTTGAAGAGACATTTAGGTAAAATGAACTGTACAACCAAAGAACGCATGATAACTAATGCTATAAAAGTGTGGTTCCACGACTATGAAGTCAAAAAATATGTGCACTCAATTAGTGGACTCAATGAAAAAACGAATTCAAGAGGTCATTTCTGCTAAAGAAGGACATACTTCATACTAATATAGGTATTTATCAGTGTATATCAAGGCATAGAATGATATAAAGGCATAGGTTTGGAAACAAAGAGTGATTTTTTACTTTGTTCCAATTAATTTGCAGAGTATAATAATGCTGAGTTTGTGACGTACACTCTAATTTAACTTTCTTTTCCGTTTCGTTCTCTACGTACATTTGAGATCGTTCTCCTTCGCGTTCCTAAAACTTAACTTCATATCCTCTCTCTCGCAGGAGTATGTGTTGGCAACACCCTGAGGTCAGAAGGTATGACGTGTGTATGTGTCCGATGAGGACTGAACGTTATATTGTTTTAGCCACAGCAGTGTGTGGAGATGATAGTAATATGATGACGTAATAGTAGTTGCGGAAGTTAAAGTACTTGAAGTCGGGATTTCTTAACGTCTGCGTATTTAATATTTTGAGTAGGTGTTTTTGTTTCTCGTTAAATGTCCTCTAACAAGTAATTGGAGTTTTCACTAATGTTGTTGAAGACTGAGTCGTGCTAAAGCGGTCTTGCTGAATGAAGACTAATAGTAAATAATCTTTTCTGATGTTATTTGAGTGGCTTCTGATTCGCTTAAAAGTGAAGTTATGACGAACTGATTTGTGTAGTGTTCACACAACTATAATTAAAGGAACATTACAAGTTTTTAAGCGGGAAACATTTGTATAGCCCTACGAACATAATCTGTTATCTCCTGTAACATTAGGAATCTGTGATATAAATTTCAATTTTGTAGCGCGATTTTTCTTGGTGTTGCAATTTCTTTTTTTGATTGGAGATCACCGTGAGCAACTCAGAGGGCTATAAGCAGTCGCCCGTGCCTATTTAGGGCCACTGGTTCCAGGGAAGGGAGAGAGCCAGCGCAGTAAGGCAAAAACAACATCCATGCCTCACCGGGATTCGAACTCGGACCCTTCTCGAACGAATGATCTGAAGCCATCGCTTACACCACTGTGCCACCTGGGTGGCGTGTTGCAATTTGCACATATAGCGGTGAAATTTCGTAAGCAATTAGGTACCTCGCGCGCGTCAGTGACCAAAGGAACGAATTTTATTGTTGATTCTTGCTATGCAATAGTTGTTTTACATAGCTGAAAAAACGACTTTATGGTTCTAAAGTGTGTCTCCTGGGAAAGGAATTTTGAACGGGCAGAAAAATATAAATAAATAACACCATGTTTTCTCGCCAGCGTCTTCCAGGTTCACAGTTCCGTAGATTTGGAAAGCGTTTAACCTTTTGCAGTGTGAAGGGTTGAACGGGATTTCATGACGATTTTCGAGTGCAAACGTACTCACAAGGGAAGTCTTTCAACTGTCACTCTCCAAAATTGAAGAAACTTGGGCAGGAGACAGTACTAAGGGCAAACATCGATGGGTGTATTTCCGTTTTGGGCCCAAATGAACTGACAAAGGTGAACGAGTGATCTGAAAATGGACTTGAAACACAAGTGCAGAAAATCACGAACGTATGAATAAAAAATCAATGGCAATAAGAAAAATTCAACAACATTTTGTTATATCCGTTTATAAAAATTGGATACTGTGAGAGTGATGACGCTTCATTTGATAATGTTGAACGTATTTGTTTTTCGATTTCAACGACAATCTTCAGTACTGTGATAATTTTGGGATCTTGCGTTGTTCTCGTTGTTCCAAATTACTTTGCTTCGGTCATGTGTTCAATGCCACAAATAATCATTTACACCTGTAATAAAGGTTTTTGTTGCTTTTTGTATGAAATGAGCTTATTTTGAATTATGGAGACATCTTTGGGGTAACATATCACGCACCACAACACATGGTAGATGATCTTTCCCACTTGTGCTCTGAGGCCGTTTTCAGACCACACGTGCACTTTGTCAGTTCATTTGGGCCAAACTGGAAATACACCATTTGGTTTTTGCCCTTTGTACTATCTCCTGGCCATTTTTCTTTAATTTTGGAGAGTGACAGTTGAAAAGGCTTTCCTTGTCAGCTGAAAGAAAGATAATCTGGATTTACAAGAATTTTGCAGGAAATGGCGGCGAGAGAGTCACGGAAAAGTACGATGCCACAAGGAATCGTGGATTTCGAACCAGGTGCGATACATTTCCGTGCAAAAATACTGAAACCTTCTGTTAACTGAAAATCGATGAATAACTTATCACACCAACAAGAAGAAAAGCTCGAGATCGAACAACAAAGTTAGCAGTCAAGATTGCTGAGGACGCCAGTCTGAAGGGTGGAGTAAGAAACCCGATGTGAATCGAATCTGTTCCACTGAAGCTCGTATGTGACAAGTCCTCGGCTAATATCGAATTTTTCGTTTATCGTATTTTGTAATAACAAATGTTATGCAGCTTAAAAAATAAATATCTATTGTGCGACATTATCATTTTGTATTATTTAAATGAACGAGAAAACTAAAGACACGTAAATAAATTACCAAAAATCTTAATTTTACTTGGCCTTGAAAGAAGAATAAGAGATCCGGATATCTGGAGTCTGAGTAATTGGATTTCTACGGTACTTAAATATCGTCTCCAAAAAGAAATAGCCGCCCCGGTGGCGCAGTGGTCTAAGGCGCTGGCCTCTGATCATTCGTCCGTAAGGGGCCCGGGTTCGAATCCCGGTCAGGCATGGATGTTGTGTTTGCCTTACGGCACTGGCTCTCTCCCTTCCCTGGAACCAGTGACTCTAAATTAGGGACGGGCGACTGCTTATAGCCCATTGAGTTGCTCACGGTGGTCGTTAAATCTCAAAAAAAAAAAAAAAAAAAAGAAATAGAAAATTCTTATTTACTAACACTCTCTGCTTTGGGTGGAAGATTACGCGGACAAGGACCTGTACAGGGCATGTATTTACATTGCAATGCTAAAAATAGCATTTTGTTCCTGTATATCCGCCAGCAATACTCATTTGTTAAGCTACTTGTTTACGCTTTCCAACAGTAGGTTGAAGAAGCGTATATGCTCCAGCTTTGTCCGTCTGTCCGTCCGCACGATAACTCGCGTAAAAATGTTTTATTTTCGATGAAATATTAGTATGTGGGAAGGGACTACCTGGGAACAAACCCTATTGAAAATGGGTGAACTGGGCTCAAAGGTGAGAACATAGGAGCGGGATCCATTCCATTGCTCTTATGCGTCATAACTTACGTAAAAATGGTTCGATTTCGATGAAATTAGAGCATGTGGAAGAGAACCACCTGGGGATAAAACTTATTGAAAATGTGCAAAATGGGGTCAAAGGTCAGGACATGGGAGCGGAATTCATTCCATTGTCCTCATGCCTCATAACCTACTTACAAAGGCTTCGATTGCGACAGAACTTTATCATATTGTTTCGGAGGTATACTCAACCAAGGCTGTTGGATATCATCGAAATGGGATCAAAGGTCAGGACACAGAAGGGTGATTTATTCCACAGGCATAACTTCAACAATAACTTGGGTAATTATTTCGTACCTTCAGTAATATCTTGGGTAATTATTTCTGGTACGTTGGAAAGCGTATAATAGTCAATGTGTTGCATGATTTTACTAACTTGTTTTTCAATAGATAACTACTCTGTGTTTTGATAGATTCGCGTTGCAAAAAGGTTTTCTTCCTGATTGTTGTTTTACTTTGAGAGTTTAAACTGGACCCTAAATCTCTATACACAGTACCGCAATTATGTAATCAGACGGATTTTTTTTCAAAGTCTCCTGTAAAACACACGGGTCGGGAAGGCATGTTTTTTATAAGTCACTTGTCAGCTATGAAATGACAACAGCGTTTCCGTGAGACTTGCGTAGATGATTATTTACGCAGTGCATGACGTCATTTGGTGGAAGAACATTGTTACAGCTCTGTCATGAAGCAGCATAGAGCAAATATGCGGTTCTGTTTGCAAATCAGTAAAATAGCATCTGATACAGTCGAATTTTTGTGTGCGATGCTTATGGAGGTAATTGCCCATCTCGTCCGACAAACATTCCGATGGTATGTACGTTTCAGGGATAGGTGGAAAGACTTGGAAAACGACGAAACGTTCGGACACCCGATTTCAGTGGTGGGTCTAAACTTTTCGAAAAACTTCGCGAAAGGATAAAATCTGTACATTGTGTCACCTAGAGGCTGGCGTGAATAAAAAGATGATTCGTCAAATTTTAGTGAAGGATCTGGGCAAAAAAAAAAAAAAAATAGTTCTCGTTTTAATCTGAATCCTTTGTTAGACGAGCAGAACATGCACGATTGGAATACGCAAAATACATCCTGGATACTGCAGAAACATTGCGAAATCTTCTCCAAAGCATTGTGCCAGGTGACGAGACATGGTGTTCTTGTTATGATCCTTAATCGAAGCGTCATAGTGCTGAGTGGAAGCCGCAACAGTCACCCAGAGGAAAGAAGCTGCAGAAATCCAAAATCAAGAAAATGCTTGTGTGCTTTTACGCCGGGAAGGAAATTCTGCATCAGTGGTTCAGTACTCACGGTACAAAAGTCCCTGGCAATACTTACACATTCATTCTGGAGTAATTGTGGAAGAGGGTTGTTCGTGTCAGGCCTGGGAAGAAAATCGGGCAATGGTCCATTCTTCGAGATACCAAAAGATAAGACTCTGCAAGTCCTTCCTTCCTTCCATTGACATCATCCGTACAAAAAGATGAGGATCTGCAAGTCCTTCCTTTCATAGACCTCTTCTGTAGAAAAAGATGAGGCTCTGCAAGTCCTTCTTTTCATTGACATCTTCTGTAGAAAAAGAAGAGGCTCTGCAAGTCCTTCCCTTCATTGACATCTCCCGTACAAAAAGATGAGGCTCTGCAAGTCTTTCCTTTCATAGACATCTTCCGTACAAAATGATGAGGCTCTGCAAGTCCTTCCTTTCATAGACATCTTCCGTACAAAAAGATGATGTTCTGCAAGCCGTTCCTTTCATTGAGATCTTCCGTACAAAACGATGAGGCTCTGCATGGCCTTCCTTTCATTGACTGATCGTGCCACCTCTTGTGTTAACGCCGGAGGAACGTACTTCAAATAAAATACATAGGTCTTATTAATTAATTGCAGCATTGTGTCTAAATGAAACTAATAATGCATAATTCCTGAAGTACTCGAAAAGCATTTACTCTAAAAAATTTCATTAATGTGATAGATTGAGTGTCAAATTACGAATCGTCGTCCCGGTGGCTCAGTGGTCTAAGCACTGGCTTGTGATCATTCGTCCGGGATGGATTCTGGTTCGAATCTCGGTGAGGCATGGATGCTGTGTTTGTCTTACGGCACTGGCTCCCTCCCTTCCCTTGAACCAATGGCCGTAAATTAGGGACCGGCATCTGCTTATAGCCCATTGAGTTGCTGACGGTGGTCGCTAAACCCTCAATCAAAAAAGAAAAGACGAATCAATTTATGTAACATATGAATACGCTAGCATGAAACGAACATTTGATTAAAGTTTTTTTCTTGTTTTCCGGGAGGGAGTGTTCATGACCAAAGTGAGCAAATCAATAGACCCTGTTTGCACGTCCCTAATTCGGGTCTACTGGTTCCATGGAGGAGACACAGCCATTGTAGTTAGATAAGTACACCGCCCATGCCTCATCCGACATTCAGGCTCAGACTCATGTAGGACGAATGAACCAAAGCTAGCGCTTCAGAACAATAGACCACCAGGGAGCAAAGAGGTACCTATTTCACAGAATTTAAGTAACAAGTAATGAATGACAATTTCTTTGGTCCATTCGTCCTGCACGAAATTGAGCCTGGATCTCTGAGGTTTCTCTGATAATTGTTATAAAGAAATGCATATCACTGGTAGTAATGTAAACTGAATCTCAAGTACAATCTCTGAAAAAACGAATTTTAAACTGTCGTTTAGATCACATTTTCTTTTCTTTTCTTGAAAATCAGTCGAACATTTCCTCCGTCCAGTTTAAATTGGCATTTGGAAATGCTTTCGGTCTTCCAAAATTCTTTATTGTGATATGGACTCAAAACTCAGACGACAATGTTTTGAAATACGTTATTTTCTTATTACAATTCTCAGAAAACTAGTAACTTAACAATAGATTTGTAGGAAAAAAATCGAACCGCGCTATTTTGGGACATGGGCATCTTTCCCTCTGGCGCTGGGATTCCGGTTTTATTTTCCTGCATGGACAAAGCTGATTTCTCATATTTCCTGCTCAAAAAAATCTGGTATTGAATGTTTTGAGATTATGGCTCCGTCGTATTTCACGGTTCAGAGATTTTCAGCCGATGCAACAATCTCTGTATGTTTCCTAATACTTCTTTACGTTTCGCTAGCTGGATTTATGTAGTAATATGATTTGGGTGACCTCTTATCGATTCCCGGATTTAGTTGTGTGGAAATCTTGGCTTATGTCCCATAAAACATTTCCACTATTTCGGTCCAGATACTTTTTTACCCATAATTTACACCTAATATAAGAATATGGAACATATTTTAATATAAAATATACTATGCTAGATTCGGGATAGACAAATCGTCTTAGAATTGAATTTTGGGTATAAATTTTGAGACAGTTTCGCAATTCGGGGTTTAGATGAAATGAAAGCAAAACTGTTACTTTAGTGGTTTGCTGATATTGTCAGTTTTGTACTATTTACTAATCGTATTTAATGTACTAACTGGAAATTACGATTGAAAAAAACATTACCAGTTGTTGTGTGCAGTGATGTCTTTTGTTAAAATTCTCAAACTTGCTGCTCAAGTTTCAAAACACTGTACTTTAAAAAAAACAGGGAGAAAGGTTCTTGTAAAGGTCTGGTTTTACTTAACCTAATAATAACATTTCGCATTAAGAAGCTATGTACTATTGATCATATTCAAAGCAAACGAATTGGTCATAATAGCCAGTCAATCGAAATCGTGTTCATACCCAATGAAATCGAATACAAGTTTCTCACACGTTTATCTAATTTAACTTGCCTTTTGAGTTTCTGTGTTCATGTAGATTTTGTTACTACTCCATTAAAGTTACCTTCCAAACGACTCATAACTTCTCCGAGTTTCCCTATACGCTTTGGCGACAATGACAGAATATTAAAAAGTAAATTAAAGTATGTCGAAGGCAAAAATTGTGAAGAGTATAGAGATTGTAAAAGTTGCAAAGAACTTCTTTATGCTATCCTCAGGGCATATATATTTTTCTGGTTGTTCCCTGGATGCTACGAATGTCTAAAGCGTATGTACGATTGCTCCTTCGTACCATTTATGATAAGTATAACAATTTCCATAATCGAATTCGGCATTTAGACAGAATAAATCACTAGAATTTCATCGCAGGTTGTTCTTATTCATGCAAACATTGGCCGTAAGTAAACAGAAGTTTTGCAATCCAAATTTTAGAAGTAGAGAGTCCTCATAGCAAAATTCCTGAAATTTACTCCCCCTTATAGAAAACTCTGCATCAAAAGAAGCTCAGAAATATGTGTGGGCATGGCTGTTTAAATATACCAAACGTATCTTTTATGTTGTACATTTCGCAGCGCATATATGGTTCTAAATGTTAATACACTGCAAAGACCACCAGCGAGGAAATAATCTATTAATATTTTTCGACAGCCGCAAATGTTTCTAGGGTCTGCTGCTAGAACAAATCTTCTACGCTGTTCTGCCCTGCATATCTTTCCTTCTTGCTTTGGTTTCGTGTGAACCAATATATTCTGTCGCTACCTTTTTCTCAGCCTTCCTGCTGCCCTATCATGCACAATTTTCACTGCTTTTCGAATTCAGTTATTTTCTTCTTCTTCTTCATATACGCGGCAAATCTTACATGACTCCCTTTGAATATTTCAGTTATTCTCGAATTCCGAGTTCTTTCTCCCGTACTCACGATTTTCTAATTTTTTATATAATAGTTCCGTGATATCGTTTTTCATATATCTAAATATTGTCATTTTCTTTCTTACCATTTGTTTACCTCTTTTAAGAGGTGAACTTTTAAGAGGTAAACAACTGGTAAGAGAGTTGTCAGCTCTTACCAGTTGTTTACTTATTTTAAGAGATAAACAATTGGTAAGAACTGACAACTTACCGACTGGTAGAGCCAACAACTTACCGTGTAGAGCTAACAACTTAAACAACTGGTAGAGCTAACATCTTAAACAACTGGTAGAGCTAACAACTTACCGTGTAAAAGAGCTGGCGTTCAGCCAGCTGAGTTGTATCCATCCGTCCGTCTGTGAATACCAAATTTCTGCAATTATTAGTCTGATTTGGAAACAACTTGCATTGGAAGCTTGAAATATGAGAAAGATAAGCCTTGCTTTCCGTTAGAATTTAGATCGGACATGCTGTTCTGACTTAAACCACAGATTATTGGGTGGATAAATTTCTGAGGAGTTTGGAGATATTCCTCATGTACTGCGAAGCATTCTCCAACAACACGGGTAGTAAGGAGTGGAGCATTAACCCACTGAAAGAAGGCACTGCTAGAGGGAACATGCATGTTCTGCAATGAAGTTTAGGTAGGTGGTAGAAGTCGTAATTTCCTGCACATCGATGACTGGACCGAAGGTTTCGGAGCAGAAAATTGCCCAAAGAATGGCACTTTCTTCACCAGCATGTTTTCGTGTCACAGTACATCCTGGTTCCAATACTTCCCCAGGTAAGCAACGCCCACCAGTCTGGCCGTTCATGTGGAGCAACAGGAAAGGAGATCCGTCGGAAAAACAACCTTCCCCCAATAATTCAAGGTCAACCTTTGATGTTCACGTGCCCATTGTAGGTGCTTCCGACGGGGCACCAAGATTACTACGAACACTCAGTGAGGCCAGCGGCCACGCAGCCCTATTTTCAGGTTTCCATGTAATGTACACATCACATTGTTTCCGTCATCATCATTCGATGTACTGGCGAGTTTGCGCCACACTATCCCTACTGTATACTGGACTATACTGGGTATACTGCACTATAACTACCCACACAGCACAGAATATTTCGTATATGCTACAATTACGTAGAATTGAAACATTGAGACTTTTCAGATACGTTGCGCAATGTAACAGTAATGTTCCGGAAACATTACATAACTTAGAAACATAACAGATACGTTACAGTGAAAGGTCTTTGTAACTTCAACTACCAACTTCATGTTACTGTTACATATCTGAAAGATATTTGTGATATCATCATGTTACTGTTACGTAATAATAGGGAGTTTCTGTAAAAAGAAAACCGTCCACGTGCTGCCTCAAGGACGGATGTGGTCGATTCCTGGTCAATCATGATGTCAGTCGCAGCCATTTATTTTCTACGTGATCTTCTTAACCGTATTTTGTCCGCCATTTTCTCTTTGTGTTCAACCATAACATATTGTGTGCCACGTGGTCCTGCCGAACATGTTATGTTCGCCATTTTTTTTTTTTACCTCCCCGCATGGTCTCACCGATAACTTTTGTACGCCATTTTGTTTTTCCCCTTCAGGAAATGTACCTTTTAATGCATATCTTACTCTATTTATTATTTTTTTTCTGCTTTGCGAATACGTCAATTTTTATTAGAAATGCATTATTTTTTCCACGGATCATTTTCTTTTTCTGCAGGATGACTTACATTTCTTCATGATTAATCAACAAAATGTACCTTTTAATGCATATCTTACTCTATTTCTTATTTTCAAAACTTGCGTAGTCGTTAAACTTCTTAATATATCAACATTTTTAGTTTTTCTACCTTTACAAATTAACAACTATTTTTATTGAGCCTTTATTTTCTGATTAAACCGAAATCCGGCTCCATTAAACCCAAATCCAGGTACAGTGGAGAAGGTAACCCTTAAATGCTGCCAACTGATGGTTCACATAACATGTTTGTAGAACCAGACAGTATGTGTCCAATTCCTTACTTCGCAGTGCAAGCTTTTGTCTCGGCCGTCTCACTCACACTAAAGCATGAAACATTTCTGTAGCTGTCCAAAACAAAACAGGCGAATCATTTTAAAATCACTAGTGGGAAACCATCCATATTCCTCATATTCCAACCTAATTAATTAAAACTTTCACGTGACCTTTTTAAATCTAAAGAATGTGCCATGGAGTATTCATCTGCATTCCCATTATATAGCAAAACAGCTTTCAGGCTGTTTATTAATGGCTCTGTTAGAAGAGCCATTAAATAAACGCCCTTAAGAGCGTGTGTAAACAGCATTTAAATGTTTCATTATTTCAGATGTACTATTAAAATATGCCAGAATCTACCACACGTTAAGGAGAACTATACAAAGAAAAATCTGTTTTAGGTGATAAAAGCTTTTTGGAGCTATGCATCTTTCCCGACAGCAGTAAAGAAAATCCCAAGAAAAAAAATTTGATGTGACGGAAATGGGTAACGGAAATAGTCAAAACAATTGTTGAGATCTGATTTTTGAATGTTGTCCCATGAAGTGACGCAAATGGTTAATTTCCTTGTCACACAACAATATGTTTTTTCTTAAACTATCACCGAGCTTTATTTCATGACGTTTTCCATAAACGTAACAACATCTCGTTGCAATTTGCGAAAAATACGAGAACCTGATTCTAAATTATGTGATAAAATCCATTGCAAAAATGCATTTTTAATGCTGTGAAAACGGTACGCCGTCGTAGCGAAATTTGCCTCACCTCGATCTCCTTCCAAAGGGGTGAGGTTATCTGCTAGGCTGCTACTGACGAAAGCTTTAAAATGATGTATAACACAATGGGTTGTAACCTGTAGACATCCTAATCCAAGAGTTACCAATCCTCCTCATTAATGGAGTTACGAAAGTCAATCTTGCGCATGTGCAGATGGACTTTCGTAACTACATCATATTTCATAGGTGTCAGGGTTGTTTCTTACGTTCACCTGAATCTGAATAATATATTGTATAATAATAATGAATATTGTTTCTGAAAAACTAAGCAGTCGAAATACCAATTATTGCCACCTCAGTAGTTTTGTAAATATTTGATTTTGTGACTTATTTATCTTCTTTCATTAGTTTCATGATATTAATATTCATTAAACCACCTAACAGGGTACCGCTGAATTTCAGGAATTAGGAAATTATTGTTTGTTATTATGATTTATTTCCACTTAGCGTGTACCGTACTGTGGCTCTGTGTAGTCGTGAATGATGTGAATAAATGCAGTGTGTGTGTGCGTAAATAAATTCATACTCTCTGATCACTCGTTTCAATTTACACCCAGAAAAATCTTGACGTACAAAAGATACGTACCACAAAGAATACCAGTGTCCTCTTCAGATTTTTTGTTTTCATTTCAGTCCAGAACTCAGAAGCTCAGCACTCTTTGGGTACATTCATGTCTCATACAATCTCATTAAGTTCTGCCTGCGTAAGCATTAGTGTGGAGTGTTTTTACTGACCTCAGGCATGTGGATTTCCAATTCTTTCGTCTAATTCACTGTCATTTTCTGTATCCGTTAATTCAGTTGGCAGCCGAGGGAAAGGAAGAACATTTCCGTGAGGTACTGCTCTAATTGCAGAAGGAAAAGGCTATGTAAAATAATACGTATTACTACATTATATTTTATATAATATATCTCATATATATATATATATATATATATCATCATCATCATCATTGTCAACCATTATCAATCCACTGCTGGACGAAGGTCTCCCCAAGTTTCCTCCACAACGGTCTGTCTTGTGCCAGTCTCCTTAATGTCACTCCCGCATATTTACGAATTTCATCCACCCATCTCCCATGTGGTCTTTTTCTGGGTCTTTTCCTGTCCCTTGGAATCCAATCTAAAATTTCGGCTGTCCATCTATGGTCTGTCCTTCTGGCAGTATGTCCAGCCCATTGCCATTTCAGGGATTTAACCCTGATCATGATGTCTTCCACTCTCGTCATTTTTCGGATCCACGAGTTTCTCTTCTTATCTCTCCTGGTTATACCAAGCATGCACCTCTCCATGCTATTTTGAGTTGTCTGCAGCCTTTGTATGTCTCTTTTAGTTAAGGTCCACGTCTCTGCACCATACGTAAGCACTGGAAGGATGCATTGATCAAACACTTTTCTTTTAAGACATAATGGCATATTGCTCTTGAAAATTATGCTGTTTCTTCCAAAAGCTCTCCAGGCAAGTTTTGTACGCCGATTAATTTCTTCATCAATGTGACCCTCACTTGATATCTGCTGTCCAAGATAAACATACGTATCTGTTATTTCCAGTTTTTCTCCATCAATCGATAAATCTTCATTTCTTGTAAAAGCATTGAACATCACTTTTGTCTTCTGAAAGTTCATTTTCAATCCCACTTCTTTACTCTTGTCAGCAAGTTCCTGGATCATACTCTGCAGCTCTGATGGGGTAGTTGCAAAAATGACTACGTCATCAGCAAAACGAAGGTGGGTTAGATAATCGCCATTAATCTTTATCCCTTTGTTTTCCCAGTTCAGTGATTGAAAGACATTTTCCAATGTGGCATTAAAGAGCTTCGGAGATATGGTGTCACCTTGTCTCACTCCCTTTCCAATTTTTATGTGTGTTGTATTTTCAAACAGCCGAATCTTTGCACTTGCATTTTCATAGATGTTATTAATAATATTAATGTATGCATCTTCAATACCGCAGGATTTCAGAGCCGTGGTAACTGCTGATGGTTTCACCGAATCAAAGGCTTTTTCATAATCGATAAAAGCCATGCACAATGGAAGTTCATATTCCCTCGCTCTTTCAATTAGTTCTCTCAGTACGTGGATATGATCTATTGTGCTGTAGCCACTCCTGAATCCAGCTTGCTCTCTCGGTTGAGCCATGTCCAGTGTTACCTTCAAGCGGTGTGAAAGAACTTTAGTGAAGATTTTATAAACCACTGATAGGAGGCTGATAGGTCTGTAGTTCCTGAGATCCTCAATGTCACCTTTTTTATGTAGCAGGATCATTGTAGCATTGTTCCAATCCTCAGGAATCTTCCCTTCATTAAGGCATCGAGTGAAAATTTGGGCGAGTACTGTTTCGATTTCTCCACTTGCTTCTTGTATGATGTCTATAGTAATTCCATCTTCTCCTGGAGCTTTCCCCCGCTTCATGTTCTTGATTGCATGAGCAACTTCTGCTGGGAGGACTGGAAGAACTCTGGTACCTTTCATGATGTCTGGAGTACATGTATCATCCCTTTCTTATAATTTGGAGTAGAAATCATTCACTCTTGTCAAAATTTCGCCTCTATTTCTTGTTATAGAACCATCTTCTTTTCTCAGAGCCATAATCTGTTTTCTTCCCTTACTGAGATGTCCCTTTGCTATCTTAAGGCTTTGGTTGTTTTCAATTGCTTTCCTCACTAGCTCACAGTTGAATTTCCTTACGTCTTCAGTGATACTTTTTCGTGTTGTCTTGCATAGCTCTATATATTCCACTTTGGAAGTCACATCTTCTTTAGTTGTCCTCACCGGCATGCCAAGAAAACATTCCCCAAACCATAATGTTGACTCCACCAGCTTGAAGGGTTGTATATATCATCATCATCATCATTGTCAACCATTATCAATCCACTGCTGGACGAAGGTCTCCCCAAGTTTCCTCCACAACGGTCTGTCTTGTGCCAGTCTCCTCCATGTCACTCCCGCATATTTACGAATTTCATCCACCCATCTCCCATGTGGCCTTCTTCTGGGTCTTTTCCTGTCCCTTGGAATCCAATCTAAAATTTCGGCTGTCCATCTATGGTCTGTCCTTCTGGCAGTATGTCCAGCCCATTGCCATTTCAGGGATTTAACTCTGATCATGATGTCTTCCACTCTCGTCATTTTTCGGATCCACGAGTTCCTCTTCTTATCTCTCCTGGTTATACCAAGCATGCACCTCTCCATGCTTCTTTGAGTTGTCTGCAGCTTTTGTATGTCTCTTTTAGTTAAGGTCCACGTCTCTGCACCATACGTAAGCACTGGAAGGATGCATTGATCAAACACTTTTCTTTTAAGACATAATGGCATATTGCTCTTAAAAATTATGCTGTTTCTTCCAAAAGCTCTCCAGGCAAGTTTTGTACGCCGATTAATTTCTTCATCAATGTGACCCTCACTTGATATCTGCTGTCCAAGATAAACATACGTATCTGTTATCTCCAGTTTTTCTCCATCAATCGATAAATCTTCATTTCTTGTAAAAGCATTGAACATCACTTTTGTCTTCTGAAAGTTCATTTTTAATCCCACTTCTTTACTCTTGTCAGCAAGTTCCTGGATCATACTCTGCAGCTCTGATGGGGTAGTTGCAAAAATGACTACGTCATCAGCAAAACGAAGGTGGGTTAGATAATCTCCATTAATCTTTATCCCTTTGTTTTCCCAGTTCAGTGATTGAAAGACATTTTCCAATGTGGCATTAAAGAGCTTCGGAGATATGGTGTCACCTTGTCTCACTCCCTTTCCAATTTTTATGTGTGTTGTATTTTCAAACAGCCGAATCTTTGCACTTGCATTTTCATAGATGTTATTAATAATATTAATGTATGCATCTTCAATACCGCAGGATTTCAGAGCCGTGGTAACTGCTGATGGTTTCACCGAATCAAAGGCTTTTTCATAATCGATAAAAGCCATGCACAATGGAAGTTCATATTCCCTCGCTCTTTCAATCAGTTCTCTCAGTACGTGGATATGATCTATTGTGCTGTAGCCACTCCTGAATCCAGCTTGTTCTCTCGGTTGAGCCATGTCCAGTGTTACCTTCAAGCGGTGTGAAAGAACTTTAGTGAAGATTTTATAAACCACTGATAGGAGGCTGATAGGTCTGTAGTTCCTGAGATCCTCAATGTCACCTTTTTTATGTAGCAAGATCATTGTAGCATTGTTCCAATCCTCAGGAATCTTCCCTTCATTAAGGCATCGAGTGAAAATTTGGGCGAGTACTGTTTCAATTTCTCCACTTGCTTCTTGTATGATGTCTATAGTAATTCCATCTTCTCCTGGAGCTTTCCCTCGCTTCATGTTCTTGATTGCATGAGCAACTTCTGCTGGGAGGACTGGAAGAACTCTGGTACCTTTCATGATGTCTGGAGTACATGTATCATCCCTTTCATATAATTTGGAGTAGAAATCATTCACTCTTGTCAAAATTTCGCCTCTATTTCTTGTTATAGAACCATCTTCTTTTCTCAGAGCCATAATCTGTTTTCTTCCCTTACTGAGATGTCCCTTTGCTATCTTAAGGCTTTGGTTGTTTTCAATTGCTTTCCTCACTAGCTCACAGTTGAATTTCCTTACGTCTTCAGTGATACTTTTTCGTGTTGTCTTGCATAGCTCTATATATTCCACTTTGGAAGTCACATCTACTTTAGTTGTCCTCATCTCTCTTCTTTTTTGCATCAACATTTTGGTTTTTCCTGATAATTTGTTCACATGCAACTTGTTCTTAGACCCAGCTAATTTTGTTGCTGTTTCCATTAGAGCTTTGGTTACTTTTCTGTTAACTTCCGAAATATCCACTTCTTCCGATGTTAGGCCTTCTAAAGCAGAGAATCTGTTCTTCAGTTCCAACTTGAAAGTATTATGGTGTTTTTTAAGGTTGGTTATGTCAATACATTTTGTTTGTCTTATGAGCTTGCCACGTTCCAGTTTAGTGTTGAGGTGCATCTTACATCTCACCAATCTATGGTCACTACCTGTGTTGAACTTGTTCAGCACACTGCAGTCTTCGATGACGAATTTTTTGTTACACATAATAAAATCAATTTCACTTGTCGTCCCAATTGGATGTCTCCATGTCCATTTCCTGTGTGGCTTTTTCTTGAAAAAGGAGTTCAAGATGAAAAATCCTTCTGCCTCTGCAAACTCAACGAGAGTATTTCCACGCTGGTTTCTGTTGCCGTGACCGAATTTACCTACTGAAGTTTCATTCTGTTGCCGTTGCCCTATTTTTGCATTGAAATCTCCCATAATTATCTTCAAGTGCTGCTTACCTTTATTATTTAGATGACGAATTTCCTCATAAAATTCTTCAATTTCTTCTTCAGGATGACTTGTGGTGGGTGCATAAGTTTGAATAATCTGAGCCTGGTATCTTCTCGATAGTTGGATAACGAGTCGTGCAGCTCTGTCAGAGGAACTTTCAACTTCTACCACTTTATCCTTCAGTTTCTTGTTTATTATAAATCCAACACCACTAGTTCTGCCAGTATCTGTCCCACGATAATAGAAGAGATGTCCACTTTTCAGTTCAATGAGATCTTCTCCTTTTCTCCTTACCTCACTTAGCCCGACGATGTCCCACTTGATCCTTTATAGTTCCTCTTCCAATTCAAGAAGCCTTGAATCAGAAGATAGGGAGCGTCCGTTATAGGTAGCCAAGGTCAGCATCAAATGGCAGCCTAGTCTGGTCCTCCGGGGATTCTTAGCACCCTCTGCCTTCATGTCGCACTGGCCGCTGCCTTGGCCAGGTACATTCCAGCTGCCGGAGACTGAGGGCCAAGATTTAAGTTGTAGAGTCATTTTGGAGGTGTTTGGCCATAACTCACCACGCTGGCCAAGCGGGTTGGTGAGTGTGGGATAGCATTTCCTCTGATCCCGATGGTATAGTTATACCGCTATTGGCGGTCGTCAGAGCCCCTTTAGTGGGAACAGGATGCACCACGAGAAGGCGGGGTTGACATTTGTCAAGGAGAGGCTGTGATGTTACGCATCACCTGACCTTACATCCCTGTATATATATATATATATATATACAACCCTTCAAGCTGTATATATATTTCTGTATTTTTTGCACTTGCTTTTCAGTTTTTATTGAAGAAATTTGCAGCTTGATGTCTTCAGTATATATATATATATATATATATATATATATCTGTATTTTTTGCACTGCTATTCTGCACTTTTCATCACAAATAAAAAGTAGCAATCTTCTATGCAAATTTCAGATTCTCTCTCTGATTTCACAATAGGTATTTTCTTACGGTTTTTTCAAAGTTTTATTCCTTCGACACAAGTGCAGTATATTTTGTGAGGTAACTACGGCTTGTGTTGATCTCCTATTATACTTTAAAACTAAGCAGAAAATCTGTCGGTAATATTGTGCTTTTGCGTTAATAAAACCAACATCTATATATACAAAGAAAAGTGGGAAAATGGGAAAACACGCGTGTTTCCGTCTGCGAATTGTTTTGTGGATGCAACTGTCTCATGGCTCGTTCAACTTCATCCCACAAATCCTCAATGGGGTTGAGATCTGGAAATTCTGGTGGCCACCTAAGCAAAGTAAACTCACCGGCATGTTCCTGAAAATAATTCCCCAAACCATAACGTTCTCACCGGCATGCCAAGAAAACATTCCCCAAACCATAATGTTGACTCCACCAGCTTGAAGGGTTGTAGCAATGCATTTGGGGTCAATGCGTTCGGGCTGTTTCGGCCAAATTCTCACTTTGCCATCTGCATGGTGCAACAGAAAACGTGATTCATCGGACCACATAATTTGTTTCCAATTATCGACTGTCCAATCCTTGTGCTCTTGTGCGAACTGGAGACGTTTTCTCTTGTTAACTGCAGACAGCAAGGGTGTTCGAACAGGCTTTCGGCTTCTATAACCCATCCGATGCAGTTTACGGCGAACAGTGCGTGCAGAGATCATTTGAGGGGATTCTTGATTAAGATGGTCTGTAATTTGCTGCACTGTTGCCCTTCTGTTGCCTGTTACCAGTCTGGACACTCTCCGTTCCGCCAGAGCAGTCACTAGTCGATGACGACCACACGTTGCACGTAGATACCCAGTTGTTTTGGCTGACAGTTCAGTCTTTAAACATTTGAACAACAGCTGCTCTTGAACATTTCACTAATGCGGCGGTTTCGGTGATACTCGTTCCATGGCTCCGAGCTCCTACAATCATCAAACGTTGAAAGTCCGTCAAAGCGCATTTTTTATCCATCTCGTCACCCAAAAATCACTTCTGCTACTGTCGCAAGCACTAAGCTTTCCCTTTTTATACTAGCCTCGCCCTCTGGGGGCAACCGCGTGCAGCCATAGCTCATTTGCTTAAAATTGGCAGGTGGTCATAACAATGTGGCCACTCAGTGTATACACACACGGAAACATAACCATATTTTTGTTTCAGCTAAACAAATCAAACCGAATAAAACGAAATAATGTCGAAGCGTGTTCCGGAGGGAGCGCCAAAGTCAGCAAAACCTCATGGAAAGCAAATATATAAGAAAAAATATACAAAACGAAATACAAATAAATATCAGAATTGTAGCAAAGAAAAAAACGAATAAACAAAGAACCGGTTGCTTTTTTCAAGAAGAACCTGTGAAAGTAGCATATCTGGTACCAGCGGACAAAAGGAAAAACCAAATGTCGGCTGGTAATGCTCCCGAAGCTATAAGACCAAATTGCCAAACTTTAATAAATAAACAAAAGGAAAACGAAAAGAACTTATCGTCCACGAGTATCATGAAGTGTAAGAAGAAACACAAAACCCTAACTACATGGGTGCAAATATATACTACAAAGCAACAGTATTGGTCACAGCTTAATCATAAAACCCACCAGGAGAAAAAAGTGTAAGTGACGTAAACACGCAAAACTGTGTCTTGTATGTATCTTCAACCACCAGATACCCACAAAGCGGCACTTTGAGAAACCTATATATTTAATTTTGTAGGGTCCTGGATTAGAAAAAAAAATGTTCATGTGAAATTTAAACCCCGGCGAGACTGAATTACAGTGCTTTATTAGTTGATCAAGATAATTCTTATATATATATATATCATCATCATCATCATTGTCAACCATTATCAATCCACTGCTGATCGAAGGTCTCACAAAGTTTTTCTCCACAACGGTCTGTCTTGTGCCAGTCTCCTCCATGTCACTCCTGCATACTTTCGAATTTCATCCACCCATCTTCCATGTGGTCTTCTTCTGGGTCTTTTCCTGTCCCTTGGAATCCAATCTAAAATTTCGGCTGTCCATCGATGGTCTGTCCTTCTGGCAGTATGTCCAGCCCATTGACATTTCAGGGATTTAACTCTGATCATGATGTCTTCCACTCTTGTCATTTTTCGGATCCACGTGTTCCTCTTCTTATCTCTCCTGGTTACACCAAGCATGCACCTCTCCATGCTGCTTTGAGTTGTCTGCAGCCCTTGTATGTCTCTTTTAGCTAAGGTCCACGTCTCTGCACCATACGTAAGCACTGGAAGGATGCATTGATCAAACACTTTTCTTTTAAGACATAATGGCATATTGCTCTTGAAAATTATGCTGTTTCTTCCGAAAGCTCTCCAGGCAAGTTTCGTACGCCGATTAATTTCTTCACCAATGTGACCCTCACTTGATATCTGCTGTCCAAGATAAACGTACGTGTCTGTTATCTCCAGCTTTTCTCCATCAATCGATAAATCTTCATTTCTTGTAAAAGCATTGAACATCACTTTTGTCTTCTGAAAGTTCATTTTTAATCCCACTTCTTTACTCTTGTCAGCAAGTTCCTGGATCATACTCTGTAGCTCTGATGGGGTAGTTGTAAAAATGACTATGTCATCAGCAAAACGAAGGTGGGTTAGATAATCTCCATTAATCTTTATCCCTTTGTTTTCTCAGTTCAGTGATTGAAAGACATTTTCCAATGTGGCATTAAAGAGCTTCGGAGATATGGTGTCACCTTGTCTCACTCCTTTTCCAATTTTTATGTGTGTTGTATTTTCAAACAGCCGAATTTTTGCACTTGCATTTTCATAGATGTTATTAATAATATTAATGTATGCATCTTCAATACCGCAGGATTTCAGAGCCATTGCAACTGCTGATGGTTTCACCGAATCAAAGGCTTTTTCATAATCGATAAAAGCCATGCACAATGGAAGTTCGTATTCCCTCGCTCTTTCAATTAGTTCTCTCAGTACGTGGATATGATCTATTGTGCTGTAGCCACTCCTGAATCCAGCTTGTTCTCTCGGTTGAGACATGTCCAGTGTCACCTTCAAGCGGTGTGAAAGAACTTTAGTGAAGATTTTATAAACCACTGATAGGAGGCTGATAGGTCTGTAGTTCCTGAGATCCTCAATGTCACCTTTTTTATGTAGCAAGATCATTGTAGCGTTGTTCCAATCCTCAGGAGTTTTCCCTTCATTAAGGCATCGAGTGAAAATTTGGGCGAGTACTGTTTCGATTTCTCCACTTGCTTCTTGTATGATGTCTACAGTAATTCCATCTTCTCCTGGAGCTTTTCCCCGCTTCATGTTCTTGATTGCATGTGCAACTTCTGCTGGAAGGACTGGAAGAACTCTGGTACTGGTACCTTTCATGATGTCTGGAGTACATGTATCATCCCTTTCATATAATTTGGAGTAGAAATCTTTCCCTCTTGTCAAAATTTCGCCTCTATTTCTTGTTACAGAACCATCTTCTTTTCTCAGTGCCATAATCTGTTTTTTCCCCTTACTGAGATGTCCCTTTGCTATCTTTAGGCTTTGGTTGTTTTCAATTGCTTTCCTTACTAGTTCACAGTTGAATTTCCTTACGTCTTCAGTGACACTTTTTCGTACTATCTTGCATAGCTCTATATATTCCACTTTGGAAGTCACATCTTCTTTAGTTGTCCTCATCACTCTTCTTTTTTGCATCAACATTTTGGTTTTTCCTGATAATTTGTTCACATGCAATTTGTTCTTAGACCCAGCTAATTTTGTTGCTGTTTCCATAAGAGCTTTGGTTACTTTTCTGTTAACTTCAGAAATATCCACTTCTTCCGATGTTAGGCCTTCTAAAGCAGAGAATCTGTTCTTCAGTTCCAGTTTGAAGGTATTATGGTGTTTTTTAAGGTTGGTTATGTCAATACATTTTGTTTGTCTTATGAGCTTGCTACGTTCGAGTTTAGTGTTGAGGTGCATCTTACATCTTACCATTCTATGGTCACTGCCTGTGTGGAACTTGTTTAGCACACTGCAGTCTTCTATGACGAATTTTTTGTTACACATAATAAAATAAATTTCACTTGTCGTCACATTTGGATGTCTCCATGTCCATTTCCTGTGTGGCTTTTTCTTGAAAAAGGAGTTCAAGATGAAAAACCCTTCTGCCTCTGCAAACTCTACGAGAGTATTTCCACGCTGGTTTCTATTGCCGTGACCGAATTTGCCTACTGAAGTTTCATTCTGTTGCCGTTGCCCTATTTTTGCATTGAAATCTCCCATAATTATATTCAAGTGCTGCTTACCTTTATTATTTAGATCACGAATTTCCTCATGAAATTCTTCAATTTCTTCTTCAGGATGACTTCTGGTGGGTGCATAAGTTTGAATAATCTGAGCCTGGTATCTTCTCGAGAGTTGAATAACGAGTCGTGCAGCTCTGTCAGAGGAACTTTCAACTTCTTCAACTTTATCCTTCAGTTTCTTGTTTATTATAAATCCAACACCACTAGTTCTGCCAGTATCTGTCCCACGATAGTAGAAGAGATGTCCACTTTTCAGTTCTTATATATATATATATCATCATCATCATCATTGTCAACCATTATCAATCCACTGCTGGACGAAGGTCTCCCTAAGTTTCCTCCACAACGGTCTGTCTTGTGCCAGTCTCTTCCATGTCACCCCTGCATACTTTCGAATTTCATCCACCCATCTCCCATGTGGTCTTTTTCTGGGTCTTTTCCTGTCCCTTGGAATCCAATCTAAAATTTCGGCTGTCCATCGATGATCTGTCCTTCTGGCAGTATGTCCAGCTAATTGACATTTCAGGGATTTAACTCTGATCATGATGTCTTCCACTCTTGTCATTTTTCGGATCCACGAGTTCCTCTTCTTATCTCTCCTGGTTACACGAAGCATGCACCTCTCCATGCTTTTTGAGTTGTCTGCAGTCTTTGTATATCTCTTTTAGTTAAGGTCCACGTCTCTGCACCATACGTAAGCACTGGAAGGATGCATTGATCAAACACTTTTCTTTTAAGACATAATGGCATATTGCTCTTGAAAATTATGCTGTTTCTTCCAAAAGCTCTCCAGGCAAGTTTCGTACGCCGAATAATTTCTTCACCAATGTGACCCTCACTTGATATCTGCTGTCCAAGATAAACGTACGTGTCTGTTATCTCCAGCTTTTCTCCATCAATCGATAAATCTTCATTTCTTGTAAAAGCATTGTACATCACTTTTGTCTTCTGAAAGTTCATTTTTAATCCCACTTCTTTACTCTTGTCAGCAAGTTCCTGGATCATACTCTGTAGCTCTGATGGGGTAGTTGTAAAAATGACTATGTCATCAGCAAAACGAAGGTGGGTTAGATAATCTCCATTAATCTTTATCCCTTTGTTTTCTCAGTTCAGTGATTGAAAGACATTTTCCAATGTGGCATTAAAGAGCTTCGGAGATATGGTGTCACCTTGTCTCACTCCTTTTCCAATTTTTATGTGTGTTGTATTTTCAAACAGCCGAATTTTTGCACTTGCATTTTCATAGATGTTATTAATAATATTAATGTATGCATCTTCAATACCGCAGGATTTCAGAGCCATTGCAACTGCTGATGGTTTCACCGAATCAAAGGCTTTTTCATAATCGATAAAAGCCATGCACAATGGAAGTTCATATTCCCTCGCTCTTTCAATTAGTTCTCTCAGTACGTGGATATGATCTATTGTGCTGTAGCCACTCCTGAATCCAGCTTGTTCTCTCGGTTGAGCCATGTCCAGTGTCACCTTCAAGCGGTGTGAAAGAACTTTAGTGACGATTTTATAAACCACTGATAGGAGGCTGATAGGTCTGTAGTTCCTGAGATCCTCAATGTCACCTTTTTTATGTAGCAAGATCATTGTAGCGTTGTTCCAATCCTCAGGAGTTTTCCCTTCATTAAGGCATCGAGTGAAAATTTGGGCGAGTACTCTTTCGATTTCTCCACTTGCTCCTGGTATGATGTCTACAGTAATTCCATCTTCTCCTGGAGCTTTTCCAGGCTTCATGTTCTTGATTGCATGTGCAACTTCTGCTGGAAGGACTGGGGGAGCTCTGGTATTGGTATCTTTCATGATGTCTGGAGTGCATGTATCATCCCTTTCATATAATTTGCAGTAGAAATCTTTCACTCTTGTCAAAATTTCGCCTCTATTTCTTGTTACAGAACCATCTTCTTTTCTCAGTGCCATAATCTGTTTTCTTCCCTTACTGAGATGTCCCTTTGCTATCTTTAGGCTTTGGTTGTTTTCAATTGCTTTCCTCACTAGTTCACAGTTGAATTTTCTTACGTCATCAGTGATACTTTTTCGTACTGTCTTGCATAGCTCTATATATTCCACTTTGGAAGTCACATCTTCTTTAGTTGTCCTCATGTCTCTTCTTTTTTGCATCAACATTTTCGTTTTTCCTGATAATTTATTTACATGCAACTTGTTCTTAGACCCAGCTAATTTTGTTGCTGTTTCCATAAGACCTTTGGTTACTTTTCTGTTAACTTCAGAGATGTCCACTTCTTCCGATGTTAGGCCTTCTAAAGCAGAGAACCTGTTCTTCAGTTCCAACTTGAAGGTATTATGGTGTTTTTTAAGGTTGGTTATGTCAATACATTTTGTTTGTCTTATGAGCTTGCCACGTCACAAGTTTAGTGTTGAGGTGCATCTTACATCTCACCAATCTATGGTCACTACCTGTGTTGAACTTGTTTAGCCCACTGCAGTCTTCTATGACGAATTTTTTGTTACACATAATAAAATTAATTTCACTTGTCGTCCCATTTGGATGTCTCCATGTCCATTTCCTGTGTGGCTTTTTCTTGAAGAAGGAGTTCAAGATGAAAAACCCTTCTGCCTCTGCAAACTCAACGAGAGTATTTCCACGCTGGTTTCTGTTGCCGTGACCGAATTTACCTACTGAAGTTTCATTCTGTTGCCGTTGCCCTATTTTTGCATTGAAATCTCCCATAATTATCTTCAAGTGCTGCTTACCTTTATTATTTAGATGACGAATTTCCTCATAAAATTCTTCAATTTCTTCTTCAGGATGACTTGTGGTGGGTGCATAAGTTTGAATAATCTGAGCCTGGTATCTTCTCGATAGTTGGATAACGAGTCGTGCAGCTCTGTCAGAGGAACTTTCAACTTCTACCACTTTATCCTTCAGTTTCTTGTTTATTATAAATCCAACACCACTAGTTCTGCCAGTATCTGTCCCACGATAATAGAAGAGATGTCCACTTTTCAGTTCAATGAGATCTTCTCCTTTTCTCCTTACCTCACTTAGCCCGACGATGTCCCACTTGATCCTTTGTAGTTCCTCTTCCAATTCAAGAAGCCTTGAATCAGAAGATAGGGAGCGTCCGTTATAGGTAGCCAAGGTCAGCATCAAATGGCAGCCTAGTCTGGTCCTCCGGGGATTCTTAGCACCCTCTGCCTTCATGTCGCACTGGCCGCTGCCTTGGCCAGGTACATTCCAGCTGCCGGAGACTGAGGGCCAAGATTTAAGTTGTAGAGTCATTTTGGAGGTGTTTGGCCATAACTCACCACGCTGGCCAAGCGGGTTGGTGAGTGTGGGATAGCATTTCCTCTGATCCCGATGGTATAGTTATACCGCTATTGGCGGTCGTCAGAGCCCCTTTAGTGGGAACAGGATGCACCACGAGAAGGCGGGGTTGACATTTGTCAAGGAGAGGCTGTGATGTTACGCATCACCTGACCTTACATCCCTGTATATATATATATATATATATACAACCCTTCAAGCTGTATATATATTTCTGTATTTTTTGCACTTGCTTTTCAGTTTTTATTGAAGAAATTTGCAGCTTGATGTCTTCAGTATATATATATATATATATATATATATATCTGTATTTTTTGCACTGCTATTCTGCACTTTTCATCACAAATAAAAAGTAGCAATCTTCTATGCAAATTTCAGATTCTCTCTCTGATTTCACAATAGGTATTTTCTTACGGTTTTTTCAAAGTTTTATTCCTTCGACACAAGTGCAGTATATTTTGTGAGGTAACTACGGCTTGTGTTGATCTCCTATTATACTTTAAAACTAAGCAGAAAATCTGTCGGTAATATTGTGCTTTTGCGTTAATAAAACCAACATCTATATATACAAAGAAAAGTGGGAAAATGGGAAAACACGCGTGTTTCCGTCTGCGAATTGTTTTGTGGATGCAACTGTCTCATGGCTCGTTCAACTTCATCCCACAAATCCTCAATGGGGTTGAGATCTGGAAATTCTGGTGGCCACCTAAGCAAAGTAAACTCACCGGCATGTTCCTGAAAAACATTCCCCAAACCATAACGTTCTCACCGGCATGCCAAGAAAACATTCCCCAAACCATAATGTTGACTCCACCAGCTTGAAGGGTTGTAGCAATGCATTTGGGGTCAATGTGTTCGGGCTGTTTCGGCCAAATTCTCACTTTGCCATCTGCATGGTGCAACAGAAAACGTGATTCATCGGACCACATAATTTGTTTCCAATTATCGACTGTCCAATCCTTGTGCTCTTGTGCGAACTGGAGACGTTTTCTCTTGTTAACTGCAGACAGCAAGGGTGTTCGAACAGGCTTTCGGCTTCTATAACCCATCCGATGCAGTTTACGGCGAACAGTGCGTGCAGAGATCATTTGAGGGGATTCTTGATTAAGATGGTCTGTAATTTGCTGCACTGTTGCCCTTCTGTTGCCTGTTACCAGTCTGGACACTCTCCGTTCCGCCAGAGCAGTCACTAGTCGATGACGACCACACGTTGCACGTAGATACCCAGTTGTTTTGGCTGACAGTTCAGTCTTTAAACATTTGAACAACAGCTGCTCTTGAACATTTCACTAATGCGGCGGTTTCGGTGATACTCGTTCCATGGCTCCGAGCTCCTACAATCATCAAACGTTGAAAGTCCGTCAAATCGCATTTTTTATCCATCTCGTCACCCAAAAATCACTTCTGCTACTGTCGCAAGCACTAAGCTTTCCCTTTTTATACTAGCCTCGCCCTCTGGGGGCAACCGCGTGCAGCCATAGCTCATTTGCTTAAAATTGGCAGGTGGTCATAACAATGTGGCCACTCAGTGTATACACACACGGAAACATAACCATATTTTTGTTTCAGCTAAACAAATCAAACCGAATAAAACGAAATAATGTCGAAGCGTGTTCCGGAGGGAGCGCCAAAGTCAGCAAAACCTCATGGAAAGCAAATATATAAGAAAAAAATATACAAAACGAAATACAAATAAATATCAGAATTGTAGCAAGAAAAAAACGAATAAACAAAGAACCGGTTGCTTTTTTCAAGAAGAACCTGTGAAAGTAGCATATCTGGTACCAGCGGACAAAAGGAAAAACCAAATGTCGGCTGGTAATGCTCCCGAAGCTATAAGACCAAATTGCCAAACTTTAATAAATAAACAAAAGGAAAACGAAAAGAACTTATCGTCCACGAGTATCATGAAGTGTAAGAAGAAACACAAAACCCTAACTACATGGGTGCAAATATATACTACAAAGCAACAGTATTGGTCACAGCTTAATCATAAAACCCACCAGGAGAAAAAAGTGTAAGTGACGTAAACACGCAAAACTGTGTCTTGTATGTATCTTCAACCACCAGATACCCACAAAGCGGCACTTTGAGAAACCTATATATTTAATTTTGTAGGGTCCTGGATTAGAAAAAAAAATGTTCATGTGAAATTTAAACCCCGGCGAGACTGAATTACAGTGCTTTATTAGTTGATCAAGATAATTCTTATATATATATATATCATCATCATCATCATTGTCAACCATTATCAATCCACTGCTGATCGAAGGTCTCACAAAGTTTTTCTCCACAACGGTCTGTCTTGTGCCAGTCTCCTCCATGTCACTCCTGCATACTTTCGAATTTCATCCACCCATCTTCCATGTGGTCTTCTTCTGGGTCTTTTCCTGTCCCTTGGAATCCAATCTAAAATTTCGGCTGTCCATCGATGGTCTGTCCTTCTGGCAGTATGTCCAGCCCATTGACATTTCAGGGATTTAACTCTGATCATGATGTCTTCCACTCTTGTCATTTTTCGGATCCACGTGTTCCTCTTCTTATCTCTCCTGGTTACACCAAGCATGCACCTCTCCATGCTGCTTTGAGTTGTCTGCAGCCCTTGTATGTCTCTTTTAGCTAAGGTCCACGTCTCTGCACCATACGTAAGCACTGGAAGGATCCATTGATCAAACACTTTTCTTTTAAGACATAATGGCATATTGCTCTTGAAAATTATGCTGTTTCTTCCGAAAGCTCTCCAGGCAAGTTTCGTACGCCGATTAATTTCTTCACCAATGTGACCCTCACTTGATATCTGCTGTCCAAGATAAACGTACGTGTCTGTTATCTCCAGCTTTTCTCCATCAATCGATAAATCTTCATTTCTTGTAAAAGCATTGTACATCACTTTTGTCTTCTGAAAGTTCATTTTTAATCCCACTTCTTTACTCTTGTCAGCAAGTTCCTGGATCATACTCTGTAGCTCTGATGGGGTAGTTGTAAAAATGACTATGTCATCAGCAAAACGAAGGTGGGTTAGATAATCTCCATTAATCTTTATCCCTTTGTTTTCTCAGTTCAGTGATTGAAAGACATTTTCCAATGTGGCATTAAAGAGCTTCGGAGATATGGTGTCACCTTGTCTCACTCCTTTTCCAATTTTTATGTGTGTTGTATTTTCAAACAGCCGAATTTTTGCACTTGCATTTTCATAGATGTTATTAATAATATTAATGTATGCATCTTCAATACCGCAGGATTTCAGAGCCATTGCAACTGCTGATGGTTTCACCGAATCAAAGGCTTTTTCATAATCGATAAAAGCCATGCACAATGGAAGTTCGTATTCCCTCGCTCTTTCAATTAGTTCTCTCAGTACGTGGATATGATCTATTGTGCTGTAGCCACTCCTGAATCCAGCTTGTTCTCTCGGTTGAGCCATGTCCAGTGTCACCTTCAAGCGGTGTGAAAGAACTTTAGTGAAGATTTTATAAACCACTGATAGGAGGCTGATAGGTCTGTAGTTCCTGAGATCCTCAATGTCACCTTTTTTATGTAGCAAGATCATTGTAGCGTTGTTCCAATCCTCAGGAGTTTTCCCTTCATTAAGGCATCGAGTGAAAATTTGGGCGAGTACTGTTTCGATTTCTCCACTTGCTTCTTGTATGATGTCTACAGTAATTCCATCTTCTCCTGGAGCTTTTCCCCGCTTCATGTTCTTGATTGCATGTGCAACTTCTGCTGGAAGGACTGGAAGAACTCTGGTACTGGTACCTTTCATGATGTCTGGAGTACATGTATCATCCCTTTCATATAATTTGGAGTAGAAATCTTTCCCTCTTGTCAAAATTTCTGCCTCTATTTCTTGTTACAGAACCATCTTCTTTTCTCAGTGCCATAATCTGTTTTTTCCCCTTACTGAGATGTCCCTTTGCTATCTTTAGGCTTTGGTTGTTTTCAATTGCTTTCCTTACTAGTTCACAGTTGAATTTCCTTACGTCTTCAGTGACACTTTTTCGTACTATCTTGCATAGCTCTATATATTCCACTTTGGAAGTCACATCTTCTTTAGTTGTCCTCATCACTCTTCTTTTTTGCATCAACATTTTGGTTTTTCCTGATAATTTGTTCACATGCAATTTGTTCTTAGACCCAGCTAATTTTGTTGCTGTTTCCATAAGAGCTTTGGTTACTTTTCTGTTAACTTCAGAAATATCCACTTCTTCCGATGTTAGGCCTTCTAAAGCAGAGAATCTGTTCTTCAGTTCCAGTTTGAAGGTATTATGGTGTTTTTTAAGGTTGGTTATGTCAATACATTTTGTTTGTCTTATGAGCTTGCTACGTTCGAGTTTAGTGTTGAGGTGCATCTTACATCTTACCATTCTATGGTCACTGCCTGTGTGGAACTTGTTTAGCACACTGCAGTCTTCTATGACGAATTTTTTGTTACACATAATAAAATAAATTTCACTTGTCGTCACATTTGGATGTCTCCATGTCCATTTCCTGTGTGGCTTTTTCTTGAAAAAGGAGTTCAAGATGAAAAACCCTTCTGCCTCTGCAAACTCTACGAGAGTATTTCCACGCTGGTTTCTATTGCCGTGACCGAATTTGCCTACTGAAGTTTCATTCTGTTGCCGTTGCCCTATTTTTGCATTGAAATCTCCCATAATTATATTCAAGTGCTGCTTACCTTTATTATTTAGATCACGAATTTCCTCATGAAATTCTTCAATTTCTTCTTCAGGATGACTTCTGGTGGGTGCATAAGTTTGAATAATCTGAGCCTGGTATCTTCTCGAGAGTTGAATAACGAGTCGTGCAGCTCTGTCAGAGGAACTTTCAACTTCTTCAACTTTATCCTTCAGTTTCTTGTTTATTATAAATCCAACACCACTAGTTCTGCCAGTATCTGTCCCACGATAGTAGAAGAGATGTCCACTTTTCAGTTCTTATATATATATATATCATCATCATCATCATTGTCAACCATTATCAATCCACTGCTGGACGAAGGTCTCCCTAAGTTTCCTCCACAACGGTCTGTCTTGTGCCAGTCTCTTCCATGTCACCCCTGCATACTTTCGAATTTCATCCACCCATCTCCCATGTGGTCTTTTTCTGGGTCTTTTCCTGTCCCTTGGAATCCAATCTAAAATTTCGGCTGTCCATCGATGATCTGTCCTTCTGGCAGTATGTCCAGCTAATTGACATTTCAGGGATTTAACTCTGATCATGATGTCTTCCACTCTTGTCATTTTTCGGATCCACGAGTTCCTCTTCTTATCTCTCCTGGTTACACGAAGCATGCACCTCTCCATGCTTTTTTGAGTTGTCTGCAGTCTTTGTATATCTCTTTTAGTTAAGGTCCACGTCTCTGCACCATACGTAAGCACTGGAAGGATGCATTGATCAAACACTTTTCTTTTAAGACATAATGGCATATTGCTCTTGAAAATTATGCTGTTTCTTCCAAAAGCTCTCCAGGCAAGTTTCGTACGCCGAATAATTTCTTCACCAATGTGACCCTCACTTGATATCTGCTGTCCAAGATAAACGTACGTGTCTGTTATCTCCAGCTTTTCTCCATCAATCGATAAATCTTCATTTCTTGTAAAAGCATTGTACATCACTTTTGTCTTCTGAAAGTTCATTTTTAATCCCACTTCTTTACTCTTGTCAGCAAGTTCCTGGATCATACTCTGTAGCTCTGATGGGGTAGTTGTAAAAATGACTATGTCATCAGCAAAACGAAGGTGGGTTAGATAATCTCCATTAATCTTTATCCCTTTGTTTTCTCAGTTCAGTGATTGAAAGACATTTTCCAATGTGGCATTAAAGAGCTTCGGAGATATGGTGTCACCTTGTCTCACTCCTTTTCCAATTTTTATGTGTGTTGTATTTTCAAACAGCCGAATTTTTGCACTTGCATTTTCATAGATGTTATTAATAATATTAATGTATGCATCTTCAATACCGCAGGATTTCAGAGCCATTGCAACTGCTGATGGTTTCACCGAATCAAAGGCTTTTTCATAATCGATAAAAGCCATGCACAATGGAAGTTCATATTCCCTCGCTCTTTCAATTAGTTCTCTCAGTACGTGGATATGATCTATTGTGCTGTAGCCACTCCTGAATCCAGCTTGTTCTCTCGGTTGAGCCATGTCCAGTGTCACCTTCAAGCGGTGTGAAAGAACTTTAGTGACGATTTTATAAACCACTGATAGGAGGCTGATAGGTCTGTAGTTCCTGAGATCCTCAATGTCACCTTTTTTATGTAGCAAGATCATTGTAGCGTTGTTCCAATCCTCAGGAGTTTTCCCTTCATTAAGGCATCGAGTGAAAATTTGGGCGAGTACTGTTTCGATTTCTCCACTTGCTCCTGGTATGATGTCTACAGTAATTCCATCTTCTCCTGGAGCTTTTCCAGGCTTCATGTTCTTGATTGCATGTGCAACTTCTGCTGGAAGGACTGGGGGAGCTCTGGTATTGGTATCTTTCATGATGTCTGGAGTGCATGTATCATCCCTTTCATATAATTTGCAGTAGAAATCTTTCACTCTTGTCAAAATTTCGCCGCTATTTCTTGTTACAGAACCATCTTCTTTTCTCAGTGCCATAATCTGTTTTCTTCCCTTACTGAGATGTCCCTTTGCTATCTTTAGGCTTTGGTTGTTTTCAATTGCTTTCCTCACTAGTTCACAGTTGAATTTTCTTACGTCATCAGTGATACTTTTTCGTACTGTCTTGCATAGCTCTATATATTCCACTTTGGAAGTCACATCTTCTTTAGTTGTCCTCATGTCTCTTCTTTTTTGCATCAACATTTTCGTTTTTCCTGATAATTTATTTACATGCAACTTGTTCTTAGACCCAGCTAATTTTGTTGCTGTTTCCATAAGACCTTTGGTTACTTTTCTGTTAACTTCAGAGATGTCCACTTCTTCCGATGTTAGGCCTTCTAAAGCAGAGAACCTGTTCTTCAGTTCCAACTTGAAGGTATTATGGTGTTTTTTAAGGTTGGTTATGTCAATACATTTTGTTTGTCTTATGAGCTTGCCACGTTCAAGTTTAGTGTTGAGGTGCATCTTACATCTCACCAATCTATGGTCACTACCTGTGTTGAACTTGTTTAGCCCACTGCAGTCTTCTATGACGAATTTTTTGTTACACATAATAAAATTAATTTCACTTGTCGTCCCATTTGGATGTCTCCATGTCCATTTCCTGTGTGGCTTTTTCTTGAAGAAGGAGTTCAAGATGAAAAACCCTTCTGCCTCTGCAAACTCAACGAGAGTATTTCCACGCTGGTTTCTGTTGCCGTGACCGAATTTACCTACTGAAGTTTCATTCTGTTGCCGTTGCCCTATTTTTTGCATTGAAATCTCCCATAATTATTTTCAAGTGCTGCTTACCTTTATTATTTAGATGACAAATTTCCTCATAAAATTCTTCAATTTCTTCTTCAGGATGACTTGTGGTGGGTGCATAAGTTTGAATAATCTGAGCCTGGTATCTTTTCGAGAGTTGGATAACAAGCCGTGCAGCTCTGTCAGAGGAACTTTCAACTTCTACAACTTTATCCTTCAGTTTCTTGTTTATTATAAATCCAACACCACTAGTTCTGCAAGTATCTGTCCCACGATAGTAGAAGAGATGTCCACTTTTCAGTTCGATGAGATCTCCTTTTCTCCTTACCTCACTTAGCCCCACGATGTCCCACTTGATACTTTGTAGTTCCTCTTCCAATTCAAGAAGCCTTGAATCAGAAGATAGGGAGCGTCCATTGAACGTTGCCAAGGTCAGCATCAGATGGCAGCCTAGTCCGGTCCTCCGGGGATTCTTAGCACCCTCTGCCTTCATGTCGCACTGGCCGCTGCCTTGGCCAGGTACATTCCAGCTGCCGGAGACTGAGGGCCAAGATTTATGTTGTGGAGTCATTTTGGAGGGGTTTGGCCATAACTCACCACGCTGGCCAAGCGGGTTGGTGAGTGTGGGATAGAATTTCCTCTAATCCCGATGGTATAGTTATACCGCTATTGGCGGTCGTCAGAGCCCCTTTAGTAGGAACAGGATGCACCACGAGAAGGCGGGGTTGACATTTGTCAAGGAGAGGCTGTGATATATATATATATATATAAGACAAAAGTGATGTTCAATGCTTTTACAAGAAATGAAGATTTATCGATTGATGGAGAAAAGCTGGAGATAGCAGACACGTACGTTTATCTTGGACAGCAGATATCAAGTGAGGGTCACATTGATGAAGAAATTAATCGGCGTACAAAACTTCCCTGGAGAGCTTTTGGAAGAAACAGCATAATTTTCAAGAGCAATATCCCATTATGTCTTAAAAGAAAAGTGTTTGATCAATGCATCCTTCCAGTGCTTACGTATGGTGCAGAGACGTGAACCTTAAGTAAAAGAGATATACAAAGGCTGCAGACAACTCAAAGAAGCATGGAGAGGTGCATACTTTGTGTAACCAGGAGAGATAAGAAGAGAAACTCGTGGATCCGAAAAATGACAAGAGTGGAAGACATCATGATCACAGTTAAATCCCTGAAATGGCAATGGGCTGGACATACTGCCAGAAGGACAGATCATCGATGGACAGATAGAAATTTTAGATTGGATTCCAAGGGACAGGAAAAGACCCAGAAGAAGACCACATGGGAGATGGGTGGATGAAATTCGAAAGTATGCAGGGGTGACATGGAGGAGACTGTCACAAGACAGACCGTTGTGGAGGAAACTTGAGGAGACCTTCGTCCAGCAGTGGATTGATAATGGTTGACAATGATGATGATGATGATATAAGTATATATCATCATCATTATTGTCAGCCATTATAAATCCACTGCTGGATGAAGATCTCTCTAAGTTTCTTCCACAGATGTGTCTTGCGCCTCTGTTCTCCATGTTACTCCGGCAGGCTTTCGAATTTCATACATCCACCTCCCATGTGGCCTTTTTCTTGCTCTTTTTCTATCCCTTGAAATCCAGTTTAAATTTCAGTTATCCATCTCATATCCGTTCTTCTGGCAACATGTCCAGCTCATTACCATTTCAAGGATTTTACTCTGAACATGATGTCTTCGACTCTTGTCATTTTCCTGATCCACAAGTTCCTCTTCCTATCTTTCTTGGTTACACAAAACATGCATCTCTCCATGTTACTTTCAGATGTCTGCAGTCTTTGTCTTTTTTCAGTCAAGGTCCATGTCTCTGCTCCACATGTAAGAACTGGAAGGATGCATTGATCAAACAATGTTCTTGTAAGATATAATAATATATATTATCATCATCATAATCATTGTCAACCATTATCAATCCACTGATGGACGAAGGGTCTGCCCAAGTTTATTCCACAATGGTCTGTCTTGTGCCAGTCTTCTCCATGTTATTCCCGCATTTTTTTTTTTGCATTTCAGTTACCCATCTCCCATGTGGTCTTCTGCTGGGTATTTTCCTGCCCCTTGGAATCCTATCTAAAATTTCGGCTGTCTATCGATGGTCTGTTTCTTCTGGCAATATGTCCAGCACATCGACATTTCAAGGATTTTATTCTGATCTGATGGCTTCCACTCTTGTCATTTTTCTGATCCACGAGTTGATCTTCTTATCTCTCCTGGTTACACCAAGCATGCACTTCTCCATGCACCTCTCCATGCTCCTTTGAGTTGTCTGCGGTCTTTGTATGTCTCTTTTAGTTAAAATATATATCATCATCATCATCATTGTCAACCATTATCAATCCACTGCTGGACGAAGGTCTCCCCAAGTTTCCTCCACAACGGTCTGTCTTGTGCCAGTCTCCTCCATGTCACTCCCGCATATTTACGAATTTCATCCACCCATCTCCCATGTGGTCTTTTTCTGGGTCTTTTCCTGTCCCTTGGAATCCAATCTAAAATTTCGGCTGTCCATCTATGGTCTGTCCTTCTGGCAGTATGTCCAGCCCATTGCCATTTCAGGGATTTAACTCTGATCATGATGTCTTCCACTCTCGTCATTTTTCGGATCCACGTGTTCCTCTTCTTATCTCTCCTGGTTATACCAAGCATGCACCTCTCCATGCTTCTTTGAGTTGTCTGCAGCCTTTGTATGTCTCTTTTAGTTAAGGTCCACGTCTCTGCACCATACGTAAGCACTGGAAGGATGCATTGATCAAACACTTTTCTTTTAAGACATAATGGCATATTGCTCTTGAAAATTATGCTGTTTCTTCCAAAAGCTCTCCACGCAAGTTTTGTACGCCGATTAATTTCTTCATCAATGTGACCCTCACTTGATATCTGCTGTCCAAGATAAACATACGTATCTGTTATCTCCAGTTTTTCTCCATCAATCGATAAATCTTCATTTCTTGTAAAAGCATTGAACATCACTTTTGTTTTCTGAAAGTTCATTTTTAATCCCACTTCTTTACTCTTGTCAGCAAGTTCCTGGATCATACTCTGCAGCTCTGATGGGGTAGTTGCAAAAATGACTACGTCATCAGCAAAACGAAGGTGGGTTAGATAATCTCCATTAATCTTTATCCCTTTGTTTTCCCAGTTCAGTGCTTGAAAGACATTTTCCAATGTGGCATTAAAGAGCTTCGGAGATATGGTGTCACCTTGTCTCACTCCCTTTCCAATTTTTATGTGTGTTGTATTTTCAAACAGCCGAATCTTTGCACTTGCATTTTCATAGATGTTATTAATAATAGTAATGTATGCATCTTCAATACCGCAGGATTTCAGAGCCGTGGTAACTGCTGATGGTTTCACCAAATCAAAGGCTTTTTCATAATCGATAAAAGCCATGCACAATGGAAGTTCATATTCCCTCGCTCTTTCAATTAGTTCTCTCAGTACGTGGATATGATCTATTGTGCTGTAGCCACTCCTGAATCCAGCTTGTTCTCTCGGTTGAGTCATGTCCAGTGTTACCTTCAAGCGGTGTGAAAGAACTTTAGTGAATATTTTATAAACCACTGATAGAAGGCTGATAGGCCTGTAGTTCCTGAGATCCTCAATGTCACCTTTTTTATGTAGCAGGATCATTGTAGCATTGTTCCAGTCCTCAGGAATCTTCCCTTCATTAAGGCATCAAGTGAAAATTTGGGCGAGTACTGTTTCAATTTCTCCACTTGCTTCTTGTATGATGTCTATAGTAATTCCATCTTCTCCTGGAGCTTTCCCCCGCTTCATGTTCTTGATTGCATGAGCAACTTCTGCTAAGAGGACTGGAAGAACTCTGGTACCTTTCATGATGTCTGGAGTACATGTATCATCCCTTTCATATAATTTGGAGTAGAAATCTTTCACTCTTGTCAAAATTTCGCCTCTATTTCTTGTTATAGAACCATCTTCTTTTCTCAGAGCCATAATCTGTTTTCTTCCCTTACTGAGATGTCCCTTTGCTATCTTTAGGCTTTGGTTGTTTTCAATTGCTTTCCTCACTAGCTCACAGTTGAATTTCCTTACGTCTTCAGTGATACTTTTTCGTGCTGTCTTGCATAGCTCTATATATTCCACTTTGGAAGTCACATCTTCTTTAGTTGTCCTCATCTCTCTTCTTTTTTGCATCAACATTTTGGTTTTTCCTGATAATTTGTTCACATGCAACTTGTTCTTAGACCCAGCTAATTTTGTTGCTGTTTCCATAAGAGCTTTGGTTACTTTTTTGTTAACTTCCGAAATATCCACTTCTTCCGATGTTAGGCCTTCTAAAGCAGAGAATCTGTTCTTCAGTTCCAACTTGAAAGTATTATGGTGTTTTTTAAGGTTGGTTATGTCAATACATTTTGTTTGTCTTATGAGCTTGCCACGTTCCAGTTTAGTGTTGAGGTGCATCTTACATCTTACCAATCTATGGTCACTACCTGTGTTGAACTTGTTCAGCACACTGCAGTCTTCGATGACGAATTTTTTGTTACACATAATAAAATCAATTTCACTTGTTGTCCCAATTGGATGTCTCCATGTCCATTTCCTGTGTGGCTTTTTCTTGAAAAAAGGAATTCAAGATGAAAAATCCTTCTGCCTCTGCAAACTCAACGAGAGTATTTCCACGCTGGTTTCTGTTGCCGTGACCGAATTTACCAACTGAAGTTTCATTCTGTTGCCGGTGTCCTATTTTTGCATTGAAATCTCCCATAATTATCTTCAAGTGCTGCTTACCTTTATTATTTAGATGACGAATTTCCTCATAAAATTCTTCAATTTCTTCTTCAGGATGACTTGTGGTGGGTGCATAAGTTTGAATAATCTGAGCCTGGTATCTTCTCGATAGTTGGATAACGAGTCGTGCAGCTCTGTCAGAGGAACTTTCAACTTCTACCACTTTATCCTTCAGTTTCTTGTTTATTATAAATCCAACACCACTAGTTCTGCCAGTATCTGTCCCACGATAATAGAAGAGATGTCCACTTTTCAGTTCAATGAGATCTTCTCCTTTTCTCCTTACCTCACTTAGCCCGACGATGTCCCACTTGATCCTTTGTAGTTCCTCTTCCAATTCAAGAAGCCTCGAATCAGAAGATAGGGAGCGTCCGTTGTAGGTAGCCAAGGTCAGCATCAAATGGCAGCCTAGTCCGGTCCTCCGGGGATTCTTAGCACCCTCTGCCTTCATGTCGCACTGGCCGCTGCCTTGGCCAGGTACATTCCAGCTGCCGGAGACTGAGGGCCAAGATTTAAGTTGTAGAGTCATTTTGGAGGTGTTTGGCCATAACTCACCACGCTGGCCAAGCGGGTTGGTGAGTGTGGGATAGCATTTCCTCTGATCCCGATGGTATAGTTATACCGCTATTGGCGGTCGTCAGAGCCCCTTTAGTGGGAACAGGATGCACCACGAGAAGGCGGGGTTGACATTTGTCAAGGAGAGGCTGTGATGTTACGCATTACTTGCCGGCTTTATATTTAACTACAATACAGGAACACAGAATACAGTATATGAATTAAATGAAGTGTATTTACATGTTCTCATCAAGAGTAGGTCACAAGATGTAAATGCACTTATGACTTTTATTTTTCTAGTGCACTTCGACAAACGTTTTCTTTTTGAAATGACGTATAACGACCACCATGAGCAGCTTGATTAGATATATGCTGTCAGCCGTTCCTAAATTAGGGCCACTGGCTCCGGGGAAGGAAGAGAGATTTTGTAGTAAGTGAGAGCTGCAGGGAAGAGGGATAGCCAGTGCCGTAAGACAAACAAAACGTCCATGCCTCACTTGATTCGAACACAGACCAGATAGCGCTTAGGCCACTGCGCTACCGCGTGTCGTTAGGAACTGAACTATTTAAAATTTAAAAACTGCAGTATCTCAGCTTTTTCTTTGAGTTGCACTATATACTGTCACGTACAGCTTCTTTTTGAAAATGTTGTTGGTAGTGACCTCATCAGATTAAAATATCTACATCTTGCTTTTGATACCACATTTCGTTGAACCGATGAAAAGTGTAATATGAACACCGTTTATGGTTTTGCGGAATTACCTTTTGTAGGAAAAGGTACTAAATATAAGAGAATTTTGTCAAAGAGACTTCTAGAAGCAATGGGGTGGGGAAATTTTTTTAATTTGATCACAGCGAATTTGCTCGTTTTTGCCAATGATAGAATTCGAGCCCGCATATTTGTAGTCCTAAGCGGCTCTCTTACAGATTGCACTACGCCGCCATGGCTTATCGCTACAACACGCAGTTTTGACATGTGCTTTATCCCTGATTTAGGTACGTCATATATACGAGGGATAATCAAAAAGTAAGGTTAATGCTCTGGTTACGTAGGCGGGGAAAGCTCCGGCAGTTTGTTATTTTGGGAGGAGGGCACGTGACCATCACACGTAGCGGTTGCAATCGCTAATCTTTTAACCGCAGTTACCCAGCAGTTGAAAGGGAGTAAACATGGCCTCTTTTTTGTCGGAATGTTCCATCATCGAGCAGCGAAGTTTAGTGATACTTTTACGGCCGGAGGGAGCATAACCCGCTGATATTAATCGAAGGATGATTGTGCAATATGGGGATTAGAAGTGTATAAGTCAGAGACATGTCTATAAGTGGATAGAAAAGTTTAAAGCAGGTAGAACGAATGTATTTGATGAAGCTCGCTCGGCGCGTTCGTCGAACTCTTTAACGAAGTACCATCTGGATCGCATCGATGCACTCATTAAATAAGACCGCCGGGTTACTCTGTTTCTGATCGCTCAAAAGTTAAACATTAGCTGTAGTTGTACGTTCTCAATAGTGCATGACGATCTGGGATATAATAAAGTGTGTGCCAGATGAGTGCCACGACTGTTGTCTCATGCGCACAAACAGCATAGCCTGGAAATTGGCAGAAATGTTTTGCAGCGGTATAAGTCAGATCCCAGCATTCTGGAGAAGACTGTTACTGGGGACGAAACATGGATCCATCATTACGATCCCGAGAGCAAAAGGCAAAGATTGGAATGGAAATATCTGAGCTTCCCAAGCAAAAAGAAGTTCGAAGTTGTCTCTTCGCCACGAGAATTAATGCTGATTCTCTTTTTTGACATGAAAGGACCCATCGTTGAACACTATGAAGCACAGGGTAACTCAATTAACAGTTGGTCATTTTGTGACTTGCTGAAAGACATATTGAAACTAGCAATTATCACAAAACGTTGGGGAATGCTATCCAAAAAATTGCTGTAGCTGCACGGGAAGGCTCGTCCATATACGATATTGGCAACTCAACAAACCAACACCGAGTTGCAGTTTGAGGTGGTACCACATCCTGCTCACAGCCCTGATCTTGCGCCGTGCGACTTCCAGGTCTTCGGGCCCCTGAAAGACGCTTTTCGAGGCCGTCATTTTGAATGTCCATGCACATGATGCGGTGCACTCGTGGCTGCAGGAACAATCCAAAATGTTCTCCTCTGCAGGAATCCAGAAGCTTGTAGACAGACAAGAAGTATGCTTTGAACGACAAGAGGACTATGTTGAGAAATAAGGTAGTTGCTATCTGTGAACCTGTTGATTACCCTGTTATATAGAAGAGGGAATTCTGATTAAATCCAGAATATGTGTTATAGAACCATTTTCGGTCCGGAGGCGCGATGGTCTCAGCGCTGGCTTATGACCTAATATGGGTCTGGGTTCGAGTCTCGGTGCGGCATGGCTGTTGTGTTTGTCTTACGGTTCTGGCTCTCCCCCTCCCAGGAACAAGTTGCCCTAAATTAGGGACGGATGACGCCCGTTGATTTGCTCACAATGCTCGTTAAACTCCCAAATGAAATAATCAAAGAAACTTCCCACATTTTTTTCGAACCCCACTACCAGGAGATTCGTTCTGTATTCGGGCGCCATTATTGCAAATTTGCCCTTTTCTGCCAGAAATACAATTTGGATCTAAGTCTTCCTCCTCCGGAGTCCGAAATTTTTCCAACTGGGCTACACCGGCAAAGCTTATCCCTGAAACATACCGTATTAGCATGTGCGTCACCTCTGAGGTAGATACATCACAGATTTCATTGTCATGTACATTTACGTCCTCCAGAGATAAAGTTATGCATCCAAGGAAAACTAATATGTCAGAATTATATTTCCTACACTTTAGTCTTTCTAATACAGATGTTTTAGCACCTCTTTTGTAAACGAGATTGTGCGTATGTTACCCGTTTTTCCGTCCGTCTGTGGCCACTACGAATATACTTCTGCAACTATTAGTCCAATTTTAAAAATAATTTTTGCATTGGAAAGTTTGAAATGTCCGAATGATCACCCTTGCATTCCAGTTTTTTTACGCTGTACAATTTCGCCGCTACAAGGAGTAAATGCAGAAGATATCGAATTCAAAATGCATTTTATTCAATATATTTGCTTCTAAACATCCGAAAAAATCTGAAAAAAATTGTCTGAAATATCTGAAAAAATTCAGCTACCTTTCGATTGCATTCATGTCGAAGACTATTTCAGGCGTGGTCACTGTTTGCAAGTTACGCATATATTTTCCGCTAGGGGTCGTAAAAATAAAACACGTTTTCCCCAATATCTCTGCTTCTAACACTCCGATTCGAAATTTCATTTCCTACATGAGAGACAGCTCCTGATGGGAAAAATATTGTCCATATGATTTCTAATATTTGGTGAAGAATGATTTAGTCATATGGCGGCTAAGTGTTTATTTCTGCTTCTGATGTATTTGCAGCAAACTCTGAGCTCCAGAAAACTTGATTGAGAAAGTTCTTTCGTGGACTGACATCGCTCACCTCAAAACCCCCTTTGCAAATGCTTTCTTCTTAAGATAACGCGTAGTTTTCCCGCCAGGGGGCGTAAATATATATCTTTTATATCTGCTTCTATGAGTCCGATTTGAAAACGTATTTCTTTGTTGGAGAGCATTTCCATTGCGAAATGTTTCTCATATAATTCCAGATTTTTCTAAACGCACATGTCCGTCACCAGAGGGCTTAAGTTCACGTTTCCGTCTATAGCAATATCTGCGCGACAAAACACCCGACTGAAAAACTTCTTTCTTCGGTTATTGCTAACAATGCAAACATTCTCCGTATTTTCTTCACAAAATAATGCACGATTTTGCCGGTGGGTACACACATGCTTAATCAAATTTTTTTATAACTTTGCACGTGCGATTTAAAAAAAAATCTTTCAACACCGGATGCCATTTATCTTGTAAAACACTTTAAGCTTCTATATGAGGATTTTTGTAGTTCACAGTTCTGTCGCTAGGAGGTGTTTGTGTACTTCAGTTTGCAGCTGTATCGCCGCTTCTAAAAACACTATTGATACATTTCTTCTTCTTCTTCTTCTTCTTTTTTTTTTTTTTTTTTTTGGATTGGAGGGTTAACGACCATCGTGAGCACCTCAATGGGCTATAAGCAGTCGCCCGTCCCTAATTTAGAGCCACTGGTTCCAGGGAAGGGAGACAGCCAGTGCCGAAAGACAAACACAGCACCCATGCCTCACTGGGATTCGAAGCCAGACCCCTTTCGGACGAATGAGCAGAAGCCATCGCCTAGACCACTGCGCCACCGAGACGGCCAAATTTTTTCTTTACTGTATTCGATTCTCTACAATAGAGATTTGAAGCTTTATCCTCTTTAACTAATGCAAATATCCTTGCTAGGTGCGTAAAGGTTAAAATATTTTATTTCTTATTTTTGCTATCTTTGCTTTCGGGAGACGTATGTGAAAAATCCTTTTTTCCTTGGCATATCTTTTTCCATGAAGGATATTTTTCGTCTAGTTTGAACTTTTCCATTATATAAAATTCTTCCAGTAAAAAGCTTAGACTTATGTCATGTTTTCTTCAATATTTCTTCTTTTAACTGTTCGATTTGAAAATCTGTTTGTCTCTGATATCCTTGCGCTATGAGAAAATTATTTTCCTGCACCATTTGTTAATTTTCGTGGTATATTTTTTAGCCGCTAGTGGAACTAACTAGCTGTTTCTTTTTCTGGATGTTTTATCGATTGTAGAAACCTGTTCCATTGACTTGGAATAGCTCTGATAAATTTAATTTGCGTCAGAACGGATTCAAAGGACGTGCTCATTACAACCTAAAATTCGATGTTAACTTTCTTATTTCAAATCTCATTGATAGTTGAACAGGTACAGTGTACACAGATCGATGAGCATAGTGATAACACAAGCCCGTTCTTCTTTCACAAAAGACGCACGAAAATAATTTATATGAAAATATTATAATTCAATTGAGTTTATTGAGGAAAACTGAAGAATTCATTGGACGTAAGTGAATTAATATAACTCTGTGGTTTTTAAAGATGCATGCGCAGTTTACATCACTGATTATCGCATCGACTTTTTGACTCATGTATAAGAAGTTTAAGACGTCCTTTAAGGCGTACAGAAGTCACCAATTTCTTTCCGATATGTAGGCCAGAATTGAGAAACCGCACCATTAAGTATCATTTAATACGACCGTTAAACGCGGTTCTTTCGTTTCCGTTATTATTCCTTACGAATGGATATACCTCTTTTTTCTGAGTCATGGTAACAAAATACCCCGGCGAACACTGCGTATTTGTTCACAGAGCCCCATCGGCTCGTGTACTTGTAGTGTTTCCGGTGAAGTGAGCAAACAGTCTGAGCGTGAAATGACCATTTTGCAGAGAAACAGTGTTTTTATGGCTAAAACCCATTAGTTCCCACACGGCACCTCTTAACGAATGAGTAGTGACCCTGCAGCTGCAGGACTACAAGGATCGTAGCTCTGTGTTTTTCGAGTATCGAACCGCAAAGGCAGTCACACAGATTTCATTCACTTAAATAGGTAGCCATTAGCTGAAACAACCCGAATCGTCGTTTGGGTCCTGATGAGCCTACTTTTTTTTTCCTTTTCTACGTATTCCAGATTGTAAATCGATATATGTATCCTTAGAACACCAAGCAATGTTCATTCCATGCAAACGTCATGTTCCCACTTTGCACTTGTGAAAACCATTTTACCCTACAAACTTAAATTTAAATATTAAGATTATTTCTGTATCCTCGATGAGCTGACCTAATATACACTCCCAGGTTTTCCAGGATGATATCCTAACGCGTTAAATTGTGCACTTTGGAGACCGAAATTTTCCCAGCTGAAGTGATTAAACGTCAAATAGCTCCTTCCTTACTGTATACACTGAAGAGCAATTGAATTAAAGACAGCTGGCGTTATGCAAATGTGGCGATGTGGGTGGCCCTTTAAACTGAAACGACATGACGTATGCATCGATCCGAAAATATAAGGAGTGATGCAACGGGAATTAGTAAGAGTCGGACACAGTATGGGTAAGACGAAGGATCTAAGCGCATTTGATCTTGGGAAAATGGTCGGGGCTCGACGAATGGGTCACTTCATCTCGGAAGTCGTGCAGGCACTGGGATTTTCACGAGCCACTGTGTCACGGGTGCACCGTGACTACATCAAATCCGGTAAAACCATCCCTACAAGGGCCAACTGCCGTGGACAACAGCGTGTGGATGAGCGGGGTCATCGTCAGCTAGCTCGCATTGTAACAGCGGATAGACGGGCCACAGTGAAAGAAATTACTAGGCAATTTAACGCTGGTGCACAAAAACGTGTAAGCAGCTACACCATCCAGAACCATCTCCTCGCTATGTGGTACAGAAACCATCGTCTCACGAGGGTACTGCTGCTGACCGCACATCACAGGGTGAAAAGATCAGAATGGGCGCGGGAACTTTGCCACTGGACCCTAGACAAGTGGAAAACTGTTGCCTAGACTGATGAGTCGAGATTCACGTTGGCACATGCGGATGGCAGGATACGAGTACGGCGCAAACCACATGAAGCGATGGATCTTTCTTGCCAGCATAGTACTCTTCAAGCTGGTGGGGGTGACATTCTCGTCTGGGGACTGTTTACGTGGACTGAAATGGGAACCCTGGTACGTGCGGCATCGTCCCTCACAGGCCAACGTTACCGGGACATCCTGGACGACCATTTGCTCCCGTTTGTGCGTCTTCAACATCCCACTGATGACTTCATCCTGAAACAAGACAATGCACCGTACCATCGCTCCCGAATTGTATCCGAATGGTTGGATGAACACTCCACCGATGTGACCTCCCTTCCTTGGCCAGCTAGGCCACCTGACCTCAATCCCATCGGGCACATCTGGGAAGCCATCGAGAGAGAGATGTTCGAGGCTCTGACACCCCTCCATCAAATCATCGTGAACTGTGGGAGTTTGTTCAGGGCTCGTGGATCCGTATGGCTTCCCAACGCTTCCGGTGTCTTGTCGAGTCCATGCCGAGACGAATCGCCGCCGTCATTAGGGCGAAAGGTGGTGCTACAAGTTACTAGACAGGTATCTCTAATTCAATTGCTCTTCAGTGTACATTCACCAAATGATCACAACTCAACTGATCACGCTGATCTGCTATTACGTAAACGCGTCGGAACCTTATCAATTTAATTTGTCTGTAATGTGAATTTAGACTCAAAATTGGTACTACTGTCATCTATCGCTTGAAATGCGAAAATACTTCTCACACAATCCAGTATTACCTAAAATGTTTGTGAAATGCATTTATCAAAAATGTTCAAAATGTACAACTTATAGTCTGTACCCTGTTCACAACCTAAAATTTATTATCCTAAATTCTCATCCTATTACTTTCTGTAATATACTAAAATTACTTTTCGCCACAGTTCCTCCATAATTTCTCTTGAATGGTTTCAAGAACACAGTAAGCATTTATGGTATCGTTCATCCAAAATGTTGTGATATATTTCCAGGAAAGAAATAGAACCATGACTGGTGGACCAACACACTGCACGTGCCTCATCAGGGATTCGAAAGCGGGTACACGTTGGACATTTGAACGCTGGTCCAGAAGGTTTCTCACTTTAATTAAGCTAAATAATATTTGTGTCTTGTGGTTATTTGTTAGCATATAGTACAGCTTACTTGTCGTATTTACATTAATACTTAATGTTTATTTTTTCATTGCCATCTGAACATGATCAGTATTATTAGTCGTGAAAACTACACAGTTCAAAACAACTCTTTTTTTATTCACAAAACGTGGATAACAGACATTTTTGCAAGATCTTTCGAAGGGCCTTGCACTTAAGCTTCGGACACACAATAAATAATTTTATTGGAAAAGGAATTCTAAGCTTTTCTTCAAATGGGCGCCTTGAGTAATACATGATACATACTATTAAGTTATGTGATACAATCATAATCTGTAGCACCTGTACATTGCACCATTTCATAGATTTTTGAAACTTTTAGAAAATTCTTAATATTCTAATAACATTATAATAACAATACAGAACATATTAATATTTATAGGTTATTACAAACCAATGACCACATTATTAAATGAGATAATTGTGAAAAGTAAGCGTTCATTTTACAGTAGTCCAACATTCAATTGAACATAGCTGCCCAAGGCTCTGGTATATTAGTTGGTGTGTCTTCATTGCAACATCTAGTATTGTTTGCTAGGACGAAAAGACTCTCTGTAAACAACAGTGATCTTCTCGTTTAGTGTTGCTATAATCTTTGCTTGAATCCAGTCAGGTTGGTGTCGTCCATCGTTAACTAACCGGGCAAGAAAGGTTGGCGTCGTTCATCGTTAACTAACCGGGCGAGAAAGGAAATGAATGGGTCATTAATGTTCATAAATTCCTATGTTTAAAAGTATTGCAGTGGATCCCTTATAAATGGAGTGGTTATGCAGTTGTCCATCAGGATCAAATGTATGCCATATACTCCGTGTTATTTAAAGAGTAGGTATCTTGTCACGATCATTCTTTACCAGTGAGAAAATGTTTCTAGATCTCTCTCCGAAGACAACATTTATCTTGGTACATTCATTGAGGATGTTTGTAACTTCTGGTATGAAACCAATTGACCCAACAAACATGGTGTTTCATGGTTCTCTAGCAACTATACTGCATCTAGGTTTCTCTGTTTTATTAACACATTTCTTCACATCTTGAATTAAGCTTCCCGGAAAAAAAATTACGGAATGCTGTCTTCTGGAGGAACAGTTGGAAACTGGTCAGACAGAGAAAAATGTGTGTATATAATGGAATGGAAAATATTGTATGTTACTTTTTCTGCCTTGTAAGACGTGCATGCCTAATCAGTTTTATTGTTGCTTACAGGTAGTACCATGGGTAGAAATGGTGACCTAACAGAATGGCAAAAGGGAGCTGTCGTCTTTGGTTGTGAACATGGTCATTTGCTAAGGGAGGTGGCGGAATTCGTTGGCATGTCCAAGTCCACAATCAGTAGTGTTCGTTAAGCGTGGAAAGATTTGGCCAGAGACAATTCCCGTCAGAGCAGCTTCGGCAGAAAAACCATCACGAGCAACCGTGATCATCGAACTCTGGGGTGATTATCAACCACAAAACGGTTCTAAAACCGGCAGGAATTGCTGCAAGAGTATAATGCGGGACCCACTCAGCCTGTTTCTGGACGAACGCTTTGACGAGAACTGAATGGTGTAAGAATATTCAGTCGTGTAGCTTAGGTACGCCCCAAGCTGTCTGTCATACACATGAAATGGGCTGGAATGGGCGAGGGAACACCGACACTGGACCACAGAACAGTGGAGACGCATCATCTGGTCGGACGAATCCAGGTTCTGTCTGTATTCCAATGATGGTCGATCCAGTGTCATGCGGAAGGCCGGAGAAGCCTTCAACGCAGAGTGTGTGCAAAGGGTTGTACAGAAGGGGGTGGAAGTGTCATGTTTTGGGGTGTATATCCAGTGTTGGGGTGGGGCCCTTAGTTCAAGTGTCCAACGGCATGAAAGCGGTGGACTACCTGAAAGTGTTGGATAACGAGGTGTTGCCATATGTCCCCATTCCACATCCACGTTATCAAGACGATAACTGCACTGTCCACGAGCTGCCATTCTGCAGGATTGGTTTGCAGAACATGAGTTCTATGTCCCACATCTCACCTGGGCCGTCAATTCACCTAATCACAATGTTATACAGAAAATTTCGGACATGTTCAAACGGGCCGTTAAGAAGAGACAACATCACCCTCCCGATTTGACTGCTCTGCGGGACCAGTTGTTCACGGCGTGGGACAAACTGGATATTAACGTCACCCGCTCCCATAATGACAGCATGCCAAACAAATTCAAGGTTGTGCTTTGAGCTCGTGGTGATGTAACTCCATATTAACCAATAAAATGAGCATTTCGTAATTTTTTGTCCGGTGCACTTATGTAATCATGCTTTACAGCAATGTTTCGAATGCGTCTTTATTCAATTTTTCTTGCATAATCATCAGACGAATGGGAGTAAGCCCTTCTTACAAAGAAATCCAAAGCTGCATTCTTGTATCTCCCAGGGTGGGCGAAGCTCTTCAGGACGATGTGAGTGTTTGTAGGTCTCCTAAAGACTTCATATGCTATATTATTGGTGGTGGGTCACGGTTTAGGATGAAGTCTAGGAAGGGAATTTTAAGTCATGTTCGTACTCAACTATGAAATTTATCGGCTGAAATTGGCTAGATAACTCTCGTGAATATTGCATAACTTGTTTCATTCGGTGTGACCAAAAAATCTAAATGTCGTCCACATATCGAACGTATAGTTCAGGTTTACGGGTTTACGGAGGCAGATACTAAACTTTTTTCTTCCAGGTCCTGCATACGAAATTTGCAAGTACACCTGATAGTTGTGACCCCATGGGAGCTCCATCAGTTTGTCTGTAGTACACATTTTTGAAGACAAATAACGTATGCATCTGAATGTACTTTAGTGCATTAATAACAGCTTGTATTTCATTTGTCGTTATGTATTACTAACGGTGGAGAGGCGGTTCTTAATGATGGCATGCGTTTCTTTCACAGGTACACTCGGATATAACGATACCACGTCAAGTGAAGCCATTATGAAAGCCTGGTCCCTATTTCGGAATTTCTTTATGATATCCAGAGCCTGTTTAGAATTCCTAACCGAATACCAGGAATTATAACTGAGCGGTTTAAGAAATTGCGCTAGAGCTCTGTCCAATGGTCTACTTGGACTGGCATACCCTGAAAGGATTGACCGCAATGATTGTTCTTCTTTATGCATTTTTAGTTGACCAAATAATTCTGGTACTCTCGGGCCGATGCACGAAGCGATAGAACTTGTGATTACATTAAAATAACAGAGTTGTTTTGAACTGTGTAGTTCAGACGACTACTAATATTGATCGTGTTCAGACGGTAATAAAAAAATAAACATTAATTATTTAGAACTTGTTAGCAATTGTTAGAAAAATATTTGTCATCTCTTGCAAATTCTCGCAGATTTTAAGGAACCTTTTATTGTGCTTGTAAATTCAAGCGCTGACTCCTGCCTCTTCACATTTGAAATTGTCTCTGTTAGTACTCATTGACCTAACAAATCTTAGTTTTCTAACTTACAGAACTCTGATAACTGATCCAATAGCTTATACTCAATTGCCACCAGATACAGAGCTTTCAACAGGTTCCAGAACAGAGCACCCTAAAATTCGAAGTCATAAAAACTCAGAACAAGAAGAATGGCAGATGTGAGGAGCTGTTTTCAAAGACAAATCAAGAATGTGTGAGCAAACTGCAAGGGATTCAACAGAATATGAGTTGGATGGATGAAAGAAAAGCTCCTCTTAGAGATTCTATTCATGTTAAAAATATTTGTTTGAATATCTAAAGTAAAGACTGGTTTCCCTGCATGTACTTTCTCAGCGTTTTATTGCAATTGAAAAAAGTTGTAAAATAACAATGTCGAGGACGGGGATACAATCAAAATATGATGAGGTATAAAAAAAAAACATGGCTTATATCCATACATTTCCGTACATGTATTATTGGGCTTTTACCGGTCTGAAAACTTCTTAAACGCTCTCTCTACGATATTGCATGCTCGTGTATGCACTATTTTTCATCCATATCAAAATTAGGTTGCCATCAGAAAAAGAATACAACATGCACTTGTAATGACAATCGGATACTGTGAGATCAAATGCTTTTGAGCACGGTACAACACAGCATGTCTATGAAATGCGTAAAACGCGCAAGAAAACGAGTTGCAGATCCTGAACGTAGTACTGGTCTTTAAAAAGAAATAGTGCTCTCCTGTTTAAGGGACTATAACGAAAAAAAAAGAACCCATAGTATTACACGGTCAAGTCACATTATTGTGACCACCAGCCAGTATCCAGAGTAACCGCCTTGGGCAGCGCTCACAGCAGCTAGACGGACTGGGCGGACTCAATAAGGTGTTGGAAGGTATTCACAGCTGTGCGGAGCCATTCTGACTGCAGTGCATCTGACAGCTGCTGGAGGGTCCGTGGTGGAGGACCCATAGGGCAAACAACACGAACGAGGTTGTCCCAGAGATGCTCAATTGGGTTTCATTCTGGGGAATTAGTCGGCCAGGGAAGTACTTTGAAGTATTAATCGTTCTCTACCAACCACTCTCGGACATTTCTAGCTGTGTGACACGTAGTGTTGTCCTGCTGGAGGATCCCGTCGGCCCCAGGAAAGACAATCAGCCTGTATGGGTATACGTGTTCTGAAAAGAATGATTCATAACGAATTCGGTCCATAGTGCCTTCCACAGGTTTGCGTGGAATCACGAATGCCACGAAAACATTCCTCAGACCATAACGCTGCCCCTACCAGCTTGTGTTCTTCCAGCAGTGGTTGAACAGTGTTTGTTCTCCGATGTTTCACGCCTTATACGCAAACATCCATCCGTTCGATGAAGCAGAAGACGTGACTCATCACAGAAGGCAATCCTTTGTCAATCAGCGCAGTTCGGATTCCGATACTGCCGTGCTAATGTAAGCCTTTTCATCTGATGCACCTGCCTTAGCATAGGTGTAGTGACCATCCGTCTGCATCGGAGCCCCACACGCGGCAGGGTTTGCTGAACTGTCGTTTTAGACACACTTACGGTCGCATCCTGGTTCATTCGGTAAGCGAGTTGCACCACTATAGCGTGTCGATCGGCCCTCACGCACCTTCGCAGCCGACGTTCACCACTCATATCAATGGCACCTACTGCTCCGCAGTTTCTACGTCGCTTTTTGAAATGGTGCCATTTCTCTAATGACGATACTTTTTAACCACTGCAGCACGCGAACAGTTCACAAACTGCACTGTTTCAGAACTACTGCCACCCTTGGCCCGAAAGCCGATAATCATCCTTTTTTGCAAATCTGATAAATAGCTCCTTTTATCCATGACAGCAACGAGCGATACGTTTTTAGAATTCCTACAGCACACCTTATATACCCTCCAAGCCATCCAAATACACGTGCCTTCATTCATTGGCTACGCGCTGTTGACGTCAAAAGTGTAGGAGGTGGTCACAATAATTTGACTCGAATCTGTACATTGGCAAGCTTCATTATGTAACCAATTATCTGAATGATGACACTCTTAAACAAATTTCCAAAAAGTGTCACTCCTCAAATTTACTCTTTTGCCATATTGAAGTATGGAAACAGAGTATATAGGGGTTTAACAAAATAATGGAAACATCGAATGTGACCGATGTTGGCAGTCACTTAACATAGCCAGTAACAGGTGAAACAGCTATTATGGTGATGTTGTCAACAATGTTTGATATCAGGGACCCCAGAGTGTACGCGTATTGCATAAACTTCAATAAGAAGAACGGCTGAAATAATTAGTGTAAGACAAGGAACTGTAACGTACATTATGACAACGTATTAAAAAGGAAAGGGCTTTACCTCCAAATAGGCAAATTGTGGACGCTATGTGAAGACGTCCGATGAGGATAGAGGAACGTTGGCACGGATTTCACAACCGTAGCACAAAACCACGACACCGCAAATAGCAGGAAAGTTGAATACCAGTCGGAATGATGCCGTTTATAGTTAACTTTGTTATTACAAACTCGAGATATTCTTAAAAATTGAGAACCAATAATATTTCAGAAAATACCTTTACAAAGGTTAAAAGTCCAATGGTGGCTTACAGTTAAAGAACTCTCTTTTGTCAAAAAGCTTGGTATCAGGGTTATTTATTACCTCTGAACTCAATTGTAAAATCCAATAACTTAATAGCCCCCTCATCATTAGCTCTTAATAAACTTAAAGAATCAGGATATATCTCCTACCAATTAATCGAAGCATTGTGAGGTCTAAAGCGTACTAAAACATCAATATATCGATAACATACAATTTCAAAAACAATACAACTTTCCTCATGTGAGCCTAGGTATAGATTCGCAAGAAACCTTGAAAAACTTGTACCTATGGGGATACCCTTGATCTGCAGTAGGAGGTTTTTTGATCAAAAATATTATTGCTAGAAATACAAAACCCACAAAAATATCCTAATATTTTCTGTCAACCTTTAAAGACTCATAATATTTAAGAAACTAAACATCCAAAACCTGTTTCAAGTCTTGAAGAACAATAGGCGGGAAACCGCTCTTTCAAACAAAGCACTGGCAGTAGGCACATCTGCAACACAAGCAGATCACGTGATGCTGAAACGCCGTGACATTGAAATGCGATGATGTAAGTGCACACACACACACACACACACACACACACACACACACACACATATATATAACTTAAACCAAATCTTTAGCAATGAAGAGAAAAAAAAATTGAAAATGTATTTTAAACCAGTGGCGTACATTCGAGGTTAGCTGCTAGCTGCGAAGCTCAGATAATGCACAAACAAAACTTAATTAAATATACACAAATAAAAGTCAATTGTGAACGGTATTAAGATATGTCAATGCTTTCGGTGCGAAAATAAACCACGAGCGGATTCGCTTCTTCGATTATGAGAATCAGTCTGGCGAGCGATGATCAACGACATCAACGTAAAGGAAGTAGGTCTTCGAGAGACTTCGCTGTTCTGATGCGAAGAGCTTCAATACGATCTCCTGTTAGCGTTACCATGACAACATGAATGAGCTACGGAGCCCGTGAGTGGCCATTGCTCATGCCCCACAGCACCTCTAAAAAGACTTGGGACTACCTCAGTCCCTCCATACCTCCAGCGCGTGCTTCGCGAGAGTTGTTTCAGTTTGTATGAAGTGTCAATGAATTAAAATCAGGCATAATATATCTTAAATTCGTGGCTTTGTTGGATTCGAACTCTTTTGATAAATGTTGTGAAAGCTTTCCTGAACATCTAATATAAGAGCTTAAAGAATATGCTTCAAATTTTGATACAGCTCTATTAAAAATGAACTGAAGGTGTTTAATTCCCTTGATGAATACAAAATAAATCAGTAAGAAATATTACTTGTTACATAAAGTTGAATAATTGGACGTAGTGTTTATTGAGGTGTACGAATTAGCAGATCTAATATTTAACTTTCCATCAACAACTGCAACTGCCAAAAAACGTTTTCCGTATTAAAAAGAATCAAGATATATTTTAGAGCCACACAAGGACATGTACCTTCGAGCAACTTGGCTGGTTTGTTAATAGAGAATAACAATATTTTTAAATATGAAAAAGTACTCGGAAAAAACATTTTTGTGAAAACGTAACACTCAAGTTCACACAAAAGGAAAGAAGAACGAAGTTCGTGTACAAATAAGTATTCAAATCCTAATACTCATAATTATTTGGTATCACGTTAGCAATACCACGTACCTACAATTTAGAAAATATTGTCACTTCTATTACTTAACAATTTAAAAATAAACTTGCAATTTGAAAAAAGCAGTAGGGTGGGGGGATAGCCCAAGTCTCGGACCCAAGATACGCCAGTGTTTTAGTGTTTTAAACAAAAAAAAAAATAACAGACAATCTGAAAACCCAAACGCGCAAAAGCAGCAGAGAAGAATTCTCAGAAACAATACTTACAAATAAGCAGAAATAACTACAGCAGAAACCAAAATATGAAAAAAACAACAAAAGAACAAAAACAACAACAAAACAAATGAGCAGGGAGAAAAAATGGACGCGGAAAGCTTTGAAAATGCTAAGCTTTGGCTTTATCAAGGACCAGCAAAACGTAGCATTTACTCACTTCCACAAAAACCTAGTTGAACTTGGGTTTCTGCTATGTCATAAATGCAAAAGGTACAAGGCCTCGAAAATCACTAAAAAGCACAACCGCCCACATAGGCTCGGAAACGTAAATATTAAACAAGATTTTGAATTTCGTATTACATCTAAGACATATCTGGCCCAACCCAAAAACTCCGCATCGTCCACAAAAACAGAAAACTTTAATACAGAGCCCAAAAATATTGCAAGATAGGCGTATAATTTAGACCAATGAAACGAAAAACATAACCTGGGGAAAAAACTGTAAAATAACAAAAAATATTTTTTATTAGATGTACACAACAATGTAAAATTGTCCAACTTGGAAGAAGACTAAAAAAATAGAAAAAATAAGAAAAAACTCACCCTGTAAAAAGACTTAATTTTTAAGGCATTAGTTCCAATATTTTGACAGCAGTGCCACGTGGTTTGCTACATCAGGGAAAACCCCACTAGGAACCACGGCAAAAAGCAAAGCACGATGTCAAAAGACAAATAAAACGAAGCAAATGCCTGTGCTAAGAAACAAGAACTAAAAATTCAGGAATATAGCACAGAGAGCAGGAGCAAAAAACACAGAATATTCGCGATACACTGCATGACTTTAGACAATATAAACGTAATATAAATAATTGCAAATGCACTTAAAAATAAAATATAAAAATTGTAATATGTACACAGTATTATAGGAATGCTTTACACAAATTATGAAAACAGCAAATGTTCCTCCGAACAACGAACGAAAATGATGCGGAGCCACGAGCCCTAGAACACTGTAAACAACCTGAACAAAGTACTGGAGGAGAACAAGGAAATAAAAGGCCACCAGCAAGGGAAAAAACGCCAGTAAAAGCAAAGCCAATAAAACTAACAAATTTCAGCAGGCACAGAAACCAGAAAAAACAAAAACCTCCATAAGTGGAGAAAAAAATGAAAGGACCTACCTGCTAGGCCACCGATCTTTACGTAACAACCATTGCAAATGGCTGACAAAATTCCCGCTTTTGAAGCAGAGAAGCCAGGAAGGCAATCCCGAAAATAATAGCTCCGCAGATGTTAATCCACCTATCAGAAAATTCCTAAGTGAAAAAGATTTAGAGTTTGTCTGGAGAGAGATTAAGCTCACCGGAATACATGTAAATGATCATCAAATACACCAGATGTGTATTTAATATTATTGTCTGTAGTTTTACTATAAGGTATTAAAATACCTTATAGTAAAACTACAGACAACATACAGTTTCTTATAGGTTTTCTTAATTTTTACTATTTTCATGTTAGCTACTCTTGATATTGAGTATCTATTTTACATTTTAAACTTTTTTTCCCATGTGACTCCTACATGACGTCGAATTTCATTTACGCACATGCAGTCTTCTGGGTCTTTTCGTGTACCTTGGAATTCAGTCTAAGTTTTCAGTTGTCCATGGGTTGGCCGTCCTTGTGACAACATGTCCAGCACATTGCTATTTCAGGGATTTTACCCAGATCATAATGTCTTCCATTCCTGTCATTTTCCTCATCCGTGGTTCCTCTTCTTATAGTTCCTTGTTACATCAAGTATTCATCGCTCCAGGCTTCTTACAAATGCTTGCAGTTTTTGTATGCCTTTTTTACTAAAGGTCCATGTCTCTGCTTCACATGTAAGCACTGGAAGAATGCATTGATTCAACACTTTTCGTTTAAGACATAATCGCATATTACTCTTAAAAATTTTACCGTTTCTTCCAAAAGCTCTACAAGCAAAGTTTTATACGCAGATTAATTTCCGCATCACGGTGACTCTTGCTTGATAACCGTTGCCCAAGGTAAATGTACGTATCGGTTACCTCGAGCTTTCACCCATCAATCACAAAATCTTAATTTCTTGTCAAATCATTGTACATCACTTTTGTCTTGTGATAATTCATTTTTAATCTCACATCTTTATCTTGTCCGCAAGTCCCTAGATCATATTCTGCAGTTCTAAAGGGGTAGTTGCAAGAATGATGACGTCATCAGCAAATAGAAGGTGAGTTAAATAATATCCGTTAATATTTATCCATTTGTTTCCCCAGATCAATGATTGAAAGACATTTGCAACGTAGCATTAAAGAATCTAGGGGATATGGTGTAACCTCGTCTCACTCCCTTTCCAATTTTTGTTGGTGCTGTATCTCCAAATAGCCGAACCTCTGCATTTGCATTTTCATAGATGTTATTAATAATGCTAATGTATATATCTTCAATACCGCAGGATTTCAAAGCCATTGTAACTGCTGAGGTTTCACGGAATCAGAGGCCTTTTCATAATTAATAAAATCCATACATAATGAGAGTTCATATTTCCTCGCACTTTCAATTAGTTTTCTCAGTACATGGATATGACCTATAGTGCTGTAACTGCTCCTGAATCCAGCTTGTTCTTTCGATTGAGCCATGTCCATTGTTATTCTTCAAGCGATATGAAAGAACCCTAGTGAAGATTTTATAAACAACTCTTAGGAGCCTGAAGTGACTGTATTTCCTGAGATCTTCAATATCACCTTTTCTCATGTGGCAGGACCATTGTAGTAATGTTCCAATCCTCAGGAATCCTCTTTCATTGAGAGATCTAGTGAAAACTTGGGCTAGTGTAGTTTAATTTCTCACCTTGCTTATTGTAAAATGCCCACGGTAGTTCCATCTTCACCTGGAGCTCTTCATCGTTTCATGTTCTTGATTGCACGAGTAACTTCTGCTGGGGGGACTAGAAAAACTCTCGTACAGGTACCTTTCGTAATGTCTGGAGTAGATGTATTATCTTTTTCATGTATTTGTAGTTTTGAATAGAAGTATTTCACTTTTGTCTAAATTTAGCCTCTATTTCTTGTTACAGTACCATCTTTTTTCTGAGTGTCGTAATCGGTTTTCTTCCCTTACTGAGATGTCCCTTTGTTCTTTCCAGGCTTTGGTTGTTTTCAATTGCTTTTCTCTCTAGTTCACAATTGCATCTCGTTACGTCTTCAGGGATTCATTTTCATACTCTCTTGAATAGCTCTATATATTCCTCTTGGGAGGTTACATCTTTAATTGTCCTCATCTCCCTTCTCTTTTGCATCAGTATTTTTGTTTTTTCTGATATTTTCTTCATATGCAACTTGTCCTTAGTACCAACTATTTTTCGAGTTGTTTCCATAATAGCCTTACTTAATTTTCTGTTTACTTCATAAATGTCCACTTGTTCCGATGTTAGGCCTTCTGTAGCACAGAATCTGTTCCTCAGTTCCAATTTTAAGGTATCATAATGTTTTTTAATGTTGGTCATGTCAGCACAATTTCTTTTATGAACACGCTAAGGTCGAGTTCAATGTTGAAGTGCATCTTACATCTCACAACTCAATGGTCACTCCCGGTGTTGAATCTGCTCAGCACAGTGCAATCCTCAATGACAAATTTCTGATTACACATAATAAAATTCATTTCCGTTGTCATTCCATTGGGTAGCCTCCATGTCCATCTAGTGTGTAGCTCATATTTGAAAAAAGAGTTCATGATGAACAAAATTTCTGCCTCTGTAAATTCTACGAAAGTATTTTCACGCTGGTTTCTGGTTCCATAAGACGGTTTTTCGAATGTAACGTCGAGCAGACGTGTTCTACATCGACTCAAATCATACCATAAGATCCCCGAGATGTAAGAATATAGGATAAGTGAGCAAAACCATCCAAACAAGGAATCCAAAGGATACAAAGGCACTTTTATTGAAAAGACAGCTTCGAGCACGACTGGACAGAAGACAAAAAGGTCCATGCGATAGGTGGCTACCAAGAAAAATCCAGTCTTTGCAGTGGATATGTTCAACCCTGACTGGGATTTACAATGACTGTCCATGCTGAGGACAAGGTTGTCAAGGAGCTGTTGAGGCATCGCGGCCTATTCCTCTTGTAGCGCCAATCGCAGCTGCGGAATCCTTGCTGGCGGCTGGTAACGTGCTGCTATGCGTCTCCCGAAAAGGTCCCACACGTGTTCAATTGGATTTAGGTCCGGTGACCTTGCGGGCCGATCAATGCGTTAATTATCTTCACTCTCCAAACAGCTCTGCGACAGCCACTGTACGATGAGGTGTAGCGTTGTTGTCCATGAAGAGGTACTCTTGACCCACAGCAGCTCTAAACAGACGCACGTGAGGCAGGTGAACCTCGGTACCATAGCGGACACCAGTGACTGAACCTCCTTGGAAGATGTGTAAGACAGTACGGCTACCGACCATTATAGCGCCCCAAACGAGAACTCCACCACCTCCAAATCGGTCCCTTTCGATGATGTTGGAGGTGTGATTCCGTGTTCCCTGCTCTCTCCAAATGTGTACACGTCCAGAATAGCTCGTGAGACTAAATCGGCTCTCATCCGTAAAGAGAACTCGGCCCCATTGCTGATGTGTCCAGTTCTTGTGTCCCTCGCACCACAGAAACCGCCGTCTCCGATGAGCAGGCGTTAATGGCACACATCGTACTGGTTGTCGTGCAAATAGACCACCTTTGTGCAGCCTCCTGGCCACGGTGAAACGCGATAACGGAAGTTCAGTTGCCTGTTGTATGTGCCTTGCGATTTCTCCCGCTGTCTACCATCTGTCTCTTCTCCATTGTAGAACAATATACCCGTCGTCCGCCGCCGTGGTTGCTCGTGGACTACCACTGCTAAACTCTCGGAAGGCTGTTCCTGTCGTTTGAAATGCTCTCCAAGCTCGCGAAACGATGCTGTGAGCGATCACGAACTCCTCGGCCACACTAGCCACACTTCAACCTTTTTCAACTTCCCAATGACGCGACCTCGGGTAAAGTCATCCAGATGTCGTCTACTGGATTGCTTGTTGGCCATATCACACCACGGCAGCAACTCGAAGTCGTTCAAACCGATGTACACCGTGCAATATCTTTCACCGAATTGCTGAGCATACATCGCCCGTGTTCTTTAAACCCTCCGACACTCCCCCCCCACGTCATGGTGCATATATGCGCATGCCCTACCGTACGGGGCCCTAGTCCATCTCCAGAGTGGTATTTCCTTCCGTTCTGCCTGCTCGTCCCGCTGTTATGCTAATTTCTCCTCTTCGTCCTTAATTTTTCACACCAGTGTATATATACGGTCGAGTTACATTATTATTACCACCAGCTAAAATCTCAGTTACCCTCCGTGTGCAGCGCGGACAGCAGCTAGACTAGCTAGAAGTGACTCAGTAAAATGCTGAAAGGTGTTCACAGGTATGTGGAGCCATGCTGACTGCAGTATATCTGGCAGCTCCAGGAAGGTGCGAGGTGGAGGAAACATTGAACAGGAAACATTTGGTGGTCCCACACATGCTCAATTGGGTTTACCTCTCGGGAATTAGGGAGGCTGGGACGTACATTGAAGTCTTCATGGTGCTCCTCCAACCACTTTGGGACATTTCTAGCTATGTGGCACGTCGCATTGTCGTTTTGAAAAAATCCATTCCGCTCCAGGGAAGACAATCAGCGTGTATGGGTGTACGTGGTCTGCAAGGACGGATTCATAACAAATTCGGTGCATAGTGCCTTCCACAGGTATGAATGGACACAAGAGATGCCACGAAAACAATCCTCAGAACATAACGCTGCCCCCACCAGCTCGTCTTCTGCCAGCAATGGCTGAAAAGTGTTTTTTCTCCGATGTTTCTCTCCCCACATGTTAACGTACATCCTTTCGATGAAGTAGAAAACGTGACTCATGGGAGAAGGAAATCCTTTGCCGAACAGCGGATATCCGATTCCGATAATGCCGTTCAAATGTAAGCCTTTTCTGCCGATGCACATTTGTTAGCATAGGTGCAATGACGATCCGTGTGCATAGGAGTCCCATACGCAGCAGAGTTAGCTGAACTGTCGTTTTAGATACAATTCCGGTAGCTCACTGGTTAATTCATGTCGATCAGCCCTGACGGTTAACGTGTTGATCAGCCCTCACGGCTAACGTGTCGATCAGCCCTCACGGCTAACATGTCGATCAGCCCTCACGGCTAACGTGTCGATCGTTCCTCACGGCTAACGTGTTAATCGGCCTTCACGGCTAACGTGTCGATCGGCCCTCACAGCTAACGTGTCGATCGGCCCTCACAGCTAACGGGTCGATCGGCCCTCACGCACCTCCGCAACCGACGTTCACCTCTCACATCAATGGGATAAGGGTAACAGTATTTCTGAAACAGCGCAGATTATGAACTGTTCGCGTGCTGCTGTCATTAAAGTGTATCATGATTAAAGAAATGGCACCATTGCGAAGAAGCGACGTAGAAACTGCAGAATATCATGTTCCATTCATGTCAGAGGTGAACGTCAGCTTTGTAGGTGCGTGAGGGCCGATTGACACGCTGCAGTGGAGCAGGGTGAACCAGGGCGCTACCGGAAGTGTGTCTAAAACGACAGTTCAGCAAAGCCTGCTAAGTGTGGGGCTTCAATGCAGACGGATCGACACTGTGTCTATGGTAACGAAGGCGCATCGGCAGAAAAGGCTTATATTTGCAAACAGTATTGGAATTGGACCTCCACTGTTTGGCAAAGGATTTCCTTCTCCGAAGAGTCACGTATTCTGCTTCATTGAGCGGATGCACGTTGGTGTATAAGGCCAGAAACATCGGAGAACAAACACACTGCAACCATTTCTAGAAGAAAACAAGCTGGTGAGGGCAGCTTTATGGTCTGGGGAATGTTTTTGTGACATTCTCTGAGTCCACTCATACCTGTGGAAGGCACTATGGACCTATTTCGTTACGAATAGACCGCATACGCCTATACATGCTGATTGCCTTCCCTGGGGAGGATGGGATCTTCCAGCACGACAATGCGACGTGTCACACAGCGAGAAATATCCGAGATTGGTTGAAAAAAAAACGATTAAGTCTTCAAAATACTTCCCTGGCCCTGTAATACCCTCTGACGTAAACTAATTGAGCATCTGTAATACCACCTCAACGTGTTGTTCGCTCTATGGATTCCCCACCACGCACCCTCCAGCAGCTCTCAGTTGAAGACGGAATAGAAGACGGTGACCCAATTTTGGGCCTACGTTGCAATGCAAGGTTGTGTTACGTACATGGGAAGCTTCCCCATATCAAATGGTTCTGACCTTTTCTCATTTGAACTGTGTTGTTAAAACCGTCTGAGTAATAATTTTGAAGTTTTCATCCTTTTTGTAACAGTTGAGGTCATGAAACTTGTGCAGGTATTTGATCTTAACGGTAAAGCCTTCTTTTCTCGCGTCTGTGTGGTCACATGACTGATGCTGGTGTCTCATTTGCCATTCATGGCCACAACGAGAGATGTCACTACCAGTTAACGATGGCACTACCAGTCCCCATTTTAAAATTCTTAGTGTTAATGTTGGATATTTTTGCAGTGTTACCGTTACTGATCGTTTATGCAAAATGTAAAATGCTTCATGCCTGGTGCACTTATTTCAGTTTTATCTTGATTGATGCTCTCAGAAGTTACGGTAACTGTGTTTCTGAATTGTTACTTAAATAAAAAAAAATCCCCTGTTTCTGATGTTATTCAGGTTTCTCTACATATTAGCAGTAAAGTCCCGAATCTCAAACACTTTAATGTCTAGGCAACACCTCAAGCCCGGTAATCCACTGAGACCCGTTGTGTCAAACGAGGTCCGCACCGACGTAGCATTTAGGGAAAGCACTATACAAATTTATGGCTAATCATCTCTCTGAATTGGACTGTGTAATAATGAAACTTCGAGTTCTATTTTACGCCAATAAATTCGGATTTTTAGTATCGATGTACACTTTAAGTGCACTTGGTGTACAGTTCGTCGTTTTTAATTCTGTTGAAGTAATGTAGTAATGAAACATTATAGTTGTGTTAGTCGATATCATGAAATCGTGAATACAATCAATAACTTTCACATGATGTTATAATGAACGACTTTTCAGACTTTAAAGCATGCTCTCATTGATTCTGAAGATATTCCCTCGTGAGTTACTTTGCCGCCATTCTTATAGACTTCGCTCGAGGAATTAAGGTTCATGTGAAACCATTTCTCAACTCAAATCTTCCATAGCCTGTAGCTACAGTTTCCGTTAGAAAGCATCATTTATTTCCTTATTCAAATTTTCACACTAGGGTTTAGAGGCAATTTAGAATATTGAACGTGACCCACGCACTTCCTGTTTTATGATAATTACTCGTGCATGCTTTATACGTTGCGAAAGTATGTGTAAGCAAGATACAAGTAACGATAAAAATCTGTAGAATATATCCTCAGATTGCAAATTCAGAGTGTTACGCCGGGGAATTACCTGAAAATTAATGAAACATAACCTTTACCCTTCATAAAAGGAAAAGGAAATGTTTGATAGCGCATACATTAACAGAAATTCACGAAGGGCTATACTGAAATTAATGAGCAACGATGTTTTAAAATTTGCAAGTTATAATGACTGAAGATATAAGTACGAAACTTTAACCTTAATCTATTTTTTTATGAAATCTCTGTTTCTTTTGACATATTTCTCCCATCGTTCTAGCAGTGTAAAGATAACCTTGCGGAAGAACTCCGTTCTAGTTGCCCGAAGGCACTGTAGTGCATCCGTGATCTGGTAGTATAAGCTGCGCGTCTGGTCCCTTAGGAATCCAAAAAGAAGAGAATTGGAGGGTTCCAGATCAGGACTGTAAGCAAGGGTGAGGTAAAAGCTCCCATTCGAATTTCTGGATTTTTTCCGAGATCAAACGAACAGAGTGGAGCCTTGTGTTATCGTGCTGGAGGGTGACTATCTTTCCCTGCCGTTTATAACCGAATGCATGGCGGAGCTTTTCTAATGTTTTAACATACAGAGATGCATTTACGGTTTGTTCAGGCTCTAAAAAATCAACCAGAATGCATCTCTCTACGTTTCAAAAGACAACTCCCGTAGAGTTTGCAGCTGACAAAAATAAAGTTGGAACGATCTTAGGCTTTTTTCTACTTCGTGAATGCAAATGATGCCATTCCATGTTCTGGCGGGGTTTTTTTTTCAGGTTCGAAATGGTGGAACTAAACTTCGTCACATGTCAAAATAGTGGACAAAAAAATGAGCCCCTTCATTTCGGTACCACTGCAGAAGTTATGACGAGATGCTTTTCACCTGGCATTTGTGGTCTTCTGCCAGTAAATGGGACCCAGAAGGCACAAATTCTTCGATATCACAAGCTGCTGATAATTTCCTCAATTGAGAAGTGTTTTTATTCAACTTATGTAGTATTCTTCGATATCCCAAGCTGCTAATCCTTTCCTGAATTGCTCTGTGTCCTTATTCAACGTATGTAGTATGCGTTCAATAACAACACAGGTACGTATGTATTTATGCAACGTATGTATTATTCTTCGATATCCCAAGCTGCTATCATTTTCTGAATTGCGCTGTGTCCTTATTCAACGTATGTAGTATTGCGCTGTGTCCTTATTCAACGTATGTAGTATTGCGCTGTGTCCATATTAAACGTATGTAGTATTGCGTTGTTTCCTTATTCAACGTATGTAGCATTCTTCGATATCCCAAGCTGCTATCATTTTCTGAATTGCGCTGTGTCCTTATTCAACGTATGTAGTATTGCGCTGTGTCCATATTAAAGGTATGTAGTATTGCGTTGTTTCCTTATTCAACGTATGTAGTATTCTTCGATATCCCAAGCTGCTAATATTTTCCTCAATTGCGCTGTGTGCTTATTCAACGTATGTAGTATACGCTGTGTCTTTATTCAACGTATGTAGTAGCCTTCGATATCCCAAGCTGCTATCATTTTCTGAATTGCGCTATGCCCTTTTTCAACATATACAGCAGTCTTCGATATTCCAAGCTGCTATCATTTTCTGAATTGCGCTATGCCCTTTTGCAACGTATGTACAATTGCATCCATCGATATCCCAAGCTACTAATCATTTCCTGAAGTGTCCTTATTCAACGTATGTAGTATGCGCTTTGTCTTTATTCAACGTATGTAGTATGAGCTGTGTCCTTATTCATTGTATGTAGTATGCGCTGCGTCCTTATTCAACGTATGTAGTATTCTTCGATATCCTAAGCTTCTAATAATTTCCTGAATTGCGCTGTGTCTTTTGCACAAGCTGGTGGCAAGTTTCCTTCACCGTCATATGTCTGTCATCAGAAATTAAGGCGTCAATCCTTTGCTCGTTGTGTTCCATAAAGGCTGTTCGACGGTGAATGCTACGAGCTTCATAGCTAATGTCTGTCAGACCGACTTTAAAATATTCCACCCACCTTCTAATACTGCTGGAATCCATACACATATCTCTGTATGCACGCTGAGGCCTACGGTGAATATCGACAGCTGGAACTTCCTTTTCAAGAGGAACTCAATCACAGCATAGTGATGGAACGATGTACCACTGTCGGCCATCTTTTCTCGCCTCTGTTTGGTCACATGACTGATGTTGGTGACGTAATTTGGCATTCATGGTCACAATGAGAGATAGCACTACCAGTCCATGAATTATCATTATCCCAATGCGCGATCTGCCTCTGTTGTGCAGTTTTGCTCATTACTTTCAGTATGACATACGGTTCGTTAATATCAAAATCAATATAGCCTCTGCTATTTTAGTGCTCAATACTTAGCAGTGAACACAAACACTATAGATTTTTCTTACCTTCGCTGTATGAGCATGTTGAGGCGGATATGAATTTCTCTAATTCTGATTTCAAAATATTGATTTTCCACATTATAACATTTGTAAATTGTCCCCCAACAGTAACGTTTTTTAAACTAACTGCAGTGAAAACTGGTGTACACTTTTTTTTCCAGCAGATGGCATTAAAAATTATATAAATGTAAAAAACGTATAATAGAAATTTCAAAATGTTTAATATTCCTGTAAAATTTTAAAAGCCCATAAAAAACAATAAAACAAAAACAACTCGTTATTTTAAATTACGCTGATTTGTAATGTAAGACGTACATAAACGAATACTTCGTCAGCTATTTTGACTTTTGTACTAATTTTTTATTCTACGTAAGTTCATCATAAATACTAGGTTAAAAGGTTGTGTACGATTTCATGTTTTAAGTATTTAAATAAAGCAACCTTACCTTTAAAATACTAGGTGGTAAATCCAAATATGAACAGTTTTACATTCAATGGACCTTACTACGCATTCTTTACCCATACGCATTGCTCTTTTCAAAGCATTTTGTTTACTGGTTGATTTAGCATTAGTGCCGAGTAAAATAGTGTTCACTTATCTTCGCTTGTTTCAGGTTTCTTATTCCGAGAAAACAAAGATATATGAACGTTATTTAATAAATTTTAAGCTGCATTATCTACGAATATTTCAAGATGGAAAAAAATCTCCCGTTCCCTCAAAGTTGTAACATACCGCGTTGCGTATAAAAGAATCAAAGAACCGAGTATTTTTGATAATATGAAATTCGAAATAAAGCATAAAATCGCAAAAAAGCGTATAAATGAATTACGTGTACCTTGACTGATACAGCGATAGGAGCTACATTGAAATACCGAGACTAGAGCAGAATTACATACAATGGGTACCCCGAAAACGTATAAAGAGGTTCCATGGTACTTCCCTAGACCACTTCTTTGTTGCCGATCGGAATCTATACACTTAAATTATTAATCTGCAATTTTATTACCTTTATATCGATATACATTGTGTTCGAAAAATAATGGTGGGGTTTGCTGTTAGTTTATATGGTAGTAAACATTATGCAATGATCTCTGAAATATTTTTATTGCAGTTAATAGCTAACATAGATTCTGAAAAACATTTCATTGTTTCTACGTGTGCGTCATTAACAGCACGGCCCACATCCAAATGAACATCATTTAGATGTGGGCCGTGCTGTTACAGACTCAAGTAAGCATGTCCGGAGTAATACTTGGAATTTCTGCAGTGATTCTTTCCTTCAGATGGAGAAAAGCCTGAATCTTTTCGCTGTAAACTTGTGTTTTTATATGACCCCAACAGAAGAAATCCAATGCGGTCAGGTCCGAGATTCGTGGGGCCAAAGAATTCGTCCACTTTGTCCAATCCACCGTCCTGGAAAATGAACGTTTATCACGTCCTGCAAAATCACTGCAAAGTGTGGTGGAGCTCAATCTTATTGATAGATGATGCAGTCAGGTTCGTTCATGTGCTCGATTTGGAGAAACAAAAAAAGCTCAAACAAGTCTAGATACACGCTACCGTTGACAGTACGTTCTGTAATGATAAAAGGCTCAAACATCCTATTGTGTGTTAAACAGCACCAAAAGCTGACCTCGTAGAGCCTCTAATGTGATCACGTATCGTGGTATAATTTTCCGTAGCCCGTATCCGGCAGCTGTGATGAGCTTCACATCAGCTAATATGGAATGTTGCTTCAACCGCCGTAAGCATGCGATTTGAAAATCATGGCTTATCGCCGCATCTCTGCAGCATGTTGACAGCGAATTTCACTCTTATCTACCTATTACTGACCTGGATTACATGCAGGAGCTGAATTATTCCACACGATGTCTGGCGCAGTCGATTTTGGAAGTCCCAAATGTTGACAATGCCGGCAAATGGACTTCTGAGGATTACGAACGCAGGACCGTCGTATTTTTTCCACGTTATCATCCGATGTCCGTGGGTTTCTTGGTCGTTTACCCTTTTTACACTACCTGTCTCCTGAAACACTTTGAACCTTCGGCGGATATTGTTTCCATGGGATGGATTCTTGTGATACTTAAGAAATGTCGTTGAGCCTGGATTACGGAATGGCATTCCGCCAACCACAAAACACACACAGCTTTCTCTTGCATTGTCGTCATTGCCAAAAACCTGCCTCCCCACCGCCAGTCCCCCTGAACAGCTATTATAGAGGGCGCTTCGCTGCATGCGCAACCAGGAGCTGGCTACAAACTTTTCGCCCTATCGACTTCATTCGAGAAAATTTAAAATCATGGTGCTTACCGTGTCTCGCCTAACAATAGCAGAAAACCCCACAATTATTTTTCGGACACCTTGTATGTAATGACTATTTTTTTTTTTTTTTTTTTTACTTTAGGCAATGCATTCTTTATTTATTGGAAGCATCCTCTCCATGATAATGTTTCTCGAAATTTCCGCTAAAATACACCTTGAATAATGCATTTCTTTACTGCATATCATCTTTTCCAAGAACATTATTGCAGCTTACACGCGCTGGGTAGCCGAAGAGAGTTAAATTTATCAATGCACTGTTTTTATTCATTTCAGTGGTTTAAGATGAAATGAACAGAAACCTGCTTGTACAGGATTTATTGCTGTAGCTTGAATTTTGTCACCGAAGCGTATTGCATTTGCCACAGAAGTGTATTGCTATAAACATTTCCAAAGAATTCTTATTTTAGAATATGCAAAATGGGAGCTCTTAAATCTAATAAATTTAAGAGTAAAGCGTGGAAAGAAATGTTCGCTGAAATCAAAGTAATAAGATATATTTTTGCATTTCCAACGGGATTGGGAAGATATTCATCTATTCGTGGCATCATTTTAGTTTATTTTCAGAAGATATCATATGCGACTGCTTTCACGATCCAGCAATGCGTTCGTCCAAATTGATGAAAAAGCAATAAACAGTACACAAAATTCTTTTGACTCACTTCTGATTCGAAATAGCGTGGTGAAAATTCCAAACTTTCTTAGTGGCAGCGAAGCCTGCGAGAAGGCAGAAGTATCAGTTTAAACTGGATGGCAGACAGTTTTGGAAACTGTGTATTGAACATATCAGTCAAGAAAAATTGACACGTAACTCAGGAGACTAGAAGAACTGACTAGCTGGTATTAAGGATTAATAGAAGTGGGAAATGACAACAAAAAAATCGGTTCGTACGGAGAAAGAAAATGTGCAGCGATGGGTATGCTATGGATGCAGAGAATAATACTGTGTTTTCAAAGCAATAAAGAAATATGGTTATGTTTCTTTCTCTGGAAGGTAGGGTCTATATTGTTTTTCCTCACATTTTAAATATGTTATGCACCAACCCTCTGTGTGAATATTGACAGTGTTTCTTCATTCTTTAAAACTAGCAAACGTTTCTTTCTAATGCTCAATTTTATTATAAAAAAGGGTATATTTATTTGATATTTTACGATATTCGGATATTGAAGGGATAGTTAATTGAGTGCAATTGGAGTTAAAAGCCATATTTGTGATTGTGCTCACTTATGTGCCTACTAAGCTACGAATAATCAGAATTGGACATTTTATATAAACTATTTTTCTTTTCAATGGCCGTTAAGTTTATTCAAAGCCTAACGAGCTCATCTGTGTTGTATTGCTACTTTCAAAAAGTTCCGGAACTTCTTATATTAAAAAAGAATTAGTACAGATAATACCTGTTTATGCGGTGTTTTCTTCGACGTAGTTACCCTGTGCAGATATGCATTTTTGCCAGCGCTTATACAAAGATTTAAATGCAGATTGCAAGCCTTCTTTTGCCACATCCTCCAGTGCCTTCCTCGCAGCTCGTTGAACTTTTTCGGAACTTGAGAAGCGTCGCTCCTTAAGCAAATTCTTCATCCGGAGAAAAAGGAAAAACTCACACAGGGAGAGATCAGGGCAGCAAGCTGGTTGTGGAAGAACGGGAATGTGATGTTTGGACACGTAATCGGACAGCAGGAGAGATCTGTGAGCCGGCACATTATCGTGATGGAGCAATCACGAGTTGGTTTTCCAAAGATCGGGTCGTTTGCGTTTCACTGATTCTCGGAGACGTTTCAGGACGTTGACATAATCTTCTTTAGTGACTGTACGACCATGTTGAATGAATTCCTTGTGTACGACACCCTTGCAATTGAAGAAAACTGTTAACAAGACCTTTCCTTTGCAGCGTCAGCTTTGAACGATTTGGTTGTGGTGACGACGGTGATTTCCACACTTTTGACTGTCAGTTTGATAGGGGGTCGTACAAAAAGCACGAAGTCTCATCGCCAGTGATCAATCGATTCAAGAGATCGTGATCTGAATCGATTGCACAGATCTTATCTCAGCTAACTTGCATGCGCTCATCCATTTTTTCTTGTATCAGGTTTTTGGGAACAATTTGTTGGCACATATGACGCATGCCCAGTTTCTCTGTTAAAATGGCATGGCAACTTCCAACTGAGATGCCGGCAACATCTGCAATCGCTGCAATAGTTTCTCGACGATCATTTTTCACAATGTCTTTGACAATTACGATTTGTTCATCCATTGTGGATGTTGAAGGTAGCCTTGACCTCTCATCATCCTCGATACTCTATCGCCCGTTTTCGAATCGTCTATGCCACTCGTAAACTCTAGTTCGACTCATTGCACTCTCACCGTATGCTGACCTAATCATTCGAAAATTTCAGCAAAATATTTTCCGAGCAGAATACCAGATTTACACATGAACGCTGTTTAAAATTTGACATCGTTGTCCTCGTGAAGGAGAGCCTCGAATGCCTGAAATCCCGAACTAACGATATGCGTAGTTCGTGATTACGCTGTACGTGTTAGATCTGGATCAAACCGGTTCTGGCTGGTCGGTCGCATCATACTCTTTGCTGGCTCAGCGGAGAATGACGTAATTCATTGACATTTGACAAATATTCAAAAAGTTCCGGAACTTTTTGAACGTAGTAATATATACTGGCGGAAAGTGAAAAAAGAACACCAAGAAGGAGACGTCTGATACCAACGAAATTTATACAGCATAATAACGGAATACAGAGGATAACGTGATCAAAACGTTATGGCAAAATACAGCTATGTTTGCTGATAAACTGAAAAATAACATTTCCATGTAACATGGTTAGTACGAGGTTGAAACGCCATGAACTGCGTCACACTGTGCAATTCTGGCATGGAGTCTGTCGTACAGATGTGGGATGTAAGTTTGGGGTATTGAGGTCCAAGCATCCTCAACCTAGACGCGTAAAGCTCGGATGGTCGTGGCTGGCAGTGGAGACCGGATAAGTCGTTGTCCCATGAAATCCCACACGTGCTCAATGGGGGACAAATCCGGTGAACGTGCAGGCCATGGAAGTTGTCTCGCACCCTGAAGTGCATGTTGCGTTGCACGTGCCGTATGTGGGCGTGCGTTATCTTGCTGGAAAACACCACGATGGACCGACCTTACAAATGGCACAACAACGGGATGAATGATGTTGTTGATGTAGGAGGTGCTGTTTAACGTACCCGGTACAAACACTAGTTGTGTACGGGAGTGATAGCCGATCGCTCGCCACACCAGGAGACCAGGTGTAGGCCTTGTGTGTCGCTGGCTGATGCAAGAAGGGTGAAGACGCTCCCGTGTGCGTCTGCGAACACGCATACGGCCATCGAAAGCTCCCAAGCAGAATCTGCTTTCATCGCTGAACACGACAGATCGCCATTGCGTTCTCCTGCAGACGTTGGCGTCACCACTGCAGCCGTTCCTAACGATGGGCTGGAGTCAGAGGTACACATGCCAGAGGCACACGTGCACGTAGTCCTGCATCCAGTAGACGGTTCCTGCATCCAGTAGACGGTTGCGGATTGTTCGCACAGTCATCTCAGGTGCAACGGCAGCTCGGATTTGCATCGCAGTGGATTTTCTGCTTGACAACGTCGCTCTTCTTATGCGTCGATTGGTCCGCTCATCAGTCCGTCTGTGACTTCCGGTTCCACGTCTTCTCGTGTGGGAATGTTCCTCGGACCATCTACGCCACCATCGTACCACCACCGATACTTCCCGTCCAATTCGCTCCACAATACGATGATACGACCACCCGTCCTCGTGGAGTCCGACCAGACGACCTCGCTCAAAGTCCGATAGCTGCAGAAATCGTTCACGTCTTACATGTCAGGGCATTGTAGCTTCTTCAGGGTCTTCGCACGTGTCCGTACGCCGACGACTGATTACATTCACTTTGCCGTACTCCTTAAATACCACCGACGATAATTTGCATATTATGCTGTGCTGTGGCGTAAGCGCTCACCGGTTGGTATACTTACGTAAACTTGACCCCATTAACATATGTAAATTTCATGATCGTCCGCCAATTCCTTCTTGGTGTTCTTTTTTCACTTTCCGCCAGTGTATATGTGCTATTCGGAATACAACGTTAAGCTGTCCGGTATATTTCAGTAAGCTTTACATTAATGCCTGTTAATGCGTTAGGTTATGTTACAGTAAGAAGATTGCTTTATAGTGAAGTCACGTTGGAGTTTTAGCTGTACCATAAACAATTAATGATAGCTACCTCCAATACCGGTAAAAACCCACACGTTAGTTACTTAGCCAAATAAAATATCCCATAGGACCGGAGCAGTCCCGGTTTTTTGGGTCAAATAGCGATTTTTTCTCAAGGTCCAGAAAAACAGAGATTAGGACACATAAACGTAGCCATTTTTTTTTCAAATCGCAAAACTGTGACATCACTTTGAGTTCTTTGACTTCCTCTTTGATTATGATATTTTCTCCAAAGACTTTCTATGTTATGGAAACCACAGCGCTACTTGTCACTCGCAGTAGGACCAAATGCTTCAGCCTTAGACATTTTCTGTGCAACGAATTCTTTGCAATTTGACGAGAGGAATAGACTTCAGTTGGAGACAGTTGATCACTTCGGATAACTAACGTTTGATTCAGACATATATGTCGCGTTCAAAGTTATTTGATTTTATATCCAAACACCGACAGCGTGGCGAAGCACAGCGAGCAATCAACCATCAAGTAACCATAAGTGGTAAGGAATAGTACACGAGTAAGAAGATATGTAGAGTAATCATTATTCAGACTGAACTAAAACCGCGAAGAATAAAGAATGGCTATGTAAATAACAAGTTAGTAAAATCATGCAATGCATTGATTATAATACGCTTTCCACCATACCAGAAATCATTACTCAAGTTATCACTCAAGTTATGAGGATAATGGCTGTGGGATAAATCTCGGTCCTGTGCCCTGACCTTTGCCCCATTTCGATGATACTCAACAGAACCGGTTCAATAACCCTCCGAAATAACATGATAAAGTTTTGTCGCAATTGAAGCATTTTTACGTAAGTTATATGCATATGGGCAATGGAATACATCCCGCTCCTGTGTCCTAACCTTTGACCTGTTTCTCCCATTTTCAATAAGATTCTTCCCTAGGCAGACCTCTACAACATACTAACATTTTCCAAATCGAAGAATTTTGTTCCCAGGTGGTCCCTACAGATGCTAAAATTTAATAGAAATCGAACCTTTTTTACGTTAGTTATGACGCATAAGAGCAGTGGAATGAATCCCGCTCCCATGTCCTGACCTTTGACCCCATTACGTTCACTTTCAATAGGGTTCCTTCCCAGGTGTTCCCCTTCTACATGTTAAAATTTCATCAAAATCGAACGATTTTTACGCGAGGTATCGTGCGGACGGTCATACGCACACAACACCTGACGTAATGAGGCAGATGGGAATCGCGACCATCTGCTCTCAAGAGTGCGACGTCATCAAACTTTTATAGGATCCACACACAACGCGTGACGAAATGAGACAGATGGCGTGACCGCGCGCCGACTTATCAATCGCGAGATTGTGACGTCATAAGATTTCTTAGCATGGATTATATCAATGGGACGACGCCATGACACTAAAAACGTGTTAAATCGGGGTGGTTATTTAACGCACTAAACGAATTTTCTAAAGTCGAAATCAAGCTAAATCGATTTCTAGTACCAGAAAACGGTAGGTTAACGACTTTCATTAAAATCCTTAGAGCCGTTTTCAAAATAAAATTTACATACATACAAGAATTGCTCCTTTAAGGTGGACGTCAAGTAATTTCGCTTCCTATACTTCCAATGGAAAACCGTCTGTACACATTTTCGTCACAATTAATGCGTTGTCAAGGATGAAAATCTAAACATCGATTAAAATAGCTTCATTTTCCCAGCAAAAACTCAAGTGCTGGGAAACTGCTGGTCACCAGTTGGCAGTGATGGGTCACTGCTGGCCACCAGCTGGCTGTGATGGGTCACTGCTGGCTGAAATCTGCCGCTCACGGCCCGGTAGTGGTCCGTTGGTGGCAGCGCTATCAGTTGGCGAGCCACTGATGGCCCTGCAGGATCGCCGTGAATTGTGGGCCTCCAAGCAAGTGCCACTAGTGGCCTGTTGCTGGCAACCAATGCAACCCCCATCAGCAGGTGGAAGCATCGGGACTGCGTATGCGCAGAAGCAACACTACGTCGACGAAGATATCAGATTAAGCCGTGAAATACTAGATTACAGCCATGAAATACACCCACTCCATTCCCATAAATAACAATTCATGGAATGGAGTGGATGAATAACAAGAAAAAATTTGAAACCGCTTGAAACACATATCCTGGAAAACCATTAAAACAGCGTTTGTTGGGGAAAAAAAAGAATTATAAGCGTACAAAATTCATTAATTATTTGAAAAAAAAAAAAAAAGCAACGCTATGTGGTGTACTCATCCATGGGTTGAATACACAAGACTGGGAGGAATTTGCTTCTAAGAATAACGAGAAGTAAAATAAAATATCTTTTACTCTTTAAAACAAATGTAGCTTCGGACAACGGAAAGGAAAGACACAACGTTAAAAATGTAACAGAATGTGACATGAACCCGGATAAATATATATTTATTCACCAATCTCTTTTCAAGACTGCACGGACAGTACAAAACTTTGGAAAGCGACTCGCATTGAAAATGAGTGAAGTTCCCTTAAGGTAAAAAGAAATACGTACACGCCTTGAAAATGAGTGAAGTTCCCTTAAGGTAAAAAAAAAAAAAAACTATCGTTACGTTGAAAAAATTAATTTATCAATTATATGAAACTGACTTTTATGAGAAATACCTCGCAATATTATAAAATGAAAGAGGAAAGCATTCGATTACAAATTGCATACCAAACAAATAGCTTCCAGCACATGCCCGCCCGTCGTGTATTAGTCCGGTCGGTAGTGAGCGCGGCTTCCACGCAAACGGCCCAAGATCGAATCTAGTCAGATGCAAACGGTGTTTTTCCGGTCTGTCGAGAAAATTTCCCCAGCGCAGTGCGTTAATTCATAAGCTTTGTAAGGGTAGAAAAAAAAATTGTACCTTTACGAAACTGCTGTTATCCTTGCTTTTTTTTTTATTATTGCTACTACTGGGAAATTGGCGGACAAGATTCGGCAAGCCACCAGTTACGTCACGTGGTTGCTGGCTGCCACTAACGGACCACATTAGGCTAGCCATCATTTCTGGCACGTACTTGCAGGGCCACTGAAGGGCCACTTGTGGCAGCTACTGCCTATGATGGACCACTGATGGCCCTGTTGTGGCATATGACAACTGATGGGGTGCCAACTGTTGGCCAGCTGTTGGCTTGAACTGATGGCCCTTCTGTTGGCCGCCCGGACATTTTATTGACGGTTCGGCAGCGGCAACATACTGCTGGGCCAGTGCTGGCAGTGCTGGCTGCCAGCAATGGCCCACTGCTGGCCCAGCAATACTGTTTTTGCTGGGTTATGACTTGGAATACTTAATATTTTCTAAACCATAACCATAATTATGAAATCCATCATTTGTTTGTCTACTGACGTCATCAAAGTATAGGTCGCGCCGTCCTTTTTCTGGTTTCAACACCACCAAAGGAAAAGTTATTGATTTTTTTATATAATTATGGTTATGTTTTAGAAAATGTTAAGTATTCCAAGTTAAGTTATAATTTGAAGTTATTTTAATCGATGTTCAAATTTTAATCCTTGGGAACACAATAACTGTGAAGAAAATGTGTACAAAAGTTCTTCCATTGGAAGTATAGGAAGCAAAATTACTTCCACCCAGCAAAAACAGTATTGCTGGGCCAGCAGTGGGCCATTACTGGCAGCCAGCACTGCCAGCAATGGCCCAGCACTATGTTGCCGCTGCCGAACCGTCAATAAAATGTCCGGGCGGCCAACAGAAGGGCCAGCAGTTCAGGCCAACAGCTGGCCAACAGTTGGCACCCCATCAGTTGTCATATGCCACAACAGGGCCATCAGTGGTCCATCACAGGCAGTAGCTGCCACAAGTGGCCCTTCAGTGGCCCTGCAAGTACTTGCCAAAATGATGGCTAGCCTAATGTGGTCCGCTAGTGGGCCGTTAGTGGCAGCCAGCAACCACGTGACGTAACTAGTGACTTGCCGAATCTTGTCCGCCAATTTCCCAGTAGTAGCAATAATAATAAAAAAAAAAAAAGATGCAAGGATAACCGCAGTTTCCTAAAGCTACATTTTTTTTGTACCCTTACGAAGCTTGTGAATTAACGCACTGCGCTGGGGAAATTTTCTGGACAGACCAGAAAAACGCCGTTTGTATCTGATTAGATTCGATCCTGGGCCATTTACGTGGAAGCCGCGCTCGCTGCCGACCGGACTAATTCACGACACTCGGGTACGTGCTGGAAGCTATCTGTTTGGTATGCAATTTGTAATCGAATGCTTCCCTCTTTCATTTTATAATATTGCGAGGTATTTTTCATAAAAGTCAGTTTCATATAATTGATAAATTAATTTTTTCAACGTAACGATAGTTTTTTTTTTTTTTTTTTTTTTTACGTTAAGGGAACTTTACTCATTTTCAAGGCGTGTACATACTTAGAGTCGCTTTCCAAAGTTTTGTACTGTCCTTGCCGTCTTGAAAAGAGATTGTTGAATAAATATATATTTACCCGGGTTCATGTCACATTCTGTTACATTTTTAACGTTATGTCTTTCCTTTCCGTTGTCCGAAGCTACATTTGTTTTAAAGAGCAAAAGATATTTTATTTTACTTGTTATTTTTAGAAGGGAATTCCTCCCAGTCTTGTGTATTCAACCCATGGATGAGTACACCACATAGCGTTGCTTTTTTTTTCTTTCAAATAATTAATAAATTTTGTACGCGTATAATTCTTTTTTTTTTTTTTCAACAAACGCTATTTTAATGGTTTTCCAGGATATGTGTTTCAAGCGGTTTAAAATTTTTTCTTGTTATTCATCCACTCCATTCCATGAATAGTTATTCATGGGAATGGAGTGGGTGTATTTCATGGCCGTAATCTAGCATTTCACGGCTTAATCTGATATCTTCGTCGACGTAAAATTTCATTAGGAAATTAATTCGCCTCTCCACATATGGATTTTTTTCTTAACATCCACTAAAATAATACGATGGCGATAGCGTCGTCTTCAACTAACTGGTACCATGAGAGACACAGCAAGTGTTGCTTCTGCGCATGCGCAGTCCCGATGCTTCCACCTGCTATTGGGGGTTGCATTGGTTGCCAGCAACGGGCCACTAGTGGCACTTGCTTGAGGCCCACAATTCACGGCGATGCTGCAGGGCCATCAATGGCTCGCCAACTGATAGCGCTGCCACCAACGGACCACTACCGGGCCGTGAGCGGCAGATTTCAGCCTGCAGTGACCCATCACTTCCAGCTGGTGGCCAGCAGTTTCCCAGCACTTGTGTTTTTGCTGGGCACTTAATAGTATTTGATAAGGGTGATGGAATGGATCCCGATCCTATGTCCTGACCTTTGACCCCATGGCACCAATTTTCAGTAGGGTTCGTTCCCAGGTGGTCCCCTACCACATACTAAAATTTCATCGAAATCGATCCATTTTTACGCACGTTATGATGCATAAGGGCAATGGAATGCATCCCGCTCCTATGTCCTGACCTTTGACCCCACTTTACCCATATTCAATAGGATTTATTCCCATGTGGTCCCCTATAATATACTAAAATTCCATCGACATCGAATCGAATTTACTGTAAGTTATGTCGCATAAGCGCAATGGAATGGATCCCGCTTCTGTGCCGTGACCTTTAACCCCATTTCGTCCATTTTCAATAGGGTTCGTCCGCAGCTAGTCCCCTACTACATAATAAAACTTCATTGAAATCGAACCATTTTTACGCTAGTTATCGTGCTGACAGACGGACGGACAAAGCTGGAGCATATACGCTTCTTCAACCTACGGTTGGAAAGCGTAAAAAACCGGTATATGCTAGATTCCCTTAGTATTCCTGTTAACATTAGTTAACTTCTTTTTCGTGTGGAAATAAAATAAATTTGTTTTCCATTCATGTACTATTGATATAAATATTACTACGCTATTTTAATCAGTTTTCATGACTATTTCTGTCAGCCTTTCTGTTATGTCGAAACAAAGGAAGGGACTGAATCACCGTGAAAATTTGTTTCCTGTTTTGTAATTTTACAACGAAAACTCAAAACAAAATGTAAATTATCTGTATCTCTAAATGAGCAAATTCTTTTTACTTTGGTAGAAAAAAAAAGTATCTCCTCATATGTTCTCTATTTCTTACACAACGAATCCGAGGATGCAGTCTGCTGGAAGCTCAAACATGCACATTTTTTGTATTCCTATTTCTGTATGTCTGAATGACAGAAATATCGGATATATACGAGGTCTTACAATTAAGTAATGAGACTGGGTCAAAAAAAAAAAAATTACTTACACTTTTAATCAACTACAATGTGATCACCTTCGAAGTAGTTCCCTTGAGCTTGCACACACTTATTCCAACGGTGCTGCCATTGCAGGTAGCAGCTGTGGAATCAGCGCAGACACTGTTCAAAGCCTGCGTCAGAGCCTTTTGGACGTCTGCTGCTGGGTCAAATCGGAGTCCTTTCACAACTGATTTCAGTTTTGGGAATAAAAATAAGTCGCAGAGAGTACTGTCGGGTAAATACTTTTAAGGAGGATGCGATAGTGTTGCATTTCGCCATTCTTCTCGCTGTTGTTCTGTGAGATTTTTTGGAACCAATTTCGCACAAATTTTTCTCATTCCCAGATCTTCAGTCAGCATTTGGCGAACACTTTCGCGATTCATGTTCAGTTCTTCCGCTATCAATCCCACTGTTAATCGCCTATCACGTCGCACAACTTCACTCACCCGAGCTGTGTTGTCCTCTGTCCGTGTTGTTTGTTGTTTGTCGCCCACTCCGGTGTTCGTCTACCACATTGATTCTGCCCTCACAAAACATTTTCTGCCAGCAGAAGACTTGTTTTCTTGACATTACCTCATTGTCGAAAAGCCTGCTGCAGTTTTCAGTACGTTACCGCCGCATTTACACCGAGTTACACGCAAAAAAAGATGGCATACCGCTGCGCAATATTCCGCGAGTCCATGTTCCTGACGAGGAGCACAAATACAACTTCACGAGCCAAGCAGCTACTACACTCTGATGCCTTTTAGGATGTTGCCACTTGGGACTTCGGGTGGGGGAAAACAATGTCACACATATATGACGTACGAGGCAGCAGCGTTCCCACAACGCGCGCCACAAAATCGGTCTCATTACTTAATTGTGAGACCTCGTATAAAACATGAAGCACGACATCATATCCGCATTTAGGCCTGCGCTACATAATGAAGACCTACCAGTTCCTCTAAAATCATGGGATGAAGGGCTTGTGATAAAAATAGTGCAGATGATTTTGTTGCGAACTCTCCCGAACCTTCCATTTCTAAGGATTTGGTCTACCAGGCAGAAAGTAACAACACGTCACACACCAAAGCAAAAAGGTTCTAATTCCCCAGCCCCCCAATTTATATTTTGAATATCTCAAAAACTATGCTAGCACAAACGACACGGTTTGCGGCACAAACCAGCACAAACGTAGCACAAACGAATGGCATTGTTGAATTTTAAATTTGCCGGGGTAGGGGGCTGACCATTTCCCCAGCCCACTCAATTTATATTTTGAATATCTCAAAAACTATGCTAGCACAAACGACACGGTTTGCGGCACAAACCAGCACAAACGTAGCACAAACGAATGGCACTGTTGAATTTTGAATTTGCCGGGGTGGGGGCTGACCATTTCCCCAGCCCCCCAATTTATATTTTGAATATCTCAAAAACTATGCTAGCACAAACGACACGGTTTGCGGCACAAACCAGCACAAACGTAGCACAAACGAATGGCACTGTTGAATTTTGAATTTGCCGGGGTGGGGGCTGGCGAAATGTACCTCATGTTTTCTCGCGACGAGATCTTCCACGGAGTCCACGGGCGTCTCGTACACCAATGATTTCATGTACCTCCAGAAGAAGTCCAGTGGGTTTAAAAGTCCGGTGAGCGTGAAAGTCACGCCACAGGTCCGCCACGTCCAATCCATCGTGCGAGATATTTGGCATTTAGGAAGTGTCTACTGCACCTTGATAAGCCAATCAGCTGCAAGTGTCGATGCTGCGTCTTTTCTCTGGCAATCAGCTGCAAGTGTCGATGCTGCGTCTTTTCTCTGGCAATCAGCTGCAAGTGTCGATGCTGCGTCTTTTCTCTGGCAATCAACTGCAAGTGTCGAAGCTGCGTCTTTTCTCTGGCAATCATACCTTAAATGCTTGACGGTGATGTTCTGGCGATGTGCTACTTCTCCGGCACGAAAGAAATGACGTCTGAGGTGACGACTTTTGCTTGTTAGACGTATTTCGAAGTTACTGTTTTCTGACACTCAGAGTGGAATGCGACCCTAGGTTCCATTGCAAATATTATTCGTCTTGATGGGTATTATAACCCCTTATTTTTTGTCAAAACAGTTTACGAACACCCTGTAGATCAAGGTTTATAGAAAGTAAGGCTTGCTCATCCCGCCTCTCGCCGACGAATAACCGTGACGTCACTGAGTGACATCACCGTCCTAACACGTCAATCATAGATCCGAACTGTAGCTATGGAGGAAGAAGTCTTGTCAACAATTTTTATAACTCAAACACAGAGCATAATCATGTGCAAAAATACATTTACATTAAATACAGAAGAAATTCCATGTCATGTGAATATAACAGAGATTTCAAAAATACCTCCTCAGGGAGATTTCATATAACGGAGATTTCAAAAATACTTCATTCACATTTTTGTTACGTAAAGGGCGGGAAAACGGTTATACCTTTAAATGTTAATTGAGTTACAAAGGAAATTTGTGCTTTTTTTATGTAATTTTAGAAGGAAAAACGGACAGCAGGACATATTATTGTCATACATTTAATAAAGAATTCCATGTGAGGAATAGGAAAAGTATGTCGGCGACATTCCCCACATTTTTTTAATTTAAAAATTAAAAAACATTATGCATTAGACAACTGGTAGAAATTATGAAGATTATTCCAGCTGTGTTTCGAATAATAATTCCGACACGCGGCTACTCTGCAGATATAAAGAAACGTGGCGATGATGCAGTCTTTCGATGGTGATTTGGACAGTGACGTCACAAAGCAATCACCGGAAGTGCAGGATGAGCATAACCTTTTCATCTGCTAACCTTGCTTCTAGATAACTGTTCTGTTAAGTTTCTGTTTTCTTATTTAAATTTCGTTGCTCCTCCGCTAAACATTTTCTGGATGAATGGAATATTGATTCCCTGTGCAGCTTTTACAACTTAGCAGCGCTGACAGTGAGTTACAGCAGAAAAAATAACGATGTTAGATGTGAAGTGAGTGCATAGTAGAGTTGTAAAGATCTCGAGAAATTGCTAATAGGTAGTCAAAGGTTGACATTGCAAATAAAAATTAAAAAAAACTTAGTGTAAAAACAGGTTTAATCCCTTTTATAAATCATCATCATCATCATCATCATCATTTTCAACCATTATCAATCCACTGCTGGACGAAGGTCTCCCCAAGTTTCCTCCACAACAGTCTGTCTTGTGCCAGTCTCCTCCATGTCACTCCCGCATACTTTCCAATTCCATCCACCCATCTCCCATGTGGTCTTCTTCTGGGCCTTTTCCTGTCCCATGAAATCCAATCTAAAATTTGGGCTGTCCATCGATGGGTTGTCCTTCTGGCTGTATGTCCAGCCAATTGCCATTTCAGGGATTTAACTCTGATCACGATGTCTTCCACTCTTATCATTTTTCAGATTCACGAGTTCCTCTTCTTGTCTCTCCTGGTTACACCAAGCATGCACCTCTGCATGCTTCTTTGAGTTGTCTGTAGCCTTTGTAAGTGTCTTTTAGTTAAGGTCCACATCTCTGCACCATACGTAAGCACCGGAAGGATGCGTCGATCACGCACTTTTCTTTTAAGACATAATGGCATATTGCTCTTGAAAATTATGCTGTTTCTTCCAAAAGCTCTCCAGGCAAGTTTTGTACGCCGATTAATTTCTTCATTAATGTGACCCTCACTTGATATCTGCTGTCGAAAATAAAGGTACGTGTCTGTTATCTCCAGCTTTTCTCCATCAATCGAAAAATTTTCATTTCTTGTAAAAGCATTGAACATCACTGTTGTTCTTTACTCTTGTCAGCAAGTTCCTGGTTCATACTCTGCAGCTCTGACGGGGTAGTTGCAAAAATGACAACGTCATCAGCAAAACGAAGGTGGGTTAGATAATCTCCATTAATCTTTATCCCTTTGTTTTCCCAGTTCAGTGATTGTTCTACGAATAAGTGTCACTGTCATGAGATTAACATCCGTGTTAATATGACCGAGATCATGTTGTGTCTCAGTGGATTATGTTATTTCCCTTTGAAATTCTCCTTAGTGGAACAATAAAATGAAAGTTCTTTTAACGGTACATAGTGATACTTTTATTCTGGTAGTTCATATCGTTATTCACGTAATTATTACAGAAGTAAAATATAATTTCATTGAAGTTCTCGAATAATATTAACGTTAGCTAATCACATAATTAATCACTTAAATTTCTGCAGATTTAAATTTAAACTCTGTACTCGATTTTGTTTTCGTAGCTCATAGAATTTATTTATGCCCATGATTTACAAGTTTATCTAAGAGAATTTTTTTCTACGTTTTCGAAATAAGTGGGTTAGTAATTTGTTTTAAGATATACAGTGTGATAGTAAGTATGGAAATGTTTGATTATTAAAAATGCAGTAATAAGGAGAATATTTGCTAGTACTGATATCGCTTGACAAAACTGGCATTTTGTTATTATCATAGAACAGTTTTTTTATTGTTATTGCTGTTTGCTTTTAATTAATTTCTGCTTTGTGCAGGTGCTTTTAGAAATTGAAGTGATAAGTAATTTATTTTCCCATATTGCGGAGACGCCACTGCATAAATGAGATGTCTTTTTTCCTAGGGAAACAACTAATTCAGCACTATTTTCTTTAAAGTTAAAAGTTGAAAAATAATTCCGCTAACATGTTACTAACAGTGTATGTTGAACAGTTGTTTACTAATGGACAAAAAGATGGCAGCACATGACAATAATGAACATCTAGGAAATTCTCTAATAAAATAGGAAAGCACAGACGTGTGCATATCAGTAGGTGTTTTATCAGCTGTTTATACTCAAAGTAAAAAATATATTCTAATAATTTTTGAACACACATTTAAATTTAAAAAAGTTGGCAAAGAATTTATTCTTTCAGAACATATTTCTTAAATAATTCAGTTTCTGAAATACTTCACTTACTGTCACTATTAATGTCTGGAATTATTCTGAAAATTAGGAATTCTTTAAGTGTTGTTTAACTTATTTCACACCTATAGATTTAAGCATTGCTTCATCTTCCTACGAAGCTTCACAATTCAGCAATGTATGAAATTCCGCAATGTATGAAATTTATTTTATATACTCTATGATTGAGATTTAATACTTCTAAGATTTATTCCACTTAAAAATGATTTCTCTCGGAGAACACAACTTTTTTCACAAAAGTGTTTCTGTTATTTATTAATTTTTATCATTTTAGTATTATACAGGTCAACACAATCTAAGGTGTGTTCACCTTAGATGGTGTGTGTAAAAGTTCAGAGAACTTAAAACGCCCCTCTTGCGATGGACGTTTAAAGTTCCCTGAACTTTTATTTTCGGTGGATTATAAAAATTACACTTGTGTTAAATTATAACCATAAAAAGCTTATTTATTCGTGTATTGAACATTTAACAAAAAGCAAACTTGAAGTAATACAGCACGAACAATGAATGACCAAAAAAAAAAAAAAAGGGAAGAAGAAAAGGAAAAGAAAAAAAAACACTTCTCGGAGTGAATTTGTAAAAAACACTGGGCCAATTATTCTCAACCACTCAGGCACGGGGCTTGTTGGCGTTAAGGTTCAAGAAAGAGAAAAATGCCCCCCCCCATTTTTTTTTCGAAGAAACGTAAAATATCGAGGAATGTTAGCGTCTGTTCGTAACTTGGTAAGTGACTATGAGATACTAAGCTGCTGTTAAGAAATTTCTGTGCAGCTAATTACTTGCAAAGAAGTAATGTCGAGGGAAGAGGAGGTGGATCAAAGCTAAATACGAGGACTGATCGAAAAAGTAAAGGCAACATACCCATTAATAGCAATGCCTGCAAGCAAGTGTTCATAACAGTTATTTCACTTTTCCACATAGCCTTCTTGTAGGACCGTGTACTCCTTATCACTAGCTTCTTCATTGCTTGGAAGAAGTCTTTCAGCAGCTCCCGAATCCAGGTCTGTACCGCACCTTAAGCTCATAATTAGAGGTGAGCCTGCGACAGTGCTAAACATATTTCAGTGGACCGAAGACGTGATAATCGCATGGTTCCAGATTAGGGCTGTAAGGGGGATGTAGAAGAAGGCCGCTACATGGGGATGTGCATTGTCGTGGTGCAACGAGACTGTTTTCAACATCATTCTTTTTCCTTTGCTGCGAATTGCAGGTTTCAGTTTCTCTTTTATCCTAGCGCAGTACATTGCACAGGTGATTATTTTCCCCGTGTTCCTGAAAATGCGTCAGGATAAGTCACTTTATGTCCCAAAAGGAGGTCAGCATGATTTTCTTACAGGAGGGCTGCCCTTTGAATCTGTTCTTTACTGAACAAGACGGATATTCCTACTGCATTCTGTCTCTTGCTTTCCGGTTCACAGTGATGAACCCAAATCTCGTCGCTGGCAACAATACACTCCAAAACAATTGAATCTTCTTCATAACGTTTCAGGAATTGGATCGCAACCTCCACGCGCTGTTGTTTGTGCAGATTAATAGGTTGTTTAGGTCCCCGTCTTGCGTAAACTTTAGAGTACCCCCAAATCGCCATGCACTTCGGCATGTGCGGATTCATAGCTGATATCGAAATGTTCAATAAAAGCGGACAACGTAATACATCAGTCTTCTCTGATCAAGCCTTTCGCCCTATCGTTTGAGGTGGTGTCCGCGATGTTGGTGGCCGACCAGATCGAGATTCTTTGGCTAAACTTGTTCTTCCCGCTTTAAACCTTTCTACTTATTCATAATCTTTTCGTTGTATCATGCTGTTTTAACTTCCGTGCTGAGCCGACATCCTACACTGAATTTCAACAGGTTTCACTCCTTTTGCCTAAAGAAATCTCTACAGCGCGTTGTTCAACATTAGTGCAAACCTCGCAGCAGAATATCCATGTTTATTTGACCTTAGCCCCAACTAGACTAACGGAAGAGAGCTGCGCTGTGCGTGTTCAAACTAATCATAAGCCATTTCGAACGTTTTGTACTGCGTCATCTTCTATCCGTTGCAGTTACCGCGTAATTTTCAAATTTCCTTTACATTTTGATTTACCTAGGTATCAGGGCATCCACTTCCGCTCATTACTCTTTATCTGTCGAAGACCAAAAATCCCCCCCCCTTTTTTTTTCTGAAAACAGAAAAATATGGTATATTCTTAATTTTCTTTCTCAATTTTTTTCTACCTGAGAAAAGTCATGTATTTTGTTTAATCCGGAGAGCAAACTTGATATTTATTTTGTATATTGTTAAAAAGCACATTTCTCTGGATTGCTATAAGCAAAGAAGAACAGTCCTTCTGTCATATGGCTAATCATTGCTTATCTGTACGGTACGTCACCAAATATTTGACTTTGCAATGATGCACATGAAACGAGAAATTACTCAGATTTTAGGGCTACTTCTGTGAAAATTAAAATTGAAACCATATTTTTTGTTTGTCTTATATGAAACAAAATATGGAAAGAAATTGATTACTTACAAGTTGCGATATGAAATGCTGAATATGTTCTATAGATACCTGCATACGATAAGTTCTGATGTATAGTTCCAATAATTAGCGCATAAAATAAACAAAATAAAAGCGCAAGAATATCCGCCTCCTAAATTCGAAAACCAATCTTGAAAGCTAAAAGAGCAAAATATATTTATTTTAACTTCATTTTAAATACACCATAATTGAATAATGATGAAACGCATAATGCGTATTAAATCTGTTTATTTTTGTTAAAAAAAATGCTTATATGTCTACCATTGAATTGAAAAAGCCTCCCAGTGGAGTGCGAAAGCTTGGAGAATCTTTGTGCTGGCCACACCACAAAAACAAAGGATTAAATAGAGCAAAGTATCGTCTACCTCACGCAGTAGCCGAAAGCGCTTGAAATGAAAATAAATTAATTGTAGGTATGAGAAGAAACTGGAAAAAGACTGAGTGAGAGATTGCTGCATCCAAATTAACACATTAAATATGGGAAGGTTCGATTACCACATTGTCTGCAAATTCCTTTCTCACATCTGTAGGCTCCCGGTGTTTTCTTAGCATTTATTTTCGATTCCTGGACTCCCCAAAGTGCAGCGCTCATCTGTTAAGATGTATGGGTGGTACGAGACTGACGCTATACATTGCCTATTATATACCTGGAATTTGTTTATGACAGTTTCAAGGGTGGAGGTATGAGCTCTAAATGGTGTATCCCTTCTATCATTTCCTTCGGCTGGTCCTTGAATTCATCCACACTTCCCAGCCGAAGTACCCTCATCAGCTTGCACTCCCATTCCCAGACTAGCATCAAGCACAAACGAAACATTAAGAGAAGCCATATGTATTACTTCAAGCTTAAGCAGTACCCGACCTCCGCGTCCTCATTCTCAGGAAAAACTTTTGTTGTAAAAGGATCCAGCTAAAGCAAGAAAAAACATACGAGTTTGTGTTAGTGTTTACTGTCGCAAAGGTCTCGAGGGGCGAAAGAGCACATACCAGTTTGTGACGTACCTGCCAGCAGGACGCACACGACATAAAGGCAGATAGGAATCAGAATAAACGTCTGCGTAGCTCAGTTGGTAGAGCGACTTGTTCCGGAATAAGCGGCCTCGGGTTCGAATCCCGGCTTACACCAAAAATGACGGAGAAATTTACTTCGTTATAATGGCGCCCGAACTATCCAGATGACCCGGCCGTTCAAAATCTCGCATTGGTGTGATGTTATTTCCACACCGCGAGACAGAAAAAATCAGAGAATCCCTTCTCCAGCGCTTCGAAAAATAAAAATGTGTGATGTTGCATTCCACACACCAGATTGACTGGGAGTTCTCAAGTGCACGTTCTACAGTGGATGGCTGCCTGCAGCGATTCATGGTCACGGCTGACCAGTGGGCCATGCCCCCGGCCCTCGTTTTTGGGGGAGATGTGACGTACCTGCCAGCAGGACGCACACGACATAAAGGCAGATAGGAATCAGAATAAACGTCTGCGTAGCTCAGTTGGTAGAGCGACTTGTTCCGGAATAAGCGGCCTCGGGTTCGAATCCCGGCGTAGACTAAAAATGACGGAGAAATTTACTTCTTTATAAGTTCAGAAACTACAAAGTAGGTTTCATTGAAGCTATGGTTGCAATTTAGGTGGACAACTTTTTAATCAGTTACAGTTCAAGTTCTTACAACTCATGAACGAAAATTTTCTGTTTTTTTTTCCTTGAGGAGGAACGATTATAATGACATATCCCAAAAAACGGAAATATTTCCTGAAAGCGGAATTCCTACTACGTATTCAATCCTCAAGGTGGTAGATAATAATGCTAAAAGGAAATCCTTATGAGAGAGAGAGAGAGAGAGAGAGCATGCTTTCATCTACTTCCTATTCATGTCTTTGGGGTCAGTAGGAGTGGTTTTACGATGCGTATGTGTGGGTAATATGTTTGGGGTCAGTTGGAGCGGTGTACGATAAGTGTGTGTGGGTTGTCTTTCTTTATTCTCCTTAGAGATTATCCTCGCCACTGTAGGCGCATTACGTTTATAAGCTGTCGTCTTAAAACCTGCACGGAGCCCGCATTCTTTAGTCATTTTCAATCCACCTGCACGGAAATAGAACGTACTGAACTAACCCATAAACCTTCTGGTCATTCGGAGGCTTAATATATGTAATCAACAGACGGTGTTCTTACATGTACATCGAGGGTTAAAAACATTACGATCAGCAGCCTAATATGATTTTTGTCCTCCAAAAATCCACCAAAGCTTACTCTGCGAGGCATTGATTTCTAAAAGTGGCTTACGGTATCCGGTACCAACACGTTACCAGCACAACCTTCAGCTCGCAAAAGTTACCACATCCTTCAGCACGAATAAATATACGTGGCTTTAGCACGTGGAAGTTTTGTAACGTAGCTGAAAGTTACGTATGGTGCCTTCGCTCACCTCTATTTTGTTGCACCTTTTTCTTCTAGGAGTAACATTTTTATTGGTGTTTTTTTTTTATTTTTTGCACTACGTTTTTTTTATTTTTGCACTACGTTTTTTTTATTTTTTGCACTACGTTTTTTTTATTTCTTGTTACGTGGCTTCAGCTACGTAACTTTCAGTTACTATTGGTGTTGAAACCAATATGTTACAACATTTTTCAGCTAGCAAAAGTTACCACATTCTACAGTTTGCAAAAGTTGTCACATCCTTCAGCTCGCAAAAGTTACGTAGTTGAGCCGCCGAAAATCGGATTTGCTGTTCCGCAACAAACCACTGATTCTACACTACACTGGATTCATGTCCGGGGAATTTGGAAGCTAGGAATATACCTGGAAATTTTCCTCACGTTACACTAACCATTCACGAACAATCCGGGTAGTGTTGCCTAAAACATTATCGTGTGTAAATAAGGCACAACTTGAGGGGAATAACGTTGCCATGAAAGGATGTATTTGGTCTTCAATGATGTTTAGATAGATGGTAGACTTCATACACTGGCGTGCAAAAATTAAGGTCGAGACGGTTATTGGAATGTAACGTAGTGCAGAAGTGCTAATCGACACAAATCATACCATAAGATCCCCAAGATGTAAGAATATGGGACAAGTGAGCAAAACCGTCCAAACAAGGAATCCAAAGGATACAAAGGCACTTTATTGAAAAGGTAACTTTGAGCACAACTGGATAGAAGACAGAAACGTCCATGTGACAGGCGGCTGCCAAGAAAAATCCAGTCTTTAGTAGGGGATATGATCACCCCTGACTGCGTTGCAGGATTTACAACGTCTGTCCATGCTGAGGACGAGGTTGTCAAATAATTGTTGAAGCATCGCGGCCCATTCCTCTTGTAGCGCCAATCGCAGCTGCGGAATCATTGCTGGCGGCTGGTGACGTGCTGCCAAGCGTCACACGAAAAGGGCCCACACGTGTTCGATTGGATTTAGGTACTGAGACCTTGCGGGCCAATCCATGCGTTGAATATCTTCACTCTCCAACAGCTCTGCAACAGCAACTGTACGATGAGGTGCAGCGTTCTCGTCCATGAAGAGGAACACAATAGCGACACCAGTAACTGAACCTCCTTGCAAGATGTGGAGGTCAATACGGCTACCAAACCGGTCCGCCACCTCTAAACCGGTCCCTTTCTATGATGTTGCAGGTGTGATTGCGAGTTTCCTGCCCTCTCCAGATGTGTATATGTCCAGATATGCCCGTCAGACTAAATCGGTTCTCATCCGTAAAGAGAACTCGACCTCATTGCTGATGTGTCCGGTTCTGGTGTTGCTGGCACCAGAGAAGCCGCCGTCTCCGATGAACAGGCGTTAATGGCACACCTCGTAATGGTCGTTATGCAAATAGACCACCTGCAGCCTCTTGGCCGCGGTAAAACGCGATAACGGATGTCCAGTTGTCTGCTGCATGTGCCTTGCGATTTCTTCCGCTATCTGCCGTCTGTCTCTTCTCGCCTGTAGGACAATATACCGGTCATCCACCACCATGGTTGCTCGTGGACGACCACTGCTAAACTCTCGGACAGCTGTTTCTGTCGTTTGAAATGCTCTTCAAGCTCGTGAAACGATGCTGTGAGCGATCCCGAACTCCTGGGCCACACTGGTCACACTTCGAACTTCTTCCAACTTCCCAATGACGCGACCTCGGGTAAAATCATCCAAATGTCGTCTACTAAATTGCCCGTTGGCCATAGCACACGGTGGCAGCAACTCGACGTCGTTCAAACCAATGTACACCGTGCAATAGCTTTCACCGAATTGCTGAGCGTACACCACCCGTGTGCTTCATACCCCCCCCTACGTCATGCTGCATATATGCGCATGCCCTACCGTACCGGACCCTAGTCTATCTCCTGAGTGGTCTTTCGGTCCCTTCTGCCTGCTCGCTCCGTTGTTATGCTAATTTCTCCTCTTCGTCCTTAATTTGTGCACACCAGTGTAGTTTCCTGCACACGAATGACTGGACACAGAGTTTGCAGCCGAACACTACCCAAAGCATTACACTTCTTTCACTGTCTTGTTTTCATCCCACGGCCAGTGGCGTTACTACCAACCCCGCAGCCCTCGCAGCTTCGGGGGGGCGCTGGTAATAAATGGAAACACTGCTGCTGCCAGTTATAGAGTTATGAAAAAATTGGAACACGCACGATAATTAACCCAAAGATTCTTGCTTTGCTTTAAGATATATTTAGCTTTGCCTAAATAAATGCCTAATTTCACTTTTAAAACACTGAATGTCTTGAAGATTGAAATTGTTCGGCTCTTTGACTTAGGGTTCTAATACGATTACTCTCCAATTCCCCTCACTCGCACTACGCTGCCGAGGAAAAGCGCTAGGCCACAGTGGCATTCCCCATTGAGGATGTGGGAAAACAGTCAGTTACCTAGGATTACGTGCACGACAGGCATCAACATTTATTCACATCAGCCGCAAATCTGCATGTGTAAGAGGGTGATTTCTTCAAATGATTTGTTTTAGTTTTGGACAAAGCAATTACACATATTGTCAAATCTATTACTTAAAAATTATAACTACAGGGCTCTAAGTACCAATATCATTTTTGCAGACACTGTCCCTGACTTCCTAATGCTTCCGCCCCCCTCAACCGTCACACACACACACACACACACATACATCGCAAATAGTGCATCCTCCCTCGTGTTCCGATTTGGAATCCTGGGGCAATTACTCTGCTTAGGGGTGCTGAAGAAAATCTTGCTAGTTGTGCTAGTTACGCTTCTGCCCACGGTGCGTCTTGGTGCAAACATTTCCCCAGGTAAACGACGAACATATATCCGACCATCCACATGGGACAACAGGTAAGGAGATCCCTTGAGCCGGATGACTTCCTTCGAATCCTGCAAGTTCCAGTTTTCACGCTCGCGTGCCGATGTAGCTGTTTTCGAAGGTGACCCGAGGCTTACAAGTGTACTTAGAGGCCGCAGCAGCTAAGCAGCACCACTTTCAGTAGGGTTCGATGTGCTCTGTATTGTGACACATTACTCTTGTTACCGTCATTCAAAGTTTCGGCGAGTTGCAACACAATATCCCTTCTGTTGGCTCATACCATACTTTACTATATCACAGTACAGCCTTTCCTCATATCTAGAATCGGCGAGCCGTGGTCGGGCCACACCTGGCCAACAGTTCAATCATTTTCTCTCCTCTGACCACTTTTTGAAGGTACTAATCCACGCCTGACCGTGAGATCACCGCAAGCCTTGCCGCCTTGGTAATGTTCTAACGCAGTCGTCTGGCCATTACAATTTGGCCTTTGTCAAACTCGCCGAAGTCTGCTACCGTTGTCATCTAAATAGCCAAAATAACTCTGATTAACTGAGCTCAGTATCCGGTGTTATGTATACCGTTTCAAGGCCTTCACATACGCCGTTAATTACCTGCAGTTGCTTTGATTTGCATAAAAACACTCTGTTCTCAAAGTTTTGTCTTTTTGATATATCTGCGAAACATTGGTGCCACAGAGATCGCTAAGGGGGCCATATAAATTGGTGGTGGTAAAGATCGTACTGAGGTTATGCCTTGTATTTCACTATGTATGTAATAATATATATATATCGTCATCATTCATCATTGTCAACCATTATCAATCCACTGCTGGACGAAGGTCTCCCCAAGTTTCCTCCACAACGGTCTGTCTTGTGCCAGTCTCCTCCATGTCACTCCCGCATATTTACGAATTTCATCCACCCATCTCCCATGTGGTCTTTTTCTGGGTCTTTTCCTGTCCCTTGGAATCCAATCTAAAATTTCGGCTGTCCATCTATGGTATGTCCTTCTGGCAGTAAGTCCAGCCCATTGCCATTTCAGGGATTTAACTCTGATCATGATGTCTTCCACTCTCGTCATTTTTCGGATCCACGAGTTCCTCTTCTTATCTCTCCTGGTTACACCAAGTATGCACCTCTTCATGCTTCTTTGAGTTGTCTGCAGCCTTTGTATGTGTCTTTTAGTTAAGGTCCACGTCTCTGCACCATACGTAAGCACTGGAAGGATGCATTGATCACTTTTCTTTTAAGACATAATGGCATATTGCTCTTGAAAATTATACTGTTTCTTCCAAAAGCTCTCCAAGCAAGTTTTGTACGGCGATTAATTTCTTCATCAAGGTGACCCTCACTTGATATCTGCTGTCCGAGATAAACATATGTATCTGTTATCTCCAGTTTTTCTCCATCAATCGATAAATCTTCATTTCTTGTAAAAGCATTGAACATCACTTTTGTCTTCTGAAAGTTCATTTTTAATCCCACTTCTTTACTCTTGTCAGCAAGTTCCTGGATCATACTCTGCAGCTCTGATGGGGTAGTTGCAAAAATGACTACGTCATCAGCAAAACGAAGGTGGGTTAGATAATCTCCATTAATCTTTATCCCTTTGTTTTCCCAGTTCAGTGATTGAAAGACATTTTCCAATGTGGCATTAAAGAGCTTCGGAGATATGGTGTCACCTTGTCTCACTCCCTTTCCAATTTTTATGTGTGTTGTATTTTCAAACAGCCGAATCTTTGCACTTGCATTTTCATAGATGTTATTAATATTATTAATGTATGCATCTTCAATACCGCAGGATTTCAGAGCCATTGCAACTGCTGATGGTTTCACCGAATCAAAGGCTTTTTCATAATCGATAAAAGCCATGCACAATGGAAGTTCATATTCCCTCGCTCTTTCAATTAGTTCTCTCAGTACGTGGATATGATCTACTGTGCTGTAGCCACTCCTGAATCCAGCTTGTTCTCTCGGTTGTGCCATGTCCAGTGTTACCTTCAAGCGGTGTGAAAGAACTTTAGTGAAGATTTTATAAACCACTGATAGGAGGCTGATAGGTCTGTAGTTCCTGAGATCCTCAATGTCACCTTTTTTATGTAGCAGGATCATTGTAGCGTTGTTCCAATCCTCAGGAATCTTCCCTTCATTAAGGCATCGAGTGAAAATTTGGGCGAGTACTGTTTCAATTTCTCCACTTGCTTCTTGTATGATGTCTATAGTAATTCCATCTTCTCCTGGAGCTTTCCCCCGCTTCATGTTCTTGATTGCATGAGCAACTTCTGCTGGGAGGACTGGAAGAACTCTGGTACCTTTCATGATGTCTGGAGTACATGTATCATCCCTTTCATATAATTTGGAGAAGAAATCTTTCACTCTTGTCAAAATTTCGCCTCTATTTCTTGTTATAGAACCATCTTCTTTTCTCAGAGCCATAATCTGTTTTCTTCCCTTACTGAGATGTCCCTTTGCTATCTTTAGGCTTTGGTTGTTTTCAATTGCTTTCCTCACTAGCTCACAGTTGAATTTCCTTACGTCTTCAGTGACACTTTTTCGTGTTGTCTTGCATAGCTCTATATATTCCAATTTGGAAGTCACATCTTCTTTAGTTGTCCTCATCTCTCTTCTTTTTTGCATCAACATTTTGGTTTTTCCTGATAATTTATTCACATGCGACTTGTTCTTAGACCCAGCTAATTTGGTTGCTGTTTCCATTAGAGCTTTGGTTACTTTTCTGTTAACTTCCGAAATATCCACTTCTTCCGATTTTAGGCCTTCTAAAGCAGAGAATCTGTTCTTCAGTTCCAGCTTGAAAGTATTATGGTGTTTTTTAAGGTTGGTTATGTCAATACATTTTGTTTGTCTTATGAGCTTACCACGTTCCAGTTTAGTGTTGAGGTGCATCTTACATCTCACCAATCTATGGTCACTACCTGTGTTGAACTTGTTCAGCACACTGCAGTCTTCGATGACGAATTTTTTGTTACACATAATAAAATCAATTTCACTTGTCGTCCCAATTGGATGTCTCCATGTCCATTTCCTGTGTGGCTTTTTCTTGAAAAAGGAGTTCAAGATGAAAAATCCTTCTGCCTCTGCAAACTCAACGAGAGTATTTCCACGCTGGTTTCTGTTGCCGTGACCGAATTTACCTACTGAAGTTTCATTCTGTTGCCGTTGCCCTATTTTTGCATTGAAATCTCCCATAATTATCTTCAAGTGCTGCTTACCTTTATTATTTAGATGACGAATTTCCTCATAAAATTCTTCAATTTCTTCTTCAGGATGACTTGTGGTGGGTGCATAAGTTTGAATAATCTGAGCCTGGTATCTTCTCGAGAGTTGGATAACGAGTCGTGCAGCTCTGTCAGAGGAACTTTCAACTTCTACCACTTTATCCTTCAGTTTCTTGTTTATTATAAATCCAACACCACTAGTTCTGCCAGTATCTGTCCCACGATAATAGAAGAGATGTCCACTTTTCAGTTCAATGAGATCTTCTCCTTTTCTCCTTACCTCACTTAGCCCGACGATGTCCCACTTGATCCTTTGTAGTTCCTCTTCCAATTCAAGAAGCCTTGAATCAGAAGATAGGGAGCGTCCGTTATAGGTAGCCAAGGTCAGCATCAAATGGCAGCCTAGTCCGGTCCTCCGGGGATTCTTAGCACCCTCTGCCTTCATGTCGCACTGGCCGCTGCCTTGGCCAGGTACATTCCAGCTGCCGGAGACTGAGGGCCAAGATTTAAGTTGTAGAGTCATTTTGGAGGTGTTTGGCCATAACTCACCACGCTGGCCAAGCGGGTTGGTGAGTGTGGGATAGCATTTCCTCTGGTCCCGATGGTATAGTTATACCGCTATTGGCGGTCGTCAGAGCCCCTTTAGTGGGAACAGGATGCACCACGAGAAGGCGGGGTTGACAATTGTCAAGGAGAGGCTGTGATGTTACGCATCACCTGACCTTACATCCCATATATATATATATATATATATATATATATATATATATCATCAGTGTCAACCATTATCAATCCACTGCTGGACGAAGGTCTCCCCAAGTTTCCTCCACAACGGTCTGTCTTGTGCCAGTCTCTTCCATGTCACTCCCGCATACTTTCGAATTTCATCCACCCATCTTAAATGTGGTATATATATATATATATAAACATCCAGCTTTATCTGTGTGTCTCGCTGGAGCACTTGACGTCACATCAACGTCTACATTGTTGCACCGTCACGTATCAATCAATGCGTGCGTTCTCTCGCGATGTCAAAATCATTACCTACTATATAATAGCACACGATCACTTTTAGATCACAAGGGATCGCGTGCTAATTTAAAAACATTAGATTATTAGTGACTCGAGTTTTATTTTTCGGACCTACAAAATTCGAATTGAATCCTTAATATCACAGCAAGTTGAGTTTGCACGCAATCACATAGAGAGATCCAATTTTTGAATACAGCACGTGATCACGAGCTGTATTCAAAAATTGGATAATCAGTGACTCGAGTTCTATTTATCCGATCTTCAAAGCTCGAATTAAAATCTTAATATCAGCGCTAGTTGCGTTTGTATGTTAATTTAATTATTCACAATTCGAGTATTAATTTGTACGCTTTAATTATTTTTTTTACTTTTTTAATTTAACTAACTTTCCGAGTTTAGTGCTGATTATATAATACATTTTGCAAAGCATCAATCTATCTAAAAGCTCCAACCTGCAATAAAAACTGAAATCTTGAGATGTCAAAGTGAGCAAGATTCCATCTACACTGCTGGCCACCCAAAATGCAGCACCAAGAAGGCCACGAGATAGCAAAGCCAGATTTACTGGACACATAACAGCAGATACAAAGATGAAACGATTGAGCTTACAGTCCCGTGCGACATGCGGAACACGCATACATCAATAGTTCGTGTAGCCCCCATGGCTGCAAATAACGGTCGCTACAAGCCGCGGCATAGAACGAAAGAGGCTTTTTATGTGGGCTAGGGGTATGTGGGTCCAGGCTGCTTCCGCACGTTCCCGCAGTTCATCAGGCGTAGCCGCGGGTGGTGCTTGCCGGGCAACTCGGTTGCCGATCAGCGACCAGACAGACATGTTCGATGGGCGACATATCGGGAGAACATGCGGCCCACGGCAGCAGTGACACCTGATGGGCCGTGAAGAATTGTTGCACAATGCGTGCCACGTGCGGGCGCGCATTGTCCTGCTGAAACGTGGCCGCTGGCAGGTTCTGCAGGTAAAGGAGGACTGCAGGCTCCAAAACGTTGGTGATGTAGCGGTAGATGTTGAGTGTATCGGCGATGCGTACCAGAGGGGTGCGAGTGTCATATCTAATTGCGCCCCAAACCATAACTCCAGGCGACGGACCGGTATGGCGGTGCATAATGCAGGTGTCATACAGTCTCTAGCCGCGGTGCCGCCACACGCGGATCTGACCATCGTGGTGTTGTAGGCAGAAGCAGAATTCGTCGGAGAAGACAATGTCGTGCGATTCCGTTGTCTAGGTGCGGCGTTCAACGGCCCACTGCCGCCACACTCGCCGGTGGTGTAACGTTTATGGTAATCGGAGCAATGGGAGCCGTGCGACAATTCCCAGCTCCTGCAGACGACGTCGAACGGTACGTGCTGACACAGGTTGTTGTTCAACATACCCTAATTCCTGCGCTAACGTTCGTGATGTGACGGTGAGAGCCGTTAATGCCCGCCGCACAACATGCCGGTCCTCTCGTTCGGTAGTGTGCCGCGGCTGCAGCAATCGCTCACGTCTTTCCGTCCGTCCCTCCTGCACCCACCGAATCGATACTCGCCTCATTGTGGCTGGATGTCGTCCCACACGGGCGCCGATGTCTCGGTGCTATAAACCGCTGTCGCGATAAGCTACTTTTCGTCCTCTGTCGAACTCCGAAACGTGCTGGAATGACTGCAGTATTCTGCGACGAGGCATCAGATAGCTTCCCACGCACAGGTCCGGCAGCACAACACACTTCCACTACTTACACCCCGCCTTCTGTGCACCCTTCTTATAGTGCTTCTCGGTGGCGTGCCAGGCGCACATGATTTGCATATGCTCTGCAATGCTAATCGTTTATCATCTCCTCTCGCTGCCGACGCATGCTGCGAATTTCAGGCCAATCGGATGCTTCCTTCTTGGTGTTGCATTTTGGGTGGCCAGCAGTGTGTAAGCTGGTGTCTCCCCAATAGCACATTGTCGAGAATTCAGATTATAGGACAGCCGAAAACAAGCCGTGCAGGGAATAACAGGTGTGCCGGAGAAAAGGTAATTTAGCGCAAAAGATCAAAGCAAAAGTTATTAAGGTAAGTTTACCCGAAAACAACTTTCTCAGTTTGGTGCTGATTATATTATACATTTTAGAAGATATCGATCTATCTAAACGCTCTAACATACAATTTTTAAACAACAAATATTTTACAGAGAATATTATTTATGAAGAACGTGTTTGAAAAACGGGAAATAAAAAGCATGCAATTTTTAGTTTTAACATGAATGAATTCTTACTATATGAGCTTTTACCACGTTTTTTTACAGAAATCTGGCGTCTATTTGATTTGTTCTCAATCTGTTTCAATTAAATATTTCACTCCGTCACAGGACGAGCAACATCCCCTATATATTAATATTTATTTAAAGCTTAGAAACAACCGTCATAAGACATACGCTATTAATGTGATAATTAAATATCTGCTTGTGTGTTGCAGCATGTGAACAAGTTCCTTACATATTAGAGGCTTCCCCATTTATGTATGAATTGGAAAAATATCTGTGAACCCAGAAAAGAACCACGAACTTAGAGGGGCTGAAAATTTTTTCTTCATTGTTCTGAGATTCGGTTTCCCTGAAAAAGTAAAATTTAAATATGTATATTCTGTCAAAATATTGCGTTATTTGCTTGAAAGTTATTATGTCCAAGTCATGTAGCCAAATATAATGCCTATTTTACTTATCAAGTTATTAAAACTTGAACATTCATTTCATCGCGCGAAGGTACTGAAAAAAAAAAGGATGAAGCTAGGATTCGTATATCACAGTACAGTGAATTCTTTATTTCTCCGTAAGGTATTAGAGTCCTTTCTTATCATGTTCTCAATTTTAAACAGACCTTATAATATTGCAACCAATGTTGAAGGAGCTCTGTCAAATTCTTTTGCGAATTTCCCTTCCCTTTTCTAGGGCTACCTTGTCGAAAACTTCTTTTTCTTCTTAACTGTACGGTTGTGGTAGCCATTATTTGGCTCACCAAACATGATAAAATTTCAAATAAATTCTTGAAGAGTATAGAAGACGAGACAAAGAAGCAGGCTTCTCAATAATGCTTGACCATCCGGGAGTCGACACCTCAAGAAGAAAAACAAGACCCTGACTCGAACGGTCGCCATATGAGGAAACTGATATCGCAATTCAGCAGGGAACGATTTAGCGTGTGAAGGCATGGTCACATTATAGTCTAATTTTCAGGAGGGGACAAACAGAAATTCTAACTACGAATTACGAATACAAACACTGTATGCAAACTTCCACCGTGCCTCTTGTTATCTAACCATTTTCACCACACACTCAACACATACATTTAACTGGAAACCGAAAGACCCAACAATTACATAAAAAAAGATCAATAAATGAAGTTAGACAGTACACTATGACAGTGCAAAAATTTCTGTGTCTTTCGTTTAAGGTATTCATATACCCTGAATGAAAAAAATTCAATGTAATTTATAAGAATGTTAAACACGTATATCATATTTGTTGTTTCTTGGAGGGTTGGAAATATTAACTTACCAAAGATTGGATGCGTAGTTAAAAAGATAACATTAGCACCCCAAATACTCGGTACACAGTAGGAAAAACTAATGTTTTTTTTGCTAGCCTTCATTCTTGGCAGAAGAATGTGAGCTTAACAATAAAAACAGAACAGAGCGCTTAACGTTAGCAATAATAAATTCATATACAGACCGGAGTTGTATGCAAAACAAGGTATTTAATGATAACATAAATGATGATACGAAGATATCCATTTAAATGTAATACGTCTACACGTAGATCCTCCATCACGGTAACAAAGGGCGTTTCTTATAGACGCCAACTGACGCCATGTTTGCTGAAGAAGTACACTTCAGTCTCGCACACACAATCACTTTGCAGGTGGACAAAAAATACGTCCATAACACTAAGAACGCATTCTCAAAATCCTGAACCTTACCAGAGTCTACTGATTTGGAACATCTGACGTAATACAGTTTTCTTCCTTTATTAAAAGAGCAGTTCTATTCGGTAAAACACACACGCAGAACTTCTTGAGCATACAACCGCGCACAAGCAAAAGACGACAGCACACACAAAACACAGAAGAAAAAAGTTCTCTTCTCAACCTCGCTTACGTCACAGGTCAAGAGAGAGAGAGAGAGAGAGAGAGAGAGAGAGAGAGAGAGAGAGAGAGAGAGAGAGAGAGAGATGCCCGCATGTGAAGTTTCAAGGTATGTGTAGTTCGGTGAACAACAGCTGCGCCGGTATGTGGCAATTCATTTGGAGTGCTGTAAAAATCCCGTCTGACGATCTTCGTTATTTATTCTTATATCGCTGAGAGGCTGCGATTCCAGCAATATTCTATTCATATGTGTTGTTAGAAACAATTTATCAAGTGAAAAATATAATGGGCACAGATTTTATTAACAATTTATTAATTTCATGTTAATTAATTACCTTATTGGAAACAAGACATCTGATTTTCAAATCATCAGAAAACAAAAAATGTTAGTGGAAAATAAGAGCTTTTTTATATCTCTAGGGATTGTATTAGAATCATAGGATCCCTGTATAGTTGTTTGTTTACAGTAAAATCAATGTGTGCGTATTGCAAAACATCATTTTTTCGCTACCATTGTTAACTCTGATGAGCCCTACAAAAAGTTATCATTCAATCTGGCAGATTTTAGTTCATTTCCTTAAAACAGTCGTTACCTCTCTAAATCATTTCACACTTTGGAATTTAGGCAGTTGTAACCAAATTATGATATCTGCCGTCCTTTCTCATATAGAAAAACTGAAGTGTCATAATGTATATATTGAGAAGTAAGCAAAATTGGTTTTTAGTCCGTACGAGTCTTGAACTGGAATAGGAACCAGCACTAGAAAGTCCCAGTAGCATAGGTAGGGCCTTCTTTATTCACATTTGCGCAGTCTTTGGTTTTTTCTTCTTCTGCTTTACACAGTCAGTCTTTGCCGTTGGCTCGCTGTTGTACGTTGTACGTCTCTATTCGTCACCTGTTACGTCACATATTTCCCTGGATTGAGCCCCAATCTTTTAATAATTTCTAATTCTACTTTTGCCCCAGCATTGAAGTTGCATACATCATCATAAACAGAGAGTTTGAAGGTGTCCATTCTCACAAATGTCTCCTTAGGACAAAGTCTCCAAATTAGAAAATGGATACTCTCACTGCTGTTCTGAGTTTTACCATGGATACACTTTCTGATCAGTTCCGTGGTGGTTAGTCTCTCATCTATAGGTTTGAGTAAGTGCATGATGTACCAAAGTACCAAACAATGCACGTGAAATAACAATCAAATAGATTTAAATCCATTTCCTTCGTAGGTTAGTGTTCATAAAAATCAATATAACTTGTAAACTGCTTATATTTCATCGAGTTGCTCACGGTGGTCGTAAAACCTCCGAACAAAAATGTTTCGGACTTTTGACCATTTTAGGGGATATGAATACCTTAATCCTTTACGCCAGTCATGACACATGCGCGACGAAACCACTGCAGTACCTCATTTTGTTATCAAGAACGGAAAAATGCCTTCAAGGCAAATTTCTGGACAAAATTTCGAGAGATCTCAACGAATAACTGCTGCAGAGGATGATATACTTTTTCTTTCTTCGCCTTTCCTGCTTTTCCATAATGTACGTATTTACGCTTTTCTCCAACGTTCAACGGGAAATTTCATCATTACGTAAATTTCAGCTTTTTTCCACAGTAAATTACAAACCCTGCACATGCAGCCGGAAGTTTAGCAGAAAAGCTATCAATCACAATGAGTTACGAAATATGCAATTCATGAGGCAACCTTAAGGGTTGCTTTATATAAGTTATAAACGTGCTTTAGATTAAATATACATTATATCTAAGGTATTGTTTACCTGATATTGACAAAGTATTTCGCACGTTGTTGCTTTGTGAAGCGCGTGCTCCTGGCACGAGAGGTCAATTATGTTATGGGTTTTTGGTTAGTTAAAAGTTTTATTTCTAAAAAAATTTTAAAATCCCGTAACATAATTGATCTCTTGGGCCGGGAGCACGTGCCTCACAGAGCAACAACGTGCAAAATACTTTGTCAATATCAGGTAAACAATACCTTAGATATTATGTATATTTAATCAGAATGAGTGTTATCGCAAAAATCTCTGTAGTGTCTGCTAAAAAATATAAATGCAACGATCCGATTTCTACGAGAGGGCACATGCCCCCTCTTGACCTCTCATACGGGCGCCCATGTCTAAATAAATCCAATACTTATCTGAGTAGTTGCGACAGTCACTTAAAAGCCCTTTACTATTTATAGTGAGACATATAATTGGACAAGAAAACATTGCACTTCGGTTGTTAGTACTGCGTGAGAAGTTGGTTTTGAAGTTCAATTAACCCGTTGATCTGATTGTTAGATTTGACGGTGCAAGTCAATCGTAAATACGTTTTTAGAACTCAGGTGAGGGCAACTTCGCGTTATGAGGACAGTATTTGGCACCTGAGAAAGAAACGGAGCCAGTTTGTCGGGAAGGATTGCAAATATAGAAATTAGTTACATCTTCTATGAGAAAAATGAAAAATATCATAAGCTTCTCAGAGTACTTAGGAAAAATAGTACCTTGAAGTGAAAATCGAAGCAAAAAAGCCTAGAAGGCTCTGATTTGCACTGTGCTATATTCCAAACTTTTACAAAACAAGACTGAAATTTTAAAACTCCTTATAATGCTTTTCAGGAGATTTATCCATCAGATGCGGAAGGGCGAGCGAGGAAAGTTGACAATTTAAAAACAAAAGTACGACGACAAATGAAATGCTTTTTCTGCAAGCAATAATGTATCAAACTGCCAGCTGGAGCATCTCGTGTTGAGTACAACAAGATCGTTCATCATGGAATGGCTTTTAGAAGTCGAGAAGTAATTAAAGATTTCAGTTATTTTTTTAGCGGTGACAATTTTTGTGGAAAGAATACTAGAAAAATACTGAAGAATGATAAATGTCGCACAGAAAGTGCAGTTAAGTACTGTTACTAGACGAGGTGATGTTATTACCGCTGGGATGAAAAGAAAAGCAACTATAAAAAATTACAACATGGCGTTTATTTTCCTTTAGCAGGGATTAATTGATCGGAACTGCCTACTTTTTTGCGAAGTTACACAACAGTCAAAATTAATTTTTGACGTACTGCTACAGGCAGGATCCCCTAGTGAGGATATTTACACTGCAGTAAATCAATTTTTACTGTCAACACATCAAAATTCATGAATCACAGATGGCATGCCATCAGTGACTCGCAAAGACAAGATCCTTATCTTTTTCATAAAGGGACAGAGCACTTTTTTTCTACACTTTCTGATTCCGCGTCCAAGTGCTACGCAGTTATTTATGAAATGTTCCTTAGTTTCGAAGCAATCTTAAACGATAGCAGAAGTGGTTTATTTTGTCATTCCAAAACTACTTAAAAACATTAATGTATTTCTCTAAGTCTTGTTTACGTTATATTGATTTGTGAGTTTTAAAACTAAAGTCCACATTTTAATCATCAGTGGGATATTTAATGCGTATGAGGTCTACCTGAATAAATTATACGTTTATTTCTCGTGCATTCCTTTAGGTTGGGAATACACGGTTTAATAGATTTCTTAGCAATTTTGCTTTTCTTAATGAAAGCAAACTGTGGTGATGTTAAAATTACTCAACATGCCATTTCGTTCTTTTAGGAAAAACAATCGACTTTCCAAGATGCATAATAATGAGATATATTAAAGAATTATTTTTTAGAACTTCGACAAATATCAAACTTTCTACTCTTTAAGTTTGGATGATATCCAATTAATTATGTTACGATTAGGATATTTTCTTTATGTTACTGCGTTTTATTTTTAGGTCTTGCTACAAAAATTGAAAGTATGCACAGCTTTGCCCCTTTATAAAGAAAATCTTCAAATACATACAACAGATGGAGCCACACTACTGTAAACTACATCTGCCTGCAGAAATTACGGAACTAGGACTCTAGTCAGAAATTAACGTGCAAATCTACTTAGATTTTAAACCTGTCGTATTACAAAAGATAAAAAACAAATCTGCATTCTGTCATGTTTATTAACATAAATTTCTAAAAACTCAATTTTAACTGAATCCGACTACTAGACTATTAGGTGGAACAAATCACTTTTATTTTAGTTATACGTGGAACAAATCCCTTTTATTTTAGTTTTTTGTTTTTTATTTATTTATCTTAGATGATTCGTCCGTGTTCTACTGCAACCGTAATTTAGCAGATACCAGGAAGTAAAACGACTCTCAAATTCCTATGAATTTCGCCTATCTTCAAAAAGTACAATCATGACACAGCGGTTTATTTCAAGGAAAATTGTTTATTGAAATTCTATAAATGTTAAAATCATCGATATCTCGACTTTACGGGTGAAAACGTAATCGACAGCGTAATTTTAACTTCGATATATTCTTTTTCAGTCTATTACATACATTTTTCGGTTTCTTATCCAAGAATTCTCCTGCCCCCTCCCTCGGTGGCGGTTCTAAACAAAATAATTCGGGAGAAACACAAAAATTGGGGGTGGGGGCGTATTTCCCGCATTCGCCCGTGATTAATGAAAATTAATATATAATTCCTAAAAAACCTGTTCTATTTAGGGGTGGGGCCCCCGGCCTAGAACCGCCACTGCCACCCCAAGAAAAATTATAAAAAATGAGGAATACGACATAAGTTTGATGTCCTTGAAATTTTGCGAAATGTCTCCATTATTTCAAATGAAAATTTTGCAGAATTTTCATATTCACATTCTTTTTCAGTATGTTTCATAAATTCTTCGATTTCGGATCCGACTATATATCTGGCCTCCAGAAATTCGTGAAAATAATATAAATATCGCATCCCTAGAGTTTATCCGACCCGTGACGCTACTTGTCTTAGGTGGATCTGGGTTCGAATCCCGGTTTAAGCACCACCATCCGGGATTTTGAAGAATTTTATGAATCGGTGGCGGACAGACTTTTGAAAGAAATTCCGCCTGTTAGGATCTACGCCAAAGGGTCATGTGACAGCTTCTTACTTCACGAGAAAGTGCCCCCACACAACACTAATATCACCAAATTATTTATTAAAGTAAGGGCTTTACACTGATTCAACGTTTATCGCACCTGAAAGGATACAATTTCCACAGCGTTTCAGATGTCTAAATTAGTGTGACTAAATAGGCATGGGCACATTGGTCTACAGGGATATCAGGATAGAGAAATGGCCCACTTTCTCGCCTCCTGTTTGTCTGCATTGTTTGGAAAGAATGAATAATTATTTCGGTACCTACGAATCCCGTATAAGAATCGTTAACTTCAGTTGAGCTTTATGTTATCTGTCTAGAACCTTATTGTATTGAAAAAAATATTTTCCTTCTCTCTTTGTATCATCATCATCATTGTCAACCATTATCAATCCAATGCTGGACGAAGGTCTCTCCAAGCCCCTTCCACAACGGTCTGCCTTGTGCCAGTCTTCTCCATATTACTCCCGCATACTTTCGAATTTGATCCACCCATCTTCCATGTGGTCTTCTTCTGGGTCGTTTCCTGTCTCTTAGAATCCAATCTAAAATTTCGACTGTCCATCGATGGTCTGTCCTTCTGGCAGTATGTCCAGCCCATTGCCATTTCAGGATTTTACTCTGATCATGATGTCTTCCAATGTTGTTATTTTCCTGATCCACAAGTTGCTCTTCTTATCTCTCATGGTTACACCAAGCATGCATTTCTCCATGATGCTTTGAGTTGTCTGTAGCCTTTGTATGTCTCTTTTAGTTAAAGTCCACGTCTCTTCACCATACGTAAGCACTGGAAGGATGCATTGATCAAACACTTTTGTTTTAAGACACAATGGCATATTGCTCTTGAAAAGTATACTGTTTCTTCCAAAAGCTCTCCAGGCAAGTTTTATACGCCGCTTAATTTATTCATCAATGTGACCTTCACTTGATATCTGCTGTCCAAGATAAACGTACGCATCTATTATCTCCTGTTTTTCCCATCCTTCACAAATCTTCATTTTTTGTAAAAGCATTGTACATCACTTTTGTCTTCAGAAAGTTCATTTTTAATTCCACTTCTTTACTTTTGTCAGCAAGTTCCTGGATCATACTCTGCACCTCTGATAGGGTTGTTGCAAAAATGACTACGTCATCAGCAAAACGAAGGTGAGTTAGATAATCTCCATTAATCTTTATACCTTTGTTAAACCAGTTCATTGATTGAAAGACATTTTGCAATGTGGCATTAAAGAGTTTGGGAGATATAGTGTCACCTTGTCTCACTCCCTTTCCGATTTTTATGGGTGCTCTATTCTCAAATAGCCAAGTCTTTGCAGTTGCATTTTCATATATGTTATGAATAATATTAATGTATGCATCTTCAATACCGCAGGACCTCAAAGCCATTGTAACTAGTGATGGTTTCACGGAACTAAAGGCCTTTTCATAGTCAATAAAAGCCATGCATAATGGGAGTTCGTATTCCTTTTCTCTTTCAATTAGTTATCTCACTAAGTGGATATGATCTATACTGCTGTAGCCACTCCTGAATCCAGCCTTTTCTCTCGGTTGACCCAAGTCCAGTGTCACCTTCAAGCGGTGTGAAAGAACTTTAATGAGGATTTTATAAACCACTGATAGGAGGTTGATAGGTCTGTAGTTCCTGAGATCCTCAATGTCGCCGTTTTATGTAGCAGGATCATTGTAGCATTGTTCCAATCTTCAGGAATGTTCTTTTCATTAAGGCATCGAGTGAAAACTTGGGCGAGTACTGTTTCAATATCTCCAATTGCTTCTTGTATGAGGTCTACGGTAATTCCATCCATCTTCTCCTGGAGCTTTCCCCCGTTTCATGTTCAATTTCTACTGGGAAGACTGGATGAACTCTGGTGCTGGTACCTTTCGTAATGTCTGGAGTACATGTATCATCCCTCTAATATAGTTTTTAGTCGAAATCTTTCACTCTTGTCAAAATTTCACCTCCATTTCGTGTTACAGAACCATCTTCTTTTCTCAGTGCCTTGATCTTGTTTCTTCCCTTACGCAGATGTCCCTTTGCTCTCTTCAAACTTTGGTTGTTTTCAATTGCTTTCTTCACTAGTTCACAGTTGAATTTCTTTACATCTTCAGTGATACGTTTTCGCAATATAAATTAGGCGTTTGCTCTAAAATAGAAATGCAAGATTATTTTTACTTTAGTGAAACTTGTGCCGCAGGAGAAAGCACGTTGTTGTAAATAATTAAACTTGGAGCCAAAGCATATTGGCTGCTCTGTCCTCCTTTTTTTAATCTTGACGGAGGCACTAGTAACAATTCTGATGATCCATCAACACCGCACCCTTATCCACGTACAGCACAAAGCCACCCTCCAGCAGAGATGTTCATAAATCCTTGTCTCCCCAACATTCATTTTAAAAGAAACAACGATTAAAGGGGTCCGGTTCATAGACCAAAATGTTAGTTTATGAGTCAAACTAATGGGTAGACAGAAAAGGTATCTACTCAAGAAGGTGGTACAAATAGTGTGCGCAGTAGATGTTCGGTGAACAAATAAATGTGTAATTTTATAGCACAACACACCGTTTTGAGTGTGATTTGTTATGTTACAATAAATGATAAGTGAATTTTTGAATTTCTTTCACCCTTAAATTGCTGTTAAGATCTGTTCACGACTGAATTCGTTTTACAATGCATTATTTTAACAGTGCTATTTCATCCAGCAATTAACATATTTTTTTCATAAGGGATTTTATAAGATGTACCCGAGGGGATATACGGGTTTCTGTAACGGACGACAAGAATAAAATTCCCGGCATTGTATCGCTGATCTAATCCGCCCCTGTAAACTGAGTTTCAGAAGTTCAGATCCACAGGGCTATGCAGAAGCTGTACGACTGTGCAAAGAAGTACAATAAATTAGAAGCGATATTCTGTGAAGATTGAAAGGTAATATATTTTTATTTTTTTGATACTCCGTTTTTTGTAATATAGTCCTAAAACTTTTGAGCCACACCTTGTACTCAATTAAGTACTCTTCGTAGCTGATATTTAGAAATAATTCTAATTCCAGAGTGATTTTCCTCTTGAAACGTAATATTTACAGTAGTAAGGATCTTGGCGCAGTCTGACGGTTTTAGGATTAAGTCACGTTTTGTTTTTCCATCATCCTATGTACCACAAGTACGACAAACTTTTGGTCACTATGAACCAAGCGTGAAAAATAATCAAACTTCGGAACTAGCAATCAATCATTATCATCATCCTTGCTGAAATCAGCCAGGGATAAGTGAAACATGGTTTGATACTATAACTTGAAAGTCCCCAGTCGCACAACAATTCTGTCACACACTCCAGGTGCTGTGTTTTGTGTTTTCGCCTAAATTTGTGATTCAGTTTCCAGACAAGATGTCATGATCAATTAGGGCTGTAACTGAAACAATTTAGGAATAATCATATGGAATAAAATGAAGTAAATGTTCCATGTAGACTCGAAAAAGGTACTTGCATTTTTCTGAAAGTTCTGGTTCCGTCTGAGGCTAAGCTCATAACTTTATCTTATTGGAATTTGGATTTCATTGCTGTTGTTGTGTTTTCAGATGTTGCAGTCGTAACGTTACCGAATTGTATATTTATACCAGTCAGGTATCATTCACATCACGAAATCATTGTACCACTACTGAAACCAATGGATGGCATTTGTAACATCAAAATTTCATTGCTGTCACATTAACGTTACAGACTTCGAATTGGTGAAGAAGTTATCATACTGCGATATTCAGCATTTCATGGGAAGACATTAAGTCACTGTTGACGAACTGACGTGCGGACGAGCTCTTGTTGCCTCGTTTCTGGTCACTTATGAGATTGTAAGGTTATAAAGGGTCGTCTTCCTATATGTGGGACCTCTGGTCTTTGGGAAGCAACAAACTCAGTGTCATAGGTTAAACGCACCGCCCATGCCTTTATGGATTCAAGACGTCTAGAGAAAACAACGCTATGACATTAGAGTAATGAGCTTCCACCTTTTGCGATGTTATTAAGTTACATGACCTGACATGACGATGCCCTGTTTAACGTAATGCATGACAGCGTTGAAAACCAATCAGAAAATGTTTGTCATCGCGTGGCCACGCCTATGACGCAGTGGTCTAAACGCTTGTCGCTGATCATTCGCCCGAGAATGTCCAGGTTCACACACCTCTGAAGCATGGGTGCCGTGTTTGTCTTACGGCACTGGCTCTCTCTCTCTGGTCCCTGTAACCAGCGATCTTGTAACGTATACTCTATATTCACTTTCCTTTTGATTTTACTATCTCTGGTTATTTTATTTTACTATGTAAATTATCTTCTTAGTGAACGAAATATTATTTCACCCGCTGAATGAGATCCGACAATGAGTGTAAGTCATGATGTGGTGGTAGCTAGTATATAGGCGCGTTCATCGAGACTTAGAGAGAGCTTTTGTTGTTGTTATGAGAGAGCGTTGTTGTTTACGGAGAGCGTTTATAATACGAGGAGAGATTGTGTTGTTATGAGGAGAGATTCTTCATTATTGTAAAACAAGTTGTGTGTGTGTGCTTTAGTTGACCAAGAGTCTTATAATAAAGAAGTTGCCGTAAGTTAGTCTTTCTCAATTCATAGTTTTTGTCAGACCTCTGTCTGGCTATTAGGTTTATAACATTTATTTATTACCATAAATAACCAGCGTTAAGACTTTGTTTACGCTCGTAATTAACTAGTAACAACACCCTTTTGAATTCACTATTTTGAAGCTTAGTACAAGTATATCATTAGCTAGCTGGTAGGAAGAGAATCATTCATATGAATTAGCTTAGCGGAAAGAAAATAAAGCTAATTCATTATAATTGGCGCCCGAACTTTTCTCGAACACGAGATCTTGACGATTATTACCCATGTCTTCCTTACCTGAGACAACTTCAATTTTCTACCCCAAGGCAAGTTCCGAGGGTAATGGTGTTTTTTATGAAAATTTGCAAGAAGCCTGTGGCTCTAACTTTGATATGAATGATCTACACGTACCCAGGCATTCTTCACAATTTCGTAATATACCAGCTTCCCATTACTCTGAGTCGCGGGTCGTTCCTGAGGGAGTTCCATCCTCTCAGCGAAGCAGAATGCTTGCCCATTTTGTGCCGCATGCAGGAACAATTCATTTCAATGGTTTGGAGGGGTCCTTAAAGTTCCTCGAAGATCTGGAAGATCATTTTGATCTATATAATATTCCTATGGGATCCACATGCCAGTCATGTTGACATGTTAGATACCCTCGTGCAGCAGCTCGACCCATTCTTACAAGATTTCCTTGAGGTTCGACACCCTGCCACAATTCATGAATGCCTTCGCCTCATACGCACGTATGAAGAGCGACATGGCAAACATGGTTCAACTCACCATGCTCGGGCACCCCACGAGGCTTATTACGAAAACCCTCAGCGGCATAATAAGCATAGTAACTTTCAGCGCGAGCATACACAAGTGCACACCCAAGCTTCATACGTTCCACCACACAGAAGAGTGGCAAACCAACAGCGAGTTTCTGCACAAGCTTCGGGATATCGTACACCTGCACAGTATGCTCGACCCCGTTTCACTCAGCAGCATTCGGAACGTTATCATGCTCCGGGCAATGATAATCTTTCTTCCCGTGCTGAGGGCAGACGTACGGGATATGAAAATGTCAACAGACGCGCGGAGTTCCCGACGCAGGTTTCACGCAGTTTTCCTCATCGTGAAAATTTTCCCGTTACCCGGCAGGGTCAAGGTTTCAGACCACATGATAACCCAACCAGGATTCCTTTAAACTTCCAAAGGAAGTAGACCAAGGAGTCGGTCCTGCTTCCTGATACCAAGCATTCTGACCCTAAAACAGTATTAGTGACTGTTCAAACTCCTCAGTTGCCTGATGTATTCTTGACAATTGAAGATATTATTGTCGAGACAAAGTTCGACACTGGCTCTGAAATATCAGCCCTAAATACAAAGTTTTGCACTGACAATTTTCCTGCAATACACGTTCAGCCTGCAACGCAGTTTTTGCGAGGTGCAAATAATGAAATCTTCAGTATCTCAGGAACTGTCACATTATCTTTAGGGCTGGGAATAGCTCGTTTTACACATTCTTTCCTGCTTATAGACGAGCTACCTGTGAAATGTCTAATGGGAATGGACTTTATACATAAGTTTCAAATAACTTTGAATTTTGTACAACATGTGATTTCCTTTCCGGAACCTGTCGAAATGATTCCTACGGTTCCTGTAGATATAACGAGCTTGTTATTGAGTAACCAATTGAATAAGAGGCAACGAGACCAGCTTTCTCTCCTTTTACAGGAAAGCCCTGGTTTATTTTCGGATTAACCTGGTTTCACACAGGTGGTTTATCATGTCATTGACACTGATAGTTCGAAACCAATTGCGACGAAACCTTACCCTTGTGCTCCACATAAGAAATAGGAAATGCAACGTCAAATTGCTGAAATGATTAAGCAGGGCATAATCAGGGAATCCACAAGCGCCTGGGCTGCTCCTGCCTTTTTGGTTCCAAAGAAACAATCCGATGAATTTCGTTTCGTGACAGATTTCCGTAAGCTCAACCAAGTCACAAAAACGATCAATTATCCACTACCTGTCATGTCACATATTTTAAATGACCTGTCGTCAACCAAATGGATGTCAACCTTGGATTTGGCGAGTGGATATTGGCAGGTAGCAGTACATCCGGACTCTGTCGATAAAACAGGCTTTGTGACTCCCTTTGGGGCCTATGAATATTTACGTATGCGTTTTGGACTAGCTTCTGCACCTGCTACTTTCCAAAAGCTTATGGATACGGTTCTCAGACCTGTCCTGGGTCCCCATGTGCATGTCTATTTGGATGACATTATTATCACATCAGAGTCTTTTGACGAGCACCTTTCTCTGCTCAAACAGGTGTTCCAACTCATATACAATGCTGGCTTGACGTTAAAACCTAGTAAATGCCAGATAGCGAGGGAAGAGATTGTATATCTGGGGTTGAAAATCACTCCCCACGGCTTATTTACTGATAATGAAAAAATTAGGCCTATTGTTGACTTTCCTCGGCCTAAAACAGCAAAAGAACTATCCCGCTTTCTGGGAATGACCGGATGGTATCAGCAGTTCGTCCCCGCTTATGCTACAATCTGTGAGCCATTGTATGCTTTGAAATGTAAATGCAAGAAGTTTATTTGGACACCTGAGGCTAACGCTGCATTTGAAACACTGAAGTCTGCATTGACTCAGCCTCCGGTGTTGGCTTTCCCGGATCATACTAAGGAGTTTGATATTTATACTGATGCATCCGGAGTTGGTCTTGGTTGCGTTTTGTCACAAGCTGGGCATCCAATAGCTTTTGCGTCTCGTACTTTAGCCAAAGCTGAACGTACTTATTCAGCTACGGAACGTGAATGTCTTGCTGTTGTGTATGCGCTGAATAAATTTCAATGTTATCTTAATGAATTGACAGTTAACATAATTACGGATCATTCTGCCCTTCAGTATTTTAATTCTGCTAAGCACCTATCTCAAAGACTTATGAAGTGGGCTCTGAAGTTACAGGAGAGCAATATCAAAATTTCATATCAGCCAGGTCATAAGAATCAATTACCGGACGCATTATCTCGCGTTCCGATTAGTGGGATCCCCACGGAAGCTACTCCTGGATGTCAGCCTTTACTTCTAATAGCTGATATAACATCCAGAGAGCAGATAATGGCAGAATTAATAAATGATCCAGATTTTGGGGATATCTATAATTTTTTGCTTGCGGGTTCGCCCCCACAAAGTGATCCTTCTCTGGCTGGAAGGTCACAACATTTTGAAGTAATAGAGGGTCTTCTTTATTATACAAAATCGCGGACTACTAGGGCAGAGTTTCGCCCATGTATTCCGCGAACCCTTAGAATGGCCCTTTTAAATGAATTTCATGACAAACCTCTTGCAGGCCATTTAGGTATTCGCAAGACCCGTTGTAAATTGCGGGATGTTGCCTATTGGCCTGGCATGTACCAAAGTGTGCTCGCATACGTTCAATCATGTCACTTGTGTCAGATTAATAATTATCGTAATGTAAGACCGGCCGGTCACTTGAAATCTAGTTCAAGTTCTCATGTGTTTGATATTATTTCAATAGATTTATTTGGACCTTATCCTTTATCTGTTAAAAATAAAGCTCGTTACGTTTTAGTACTAACTGATAATTTTTCTAAATGGGTTGAAGTTTTTCCCATTAAAGCCGCTACGGCAGAAGTTATTTGTAATGTCTTAGTCAATGAAGTATTTTCTAGATATGGTGCACCTAATAAAGTAGTTTCGGATAATGGTCATCAATTTATTTCTGACATTTTTGAAAGAATGTGTGCGAGACTACACATTAAACTTAAATTCATTTCCCCATATCATCCCCAGAGTAATCCTGCGGAACGCGTTAACCGCACGCTAGTGAAAATGATTGCGACTTTTGTAATGGATCATCATGAAAGATGGAATGACCATTTGGAGCTTTTTGCGTTCGCCCTCCGCTCGTCTGTCCACGAGTCTACTAAAATTACTCCTGCAGAACTTTTTCTGGGTCGCAAAATTAAAACCCTTTTGAAAATTTAACGGGGATTATCGACGAACTAAACCAGCGACCAACTCCGCAATCAGTACGAATCATGGCAGAAAAAGCTCGTGTTGCAATGCTAGGAGCACAAGCGGCTCAAGCAAGATATTATAATTCTAGACGTAGGGAACCAGATCTTGTCGTTGGAGATCTCACTCTCGTGGAAACGCACTTCCAGTCTTCTGTTTCGCATACTTTAGTGAAGAAATTTGCACCCAGCTACGAAGGTCCATATCGGGTGGCAAATATCTTTGAAAATAATGTTGTTCTGGAAAAACCTGACAACCAATTTCAATACGTACACGTTGATCAGTGTCGCAAGTATCATGAACGGAATATCGATTTCATAATCAACCCTACTCAACCTTCTGTTCCACAGACTCAAGAGTCTATATCTCATGTTCAACCGCCAGAAATTTTGGACGAACCAACAAACATTTTTGAAGAATCTCCAGTGATTTTTCCTTCACCCTCCCCTCCTCAAGACGGGTTTCCAAACACGCAACCTGCTTCTCCCATGAGACCAAGGCTCGAATCGAGTTCTTTGAATACTAGTATCGTGCCTTTCCCTCCAACCATTGCCAAGACTATTGCTGCGCCGTTTCCGGATAACTCTGCACCAACGCAGGCTACTTCTTCTTTGAATACCTCGTCAGAAAGTATTCCTATAGGCAAATATAAACATCGCCCTGCACGACCACTGAATTACAGCAGCGACTCAGAGGCTTCAGACATTTCTGACTTATCAGTTATGAACACTGAATTTCAGGTTACAAACCGTCCAGCACCACCAAAGGCTGGGCGCAAACGTGACTTGTCTCCCCAATCTGCTTCGCCGCAACAGCGACGACTGCAGAAATCTTTGCATCCGCCCGGGTTTCGCCCCTGGAACCAACGTTCAGGGCAAACAGGGCCGATGCCTGCTGCTACTCTCATGCCACGAGGGCGTAAGAGAAAGCAAACGATGTGGCCGGAGCCACGTCCGTCCAAGAGAATACTGGAAGGACACAACGGGCCCCAGCACAAAGGGACTTCATATCAAAAGCCTGGGGGAGCCCGTTCCTATCAGCCGCAAGGATTTCCGGACCGCCAGACTTCTGACGTTCCTGACCGTTCCTATCAGCCGCAAGGATTTCCGGACCGCCAGACTTCAGCCGTTCTTGACCGTTCTTCTCAGCCGCAGGGATTTCTGGACCCACAGACTTCAGCCGTTTCGGACCGAAGGATTTCCGCCATTCCTGACCGTTCCCGTCAGCCGCCGGGATTTCCTGACCGACAGCAGACCGATGTTCCAGATCCATTAAAGTCCCTGAAGAGATCCAAGCCACCTGATTTTACCAGTCCGATTAGGCCTGGAAAACGTTATCGCACTAGAGTTTTTTATGCGTCCTCGAGATAAGTAAGTTCTCGTGGACAGGTTCTTTTCTCAGTTTGTTGTTTTTCCTGCACGACCAGTTGGCGTGTCAGAATTTCTTTTTTTCGTGTGGGCCTATGCATTCTTTTTTGTGAATATATGTGTGGTTTTTTTTATATTTCTTCTATGTCCATCTACTAATCCACTTTTTTTATATATATCTATGTGCTTAGGGGTAAAATAATAAAATTGTTACTGTTAGGCAGCTCCAGGTAAATTTCGCTGTTGATACAGTTGGTATGTATTCAACGAATAATGCGAACGTAATTTGCAATTAAAATAATAAAATTGTTACTGTTAGGCAGCTCCAGGCAATCTTCGCTGCTGATACAGTTGGTATGTATTCACCGAATAATGAGAACGTCATTTGAAATTAAAAAAGGGATTCCTGCTAGGCAGAATAAAAGGAAGGTATGCCGATGCAGGTTTGTTTTGTTCCACAATACAAGTTTCACAGACGAATACAGATTTCTTCAATTTGTGATGCCAAGTTTGCTACTGTAAATACGGCTACCACCAAACAACAAAACAAAAAAGAAGTAGAGAAACGTCATTCAACGAAATGTAAGACTTACACTCCTAAATTGATAAGTTTTTCGGAAACAAAAAAAAAAGAAAAAAAATTAAGGGGGAGATGATGTAACGTATACTCTATATTCACTTTCCTTTTGATTTTACTATCTCTGGTTATTTTATTTTACTATGTAAATTATCTTCGTACTGAACGAAATATTATTTCACCCGCTGAATGAGATCTGGCAATGAGTGTAAGTCATGACGTGGTATTAGCTAGTATATAGGCGCGTTCATCGAGACTTAGAGAGAGCTTTTGTTGTTGTTATGAGAGAGCGTTGTTGTTTACGGAGAGCGTTTATAATACGAGGAGAGATTGTGTTGTTATGAGGAGAGATTCTTCATTATTGTAAAACAAGTTGTGTGTGTGTGCTTTAGTTGACCAAGAGTCTTATAATAAAGAAGTTGCCGTAAGTTAGTCTTTCTCAATTCATAGTTTTTGTCAGACCTCTGTCTGGCTGTTAGGTTTATAACATTTATTTATTACCATAAATAACCAGCGTTAAGACTGTGTTTACGTTCGTAATTAACTAGTAACAACACCCTTTTGAATTCACTATTTTGAAGCTTAGTACAAGTATATCATTAGCTAGCTGGTAGGAAGAGAATCATTCTTATGAATTAGCTTAGCGGAAAGAAAATAAAGCTAATTCATTATAATCTAAAATTAGGACGGGCTACTGCTTATATTTCATCGAGTTGCTCACGGTGGTCGTTAAATCTCCGAACAAAAAAAATGTTTTTTTCGGCGTGACGTCAATAAAAGAGGGAGCTCATCTCCCTAATATCATTGCCTTGCACTTTCAAGGCGATCTCGCCCCGAACTGGAAAGATGATTTACATTTCCCGGTATCTGACAACTCAGCCACAGTATCGATATCGTGAGGAATACAATAAATTAAAATGTGTGATTGGTCAGTATCAAACCAATAACCGAAGACACAACATTGTAGGATGACATGTATCAAACCAACCTTTATGCAACATTTAGCTGCCTTGTAATATTAAATCATTAGCTCCGTCAGATTTTCTTCTTTTTTCTTGCAACAATAAAGTATTAGGTGTACAAATAAGATATAAAGGTTTAAAGGCAAAGCAACATGCAATTTGAGAGAAAACAGCAATACCTTTATGAATCAAATATGCATCGTGATTATTTATCACCTTCCTCCATCGGTCGGGCAGCTGACGGGTTCCAGCCATGAAGAATACTTCGTCGTGTGACGAGATGAAGTCGCAAACACATTTTTGCACTTCGTCACATGTCCGGAACCGTACAGCAGACAAACCATGTTGCATCGATCGGAGCAAATGGTAGTCTGAAGGGGCTACATCCGGACTATACGCCGGATGCTCCAAAACTTCCCAGCAAATCGTCAATAACGTTACCTTGACCGATTTAGCGACATGTGCCCTAGCATTGTCAAGCAGTGATTTCACGGGACGCAATCCTTTCCCTGTGAATGGACGTTTCCGACAGATTATATGGTTCAGTCGTAGCAATTTTTGCTTGTAATGATCCGCAGTAACAGTTTGACTCTTTTCCAATAGTTCATATTAGAGCACACCCTTCATATCCCACCAGATACACACCAGAACTTTCTTAAAAAGAAAATTGCATTTCGGTGTCGAAGTCGTTGCTTCAACAGGGCCTACCCAGTGTTTTTTGCGTTTCGGATTGCCAAACCATATCCACTTTTCATCAGCAGTAACTATTTTCCACAGGAAAGACTTTCTATGTTGTTTATTCAACAGATTCAAACACGTCATAACGAGCTCATCCTTGTTCCTCTGGCTCAAGTCATGTGGCAACCAATTTCCTTCCTTCTGAATCTTTCGCATTCCGCGTAAACGATTGGAAATGGTTTGTTGAATTACCCCTAGTTGTTCAGCCAGCAGTTTTTGCGTTTGAGACGAATCTTCGTCTAGAAACGCTTGCAGTTCCTCATGTGCAACCTTCTGCGGGGCGCCCCTAAGTTCTCGATCGCTAACATCAAAATCACCTTCTTTACACAGTCTAAACCAAAATTTACACGCTCTATTGGATATAATATTCTCCCCCAGAATAGAACAGATTGGCGCACATGCTTTTGCAGCTCTTTTTCTTGATGAGATTCGTAACGAATGCAGTGTCGAATAAATGCAGTATCGCTTGCCATCTTTCGCCTACCGATGAAAGATGGCAAACGATACAAAGATGGCAAGCGACCAAATTTTCAAACGCAAGTGCGTTTGAAATTTGGGTAAACTTCTGTGTCACATTTTATACACTAGGCCAGTTACGGTCACATGAAAACAACGCGTGGGGATGTTGTATATGCAAACTAGCGGTATACGTCACACAAAAAACGCGTTGAAACTTATTTGTACACCTAATATTATCTCGAAGAAATTTGGATTGCGAAAGTAAAGTTTTATCTCTGTCAAAGAGTATTTTCATATCAACATTAGTACATGTTCTCGGAACATATTGTCACGTAGTTTAAATGTCAGACGGTATGATTAATTCGCTCGCAAAGATACCGCAATACTTGCAGAAAAAAGATAATTCAAAAGCATTTCTGAAGCGTTTGTAGTAGCGCCACGTATGTAGAGAACGCAGTGCCAAGACCGTTTAAAACTCGTAAGCTAGGCATTTCTGAGGCAATTCTAAATGTCTTCTTACCAGTTTGCAGCCATATATTTTTTATCTCTGTGGCAAAATTCACTGAAATACAGCTGATAGTCTAACGGATACACCTTCAAGATTCTAGCACGGCACCGCCTTAAGGTTTGTCACTTGATTTATAAAACAAGTGGTTGTGTTTTCCAGATTTTTTAATCCATTTTAAGTGCACTCTTCTTACCTTGTTTCTACTTTGTGTAAGCCATCCCATTAGTATTCATGCGTCATTTCGAAGCGTTGCAACTGCTATGATGGATACATCGCTGAATGAAATAGTTAGGATATTTCTGGAATGGCCGAAAACCAGGTGCGTTTGTCAAACACATAGTCTGCGGATCTTTACTAAAGAAATATGCAAAATAATGCGTAAAGGGTCATGCGTTTTTTTTTCCAAAGTATTTTTTTGCAAATCTAACATAGACGTTTCGCGTTGCACTGTCCGCTGAAGCGATGGTGCCGCTGCACTTACCACTCATAAAAGCGGAATGCAGCGTGCCAAGCATCCAATTGGTCCGACGCGTTGGATGTGAGTAATATCAAAGGAATTTAAACGACCTATCTCATGGATATTTTCGAGGGGTCACACTGACCCGTGACCTAATTTTTAAGAAAATAGAGAACCAAATTGACAGATATATTACGGCGCATGTAGATAGCTTAAGTACGTCTTGAAATGGTGCAAAGAATTTCAGGGTGGACATGAAAGGACAACGGATCTGCCAAGACCTGCCAGGGCACACGCCGCCATCATACCGGGCACAATCGCAGGACGATTAGCAAAATTTAACCGCAGATTAGTAGTTAACGAGTTAGTTACTGCAAAGGGCATCAGTAGGACCTTTATTGGGCAGAATCGTTCTCCAAGAACTGGGGATTTTCGAAAGTGTGTGCGCAGTGGGTTCTAAAGCACCAGACAGAGTGCCTACAAACTTATCTACCGATGAGACACCTGCCTAAATGCTAGGGGTGCCTACCTCTGGCACAATCAGCACCAGTGTATTATATACACAGTCGTATCAGAATAATATGACTATTGGGGAATCACAGCTTACCCGTCCATGAGCGTCATCGACTGCGCATGAAAAGGACGACTACAGAGAGATATAAGCGGCCGGCCAGGAAAGATGAGCCATAGTGCGTTACGTGAGCACAATGTGCAGAGGTAGTGATTTTACAGACGTTCAAAAAGGAATTGTCATTCGCTACCGCGCCAAAGGTGGAAGCATCTCAGAAACAGCAGAATTTGTGTGCTGTTCGTGAGGTTATTTAGTAAAGGTGCACCAAGAATGTACCGCTGGCGCACCGAGTACCCCCGACGTCATAATTGGGAAACCCAAAGACCATCGAACCAAGAGGATAACGTCGCCTCCGTCGACTGGCAGAGGGTAATCGACGTACAATGGTGCGGCAATTGACCACAAAAATGAACACTGGGGCACCAGGTACTTGTTCCCCACATGAGTAGAGTGAACCCTGTTACTCATGGGTCTCCGGAGTCGACACTGCGTCAAGGCGCCCATGTTAACCCACGTCAATCGACAACGACGCCTGCAGTTTGCATGGGACAACTGTCATTTGACAGTTTGAAGAATGGAAAAAGGTGTTGCCTTCCCCGACGGTCCTTGCCTTCTCGAAGAACGGACGGGAAGTGGCGGATACGGCATCAGACTCACGAGAACCAACACACGGACACACTTGTCGGTTGAGTACAAGCCGGGGGCGTCAGTGTGCATGCCTGGGGGATGTTTTCCTAATATGACCTAGTACCACTGGATTGGTACCTGAACACCAATGGGTATCTGTCCATCCTAGCCGGCAACATGCATCCCTTCATATTGGAGTACTTGTAGGACTATTTGGATCTATAGGTTCGACATGCCGACCCACAATTACGTTATCGCCCGGACCTCCGTGCTCTGCTGCAGTCCGAATGGGCACGTGTGCCTCGGGCAACCTTCGAGGGTATCATTGCGTCCATGCCACGCCGTCTCGCCACTGTCATCCGGGCCAAGGATGTTTATTTCCATTACTGGTTAGGTGGTCACATTATTCTAATACGACTGTGTATATTTTTACCTATGTATATATTCTTATGCTATAATAAATTACACTCAACTCCAACAACAAGTCTAGGATTTATTTGGACAAATCTTATGTTCACAAGTAAAGAAAAGCATGCACCGCCGCCCTGGTGGCGCAATCGTCTAAGCGATGGCCTCTGATCATTCGTCCGAACGGGGTCGGGGTTCGAATCCCGGTGAGGCATGGATGTTGTGTTTGTTTTACGGCACTGGCTTTCTCCCTACCCTGGAACCAGTGACCCTAATTTAGGGACGGGCGAGTTCTTATAGCCCATTGAGTTGCTCACGGTAGTCGTTAAACTTCCAATCAAAAAAAAAAGCATGCACCTGTAGTAGTTGTGTTTATTCAAAGGTCTTGAGGAATCATTTTTTTAAAAGATGACTTCTTTTCATATATAATACATGCGCTTACTATCATAGTAAAAGACAATCTCTACTTAACTATCAGCTTGGTCCAAAAATAATTGCAAATTTCGACTTAACGTAAAAAACAGGCAAAATAGGAATTTAGTGATTGGTAAGATTCGCCACTATGACTGTGCGAAGCTCATGGTGATGAATCGAGAATGATGCCCGCATGGATGTGGCACCAAAAGAAGAACAAGGTAAGTTGCAGTTAAAAAAACAAAAGACAAAAAAAACAGATTGAATAAGTCATAAGATCATAAAACTCAGAATTCTGTGATTCTTCAGGATTGGGCACGTGGGCCACTCCGGTGACAAAGCGCGGGTTACCGGACAGCCGTTCTGGTAGGGCCTGGGGTAATGCTCTGCACGAGGCGTGTGTCGAGATTGTCCACCTCGACTTGGAACCAATGTGCTCACGTGACTGCTTATGGTTAGAATTGCTCTTGGCAGTCTTTAAATCATAAAAACATGAAAAACGGGAACGTAGGCATTTCAGTTTTACCGCTCACATGCCATGCAGTTTTTTCGACTATCTATCTTATCCTCAAAATCATGAAACAGACCATTTCAGACATTTTGCAGAGGATAGTGGTAGTGGTTTGTTTCAAATATTCTTATGTTTAAAATGCTTCAACATTGAAACTCAGCTCCTTACTTTTAGGCTATAGGTATTTGATAACATTGATAATGTCAGTCGAGTTTTTTTCCTGGATACAAACTTTTACGCACTTCGTTGACTTAAATCATATGGAATACGGTTATGCATAGCAACAGCAAAAACTCTTACAAGGACTATAGAAAACTGCCTCTGCAGCCTCCCTAAAAAGCAATTTAGATTACCTAGGGAAAAGAACGTTGCTTGCACCAGTGATTAAAAATATATCAAAATAAAATATAACAACAAATTTTAGGGCACATGACATCTCCACCAGTCTCTGAAGAATTGTAGAGTTACCAGTGGCAATGTTCCTATTAGAGAAGTTTAAACCTGTTCTGAAATACAGTGTATACGTCACAGCCATGGAATATAAAGATATAACATGAAAGATGACACCGAATTTTTGGTTGTAATGAGCACGTCTTTTGAATCACTTCTGACGCGAAGTATATTTATAAAAGTTATTTAAAGTCAATGCAACCAGTTAGAAGAAAATCAACATGATTTCTACAATCGATTAAACATCCAGAAATAATGTAGACACAGCTACTTACAACAGGGATAAAACGTTTGTTACGGAAATTAACAAACCGCGCACCAAAATCTTCTCATAGCAGAAGGAAGGTATCGGAGACAAAATGATTTTCAAATCGAAAAGTTAAAAGGAACTGTACAGAAGGAAACATGATATAATTCTGCACCTTGTAGCGGAAGAATTTTGCATAATAGGGAGTTGAACATAGGTGAAAAATATTCTTCATAGGAAAAGCTATGCTAAGGAAAAATAACTTCTCTAATATGTCTCCCGGAAACAGAGATAGCGAGGAAAATACATTGATCTTTACGCCCGCAAGCAGATCTGTGCATTATTTAAATAGGATAATCCTTCACATCTATGCTTCAATAGTATTTAGAAGTGGAGATACAGCTGCAGACCAAAGTACAAAAATACCCCCTAGAGAGAGAGCTGTGAACTATAAAGCTCCTCAAATACTAACCTAAAGTGTTTCTCAAGGAAAATAATATCCGGCGTTGAAAGAAATTTCTAAAGACACATATAGAAGCAGAGATATTGAGAAAAACAGATTAAACATTGGCGCGCGCCCATAGCGGCAAAATTGTTATTTTGGAAAGATCATATACACAAGGAGTTTTCATAGTGAGTAGTACGAGACTGAAAAATGAATTTTCAGTCGGGTTATTAGTCCCACATATATAGCAGTAAACTGAAACGTTAATTTACGCCCTCTAGTTGCAAACTTGTTCACTAAAAATTTTAAATTATATGAGAAACATTTCGCAGCGGAAAACGCTCTCCAACAAAGAAATAATTTTCCAAAATGGACTCTTAGAAGGAGCGCTATGGACAAAAATATCTTATACATCAACACCTCATAACGCAAAACCTTGTATTATTTTAAGAAGTTTGTATGCTGAAATTATTGTCCGAGGTGAGCGGTATTAGCCCCTGAAAGAATTTCTTCAGTCAAGTTTTCAGAAGCTCAGTTTTTGCTGCAATTACATCAGAAGCGGAAATAAATACATACGTCGCATGGTGACTGATAATTCTTTATCAAAAATCAGATATTATAATCAAAACATTTCCTATCATAAGCTGTACCTGCTGCAGCAAGAATTTTTCAAATCGCAGTTTTAGAAGCAGAGATACCGGGGAAATCCCAATTCAAATTTACGCCCCCTAGCGGAAAATCTATGCCTTACTTGAAAATTATGAAACTATATGAGAAATATTTCGCACATGAAACGCTTTCTAACAAAGAAATAATTTTTCAAATCGGACTCTTAGAAGCAAGGATCTCGACAAAAATAAGATGTACATCTACGCCCTGGCGGAAAAAGTATGCATTATTTTAAGAAGAAAGCATTCTCTAAAGGTTTTCCGAGGTAAGCGGTATTGGTCCACTAAACACTTTTTCAATCGATTTTTCAGAACCTCAGATTTTGCTGCAAATATATTAGATGCAGGAATAAACACTTATGCCCCTGGTGGCCAAACCCTTCGTTACCAAAAAATTGGAAATTATATGCAAAACATTTCGCACCAGGAGCTATATCCGAAACAGGAAGCATTTTTCAAATTGGAGTTTTAGAAGCAAAGATATTGGGGAAAACCTAATTCACCATTACGCCCCCAAGCGGAAAGTGCATGCTTTACTTCAAAATTTTAAAATTATGTGCGAAACATTTCACAGCGGTAGCCCTATTCAACGAAAAAAATAAATTTTCAAATTGGACTCATAGAAGCCGATATATTGACAAAAATGCGATATACATCTGCGTCCACTGGTGGAGAAACCGTCATTATTTTATGATAGAAAATATTCCGAAAATGTTTATCGACATGAGCGGTATCGGTCCAAGAAATAAATTTTTCAATCAGGCATTTAGAAACTTAGATTTTGCTGCAAATATATCAGAAGCATAAATAAACAAACTAATCCTTACCAAAAACTGGAGCCGCCCCGGTGGCGCAGTGGTCTAAGCGATGGCCTCTGATCATTCGTCCGAAGGGGTCCGGGTTCGAATCCCGGTGAGGCATGGATGTTGTGTTTGTCTTACGGCACTGGTTCTCCCCCTTCCCTGGAACCAGTGACCCTAAATTAGGGACGGGCGACTGCTTATAGCCCATTGAGTTACTCACGGTGGTCGTTAAACCTCCAATCAAAAAAAAAAAAAAAAAAAAATTGGAAATCATATGCAAAGCATTTCCCATGAGGAACTGTTTCCAATGCAGGAATAATTTCTCAAATCGGACATTCAGAAGCAGGGATATCAGGCGAAAAGCAATTCACCTTTACGCCTTCTAGTGGAAAATCTATACATTGCTTGAAAAAGGAACTGTGCCCATAAAAGTCTTCGTTATGAATGGCTTCGAATGGAAGAAAGTATTTTTTCATTCGATAGTTAGAAGCATATGGAATAAAATATAATTCGAATCTATATAACCTAGTAGCTCAGTGGTCTAAGCGATGACTTCTGATCATTCGTCCAAAAGGGGTGTGGGTTCGAATCCCGCTGAGGCATGGATGTTGTGTTTGTCGTATGACACTGGCTCTCTCCCTTCCCTGGAACCACTGACACTAAATTAGGGACATGCGGCTGCTTATACCCCACTGAGTTGCTCACGGTGGTCCTTAATCCTCCAATCACACACACACACACACACACACACACAATCTATATCATCTGCATTTACGCCCTGTAGCGGTGAAGTTTTGCATCGGAAAGAAACACGAAGGCAAGGATTATCATTCGCACATTTTACGCTTTCCAATGCAAAAACCTTTTTAAATCGGACTATTAGTTGCAGAAATATGGTATCCACAGACCGATGGACAAACTGATTACATAAGCACGATGTTTTTTTACAAAAGACGTGAAAAGAAAAAGCACGTGGCCTGGAAAACATAATACGTAAGCAAGAACATTAGAAGAAGCCGTACGACAGAGCTCAGTGACTTTCAAGGTATCAGAGTTACTGGATGCCATCTTAGCAACAAGTCAGTCAGGAAAATTTCTTCCCTGCAGCAGCTGATCTAATGATCTTTAAGTAATCTTATTGTGAAGTGGATACGCCTGGAAGTAAAAACAGCGCAAACGCCACCTGGTAGGCTACAGAAAATGACAGAGCGGGCCAATCGACTGCTGAAGCGGTTGGTGCGAACCTATCTCCTAAGCTAGGTTGCGACATTCACTACGGAATTCCAAAATGTGTCTCAAAACAAATCCAGCACGTTAACAGTTGGTTGAGAGTAGAAGAGAATGTTTTTCCATAGCCCAAAAGCAGCACCTAAACCAAACATCAGCAAGATCACCGCCAAGGGTCTGTTGGATTAGTGTAAAGCTGGACGCCAGTAGACTTTGGAGGGAATCAGAACATTAGACTCATGATGAGGACTCTGGACTCATGATGAGAACTCTGCCCTTATGATGAGAACTCTGGACTCACGATGAAGACTCTGGGCTCATGATGAGAACTTTGCACCAATAATGAGGACTATGGACTCATGATGAGAACTCTGTACTCATGATGAGGATTCTGTACTCACGATGAAGACTCTGGACTCATGATGAGAACTCTGCACGAATGATGAGGACTCTGGACTCACGATGAAGACCCTAGGCTCATGATGAGAACTCTGCAACAATGATGACGACTATGGACTCATGATGAGAACTCTGGACTCATGATGAGGATTCTGTATTCATGACGAGGACTCTGGACTCATGATGAGAACTCTACCCTAATGATAAAAACTCTGGACTGACGATGAAGATTCTGAGTTCATGATGAGATCTTTGCACCAATGATGAGGACTCTGGACTCACGATGAAGACCCTAGGCTCATGATGAGATCTCTGTACCACTGATGAGGACTCTGGACTCATGATGAGAACTCTGTACTCATGATGAGGACTCTGGACACTGGAATACGCGCTTCTTTGGAGTGACGAGTCACACTTCACCATCTTGGTGTGTGTAGGATACCAATTAACGCTACATTCCCAACTGTGAGGTTTCATAAGGAGGCATCATGCTCTTGGTCTGTTTTTTATGGTTTGGGCTCGGTCCTCTAATTCCAATGCACGGGAATCTTAACGCTACGGCTCATAATGACATTCTAGGCAATTCTGTGCTCCTAATGACATTCTAGGAAATTCTGTGCTCCTAATGACATTCTAGGCAATTCTGTGCTCCTAACACTATGGCAACAGTTTGGTGAAAGGTCTTCTACAAGACAATGATCCCATCCACAAGGCGATGTGCGCGCAGGAGTGGTTTGAAAATATTCAGGACTGCGGGAATGCAAACACCTTTTAAATGAAACCACTGCCCCGAATTCGACTCTATGGAACGCTTTGGGATGAATTCGAACGCCGACTGCGGGTCAGGGTGAACCACCCGATATTGGTGCACCTGTCTAATGCTCTTGTGGCAGTGTGGAAGGCAATTCTCGTAGAAAAAATTAAAATATAGTGGAAAGCCTACCCAGTAGAGTGGGCGCTGTGATATCACAAAGGGAAGACCAACTCGGCACGAATTCCTTTGCTATTACATAGAGTTTGTGGATAGGCAAGTGTTTTGATACTTTTGATAAGACAATGTATTATTTTGTGAAGAGATTGTATTTATGCAGTGGACTGGGGTATCATTAAAACACCGAAAAAGACACTGTAGAAAGTTTAGACATAATGTCAAGAATATAAACACCATTTTTCTTAATTGCCAGAAAAATGTCGCTAAGAGGATGTAAAGCTCTGAATTACACTTGAACCTTTAACTTGCATGTTTAAACAACTAATTTTTAAAGAACTTCAGTAGTTATTTTTCAAAATAATATAATTAACAAATTTGTTTCATAAATCTCACAACGCATTTCAATCAGAAACTACTGAAACAAAAGGCATACTTAGCCTTTTGTATTTCGAGAAGAATCACGGGAAAAAGGAAGAGGTGTCTGAAAATTTGGTGAGAATAGCGCAACTGCTGCTATTAAAAAAGTTGTAGAACTCACAAGTTGCTTAACAAGTGCCATTCTTCCTGTCCGTTCTTTATTTCACAATAGCCTCGTTCAAGTTAACGTCGAAACATAAAAAGAGTTTCTTTAGATAGCCTTACATAAAATAAATTTCTAGCGATCCAGCTTCCTTTGATCGGTTTCCTAAGAACTGTGTAAAGTCAGAAAACTCAATGGAAAATTTTGGTGCAGATATATCTTTCTGTACAATAACTCATTGTTAGAAATGGCTCGTTGGATGAAAATTGTATGACGAGAATTTCTTTCCTCTTATTTCAAATCTTACAAAATTTAGTTCCTTCCAGAAAGCAACAATGTCTCTTAAAGCATCTGATTTTTCGCAAATACAGCAAAAAACGCACCGCAGTAACAAATAATAACATTCTTTTTCAGTAACTTTATTTAAGTGGCACATTTAATCCTTTACCTACGCATAATCAATAGTTTCATCGGCTAAGTTACACAGAAAATGCATAATAAACATCAGGCAACATTTTCATTGTAAGACTTCGCACATACAAAATCGTGTTGCATGATCTATAATAAAAAATAATTATTTAATTTCGGCAAACAATCTTCCTAAAGAATCGTCGTTCTTGAGCTGTTTCTAGTACGTAATTTGTTTTTGAACAGAATGGTTAGAGTATTTATGTTGGTGTGTTTCCCGGGATAAGGACTGTCAAAAGAGAAGTCTAAAATTCATACCCATGTTCGAAGGATAGTTAATGTTGGACGTTTGTGGTTTATCTGATTGCTAAACAAAAAGAGAAACGTCGTCAACTGGGAAACGGGCATCTTTACATTTAATACAGTTTTTGGAAACATGCGAGAAAATAATTCAATTGATATTTCTGACACAGAGCTTTTTGCTATGGGTTTATCGTTAATCGATGAAAAGCAATTGTTGTTTAGCTGGACATATAAGGACAATGAAAGTACTTGAATCATAGAGAATTCTGAGATGCCGTGATATTAAATGCATTCCAAAGTCACTTTATCTCAGCCGATAAGAATTCGGGATATCGGAAACACCTAGCGAAAAGAAGAACCGTGTTAGATCGAATTTGGGCTCGTTAAATGAAATTCAGGTATGAATCTGTACATCCTTTATGCATAGAAATTCGCATATAAATTGGTTTTATCCAAAAGGGTACGCGAATGTTCAGAGAACCATGGAGAACAGCGAAAGAAATTATTATCATCAAAAGAAATTGTCGAACGAAAATATTAGATCATCAATAGGGCTAGGATTTTCATCACCCAAAATTTGCTAGAAAATGCCCTATGAAAATGCATTTATGACCCAAAAAATGAAAATCAAATGCCATGTAAAACAAAAGAAAATGCCGTATAAAACGAAACAAATGCAATATAAAACTTAAAGGTTAGGTATGAAATGCATATTTCTTTTTCTTTACTTCCTTGCAAAACGAATTTATTAACAAGAAAGATGACCCGGATTTTCAGATGTAATAAGCATTTTGAATCCGTTCTGACACGTGTTACATTTATCAAAGCTATTCAAAGTCAATGGAACCGGTTTGGAAAACAATCAACTGGTTCCAACAATCCATAAAACATCCATAAATAGAAACATCTACTTAGTTCCACCAGGGGCTATAAACATGTTACGAGGATTAAAAAATGGCGAACTAAGAGTTTCTCTTGCTACAAGAAAGGTACCAGAGACAAAGATATTTTCAAAGCGAACAGTTCAAAGGAGAAATATAGAAGGAAGCATGATATAAGTCTACGTCTGCTAGCGGAAAAAGTTTGCGTACCGAAAGTGAATGCCAACGAAATGACACTTTTTCGAATATTTTTAAAATATTTGAAAACGCAGTACGTCATGAAACCACGAATGTAGTTTTTAATTCCATATTTGGTGTGGATTGACAGAGCCATTTAATTACCTATAAGAAAAGAAGTGAAAAGATTCGGTTCTTTGAGAATACAGCACACATAAAACATGGAAAGGGAGTGAGACAAGGTGACACCCTATCTCACAAGCTCTTTAATGCCACATTGCAATTTTTTTCAATCACTGAACTCGGGAAACAAAGGGATAAAGGTAAATAGATATTATCTAACTCACCTTCGTTTTGCTGATGACGTAGTCATTCTTGCAACTACCCCATCAGAGCTGCAGAGTATGATCCAGGACCTTGCTAACAAGAGTAAAAGGTGGAATTAAAAATGAACTTTCGGAAGACAAAAGTGATGTACATTTACAAGAAATGAAGATTTATTGATTGATGGAGAACAGCTGGAGATAATAGATGTGTACGTTTATCTTGGACAGCAGATATCAAGTGAGGGTCATATTGATGAAGAAATTAAACGGCGTATAAAACTTGCCTGGAGAGATTTTGGAAGAAACAGCATAATTTTCAAGAACGATATGCCATTATGTCTTAAAAGAAAAGTGTTTGATCAATGCATCCTTCCAGTGCTTACGTATGGTGCAGATACTTTGACCTTAACTAAAAGAGACATACAAAGGCTGCAAACAACTCAAAGAAGCATGGAAAAGTTTATGCTTGGTGTAACCAGGAGAGATAAGAAGAGGAACTCGTGGATCAGAAAAATGAAAAGAGTGGATGACATCATGATCAGAGTGAAATCCCTGAAATGGCAATGGGCTGGACATACTGCCAGAAGAACAGACAATCGATGGACAGTCGAAATTTTAGGTTGGATTCCAAGGGACAGGAAAAGATTCAGAAAAAGACCACATGGTACATGAGTGGATGAAATTCAAAAGTATGCGGGAGTAACATGAAGGAGACTGGCACCAAACAGACCGTTGTGGAAGAGGCTTGGAGAGACCTTTGTCCAGGAGTGGATTGATAATGGTTAAAAATGATGATGAAGATGAAGAAAAGAAGGGTGTTAAACGAAGGAAACACAGAGTGCTATGAAAATACCAGAGAAATCAGATATTTTCTCTCAGTCCCTGCATTTTGATTTCGTAATCTGAGATGTTGTCTTTTTAAAGTGGATAAATTCTGTCTCAGCTTATTCCCCACTGTAAATGGAACACAAAATATGTTGTGAAGAGCTTAAGCGATGCACAGAAGAGCATTGAAAGCCGCTTTGGATGGCAATGTGGTAAGACGCGTAAACTTTTAGTTCGGCATCGGAATTTGATTCTCTGCTGAGGTGTGAGTGGTTTACTTACATTTTGACGCTGTCTCTTTAAACCGAATTAGTTACGGTCGTTGCTTACGGTCCTTTGGACTACCCATGGTGTTGGTAAGCCCTAAAATTTGAACAAAGAATAAAGGAAGTAAGAAAAGGTGAAAATGAGGAGAGTTACCACTGAAATGGGACAGGAAAAGTGAAGCTGGGAAATCGCGATAAGTAAGAAGACTTGGCAATTTAAATACACCGAAGAGCCAAAACAATAGGATCTTATGTAGATCAGAATGTCTTTAAGTAGAGCTAAGCAACTTCAGGTAAACGACGGAGCTGTTGTTTAGATCAGTAAACGGAATAAATTACACCAACTACTGATCTCTGTTAATCAGCATTATTCGTGTTCTTGAGACGGAAAATGCTTCTGACGGATACGAGTTTCGCAAAGGCCAAACTGTAATGGCCAGACGACTAAAGCAGGGCGAAGAGCAAAGTTTGTGAAATGGTGACGGTCAGCATTGGTTAGTGTTTCCAAAAAAGTTGTCGTAGGAGGTAAAACAAGGAACCGCCGCTCGGTGTGGTCAGACCTCGACTGAATGATGCTGGAGATGAATGAAAGATATCGTGCACGGTACGAGACAATAGAAGGACTGCCGTGATACAACACACCCACAATTTGAATGCTGGTGACAGGAATAAAAAGTCGCATCGAACTTTGCTGAAAATGAAATGCTAACCTCGTTCACCATCGAAAGCGTTTACAATGGGCACGCGAACATCAAAACTGCACCTTGAATGATCGGACGAATGTGAGATAGTGCTATAAATCTCGTTTCCTGTTGCAACATGAGGACGGTCGGGTATGCGTTTTACTTTTACCTGGGGATGTGCAGTCACCACGATTCATCGAGAGACAAAAACTAACCGGTGGAGGAGTTGTAATGTTTCGGGCAACGTTCTGCTGGGAAATCCGTGGTCCAGTCTTTCATGTACAGGACGGTATGATGTCTATCGCCCAGCTAAACATCATTGCAGACCAGGTACATCCTTCCATGGAAACGTTATTCCCCTCTAGGTGTGCTTTCTTCCAGCAGGATAATGCATTATGTCACACTGCCCGGATTGTTCAAAAATGGCTCGCGAATCATGAGAAAGATTTCCTGCCCTCGGAATTCCCCAGACATCAATCCAATGGAACATCTGTGGTTTGTGTTGGAACATCAAATCCTGTCTGTGGCGTCTCAACCATGTAACTTATGAGAGTTAAAGGACGTGCTGGTAATTTGTTGGTACCAGATACAATTAGCCACCTTTAGAAAGCTTGCAATCTCCATGTCTCGCCTTGTGAGAGCTGTGTTGGTGACACGTGGAGGACTAACATCAGCTTAGGCAGGTGGCCATAATTTATTGACTCTTCAGCGTAAGCAAAAGTAGGAAAGTGATTTAAGCAATTTACTGTAAGTTGATCCAGAAATGATAAAGACGTGGGAAAATTATGATAAACGGATGTTGGAAATGCAGCAAAAACGATGGGTTTACAGCTTATCTTAAAGCGAAACAAAAAGATTCGCGGTCTGCTCTTAAAGGAAAATTTTGCAACATGTGAGGGAAAGTACGCCACGATTTAAGGGAACAAGGAACAAAATGCAGTACTAGCAGAATGCTTTCAAATTGGAAATACAGGTGATGAAAAACTCACTCTAGTGTGAGGTTACGTCACCTCCCTATGAAAAGTTTAGGGTTCTGTAAAAGTGCGATACCACAAAATAAGAAAAAGCTTCATTTTTAAACCTGGGTTAAGTAATACAGGTTGTGTTGCATCAGTAAAAATCAGTAAGATTATGTTTCGACACGAATGCTTTACACGGAGTCGGCATTATTTCAAAAAGTTACAGAAGATTTTGCATATATTACATTTCTTTCGGCTACACGTAATGTAACGAAAGAAATTTAATTATAATATTTATTTTCTTGTTCTTCAGTTGTTATTGATCATTTTCTTGAGACTGATTTTTTAAATAAAATGCTTAAAAACCTCCATGGAAAACCACTAGTAAGTCAGTCGAACTAAGAAAAGAGCAAAATCTTTGTTTAAACATAAATCGGAGGATGCAATGGATTAGGATATTTTTCAATTTTCCATGGATTTTAACTCGCATAGCCCAAACGTAATAGAAAGTTGATGTGAAGATCTAAGAATACAATACTTTGACAATTTTTATCTGTTGAATAGGTATGATAAGATATATTCATCAGATACTCCGCCAAGAGAATAATGTTTATCTGTTGTAGTGTATAATAAGATATAATACATACTGGGCCAAGAGAAACGTTTCTTTGTCACTGTCAATAGTTGTAGGAACAACAAAATAAAGGCAAGCAATAAATAAGACACGGAAACAAAAACCTGCCTTTATAAATTACCGGTGAGTGGTGACTTCTGATGATTCTGATACTGCATGCAATCGTAGTACCTGAAGGATTTTCCATCATGACGAAAGCAGCTGTATTTTATCACCCATCTCATTTCATCATATAACTGTAGTCATACTGACGATATTCAGCTAGGTGACATATCTGCGCGGTTACATTTTGCAAGGCATATTAACTTCTATAAGTATTACCCAAAAAATTAATTCGTCAGAGGACAGCTATTCATATGAATAAGATTTCAAATGATTTCAATTAATTTCTCAAATATGATTTCAAATTGATTTCAATTGATTTTTGAAATATGATCTCAAATTGATTTTTCAAATATGATTTCAAACTGATTTCAATAGATTTTTCGAATATGATTTCAAACTGATTTCAATAGATTTTTCGAATATGATTTCAAATTGATTTTTCAAAAATGATTTCAAATTGATTTCAATTGATTTTTCAAATATGATTTCAAATTGATTTCAATTGATTTTTCAAATATGATTTCCAATTGATTTCAATTGATTTTTCAAATTAATTTCAATTGATTTTTCAAGTTGTTTTCAATTGATTTTTTAAATATGATTTCAAATTGATTTGAATTGATTTTTCAAATATGATTTCAAATGGATTTTTCAAATATGATTTCAATTGATTTTTCAAATATGATTTCAAATGGATTTTTTAAATATGATTTCAATTTATTTTTCAAATATGATTTCAAATTCATTTTACAAATATGATTTCAATTGATTTTTCAAATATGATTTCAAATGGATTTTTCAAATATGATTTCAATTGATTTTTCAAATATGATTTCAAATTCATTTTACAAATATGAATCCAACTGATTTTTCAAATATGATTTCAAATTCATTTTACAAATATGATTTCAAATTGATTTATTTTTTATCGCATTAAAACTGGGCACAAATGCACGTTAGCATTAGGTAGACGTATGTGGTTCAGGGAGACGGATTGAAACGAATCGTATTGGTTGTAATTGTTCGAAATTCCTCATACATTCTGATATTCCTGATGAACAGTTTTTCCTTTGCTGAGCGATTCCTAACTCGAAAATGAGAGGCGTTTGTGTGTTCGTTTTAAATGAGAGGCGTTCGTGCAATCGTTTTAAAGGGGAGGCGTTCCTGTGTTCTGTGTTCCTTGGGGATTAACGACCACCGTGAGCAACTCGATGTGCTATAAGTAGTCACCTGTCATTAATTTAGGGTCATTGGCTCGAAAAAGGAAGAGAGCCAGCGACGTAAGAAAAACACAGCATCTGTGCCACGTGTGTGTATGTGTGTGTGTGTGTGTGTGTGTGTGTGTGCGTGATAAGATTTCTTCGTCTATCTGCCTGTGGACACCATATCTTTGCAAATATTAGTCGGATTTGGAAAATTATTTTTACGTTGAGAAGTTTGATATCTCAGAACGATGATCCTTGTTATATTTTTTCTGCGATGCATAACTTCGCCGTTAGAGGGAATAGATTCAAATGCTTCAGAATGAAAAAAAATATTTTATTTTATAACATTGCTCTTAAATGCCAGATTGAAAAAAATATTTCTTCCATTCCGCACCATTTTATAACGAAGACTATTTTAGGTAGAACTCCTTTTTTTAAGTAATGAATATTTTTTTCGCCGGGCGGCGTAAAATCCAAATGTGATTTCCACGATATTTCTGCTTATAAATGTCCCATTTGAATAACTACTCTTGTATTGTATAGAGCTCCTGGTGAGAAATGTTCTGTATATAATTTTTCATTTTTGGTAAATAATGATTTGGCCGGTTGGTGAGCATCTGTATGTCTAAGTTTCCGACATACTTTTAGGAATATTTGCGCTCCTAAAAGTTAGTTTGAAAAAATATTTATCGGTCGGTTACCGCTCATTACTACAACCCTTTCCGGAATGCCTTCTTCTTAAAATAGTGCATTATCTGAGAACGATGATCCTTTCTTTCCTTTTTCCCCAAGGGAGGTAAACATTCATCTCATATTTGTTGATGTCTCTGGTTCTAACAGTCCGATTTGTATTTTTTTCTTTATCGCAGAGTGTTTCTGGAGCGAAATGTTTCACATATAGTTTCAAATTCTCTTAACACACAATTCTGTCACTAGAGGCTATAACTTTACATTGCCTTTGCAGCACACCTTTGCTGGCACTTTTAGGGCTATCTTTTCGTATCGAAAGCTGATTAAAAGAATCTTACTTTTTGGTCAGATATCACTAACTACGAAATATTTTTTTTTGTTTTCCTACTAAAAATAAAGCTCAATTTCCCCGCTAGGGGTGAAAATGCCTAATCACTTTTCTCAACATCTCTTATTCTAAATGCTCCATTTAAAAACATGTTTCAACGCTGGATACCATGTACCTTGTAGAACACTTTGCTTGAAATTATGTTTTTTTTGTAGATTGCAGTTCTGTCTTCAGGTACGGTTTGTGTATTTATGTTTGAAAGTGTATATCCGCTTTTACAAATCCTATTGACAAAAACATCTGCCACTCGGTGACGTAGCGGTCTAAGCGATGGCTTCTGATCATTCGTCCGAAAGGAGTCCGGGTTCGAATTCCGGTGAGGCATGGATGTTGTGTTTGTCTTACGGTACTGGCTCTCTCGCATCCCTGGAACCAGTGGCCCTAAATTGTGGAGAGGAGACTGCTTATAGCCCATTGAGGTGCTCATGGTGGTCGTTAAACCTCCAATAAAAATATTTTTGGACTGCATGTCATTCGCTATACACTGAAGAACAATTGAATTAGAGATACCTGTCTAGTAACGTGTAGCACCACCTTTCTCCCTGATGACGGCGGCGATTCTTCTCGGCATGGACTCGACAAGACACCGGAAGCGTTGGGAAGCCATGCGAATCCACGACCCATGAACAAGCTCTCGCAGTTCACGAAGATTTGATGGAGGGGGTCAAAGCCTCGAACATCTCTTTTGATGGCATCCCAGATGTGCTTGATGGGATTGAGGTCAGGGGACCAAGCTGGCCTAGGAAGCAAAGTCACGTCGGTGGAGTGTTCATCCAACCATTCGGATACAATTCGGGAGCGATGTCTTGTTGCAGGATGAGGTTCCCAGTGGGATGTTGAAGGCGCACAAACGGGAGAAAATGGTCGTCCAGGATATCCCGGTAACGTTGACCTGTGAGGCACGATGCACACATACCAGGGGTCCCATTTCAGTCCACGTAAACAGTCCCCAGACGAAAATTGCACCCCCACCACCTTGAAGAGTATCCTGCTGGCAAGAAGGATCCATCGCTTCATGTTATTTGCGCCCTACTCGTATCCTGCCATCCGCATGCACCAACGGGAACCTCGACTCATCAGTCCAGTAAACATGTTTCCACATGTCTAAAGTCCAGTGGCGATGTCCCCACGCCCATGCTAATCCTTGCACCCTGTATTGTGCGGTCAGCAGCGGTACCCTCGTGGCGTGATGGCTTCTGCACCCCATAGCGAGGAGATGGTTCTGGATGGTGTGGCTGCTTACACGTCTTTGTTCACCAGCGTTAAATTGTCGAGTGATTTCTTGCACTGTAGCACGTCTATCCACTGTTACAATGCGAGCTAGCCGACGATGACCCCGCTCATCTGCACGCTGTTGTCCACGGCAGTTGGCCCTTGCAGGGATGGTTTTACCGGATTCGATGTACTCACGGTGCAACCCGTGACACAGCAGCTCGTGAAAATTCCAGTGCCTGCATGACTTCCGAGATGGAGTGACCCATTCGTCGGGCCCCGACAATTTGCCCACGAACAAATGCGCTTAGATCCTTCGTCTTACCCATACTGCGTCCGACTCTTACTGATTCCCGTTGCATCACTCCTTATGTTGTCGGATCGCTGCAAACGTCATGTCGTTTCCGTTCACAGGGCCGCCCACAGCGCCACATTTGCATAACGCCAGCTGTCTCTAATTCAATTGCTCTTCAGTGTAATAAAGATAGGAACAGTATTGTCTTTAAATAATGCACAATTTTCCCACTAAAGTACGCAAATCTCAAAACATTTGCTTTGTCTCCCGTTTTTCTGGGAGACAAATTTGAAATATTGGTTTTCAATAGGATAACTTGACATACCAGCAATAGTTTACGCATATTTTGTACCTTTCTATTATTCAAAATTCTTCAACTATGGAGCTTAAAGTTCTGCAGTGTATTTATTTATATCTCTTGTTCTAACTGTTCGATTTGAAACTGTCTTTATCTTTGATATTTCTTCAGTTATGTGAAACGTTTTGTGCAGAGTTTGTTAATTTTTGTGCCAAACCGTTCAGCTGCTGGTCGGAGAATGTAGCTATTTCTATTTCCAGATGTTTCACCGGTTGTAGAATCCGAGTATTTGTTAATGGGTTCCATTGACTACGCATAACTTTGAAATTTTTTATTCGTTTTAGGAGGAATTCAAAAGACGTTTTCATTTCATACGAAATTGAGGTATCATTTTCCTTGTTTTCGATGCGAAAACTAAGCTTCAAAGCATATTGAAAGAAATCTTTCCCAATATGTGATTTAGCTACACGTGAAGTCAGAAAAATTAAAAGTAATAACATGAACCGTTTCGATAGCAAAATGAATGAGTAACCTATTCGTTAAGAGGTGAGCGAAATAGAGATCTAATTTTTCCTTGCAGTTCGAACGAAGTGCTTAATGCTTTATAAATAAATAAGTAAATAGATACATAAATAAATATATAAATAAATAAAGTAATTAGCAAGAGAAGCATTATAGAACGCAGAAGTTTTTGTGGAAAGAAGAGAAACTTGTGATCCCGTTAAAAACATTTACGGACGCAGCAATACCAAGAACAACAAAGAAATTCCCACACGATCCGACGTCTAGAACTCTGGTGTTTCCGTCACGTACCACAACCGTGGAATACCATCCTACACAAACAATGACCTCGAGACCAAACAAAGAACTTGACCTAATATACACTGACGGAAAAAAATCCCAACACCACGAAAAAATAGTTGTAGAGGAATGAAATGGCGGTAATACATTTGTATAGGTAACATATTTAATCGATTAAGGTTTCAAGATCACAGCTTAATGTAAGCGCGAGAAGAGCCATTTTAAATGTAAAATGTTGGTACATTAATAACCGGTGTAACCGCCAGAATGTTGAATGCAAGCACGCAAACGTTCATGCATTGTGTCGTACGGGTGATGGATGTCAGTTTGTGAGATGGAGTTCCATGCCTGTTGCACTTGGCCGGTCAATACAGGGACGGTTAATGCTGGTTGGGGGTGACGCTGGAGTTGTCGTCCATTGATGTCCCATACATGCTCGATTGGAGAAAGATCTGGTGATCTAGCAGGCCACGGCAACATGTCGACACTCTGTAGAGCATGTTGGGTTACAACAGTGGTATGCGGGCGAGCGTTATCCTGTTGGAAAACACCCCATGTAATGCTGTTCATGAATGGCAGCACAACAGGTTGAATCACCAGACCGACGTACAACTGTGCCGTCAGGGTGCGTGGGATAACCACGTGAGTGCTCCTGCTGTCATAGGAAATTGCTCCCCAGATCATAACTCCAGGTGTAGGTCCAGTGTGTCTCGGACGCAGACAGGTTGGTTGCAGGCGCTCACCTGGCCTCCTTTTAACCAACACACGGCCATCAGTGGCACCCAGGCAGAACCGGCTTTCATCAGAAAACACAACAGATCTCCACTCCGTCCCCCAATGAGCTCTAGCTTGACACCACTGACGTCGCAAACGGCAGTGGTTTGGAGTAAGTGGAATGCACGCTACTGGGCGTCTGGCTCGGAGTTGTCCTTCAAGTAACCGATTTGTAACAGTTCGTTGTGTCACTGTGGTGGCAACTGCAGCTCGAACTGCTGCCGCAGACGCAGTACGATGCGACACGGCCATACGCCGTACACGACGGTCTTCCCTCTCAGTAGTGCCACGTGGCCGGCCGGAACCCGGTCTTCTTGAGGCAGTACCTTCCCTTGACCACCGTTGCCAACAATCATGCACTGTGGCTACATTCCTGCCAAGTCGTTCTGCAATATTGCGGAAAGAAAATCCACCTTCTCGTAGCCCTATTACACGACCTCGTTCAAACTCCGTGAGCTGTTGATAATGGCTTCTTAGTCTTCGTAAAGGCATTCTTGACTAACATCAACACACTACGTCGAATCTCAACGATAACTAACGCTCACGAACGTTATAGCGTGTATGTACAGCAGACCTGCTTTGCATGTTGCAAAGGGCGCTACTAGCGCTACACGTATGCACCGAGCGCGAAATTTGCATAGACGTCATCTTACAGATGTACTCTCACCGCCTACCAACTGTCGTTTATCTAAAACAACCCCTTCTTGGTGTTGGGATTTTTTTCCGTCAGTGTGTATTAAAATAATACAACGTATTTTGACACAAATATTTATTTTTTCAAGCCGACCATGGTTTCGGTGGGTATTGACCTAGCTTCATCAGGACGTGGGATCAAGAAACTTGACCTGATGTTTTCGCTGTAACACTTCGAGATCAAGAAACTTGACCTGTTGTTTTCGCTGTAACACTTCGAGATCAAGAAACTTGACCAGATGTTTTCGCTGTAACACTTCGTGAGTACTGGATTAATGTAATGACTATCGCAAAATCACGCCTTTTTGTTGTTATGTTCATACTGTATGACTTCAAATCAAAATATTTACAAGGAATGACGTAGATCCAATTGCTCTCTTCCTACAAGCAGAAATATGATGTCAGATATGCCAACAACGATCGCTGGTGTCGAGTCCATTCAATAGCTTGTTCTGTAGTGTGGATTACTCGCTGGGCTTCGTGAATTTGAGACCTGCTTTTTTCCGTTTCGTTCGTTATTTCATGAATTGTTATTTGTGTAACGTACAGATACAGTACACTGAAAATGGGTGCGCTGTCGCACTTAATAGAAATCACTTCTCCGAAACCAGAAAGCGGACCATGGAACGCCTTTGCAGTGTGAAGCAAGCATTACTAAGCAGTTATTTGACCTTTTGCTGGAACGTAATAGCTCAGAATTAGCGGTGCTTCATAAAATACAATGGTTCACACAAATGCAAGAGGTTACAGAAAAAGTGAAATAACATAGCTGCCCAGATGCTATCGAATAGTGCACGGAAAACTGGAGGCTCATTTTTTCCGACAAACAGAAACTAATTACTAATTTTATAAAATTTCTAAATGACTGCTTCGTTGTTATGATCTTCAGCTTATCCAGTCCCAAATAGCCATTGCATTGTGCTTTGGGGAGGGCGAAATTTTGTAGATTGCAGATATTCAGTACACAATTTTGAGAGAGATGTATTCTACACTTTCATCACTGCGTGATATTAGAAGAAATGAGCTTCTTCTATTCCAGACTGGGTGGATGGTATCCACAGCCTGGCTCCATTTTGCCATTATACAAAGATAATTTCTAATATGTTGTCATTTCGCGATGCACGTTGTAAGTTTTATTCTTCATGCTAGAAATATCTTCTTCTTTTACCGGTTGCAAAAAACGTTTCGCATAGTAAACATCGAAAAATATTGACGCCATATTTAGCATTCCTACCAGTAAATGTTTCCTCTGGTTTAAAAAATATCTGCGCGTTTGGACAAATTTCCTGTAAAAATTATCCATTCAAAACTAGTGCTGTGAAAAATTTCTAGTTATTACGAAGATTTGTGGATTCGAGCGCCTTCAGCAGAGTTCCGCTTATGGCCGTCGTGACGTCATAAAAGAAAATCGTGAACATGACGGGCTTATGATGAATCAACTGCGCTCTCATTCTAAGTACTTTGAATTTCAACCAAGTTCTGTTGCCCGTTATTTAGTTTAAACTCCAGAGACCTCTATATTCTTCGTGCTTGATAATGCTTCCCGTTGGCAGGTTAAAGCTCCACGTAATATCATATATTTTTCTACACCACTTGAGGTTTGGCGTTGTAAATTTATTCTCAACATCGTCGCCCGGCTGTCTATGGAAACGGAATTTATTGGTGAAACGTCTAAAATAAGTGTACAACAATTATACTTAAAGATGACTCTCAATCAAGATTGGAAAGCGATCCAGGAACTTTAAATTCCCCTAGCATTTCACTGGGGAACACAACATTTGGTGCCTACGATGTTAGACCCTTTTTGGGGTATTTTGGGGCTACAGATTCTGAAAATATGAAAATGGCATCACGTGTTGTCCATCAGATCTGCTTCTAAGGATATGACATATGCAGAGAAATCCCAAGAAGCCTAAAACACGAACAACAACACACAAGTTTGGTCATTGAGACATGCTGCTGAACCCGCGTTTCTGTTATTTACTGCGATGCGATGTTCCTGGACATTCGCGGTGGATGCTCCAACAATAGTCCGCCATCATATGCGTATCCCATCGTCCACAGTATCGTTCTTCCATGGACCTTATTTCTTGGTGAAATCGCTCCCCTTGTTCATCGCTGATATCATAAATACAATGTAGAAATCGATTCAAATGGCTGTGGAGGATTAATAAAATTTGATGAAATTTTATTGATTAACAATTTCATATTAAAATGTTATTAATTTTTAATTAATAAAATTTGATTCTTATGTTACAACCAAGTGCACAAAACGCAGTGAGCATATTCTCCACGAGTTCACGGTAGTTAACGGGCTTATGGTTCCCAAGAAAATTCTGTACAACCATACAAAATGACGACCACGCACACGCCTCAATATTGTCCATTGAGTCTTGGAAATGCTGGTCTTTCACGAGTTCCCGGATTTGTGCTCCATCAAATATACCTGCCTTTATTTTCTCCATGTTCAACGCTGGAAATTTTCTACGTATGTAGCCGAAACACAGTCCTACTCTCTTAAGTGACTTTACAAATTGTTTCATCAAATCAAGTTTGATGTGCAATGTTAGCAATATGATCTCTTCTCTGTCCACCAGAGGTTCTGTGATGATGTTTTTCTCTCCAGCTGCCATGTTTTCTCTCCCAGGCCACTGTCTTCTCACTCAGTGCTGTTCTTTAGGTTTACTGTCCCACAGACGTACAAAACATGGGTACTTTATGTACCCGGCCTGCTGCCCTAGGAGAAAATTCACCATCTTCAAATCCCCCCAGATGACCCATTGGTGATCGAGGTATGGTATCTACTCTAGGACTATGATTATTGTCGTCCGATCTTCCCGCATATCAACTGTGTGACCGATTGGGGTTGATCTGTATCTGTTCTCGTCATGTAGAAGTACCCATTTGAGACTGCGTTTGGAACTATCTATGAATAACCGCCATTCACTTGATGTGTATTGCCGTACACCCAATTTCATCAGCAATCCTGACACATTGCTGCAGAAAACGAATTCGTTTTATTTTGTGAAGAATGGAAGAAACTCTTCTTCTCAGTTGCGATACACTGTGATTTTTGTTCCCTGTAACAGTATATTTGTTTCTACCAACCTGGAAGCTAACAATTCAGCAGCCTTCTTTGGAAGACTTAGGTCCCTTATAAGGTCGTTCAGTTACGTTTGATTGAAACGAGATGCAGCTGATGAAGGCCCTTGGAAATTACTATCATGTTACTCAGCATAGCTTTCTTTCTCACCAGTCAATTCATCCGACCTTCCGGAGTGTTCCAGAAACCTACTACATGTTGCAACACGTTTCTGTTCTGATTGTGGAACAGGGCGTCAAGCGGAGGTTAGATCAGGATACATACACTTATTCCTGTTCTTCCTATTGAAGCCCTTTATATTCAACACACAAAAGTAACAGTCATCATTGTGGTTGCTATGTTCGCGCCATACCATTGGTATACCTATTTTCATGCACTTCCTTTCCCCATTCTTACACTGTCGCTGGTGCTTTGTACACGTTTTACACACGACATGCGGTGCTAAAGGCTTATTTTGGTCCCCTAGTTTTACTGAGAAGTAGACAAAATAAGCTCTTTTCGCAAAGTCCGTTAAAAGTAGCTTGTCTCTGTTGAGCGAACGTGTACTCTCCTCAAATGTAACAAAAAGCACCCGGATGATCGAAACATTTTCTTCGTGATGACTAGATGTCAACGCCTGAAACAGAAACAAAACACGTCTGAATATGTAACGTGTGCATGAAAACACGGACAGCAACAGAAAACGTAGAAGTAACAAATACTGGCGGGAAAATAAAGTAATACTTGGTACTAACGCCAACGATATATCAAAAACTAGAGCTGCTAGAGCAAAAAGGATATCATTTCGGGAATCAGCGGCAAAAAATACCCGGAATCAGGTCGAAAATTCCACGCACCACGAAAACAAATTTTGTACAGGAAACAAATGCTGGCGGGGTAAAAACGTAATACTCGGTAATAACGCCAACAATATTTCAAAAACTAGAGCTGCTAGAGCAAAATGGATACCACTTCCGGAATCAGATGCACAAAAATACCAAGAATCAGGTCGAAAATTCCAGGCACCACGAAAAAACATTTTTTCCCTATTGTTATAGATTGAGACCTTCTGCCATGCACCATCAAAAACGCATTTCTTTATTTCTCCTGTATTACTCAGAAAACTTTTAGACATGTGTGAACTTATTTCTTCCGTTTTATTCTAATAAAATTTGTTCAATCAGATTTCAGCAAGAGGAAGTATTTTGAATTCACGTGGGCGAATTAAATGACTCATAGACAAATTGAAAGCCAAAACAACCACACAAGGACTTTATCTTTTCATATACATAAAGGAAAAGAATAGATATAAATGATGTCTGGTTGCATAACAAGTCAAACTAAGAGAACCAGAAAACATACTGAACGGAATTTTCTGAAAAAGGTTTGCAACATAAAAAAGAGAAAACTTAAAATGGAAGAAAGCGAAGTTTTACGAACAGACATTGACATTAGTTGAATGACTTTACCAGTTTTGGGAAAAATATTAAGATACTTTAGTGTCAGTTTACCAGGTACGGACTTCATAGCTGTTACTATTCGCTTCCATTTATGATAAACAACATTAGAAACTTGAGTAGACTGATTTTTCTACTGCATTCATTTTTGCCGTGGCAGTGGTTTCCGACAGCATAACCAGTTAAATATAAAAGACAGTTGACCAAAATCAAATCCTTGGTGCATTTGTATTACATTCAGAGTGAAGTTAACTTAGAAAGAAAACTCGAAAGGCAATTTTAGGCGAAACAAACGGAAATTCGAATTAATGCAGTTGTTTGCATTTTTCTCTATATAAGTATTTATCATGCACAGTGTTTTGTACAAATCAAGTCAAATATCCCTGAAAGCTTATTCCTCAAAACCATTTAAACTTTCAGCGACTTTAGAAATAGAGCACATTCACCCCATTCTTCTTTCAATATCTTACTACAATATTATATGTACTCAAATAAATGTTAAATTTAGAAAATATTATTTTCAGGATAATTAAAACTAAAGATGAGAAAAATTTAATACGAAGGTGCGCGTGTTGTTTCTGACCCTTTATGTCACCATTTGGATATGTGAGACGTAGTTAGGTTGTGGATTGAAGCATATATTTATTACTCATGTATATCTGCTTTAATGCAATGAAAAGTGTATACATCATAGACAAAACATTAGAGATACAGGTGATGGGGAGTTGACCTGGGCATACCCCACGCACAGAGGAACAGACTCAAACCAAACGCAGGTAATATATGGTAAAACAGCAGGGTTTCCCAACAGTGATCGACGAACATGTGTAATATGAGCGACTGAGATCGTGACCGCATTTTGAGCGCAAGGCAGATGTGTCATTCTATCTCCCAAGTAGTAAGAACCATTGAGTTCCCGAGGGAAACTGTGTCAAGGGTGCAGAGCGAGTACACCATCGACTGACGCACAAGCGCCCAGGGAGCAAACAGTGGGGAGCTATACACCATTGATATCCTGGTTCGACGTAGACTCGTACTTTCCAACTGTTTGGGCACCTTCTGTCGGTACGAGCAGCATCGTGTGGTCAGATGAGTCCCGGTTTCAGCTGTACCGAGCTTACGAGAAGTGCGGGTGTGGCGTGAGAGCTGGACGTCATGGCCTCGTCGTACCAGAGCAGATGTGTTCAAGGCGGTGGTAGCTTTGTAATGGATTCATGAGCCTTTTCATGGAATACATTAGCTCCTTTACTGTGTCTGGAAAGTTCCTTACTCGCAGGCTGCTGCCAGCAGGTGCTAGCTGGTCACCTGCACCCGTTTATGGCCTTAGTCCAACCTGCGGACGAAGGTCTGTTTCACAGGAAAATTGGCAACTCCACCTGGCCTCAACCACCCAGGCATCGTTCAAGGGACCCTGATCTGAGTTTGGAAGCATCCAGTGGCCCGGACGTTCATCGGAGGTAAACCCTGTGAAAGCTCTCTGTGGTACCTGGTACCGTGGAGCAGAACATCAGATCCACGTATCCTGAACCGACGTCTCGGGCAGAGTTCTGGACAATGCTGCAACAGGCATGGCTGGCATTACCTCCGGAAACCCTCCGTGATATGGTGGAGTCGGTGCCTCGGCGTGTACAGGCTGTTATTTGCATTATAACGGAACCGACACACATTTAGGTAGGCACATCTAAAGCTTTGTCCATTGAGTGTATAATTTTTAATTAAAAATGAAACTCACGACAACTATTTTAAAATTTTTCGTTTGAACTTCAGTGAATAATTTGCTTTGATTCTCTGTTCACCTTACAGAAATTCAAGTAGTAATAATTTGCACCATGAACAAGTGCTTTCTAGAAAGGAAATTGGAGACACATGTTGTTTGTCGTTACTGTCGTTTCAGCACGCTGATTCACCTGCGTGGCGCGTTCTCCTAATGTGTGACTGACCATCGTTTCTTTGACATCAAAGTTTTAATTTTTCTACCAGGACGCATATGAACCGAAACTGTGCAAGTAAAATATGACCGCCTGTGTTTACTTCCGAACTAAAATGTTTAGCATGAAACGAGAATCACTGTTTTGTTACAAATTTCGTACGACTTCAGCCGTTTCTCAAAAAAAATAGGAATTTGTAATGGTAATTGCTGGTTTTCTGTATCGAATTTTTAATAGTCACATATCAATACTTTTTTTAATTCAAGGATTAACGACCACCGTGAGCAACTCAATGAGCTATAAGCAGTCGCTCATCCCTAAATTAGGGCCACTAGTTCAAAGGAAGGGAGAGTGCCAGTGTCGTAAGACAAAAACAACATCCATGCCTCACCGCGATTCAAACCCAGACCCATTTCGGACGACTGATAAGAAGCCATTGCTTAGACCACTGATCTGTCAATATTTCAATATTACTTTTTTTATTGAAGGTTTAACGACCACCGTGAGCAATTTAATGAGCTATCAGTAGTCACCCGTCCCTAGTTTACGGACACTGGTTTCGTAAGACAAACACACCATCCATGCCTCATCGGGATTCGAACCAGGATCCTTCTCGGAAGAATCGTCATGACCCACCATTTAGACCACTGAGCCACTGGAGCGGCCAATATTAGGTTATCGTGATAACTTCTTGTGAGTGTGATTTCATCATAAAAATGGTTCCCAACTGAAATTCCATTATGAAGATTGCTGCCCAGTTTCGTGCTTTAATTGTGACTGTTTTCCAATGGTTTGATTAAACAGAAATTAAAGTTTGCGATAGACCTTGTTAGTTGCTGAAACTGCTTACTGGAACCATTTGTTTGTCGCCCGTATGATGAAAATTTCGAATAGCACTGCGAAACGCCAAAGCTCTCTTATATTTGATCACTCGTCGTCATTTTCAGACAACTGTTTTGGCTTCGTAATCACATTTCTACTTTCTTAGTGATGGTTTGACTACCACCGTGGGCAACTCGACAGGGCCGCCCCGGTAGCGCAGTCGTCTAAGCGCTGGTTTATGATCATTCGTACGTGAAGGGTCCGGGTTCGAAACCTGGTGAAGCATGGATGTTGTCTTTATCTTCCGGCACTGGCTCTCTCCATTCCCTGGAACCCGTGATCCTAAATTAGAGACGGGCGACTGCTTATAGCCCTTTGAGTTTCTCACGGTGGTCGCTAAGCTTTCAATAAAAAACAACTCTGTAGGCTATAAGCAGTCGTCCGTTCCTAATTTAGGGCCACTAGAATGGTCATAAGCCAGCGCTTAGACCACTGCGTCACCGGAACGTCTAATCGCATTTGCATTGTCCGCGGTCAGAATTGGAGCTAATTCATGTGAGGTGGAAATTGGAGGTTGTGTACCATTATGGTAGATATTTCAACTCCTTTGCTATTACTGTATATTTCTCCTAGGTTTTTAAGAATTGTGAAAATCTGAACCTCTTTGGAGTATTGGTCACGTTTATATTATTTTAAATTAGAGAAATAGGTCTTAAAATTAAATTTGTTAAAATCTTTCTCCCGTACCGGTGGCGCATTGGTCTAATCGTTGGTTTCTGACCATTCGCAAGAGATAGGTCCGGGTTCGAATCACGGTGAGATATGGATGTTGTACATGTGTTCGGTTTAACCAGTGGCTCTAAATTACGGACGGGAAACTGCCCACAACCCATCGTGTTGCTCATAGTGGTCATTTAACTTCTAAATAAAAGAAGTTGAAAGTTCTCAGTTTCTACCAAGTATCAGAGCAGACAAAGATAGAACATTAAAGCAAACGTGGGTAATAAATGAAAAGGTTCCTTGCGGCACACGCTCAGCACTCTATTTAAAAAAAATATACAACATTTACTAAAAGAAAAACTGCAGATATGTTTCGTGCGCTTGGGAAAGAACGTAAGATCTGTTCGCAATCACGGATCCGCCTTTTCTCTCTTCTGGTTGTTTTGGAAATTAAGTATCGAGAAAACCGGTGATGGACCATTCGTAAAGGATTCTTTCACAAAGAATGACTCTTCACCGTGAGTGTTGAATAATTCCCTCTCACCCTCTGTAAACGATCTTTCAATCCAAGGAGGGCCGCCCCGGTGGCGCAGTGGTCTAAGCGATGGCCTCTGATCATTCGTCCGAACGGGGTCCGGGTTCGAATCCCGGTGAGGCATGGATGTTGTGTTTGTCTTACGGCACTGGCTCTCTCCCTTCCCTGGAACTAGTGACCCTAAATTAGGGACGGGCGACTGCTTATAGCCCGTTGAGTTGCTCACGGTGGTCGTTAAACCTCCAATCAAAAAAAAAATCCAAGGAGGTTAGGATAATAGAGTAAGGAAGACGTCACAAACTTGAACGCCGCAATGGTGGTGCTGTGGTATAAACGAAGGTTTCTGATTTTTCGTCCGAGATAGGTCCGGGTTCGAATTCCGGTGTGGCATGGCTGTTGTGCGTGTGTTTTTTTTTTTATTGGAATTTTAACGACCACCGTGAGCAACTCAATGGGCTATAAGTAGTCGCCCGTCCCTAATTTAGGGTCACTGGTTCCAGGGAAGGAAGATAACCAGTGCCGTAAGACAAACACAACATCCATGCCTGGCCGGGATTCGAACCCGGACCCGTTACGGACGAATGATCAGAGGCCAGCGCCTTAGACCACTGCGCCACCGGGGCGGCGCTGTTGTGTTTGTCTTACGGCACTGGCTCTCGTTTCCTGGAACCAGTGGCGCTAAATTAGGACAGGCGGCTGCTTATAGCCCAGTGCGTTGTGCATGGTGGTCATTAAGCTCCCAATAATAAAAGAAATAAAAAGTCGAAGCTTATTGAGCAGATGACGTCACACCCAGTGAGACATTGCTTGCACTTATTCACCATTACGGGAATTCTTTCTTTTCTTTTTTTTCTTTTTTTTTGATTGAAGGTTGTTGTTTTTTTTTTTTTGATTGAAGGTTATTTTTATTTTTTGATTGAAGGTTTTTTTTTATTGAAGTTTTTTTTAATTTTTGATTGAAGGTTTTTTTTTCTTTTGATTGGAGGTTTAACGACAACCATGGGCAACTAATTTAGGGTCACTGGTTGCATGGAATTGAGAGAGCCAGTGCCGTAAGACAAACACAACATCCATGCCTCACGAAATTCGAACCCGGACCCATGTCAAACGAATGATCAGAGGCCATTGCTTAGACCACTGCAACACCGGAAGCGCGATGATCATTCGTGAATGACTCTCTTGGGTGAATGATGAATTAACTCCCAAGAAAGAATGATTAATGCTATCGCAAGGACAAACACTACCAGGTTTTAAATTATTCGATTCTTAGTGCGGTAATACTTAAAATCTTTCTCTTTAGAGTGGGCAGAACCTATTCGCCAAAGTCATTTAGATCGAAATAACTGGGTTTCATTTTCAGAAGCCTCATCTTTCCCAGTTTCAGCATTTGCATAGAAAATTTATGAAAAGTTCTTCCTTCCTGTACACATTTTTGGTGGCAGGATTTGCTTGCATTACCATACGATGAGGACAGATTTGCCACGTTAATACACTTCCTGACAGAGAAAATGCCACACCACGAAGAACGCAGCGATATGCCGCTTGCACCGGGGGGGGGGGGTTATAAGTTGACAACCAGCCCGTGAGGTCATCAGTCCACACGTCGTCAGGGCCGCGAGAAGTGCTTAGTTCTGTTGTAACCGCGTCTGGAGAACGAACAAGTGATGCCAATGTCGTTAACATGCCGTCGTACGAGATTTCGTCAAACGGATGTGTTCACGAGAGGTTTCATCCTAAGCCTTCGCACCGCCGGATGGTCCGTGCGTCGTATTGAGGAAGAAACGCAACGTGATGCCCCAACCGTCGGTAGCATTTGGAGACAGCGGTCCCAGGTAGGATCTGTGCAACATCGTAAGGAGACCGGAACACGGAGACGGACGTTCGAGCGCACCGATCTTCGCATCCGACGTCATGCCGTAGCGAAACCCCCGGTCACAACTGGCGACATTTTGTGGAGTGTACGGGGAGGCTTGGATACTCTGATATCGACGCGGACATTGTCGTGTCGATTGGCTGCGTCTGGTTTGCTGTTCAGCAGTCCGTTGCGAAGCCTAGCCTTAACAGCGAGCCATCGTCGTCACCGCTAAGCGTGGTCTCGCTTCAGAGTTGCGTGATGTGCCGAAAAGAACAGTTTGGTATTCAGCGATGAAACGCGCTTCTGTTTCACCAGGGATGATCGCCGTGTGAAAGTCTGGAGGCGACGTGGACAACGGGCGATTTCCTCCGCGATTGTGGAGCGCCTCACGTCCCGGCAACGTTGGATCTTGGTGTGGGGTGCTGTCAGTGCCAACAGCCGCTCACCACTGGTACGTATTACGAGCACATTGACGGCAGGCCACCACGTTACCGAGCTGCTGCAGCCCGTGGCACTACCGTATCTGCAGGGCATTCCAAACGCCGGTTTTCAACAAGATACACCTCGGGCGCATAACGCTCGGATCAACCTGAATGCTTTACATGGTGTACTGATGCTTCCGTGGCCAGCACGATCCTCCAACCTCTAGCCCAGCGAGCGTCTGTGGGAAGCGATGCGACGTCGGTTGAGTACCCTCCCATCCCAGCAAAATGAAGATGAACTGTGGACTCGGATCAGCACCATATCCACGATACCTTAAGACTCTATTCGGACTCTGATTGCCTCGATGCCACTTCGGATGCAACACTGTATCACCCAAAATGCGGGCCACACTCCTTATTGATCATCTTGTGTATTCTGCTACTGCAGCCTTTTCTGTATGTGACAATTAAATCATTTGTTCAGGATCTACTTGGCTATCTGTGCGTGTAGTTTGGTCTGTGTTCCAACATTCCTTCATGGTGTGGCATTTTCTCTGTTAGGCAGTGTCTATTGGATGTGTGCAAAAGTAAATTCTACCCGGTTTTGTAATAGATGTTAATTGCGATCGGAGTAGTTACGTCACAAAAGACGATGCGATGCCGAATTTTCGGCCAATAAAGCGTCGAGCAGTAGAGCATATAGAGGCACTAGGTATGTCCGGGTAAGTCATTCGTAACATTGCAGACGATGAGCACATTAGACTTTGTTTACTGTACGAGTTCGATAAAGGCAGTACTGCACCAGTGGCTTGCCGCATTATCTTTCAAGTGTATGGGGAGGATGCAGTTGATGATAGTACATGCCGCCGTTGGTTTCGGAAATTCCGCGGAGGGAGACAGAAGCTGTACAGATCAACCACGTCCTGGAAGTCCATCCGTGGTTTCTGACGAGGATGTGGGTGAAGCCATAACAAACGACCTTCATCCAACCGTTCAGGAATTAGCGGAAACGTTGTCAGTACACAGAACGACAGTCGAAAGACGGATGCATGCGCTTGGGTTCATCACCAAGTTCGACAACTGGGTTCCGCACCAGAATTCTGTAAAGCAACGAGAGGAGAGAATCCGTACCTGTGTTTCTTTGCTTTCTTGTCCCAGAAATGAACCGTTTTTGGGACGAATTGCAACGGGTGATGAGAAATGGGTACTGTACCGTAATGTAAAGTGTAGACGGACTGTGTGTCAAGTTTCGGAGCCAGCTCCATCGACCTCAAAAAAGGAGGACTGCATCCCAAAACGGTTTTGTTGAATGTTCGGTGGGATGTTCAGGGAATAACCACTGGGAGGTTTTGGCACCTAACCGAACGATAAATGTTGACCTCTACTGCCAACAGATGGACATATTACGAGAACAACTGACATCAAAGTGGCCAGCACTCGTCAATCGCAAAGGCTTCTTGATCATGATGACACCAGATCTCATACTGCTTTAATCCCTTGGCAAAAATTACTGGACTTTGGTTGGGAAGTGTTACCTAACCCGACGTATTCCCCTTACCTGGCACCTACGGACTACCACCTTTTTCGATCGTTACAGAACGCCTTTGCTCTCCCAACCTTCAATGATGTGGAATATGTGAAAACGGCATTACATTTCTTTTTTGACTCTAACACACAGGAGTTTTTCCGGTGTGGGATTCACCTACTCATAGACAGATGGCAAGAGGTCACACAGGACGATGGCAATTATGCGAAATGTTAGGTACGTTATTTGTTGTGTTGCCCTCCTTTCTTTATAGCCTACAAAAACGGGTAAATTGTATGCACACACAAATATATATAAAAAATCGCGACTTTTCTGAACCCATTAAATTTAACTTCTTGTTAAGCAATGATGCTTTTGGACCAGAAGTAGGTAAGAACTGCCCAAGGCAGCACAGCCTTGCAATTTAACGTAGGCCCAACGGTGGATCAGTGTTGAGCCAACGTTAAATTGCAAGGATGTGCTATCTGGGGCTGTTGTTCTGCTACCATCCATAATTCAATACGACGTGAGTAAGATCCATTCTGTGATTTGATTGGGATTCCACGTAATCGTCTTTGCAAAAAAATTGATTTTGTTTTCGAATTCTGGAATTTACAGGCTCTTATTTGTCATCGTCTTAGACGGAAATTTATCGCTATATCAAAATTACGGACGCCATAAGCCGAGTTCCTTCTTCGGGATTGTTAAAAGTATTTTTTTCGATACTTAAAATGGTATCGATTTTTAATTTGTCTATTAAAATTAAGCCTTTTTCCAAATTGCATGCTTGTGGAGTTTACCTTCTTCCTTTTGATACCTTAACTGGTCTGTAAGTGTGCACTTTATGTACGTTGAATTAAAAACCCCAGAGTGTAACTCACGTTTGCTGTTGAAGAACGTAAAGATATATTTCTTGAGCAAATCAACTCATCCGTGAATTATGTTCAGTAACGTGTGTAATGGCTAAACCGTAGGCTTGCGAAGGTACGATCGTCAGCAAAGTCACAGTAACATGCTTCGTAAAGAAAGAAATGGAGAGATAAAACACAATGAAGAGAAAAAATGAGTCTTTCGTCCTCCGAGCTACGTTGGGAACACCAACATGACAGCTTAAGGCTTTCTACGTCATAGTCTTCCATCAAGCCAATTATCGGGCGTGTCCAACAGGAAAGTGATGACCCAGAGGAATACTCTGACCATAAAAACGGAAACATAAGAAACTTTCTTTCCTTTTTCACAGTAAATAGAGAGTGTCGAAAACATCGAAGTAATCTTTGTTATTTTCTCATGTCCTGTTTTTTTTTTATAAAAAAAGGATATACTATTTTGTCTTTTTTTTCGCATTAGTCTCGTATGTGAGCTAAGAAAATCGGTCAATCGTAGAAGTGGTGCTTCATTTCCACTTTATAATGTTTACTTCTCTTCTTCCGTACTTTCGTAGTAAATGATAATGCAATGAGAAATAATGTGTGACCTACTTAGTCACATATAGCGACCTTATCTTACATCAACACAAAATACTAATACCAAAACAGACAATAAAGGTTTAAAACCATCTAAATTTCGGACCTTGAGCATCAAGCATGACAAAGTAAAGACATAAAAATACCAGCTTTGTATTCTTCTTGTGTGTGTTTTTATTTTACTATAGGCTTTCTTCTGAGTGATTTCTAATATAGTTCATCTTCTATAAGAATGCTATTGCATTTCTTGTGTGAGATCTTCATGTGAAATTCATGGGAACGTTTATATCTACAATCAATTTTCTTCGGAGAGAGATATATTATCATATTATCTCCTTCTATTTAGGCATTTTTGGGATTCTTTTAGGTTTCAAAGATGTGTTGACAGACCGTTGGAAATTATCAGAAATATTAAGGTTTCTCTGATACTTCCCTTTTTCTTTTGCTAAGTTGTTGTAAGAAACACTTTGATACTGTACATCACGGTACACTTCCACTGGCCTAAAAATAACTGTACAAAGTTACTACAATATATTTCAATCTCACAGTTCCAGATTATCTGCAGGCTGGTTGCATAAGATCTGTTCTTTCGAATAATAATTTAAATTTCCAGCATTGCCAAGGCTGTCGTATATTAGCGTTGCTCTTTCTTCATTGCAAATCTTGTATGTTTCTCTCAACAAATGTTCTTATTTATTTCAGATTCAAGACGTCAAAAGAGATTTTCAGGCATAACGGATATTTAGAGGCATGTTTTTATTACAGTTTCCTTGTGGAATTTTTTCCCCGTAGTTAAGGTCTCTGACTATCGCATAACACTAACAAAGTTCCAGTTTTTGACGTGCTCTTTCAGTCTGGTGTTTCAAATTACGTTATGTGCTGCCTATGCAGAAGGAGTTTATTTTGCAATAATATTTTGTACCACTCATGCAGAACAAAGTAATTTTATTATCTTCTATACTTTCAAGGAGGAACGAGGCAATTTTGTTATGTTCAATTCTTGTAGAAATAAATAATTCCGTACTTTTCCGTATTGATTATGTAGAACGAGTTACTTTTGTAATATTTAGACCTCCTCTATAAAATGAGATGTTACGTAATATTTGTACTGCTTATGTAGAACGAAGTAATTTTGTAATCACTTTTGTGATATTATGAAGAATGTGACGATTTGTAATCTTTTTCTAACGGATTTTGTATACACCAGAATTTGGCAGGACAGTAGTTTTTTTTTTTTATTATTATGAGTTGGATAAGAATTTCTATGTAAGTTAGCATTTCCCTAAAGTTCAGATTGCATTTGGAACACACATTCTGGTGTATTAGGTATATGTTTTCAACGCAGTAGATTTTAATTAGTTTATCTTTCTTCGGTGAGGTTTTTCTTAACGAAGTGTTCTTCGCTATTGATCAATTTATTTGTCATTGTTTCATTATATCCTTTCCCAGTTGCCAGTTTCTTAATCCAGTTTAGATTTTTATGAGTGTTAGAACATTTTACTTATACGGCTACACTGATACACATAAGTTTGCCGCCAAGGTGGCGCAGTGGCCTAAGCAATGGCTTCTGATCATTCGTCGAATATGTATTCGGATTCGAATCCCGCTGAGGCATGGATGTTGTATTTGTCTTAAGGCCCTGGCTCTCTCCTTTCCCTGCAGTCAGTGGCCCTAATAAGGACGGACGACTGCTTATAGCCCATTGAGTTGCTCACGGTGGTCGTTAAACCTTCAATCAAAAAACAAATTCATAGAACTTTATCTACTTTCCTGGATTCACACCATACCATCTATACTAATGCGACTACACCACCAGTCCATTTATAATTACCTAGAGAAATTTTCAGAAATGTGCGACACAGTTTTAAGGAAGGAGTAGTCTTTGAGAATTAGTTGCAGATTTGTTCATTATTTTCTAATTAAAAATGCATCGGATAAATTTAAAATTCTTCAACTGCAATGATAAAGCAAAGCCTTGCATTTTTCTCAGTTATACAACGTCATTTTGGGTTGTAAACAAACCACGTACTAGCGCATAGTTTTTTAAAAAACAAACACTTTGTAATTTTCTTCAATACTTCTGATTCGACACTTGTCTGTAGCACTAATACAATCTTGTTTTGATTAACAGCTCGCTGTTCGTTCCATGTGGAATAAGAGTTGTACTCACGTTGGAATTTTTCTCACACTACGATTTTCCGCTGTTTTAAGTAATCTACTAAATAATAACACTTCAGAACTCTTCCTTTGAAGGAAATGTAGTTAATATATATAGTTACAAATCAATCTAGGCAAAAACCTCCCTCGTACTATCGCATTTTCTATAAACATACTAAAAACAAACGCCAGTGGTAGCTTGATATGAAATCCCTGACATAACTCAAATGTCAGAAATATTCCAACGAAGTAAACGGGAGCAAAGAGCAGGCTGTTTGAAAGTCAAAAACGCACACATATCTCGTATATATATACACTGAAGCGCCAGAAAAACTGGTACACCAGTTTAATACTTGGTAGGTCCCCCAAGGGAGCGCAGGACTGCAGAAATACGACAGAGCATGGACTCCACTAGCTTCTGGAAATATGCTGTGGTCAATGCACACCATACTTCCGACAAAGCGTTCCACAATTGGGGTGTACTCCGAGGTCTTGGATTCCTGTGTTCGATAGCGCGTTGTATGGCATCCCAAATGTGTTCTATCACGTTCAGATTTGGGGCCTTGGCTGGGAATGGCAACACCCGAAACTCAGATGAATGCTCCACTAACCATAATGTGGCGTCCCGACACTTGTGTGGAGGTGCATTTTGCGGGTGGAACAGGCCAACCCATCAGCATGAATGCAGGACATGATCGTGTGTACCTCGTCAGAAAGGATGCGCACATAGCGTTGGCAGGTCACAGAAGTTTGTAGACGTACCAGGGGTCCCAGTGAAGTCCAGCTAAACACACCCCATACCATTCCGTACCCCCCCCCAGCCGGTACAGTTCCCTGTTGACAGGGGGATCCATGGCTTCATGGGATTTGCGTCACACACGAATCCTTCCATCTGTCCGGTACAGTTGGAAACGCTACTCGTCAGACCAGGCTGCTTGGTTCCAGTCATCAAGTGTCCAGTGTCGTTGTTGTCAGGCCCCAGCAAGGCGCATAGCTCTGTGTTGTGCACCCATCAAGGGAACTTGAGTTGGGCGTCGGCTCCCAAAGCCCATATCGTGCAGGGTACGTTGCACAGTCCGGATGGTGATGCTTGTTGAGGCCCCAGCTTTGAATTCCGATGATACCTGAGAAAGTGTTGCACGCCTATCGCGTGAAACGATTCTTGATAGCCGACGATAGTCACGTTCACCCAATGTATTTTTACGGCCACACTGGTATCGAAGGTTAGAGGTTTTGTCGGAATTCTTGTAGTCACTGTACACCCTTGCTATGGTCGTCCGTGAAAATGCGAACTTCGTCTCTACCTCCGAAATACTATGGCCCATCTCACGAGCGCCAACTACGACACCGCGTTGAAAATCGTTATGTGACCACCAGCTAATAACCAAAGTAACCGCTGTGTGCACCGCGGATATCTGCTAGACGGGCTGGGAGTGACCCAATATGGTGCTGGAAGTTGTTCACGGGTATGTGGAGCCATGCTGACTACAGTGCATTTGACAGCTGCTGGAGGGTGTGTAGTGGAGGATCCATATAGCGGACAACACGATCGAGGTGGTCCCATAGATGCTCAAATGGTTTTAAATCTTGCATGGAAAATCAGGTAAGAACCCTTTTGATGGAAATGTTTATGAAAACATTGGACATTCTAGTACAGTTTCTAAGCAGTAAATAATATTATTAATAACATCTATGAAAATGCAAGTGCAAAGATTCGGCTGTTTGAAAATACAACACACATAAAAATTGGAAAGGGAGTGAGACAAGGTGACACCATATCTCCGAAGCTCTTTAATGCCACATTGGAAAATGTCTTTCAATCACTGAACTGGGAAAACAAAGGGATAAAGATTAATGGAGATTATCTAACCCACCTTCGTTTTGCTGATGACGTAGTCATTTTTGCAACTAGCCCATCAGAGCTGCAGAGTATGATCCAGGAACTTGCTGACAAGAGTAAAGAAGTGGGATTAAAAATGAACTTTCAGAAGACAAAAGTGATGTTCAATGCTTTTACAAGAAATGAAGATTTATCGATTGATGGAGAAAAGCTGGAGATAACAGACAGGTAAGTTTATCTTGGACAGCAGATATCAAGTGAGTGTCACATTGGTGAAGAAATTAATCGGCGTACAAAACTTGCCTGGAGAGCTTTTGGAAGAAACAGCATAATTTTCAAGAGCAATGTGCCAGTATGTCTTAAAAGAAAAGTGTTTGATCAATGCATCCTTCCAGTGCCTACGTATGGTGCAGAGACGTGGACCTTAACTAAAAGAGACATACAAAGGCTGCAGACAACTCAAAGTAGCATGGAGAGGTGCATGCTTGGTATAACCAGGAGAGATAAGAAGAGGAACTCGTGGATCCGAAAAATGACGAGAGTGGAAGACATCATGATCAGAGTTAAATCCCTGAAATGGCAATGGGCTGGACATACTGCCAGAAGGACAGACCATAGATGAACAGCCGAAATTTTAGATTGGATTCCAAGGGACAGGAAAAGACCCAGAAGAAGACCACATGGGAGATGGGTGGATGAAATTCGAAAGTATGCAGGGGTGACATGGAGGAGACTGGCACAAGACAGACCGTTGTGGAGGAAACTTGGGGAGACCTTCGTCCAGCAGTGGATTGATAATGGTTGACAATGATGATGATGATGAAATCAAAGATAAAATCGGAGGATCACATGTCTGACAATACCTTATTCAAGTAATTAATGACTTCATGGCTTCCTCTTATTACTTTCAGTATTATAAATATTTAACGGGAATTATCGAGGATAATTTAAAAATACTTAGCATTCCTAAAACAAAAAGAAGAAAATACTTTACTCCAGAAGGAGTCATTTATAAAATAGAGTGTTTACCATATATAGGAGAAACAGGAAGAAGGTTGACCACCAGAATTAAAGAACACAAAGCAGCAATAAGGAATAGCTCAGCCAGAAGGACAGACCATAGATGGACAGCCGAAATTTTAGATTGGATTCCAAGGGACAGGAAAAGACCCAGAAGAAGACCACATGGGAGATGGGTGGATGAAATTCGAAAGTATGCAGGGGTGACATGGAGGAGACTGGCACAAGACAGACCGTTGTGGAGGAAACTTGGGGAGACCTTCGTCCAGCAGTGGATTGATAATGGTTGACAATGATGATGATGATGATGAAATCAAAGATAAAATCGGAGGATCACATGTCTGACAATACCTTATTCAAGTAATTAATGACTTCATGGCTTCCTCTTATTACTTTCAGTATTATAAATATTTAACGGGAATTATCGAGGATAATTTAAAAATACTTAGCATTCCTAAAACAAAAAGAAGAAAATACTTTACTCCAGAAGGAGTCATTTATAAAATAGAGTGTTTACCATATATAGGAGAAACAGGAAGAAGGTTGACCACCAGAATTAAAGAACACAAAGCAGCAATAAGGAACAGCTCAAATAAAACAGGATTAGACAGGCACATACAACAAACTGGCCACAAAATGGACTGGGACTCCTTAAGAGGCATCAAACATCAATTCCATGCAATTATCCGGAAATTAGAGGAATCCCTGGAAATTTACAAGACACAAGGTGGCAACATCAATGACCATGCTGGATGGAAAATCCATCAGGCTTGGTCGCCAGACCTGTGGAAGTAGAAGGAAGCAAGAACTCCTGACGAAGTTCTAGTGTTTAGATCAAAAATTTGAGAGGTAATGCACCTTAATAAATTTATCCTCGATAATTCCCGTTAAATATTTATAATACCTTATTCATTAACAGCGAAAGACTCAATGTCTAAAACGCCATGAATGTAAGCAGCCCCTAAAAATCGTTCCATGCGTTTCTGTTCTCACTTCTGAGCACAAATGGGGGACGTTATCAAAGTGCACGGAGAACGCTTTTATAAAGATATTTCCCTAACTAACGAAGAAGTGATATCAAGGCGAATGGTGTTCTTACGACACTGGTACTTGCGGATCCAGCATTTACTTTAGGTGAGGCGCAAAGTTGGTAAGGAAATCTACAGCTGTGACCAGCGAGACTGGGTAGCACATGAAATCTTTATATCACTCTATGTTTCGGCACATTATTATCTTGCAGATTAATTAAGAGCGGAGAATATTGACACTAAATTAGGACGTTATCAGTATACAACCCATAGGTTTCGTTATACGTTAAAATAGATTTACAAAAACGTTTGGTGAAGGAAACGCGCTCCACCTCTCTATTTCCCTGTATCAGGTCGTTACAGTTTGCTTCTATTCATTACTTACGGATTCTCCACAGAAAAAATATCAGAATAGACACCAATATTTCTATTTCACGTAAGCTCATTTCGCATTACGAAAAATGCAAAATAATTCAAATGCCTTGTTGCTTTATTAAGTTATAATCGGTCCTGCACAAGCTAGAAATAAGCTAAGAAATAATTTGCGAAGAATGACGAAATTATTCGATGCCTTGAAGTGTGAAATTAAAGTGTAATACAAAACGGGTTCATATGCTTACGGAGATTTTGGAACCAGAATCTAAGGAAAGTATTGCTGGAAATACAGAAAGCTGTCTTTTCAGGATTACAGAACGCGATAAAATTACAGAGAATTTTCAAACATTTTTAGAACGACTTTCGAGCAATATAATTAATCTTTAAAATAAAATTATTTCTTTCTTACATGTTGTAGCTGATGGCTTTTTCTCTGGATATGAACCTACATCTAAATTTTCAAGATAACAGGGGATTTCCAAAACTTGGCAGTTGTATTTTATTCCAATCCTCTTACAATGCTTTCCACAGTCCAATCATCAATTTAGGTTTGCGTTTTGAAAGGGCTGTTCCTTGCAGTTTGAAGGTTGAGTAATAGGGTATGCCGAAAAAACAAACGTTTTTTTCTAATTTGCATATCGCCTAAGTTATAATCGGTCCTGGAGTTCACTTTTTGCATATTTGCATATCGCCTAAGTTATAATCGGTCCTGGAGTTCACTTTTTGCATATTTGCATATCGCCTAAGTTATAATCGGTCCTGGCGCTCTACTTGCGTGAAGTCTTACTTCGTGCAGCCGTCTGCCAATTGTGCTGGCACTAATCGGACGATGCATGGAGGGTACCACTTCTCGCTGAATATCCGCAAGCGTTGCTGTTGTGTCACTCCGCGCATGTCGAACTACCCATTGGTCCTTTCTCTTCATATTTCTTCTAGATCTCCCAGACCCTTCCTGTCGCTGCTGCGTGCCTTGTTCTATCCAATGCCGCCACCAGCGTGGTATGGCGAAATCCGCAAGACCGGTATGGCGCGCAATACGGCGATAAAACTATTCGTCTTTCCGGATCACAAAGATACGGCCCCTCTCGCACTCCGACAACTGCTAAAATTGCTTCTGAATTTTTCTCTGAGGCATATTTAACTTGCAAATGATGCACCCAACACAGAAGCACGAGTCAGAATGGCAAACATGCGCAACGGGACGACCTTATATAGCCGGTCAGAAAAAGCGCTACGACCCCTACTTACTTGCGTCACATGTGTGGCCGAGCGTGATACTTCAATCATGTGCATGCCTCACGATATCTAACTTACGCACCAAGTTTTATTCCTGTCATTTGCTTCCTTCTGAATGAAACTATCTTTTTGACAATGAGTGTAATTTTGGTATAAATAATTCTAGTTTACGTGAGCTATTTTTTTAGCAGACGATATTTAACTGAGGCAGATATTTCTTTCGTGTTTATCTAAGACGCTGTCGCTCATTTCAATTCTTTGAACTTTTTTAATTTTATGTAATTTCGTATCAAAAACCTTTTGGAAATGAGTGAACTTGTAGGTGTTATACCAACTAATGTATTAGGGATAAATAGAAAGGGAATTTAAGGAAAATATATACATTTTACATCTTTTCTCCCTCTCTCTCTCTCTCTCTCTCTCCTCTTTCTCTCTTCCTACCCCTCCCTCTCTCTCTCTCTCTCTCTCTCTCTCTCTCTCTCTCTCTTTCTCTCTTCCTCCCCTCCCTCTCTCCCTCTCTCTCCCTCTCTGTTCCTCCCCCTCCTCTCTCCCTTTCTCTCTCTCCACTCTTCCCTCCCTCTCTTTCTCCCTATCTCTCTATCCCTCTCCCTTTCTTTCTCTCTCTTCCCCTCTGTGTCTTTCTCTCTCTGTCTCTGTCCCTCTCTCTCTCTCTCTCTCTCTCTCTCTCTCTCTCTCTCTCTTTCTCTGTCTCTCCCTCCATCAGGGCCTTCAACTTTACCTATCAGGGCCCTCAACGTTACCTAACAGGGTCTTGAACTTTAGCTATCAGTGCCCTCAAAGTTCCATTAAAGTGAAAGCAGGGGAGCTAATGTTTTAGTGACAAGAAATACACACTTATGGTTCCAACCGAATTAACATAACATATAAAATCGACATTGTGTGGATTTTATACTAATATAAGAAACGTATTTTTTATATCGAGCAGCTGGTCAATATACACAGAAGACCCAAAAGATTATGATCCACACGTCTTTATGCAAATCAAAGTAACTGCAGCAAAACAAAGGCACGGGTTAGAGTAATGAAATGATATAAATAAGACATTGAGCTCTGTTAATCAGCGTTATTCTTCTTCTTCAGATTGGAAAGGCAGCATACTTGAGCGAGTTTGACAAATGAGAAATTGTAATGTCCAGACAACTGGGTCAGATCAGTTATCACGGTCAATCCTGGTTACGACCTTGAAGAAGTGGTCCGACGAGGGGAAAACCACGGAACACCGGAAAGGTGTGAGTTTGTATTTCCGCGGTTCATCGATACTAGATGTGAGCAAAGGCTTATTCCCTATATTAGGAGCCAATAGAATGGATACTGAAGCGCAACTCACTAATAATGCGTATGCTGGGGACGGAATTAATGTGTTAGAGCATATAGTACATCAAAACCTGCAAAAAATGAAGCTGTGCAGCCGTAGCCCACTCCCAGTGCCCGTGCTAACTACGGTTACCGTCAAAAGAGCCTACAATGGCACGCGGTCATTAACATTGCACATTCAATGAATGGAAGAAGGTCATCTGATTCGACGAATATCATTTTCTGTTGCACCATAAACACACCCGGATACGTGTGCGTCATATCCCTGGAGAAATGTCTGTATCGGGATGCACAGTCGGACGAAATTAAGGTTGTGTAATGCTGTGGGTAATGTTATGCTGGGCAAACCCTGGGGTTTAGTCATTCGTTTACAGGGAACTATGATGAATACTGCCTACTTAATCATGACTGAAGACCAGGGTACAGTCTTTCATGGCAACGGCATTCCCCCTGATAGTACCTTCTTTCACAGTATAATGCTCCGTTTCACACTGCCTAGATTGTTCAGTGATGTTTTGCGGAAAATGAGAGCGACTTCGGAACATTGCCGTGATTTTAAAATTTGATTCATTAGCTATAATTTAACAGCTTGTTCCGTTAAGTCCCACCAGATAGAAATGTCTCAGTTGCTGAACCCATCTCTGCGGATTTGTAAAGTCAGATTCTGAGAGATAAACACACATAGCGCCGTGGATTGTTGGCCACCTTAGCGTAAGGCAAACGCACTTTGCTAGATATCGAGAGATCTGGAGTACGATCCCAGCAGTGGCTGGATAACAATTTTTCGGTTGCTATGTGTCCATTAAAAAAAATGTGGAAAGAGCGATGACTTTGTCTATTCACATTGTCTCCACGTATTTAAAAGATTTTCGCGATCACTCTCGTCCTTTGGATTTATTAGCTATAATTAAATAGCTTGTGCCGTTAATCCCCACCAGATGGAGACGTCTCACTTGCTGAGTTCATCCCTACGGATTTGTGAAGTCAGAAGCTGACAGTTGAACTCACATAGCAATGGGGATTGTTGGCCTCCGTAGCGTAAGGCGAACACGCTCTGCTAGTTATCGAGAGATCTGAGGTACGATCCCACAGGTGCCCGGATAACGGTTTTTCGGTTGCTGTGTGTTAATTAAAGAAAACATGGAAAGAGCGATGACTTTGTCTAATCACCACAAATTTCTCTATGTAACAGTCCAATTGAGCATGTGTTGCGACAGAACATCCGATCTGCGGTGACACAACCACGCAGATTACAAGAGTCAAAGGAACTGCTGGTAACGTGTTGGTTTGATGTTCAGCCGCACATGAGGTGCAATGGTCATCGCGCTGGCTTCTGACAGTTTGCTAGAGTGCGCCTGGTTTTTAGACACGTTTGTGGCATGCACAATGTGCTTGGCTTGTGTCAATGACTTTCTTCCTTCCCTCACGGTGCTCGTAATGCTTCAAAATGAAAAACTGACTTTAAAATTAGCACAGTCTAACATGAGTTACCAACATTTTTTTTAAAATTGGGGGCTTAAAGAAAACCGTCAGTAACTCAATGGGCTATAAGCAGCCGCCTGTCTCTAAATTAGGGCCTCTGGCCACAGCGAAGGGAGACAGCGACGGCCGTAAGAAAAACACAACATCTATAACTCACCGGTAATCGAACCGGACCCATTTCGAACACATGGTCACAAGCCAGATCTTAAACTACTACGCCACCAGGCTGGTGCTTAATCGTAACACGAATAAACCGAAGTGCATCGCAACTAACAATTTGAGAGGTAATTGTAGAATTTAGAAATGATTTGCGGAGCTGCAAAGTGTTTCCAAGCGAGTACGGACTTTTCGCAGCCATTTCATATACTCTGCACCATTTTCTGCATGAAGAATGGTTTTGCTTAAATAACACAATCGTGGTTTCATAAGCATCAAATCTAAGACATTGCATACAAAAATGAAATCAGAACGATTTTGCGATTGGCGTTTAGGTATCCAACAAATATCAAATTTGCTAATTATGTAGCAAATTACGGCGGTTTGTTTAAAACTTGATCATAAATTCTGAAGACTAAAATCAAATTCCGACGTAGAAGAGCAGTGACTCAAGTCTGCTTGACATCTGTTGTATATAGAGAACAGTTTCATGGAGAACCTCGTTGCATTTTCATTAGTTTGACTCAAGAAAAATTTATAAACGAACTAAATAAGAGGAAAGAACATGGTGTAGCGGAAGCATATCCTGCTCGTAACTGGAAGACCCCGGGTTCGACTTCCGGTGGCGGCCAATGAGAATTTTTCCGTGACTCACTTATAAACGTGGAAAGAGCGAAGATATTTGTTTGATGTTCGTTCCTGGTCCACGTTAAAATGTCTGTATTAATCAAAGAACATGTCCTTGAGATCCTCAATTTTAGTCAGTGGTCTAGTATAGCAGGCTACTTTTTTTCTAACGCTTCTAGTTCGGGGTTCAACACAGAAAAAGAAAACATGTTTCTGTGCTTTTCTTTCAAGGGATTGTTCTGCCAGTTCCATGAAAACAGTTTACCGAAACTAAAAACAGGAGAATCTTTATAAGGTTGGATGTTCATGGGGGTCGCTTAAATTCCGAAATGAGAAGAAAAAAGTAATCCCCCCATGTCTATACACGGAAGCTGGCACACAACGTAATGCTAACAATAAGTGAAAAAAATAGAAGGGCAAATAAATTTCAAGACACAATTTTATTCAGACTATAGTTAAGATGCATAAAAGAAAAATGTTCAGGAACAGATGGTGTATCTCAGATACTTTCCTGTGCTCTTGGTAGCAGACCTGTTTGAATTGTAATGATGAACAGATTCTTACCAAAATGACTGAAAGAATAACTGCATGATATTAAAACCGGATCATGTATAGAGCTCTTGAACGAACCGCGTAAAAATACTGAAATTCTTAGAAAAGAAGTAGAAAAGTAATTAACTTTCACCTCATCAACAGAAACAGCCGTCCCTGAAAACGTAGAAACGATAAGTAAAGGGAAAAACTAAAAAAGAGAACAGTACTTTTGGCGATGATATTTCTAAGCAAACGCGGCACACAATTATGTTGATCCTGCGCTATCAAAAACAAAAAAAACTACTTCATCTGAGTAAGCTTCATAAAACAGTACGTAGTACCATATTAATAATTGAATTAGTAATCTGAAGAAAATAGTCTCAAGAGAAGAAAACTCATACAAGAAAAAATGCTTAGAATTACAACGAATTTCATTATTTGTTGGATATTCTCTCGGAACGAATTATTCAGTTTAAGAAGTTTTTATTAATTAATGCTTTTTCGGGTTATGTTGTTCCATTTTAGAACTGTACTTTTTTATCGAAATAATAGCGTTAGTTCAAATGTTTAGTTGAATGGCTTCGTTAGGTAATATTTTCCCTTTAATTTAATAAGAGTTTTATTAAAATTCCATACGCTATATTTAGACGGTATTCAACGTTCAAAATTCCGTGTTATCCGAATTAATTTTAAGATTGGAACTAAACAGAGGGATTTTTAAAAATAGTAAATACTCTGGAGGTAATACCAAAAAGGGATTTACCAAAAATGTCCAGTGGTTGATTACCATCTAGATGACCACATACTGGAGAGCTGAATCAGCCATCGATCGCTAACACGAAGAAACCACCTCGCTGTCTAACTATACAGGGTGAGTCGAAAGTCGCAGGACACCCTTGTATTTCAGAAACGATTAGAAAAATAAAATATCTGAATACACCAGCAAAGAATCGGTGAGAGGGGCCTATCTTTTAGGCTACTTCGAGAACGTGGCCGACATCTTGAAATCCGCCATATTGGATCAAAGTCAAAATTTTCAAATGGTAAAGGGCTGTATGTTTCATATAAAATAAGACCAGAATTACTCCGAAATTGATTACCGTAATTAGATTTGACATATGTGTTGCGGTGCACAAGGTATCCACACACAAAAATTGAAATAACAATCTCGAAAGAACCCTGTGATGCGCAGCTATCTGATGTGTTCACTTTGTTGTTCCTGTTACCGAACACAGAGATGAAGGCTCTTGTTCCAGTCGTTATGCAACTGCACGAGAATATCGGGGGAAATGCGGTTACAGGATGCGTTGCTGAAAGTGGTATCTGTCGCAAATTTTCTCAGCATGCACGAGGTGTTTCAGAATACACCACCGATAAAAGTCGAGTGGTGTGAAGTCGGGGGATCTGGCTGGCCATTCCACAGGGCCACGTCGGCCAATCCAATGAGAGGGAATTGAACATCTAGCCATTGACGAACAGTTGCTCCGTAGTGTGGTGGAACCCCATCGTTTTGAAAGTAACACGGAAAACTGCCATCTTCATTCAGAATTGAAGGAAACACTGTTAACACCGTTTTCTTGAGCATTTCCTGGTAGTGCTGAGCATTTAGGTTATTGTCGATGAAAATAGCTCAGATTACACGGGTGCCTAATATTCCACACCACACCATAACCTTTGCATTACCAACGACTTTGGATGGTTTCGTCCAGTGAGCTTTCCTGTCACTCCAGTACCTCTGGTTCTGAAGTTTAACCACAAAACTGACATAAAAATTGGCCTCGTCACTGAACAAAATGCCCTGTGCGAATGAGGGATACTGTTGATGTTAGTCTAAAGTCCAGCTGCAGAATTCGACACGTCTATCAGGGTCGTTCCCTGATAGTTGCTGGTGCATCTGGATCTTGAACTGATGCCAGTGAGCTGTGTGAAGAATCCGTACAATGGCTGACTGGCTGATACTGCATTCTGCTGCGAGACGTTGTGTGCTATGTTGTGGACTCTTTGCAAAGGATGCCAAGATCATTGTTGAGGTTTCCTTGCCGGTAGCAGCTTTCGGGTGACAACTACGTGGCTTGTTGTCCATAGTCCCAGTTTCTCGGAATTTGGAAATCAGGTATGCGACAGTGCTATGGGAAATTGGTGGTCTTTCTGGGTGTCGGTTGTTGAAGTCTGCGGTTATGATACAGCAACTGCGTTCCCCAGACATTAGGATCACCTCAATCCTCTCCTCCTTCGTCAATGCCATCTTCAGTTACCTGCAACAAACAACGCCTATTTCAAATTTCCGTGTTGATAACTTTGTGAACCAAAACACATATGTCAAATCGAATTGCGGCAATCAATTTCTGAGAAAATTCTGCTCTTAGAATAGATTATCAACGTTTATTCACAATTAAATGTTTTATTAACATCGACTATAGTTTCGCAAAGCGTTTGGCTTGGCATCATCAGGACGAATGGAACGTAAACATTCAAATCATTGTGACATCATCAGAGTTCTGACGGTCACGGTTTTTGGTGAGTTGTTTCCACGCGCTTGAAAGAAATGGCGTAGACGTCATGTCGTTGACAAGTCGTGAAAAATTCCAGTATACACAGTGCATGTGGAAAGCTTCTAATACATTAAGCTTGTTAGTCGAATCAGGTTTATCAATAAGAATAGCGTTTTCAAACAAAACATGTATGGTTATTTTCGTGACAATGTTGGGCTATTGATGACTTCTTCAGTTCATAGTTCCGTACGTAAGTCTTATGTTCCTTCACACGGAAACTTAAAGCCCTGCGGGTCTGTCTTATATATGAAAGTCCACATTCCCAAGGTATCAGATAAATTCCCCAGGAATTTATGTCTTGGACGTAGCCTTTTGATCCGTAAAAATCCATCTTGTTTATGGGTTTGAAAATAACTTTGAAATGAAAACTTTTGAGAATTTTTGAAATTCTGAAGCACATCTGAGAAGCAAATGGGATAACCGCCCAATTCGTTCGTACTGGGAGGTCTACTGGCGTGAGCGAGCAGACAGGCATCGGTATCCTAAATTTTTGGACCGCTTTTTCTATCACGGAAGTGTTATATTCTCTGTGTACTGCAGTTCGTTTAAGAAAATTTAAGAAAATCAAGCTCTTTCTGTAAGGAATCCTCAGTTGAGCATATATGTACTGCACGATATTCGTATGTGTAGAAAGAAGAAATTGTTTGTTTCCGTGGGTGATTTGATTTTGCATGTGGAGGTTAGGAAACAGCAAATGGTTTTCGATAAACTCTTGTACTAAAGGATTCTTCAGAGCGTGACACAAGGACATCTAGGAATGGTAAGCAGCCATTATTTTCAGTCTCACATGTGAACTGTATATGAGGATCAATTGAATTGATAAGTTCAACAAATTTTGGTAGTTCGGAATTCCTGCCTTTCCAGAGGACAAAGGTATCATCTACATATCGAATCCACAGGTCGAATGAAAGGAGCTGAAAGAGTTTGTCCTCAAAGTGACGCATGAAGACTTCGCATAAAACAGGCGACAGTGGGCTACCCATTGCAAGGCCTTCCGTCTGTTGAAAAAATATTCCACGAAATAAGAAACTGTTTTGCTTGATACAAATTTCCACTAATATCAAAATTTCTTCAACTTTCGGTTGGCTGAAATGATGTTCAATGAGACTTAATTTCAAAGATTCGAGGGCTCCATTTAGTGGAATACTTGTGAACATGGATTCCACATCGAAGGATAACATGAACTGATCGTGGTATGGATGTTGTTTAAGCACAGTGACAAATTCATTTGAATTTTTTACAGCAGTTTTGTTTGAAGAAGTCGTTATGGTGGACAGTTTCGAAGATAGAAATTTGGCCAACGTATGAGTAGCAGAGCCGATATTGCTGACGATGGGACGGAAAGGAACGCCAATCTTGTGTATTTTTGGAAGTGCATAGAAACGGGCATACGAGGGTTTCAGATAATTTTTTGAGCTTTGGTTAAGAGTAACGCAACTTGTTACTACTTTCCGAACTTCTTTTAAATATTTTTCCGATGGATCTTTTTTTATTTCTTTATACGGTCCCTCGGAAATAAGTTTTTCGACATCTGCCTCATAATGGTTTTTGTCCAGAATAACAACTTGTCCTCCTTTATCGGCTTTAGTAATGATGATATCAGGATTTGACTGTAATTCTTTTAGAGCTTTATATTATTCTTTATTGAGATTGGGTTTGAATGATGGAAAGAAATTTGACGTTATTACCCGGCTGACACAATGTTTAATCGTTTCTTACTCATCAATGCTTAGATCGCTTTTTGTCAGGGAGTGTTCACCTGACACAACGATATTGGATACTGGTATCTTTTTTGAAATTTCGAAATTTGAATTGTAATGTAAAATTCGTTTTTGAATTTTGCTCGGGTTAAAAGAAGAAAGATTAGATATTACTACGTTATCCGTAAAGACTTCATCACTTTGAGAAGTTGAATTTCTTTTATTGTTGCTATTATTTGATAGTTTTTCAAATTTTTGTTCTAATATCATTTTATGTGTAAACGACATATTGGAACTCCTAGACCAAGTTTTGCGGTCCAGGTCCGAAAATTCCGCTAACGTTTTAGCCAGCAATAGGTGTAGGTCTTACAGTCCGATCTCTGATGATGTCACAATGATTTGAATGTTTACGCTCCATTCGTCCTGATGATGCCGAGCCAAACACTCTGCAAAAATATAGTCGATGTTAATAAAACATTTAATTGTGAATAAACGTTGATAATTTATTCTAAATCAACATCACAAGTGTGTAGTCTTGAATGATATATAAAATTCTGGTCTTGTTTGATATGCAACATGACCCCTTACCATACAAAACATTTGACCTTGATCTGATAGGCTGATTTCAAGATGGCGGCCACGTTCCGGAAATAGCCTAAAAGATAGACCCACTCACAGATTCTTTGATGGAGTATGCAGATATTTCATTTTACCTCCCGTTTCTGAAACACATGGTTGTCCTGCAACTTTTGACTCACCGTATATAATAATATATAGTATAAAGACTCAGCATAATACGAGTACTATAGAAATGGCTGATTTGGAAGGTTAAAGTTATAGAGAAATACCTTATAACACACAATCTTCTTTATTCATAACTTTCTTGTATTTTGTAGTGTGTAGCCCCTTCAGCAGCTACACACCTCCACTATCAGTGACACGTGCTACAATGCCAGTCGGGAAGACATGTGACTTCCTGGATGCAAGAAAGTCCAGGAATGCAATTTCAGCTTCCTCTCGGTTTTTGAAGGTCCCACCCTTGAGGTAATTGCTAAAATGCATGAACAGGTGGAATTCGGCAGCTTCCAAATCAAGGAGAATGGGCCGGATATGGGAGATTTTCGAGCCTCAGTTTGTGTAGTTTCTTTTTCATCGTTTGTCACACATGTGGTCTCGCATTATCATGGAGGAGGACAGGACCCCTCCTGCTCACCAAAGATGAATGTTTGGAACACAACTTCTGGTGCATTCGGTCAATTTCTTCACATTATGTGACTAAGGCAATGCTTTCACTGGAATGCAAGAGCCTACAGTGTATGGCACCGTGAACAGTCCACCATACTGTCAACAAAACTTTCTTTGGCGTCACCCTTGGTTTAGGATGTTGTTTCAATGGTTCTCTTTGGTTCACCCACTGTCCGGATCACTTACCACTGTCCGGATCACTTACACACATTTTGTCACAGGTTATATTGCTATCAAGTAGCAGCTCCGTTTCGTTGCGAACATCTCAACCCGTTGGTGTTTCTGATTCTCCGTCACTTCGTATGGGACCCACGTATCAAGATTCTTGGACTTACCAATTTTGTGGACGTGTTGAGAAATGGTTGACACCGACAAAACTGTATTGTTTTTAGAGTTCTCTGACTGTGACGCGAGAATTTACGTCCACATTTGCCTTGAGACGCCGAATATCGTCCTTGGCCCTTCTCATCTTGTAGACTCGTGTGACCGGAACGAAACTTTTTAAACCGCCGACGAACAGTACGTTAAGATGTTGTCTCCTCGCCCTGTGCCTCGATCACATTACTTGAGATCTGTGCAGCATTACGACCTAATTTGAACTTATAAAGCAAAATCCACGGCAGCTCACTCAGTCCTAGTATGTTGCGCCGAACGCTCTAACATGAATAGCAACGACTGAAGCTGAAGCGATTAGGGCGTGTATGTGGCTCCGAGGCTCCCTTCAGCTCTCACGAATGCCGCTGCTAATGATTTGTCCTACAAGCATTGTGAGCAAGTTGCATGTTGCATATCAGAAAATCGGATCCCAGATGGGCATGTTGTCTGAATTGTGATGCTTCTGCAAAGTAAAGTGTAAGGACATCGCGCTATTCACAACTGAAGAATACACCAGGGTTTCTGCTTCCTTTATTCCTAGCACATCTTTTGTGAAAATATTATCAGTCTATCCGTCCGTCCGTCTGCCTTAGAAGCCCATATCTCTACAACTACTTGTCCGATTTAGAAATTTTGTTTTGCATTAAGAAGCTTGAAACGTGAGAATGAGAACCTTAGATTCCGTTTTTTTTTACGATGCACAGCGTCGCCACTGGAGGACGTAAATGCATATGATATTGAATTCAAAATACATTTTATTCCATATATTTGCTTCTATGTATCCGATTAAAAAATTATCTTTCCTTTCGATGCCATTTATGTCGAAGTTTATTTTAGGTACATTCGCCTTTTCAGGCCATGCATTGACTTTCGGCTACGGGACGTAGACTTAAATTACGTGTTCCACGATATCTTGCTTCTAAACCTCCATTTTGAAAAATTCTTCCTGCATCGAATACAGCTCCTGATGGGAAATTATTTCCACATAAATTCTAATTTTTTGAAAGGAATGGTTTGACCATCAGTGAGCCTAAGCTTCTTTTTTCTGCTCCTGCTGCATTTGAAGCAAAATATGAGCTTCTCAAAACCCGAATGAAGAAATTATTTCGTGTAATCATAGTGATCACCTTGGAAAACATTTTCAGAATATTTCTTCTTAAAATAATGCACGATTTTTCCACTACAGGGCGTAGAGGTATAACATATTTCTGTCGATATCTTTGTTTTCAAGGGTCTGATTTGAAAAATTGTCTCTTTGTTAGAGAGCGTTTCCAGTGCGAAATGTTTCTCATGCAATTTCAAATTTTCTTAATTCATTAGTGTGACACTAGAGGGCGTGTGTCCACGTTTTCCTTTTCAGCAACATCTGTGGGACTAAAAACCCGGCTGAAAAAAATCGTTTTCAGTCATATACAACAACTAACTATGAAATCTACTTTGTGTGTATTTTCCACATAAAATGACGCCCGATTTTGTTGCTAGGGTTGCAAAGTTTAATCTATTTTTCTCAATATCTCTCCTTCTACATGTGCGATGTAGAAGGAAAAAATTGCGGATGACACTTACCTTGTGGGACACTAAGTTGGTATTTCAGGAGTTTTATAATTCACTGTTCTGCCGCTAGGTGGGGTTTTTGTACTTCTGTTTGCAGACGTGTCTCTGCTTCTGGACTTCCTAACTGATCATTTTCTTTTTTACTCTTTTTAACCATAGGTTGAAGAAGCGTATATGCTCCAGGTTTGTCTGTCTTTCTGTCCGCGCGATAACTGGCGTAAAAATGGTTCAATTTCGATGAAATTTTAGTATGTGGTAGGAGACAAACTGGGACAAAAGCCGGTTGAAAATGGCCGCAATAAGGTCAAAGGTCAGGATATATGAAGGGGATCCATTCCATCGTTCTTACGCTTCATAACTTTGTGACGTATCTGCCAGCAGGACGCACACGACATAAAGCCAGATAGGAATCAGAATAAATGTCTGCGTAGCTCAGTTTGTAGAGCGACTTGTTCCAGAATAAGCGGCCTCGGGTTCGAATCCCGGCGTAGACCAGAAATGACGGAGAAATTTACTTCGTTATAATGGCGCCCGAACTATCCGCATGACCCGACCGTTCAAAATCTCGCATTGGTGTGATGTTATTTCCACACCGCGAGACAGGAAAAATCAGAGAATTCCATCTCCAGCGCTTCGAAAAATAAAAATGTGTGATGTTGCATTCCACACAGCAGATTGACTGGGAGTTCACAAGTGCACGTTTTACAGTGGATGGCTGCCTGCAACAATTCATGGTCACGGCTGACCCGTGGGCCATGCCCCCGGCCCTCTTTCGAGGAGATGTGACGTACCTGCCAGCAGGACGCACACGACATAAAGGCAGATAGGAATCAGAATAATCGTCTGCGTAGCTCAGTTGGTAGAGCGACTTGTTCCGGAATAAGCGGCCTCGGGTTCGAATCCCGGCGTAGACCGAAAATGACGGAGAAATTTACTTCGTTATAACTTACGTAAAAATGCTTCGATTGCAACACAACTTTATCATGTTGTTGCGGAGGTACACTGAACCGGTTCTGTTGAATATCACCGAAGTGGGGGCAAACGTCAAGGCACATAAGCAAGATTTATTCCACAGCCATTATTCTCATAACTTGACTAACAATGCTTCTATTACAACAAAAAATTAGTATGTGGTTCCGCAACTATTCCAAACCAATTCTGTGTAGTATAATCGAAATGGGGTCAAAGGTCAGGGCACAGGAGCGGGATCCATTCCATCACCCTAACTTTTAAGTGTCCTAACTTACGTAGAAATGCTTCGATTGCGACAAAACGTTATCATGTTGCACCGGAGGTGTACTGAACCGGTTCTGTTTAATATCATTGAAATGGTGGGAAAGGTCAGAGCACAGGAGCGAGATTTATTCCCCAGCCATTATCCTCATAACTTCCCTAAAAATGCTTCTATTGCGATAAAACTTTAGTATGTTGTTCCGGAGGTTTATTCCACAGCCATTATTCTCATAACTTGAGTAATAACTTGAGTAATGATTTCTGGTATGTTGGAAGCGTTTCATAATTAATGCATTTCATGATTTTACTAACTTGTTTTAGTGTATACCATTCGGTGCTGTATAAATGTGGAGCATTATCGTCTTTAAATAATGCTCAAATTTTCCGCTAGGGCGCCTAAAGGGTAAGACGCTTCTACCGCTATCTCTTCTTTCTGGAGACATATTTGAATAATTCTTTTTCCTTAGCATATATATTTCCATGAAAAATGTGTTTGACCTATTTGCAACTTATCCATTACGCTTTACCATAATTCTTCCACTAAAAAGCGTAGAGTTATATCATATTTCCTCCTATATTTCTTCTTTAACTGTTCGATTTGAGAATGGATTTGTCTCTGATACCTTCCTTCTGCAATGAAAAACTTTTCGTACGCCCATTTTATTTTCCTAACATACGTTTTAGTCGCTGGGTGGAAGTAAATGGCAGTTTCTATTTTTAGATGTTTTATCAATTGTAAAAATTATTTTCTTTTTTTTTTTGTTCTAACAAGTTCTGTAGACTTAGAATAATTTTGATGAGTTTTAGTCTCATCGGAACGGGCTCAAAGGATGTGCTCATTGCAACAGAAAATGCGGTGTCATATTTCTTGTTTTTATTTTAGTTCCGAGCTTAACGACCACCATGACCAATTTTCAGGCCTGTAAGCATTATCCGGTCCCTAATTTAGGGACACTGTATCCGGTGAAGGGGCAGAGCTGCAGAGGCCGAAAAAAATACACTCAGTACTCATTCTGAGCTCAAACCCATTCCGAACTCGGAAAAGTAATCAGAATCAAGGAAATTACACCACTCCTCCACAGGGATGGCACACATGGTTCCACATTTAGATGAAGACTAACACAAATGAAAACAAAATGTACTCATGTTGAATGTAAAACCTTTCTCTGTTATGTTAGAAATTAACTACTCGTATGTGTAAGTATTTAATTTTTTTGTCTTCTGCCGACAATTAAAACACACCTCAAGGAAGGGGCCAAAAATCAGGTCACTGGCAGACCAAGTGGATAAGCCTCGAAGAAGATCTGTATTTAGAAAGCAATGACAAATATATTTAAAAAAATGAAATACTAAAATATACACATAAACAATTAAATCATGTTTTCGGAAAAACATCTCTGGGAGTTTTTGAGAGACACATAGCTAAACGTGCCGTATAGGCCACATTGAAACGTCCATGTACCACATAATGAGAAGTAGTCCCATACTCACTTAATCCTATGCTGTCAACCAGATAATTGCGAATTATTTCGTATTTTGAGAATTAAAGATCACCGTGGGCACCTAAGGCAAGATATAATCGCTCATCAATGACTTAGATCCAGTAATTCCAGACAGGAGTGTGAAAGCAGTTGCACCACAGATTCTATATCTCGGACTAGAACAACGACCAAGCTCCGACATTAGCCAGAAACCTACATCTTAGCCAGTCAAGCAACTGGAGCAATTTGAAGAAATTGGCCTAAGGCAGGAGTGGCCAGTTAGTGGCCTTCCATAAGGTATACAAACTGGGAAATCAACTTAACAACAATAGATACTGTAGCTAAAAGAGACTACAGTGTTAAAGGTTTTCTGAAAACTTACCTGAGACGGCAAAACACACAGGAATTGCTATTTGAAGCAGAAGCTGATAGCCTTTTCAAATTACCAAATTTCTACAATCGCCTTAAGGGTACTAATAATTTCAACTTGTGGTACTATACACACTAAATTTTGTTTTAAGCAAATAATGAGCTCAATAGCCTTTTAATGCTGATATTTTGTCGTACATCAATAGTTAATGGCAGACTTGTATATACAATATACTGGTGCTCAAAATTAAAGTACAATTATAAAACCATATATGTATAATACTGAGTATATCGAGCAAAATCAATAAAGTGTCTCAAAGTTTATTAGTACATGCCTCGAGCAGAATAAAAGCATGCCGCTTTAATTTGTATGTCTTAATATATTAATATTGTAATTTATATGAAAAAGGAATCCACTGAGCAACACTTAGTCTTTTTCTTAAAGCATGTGGTGTTTTAATATGGATAATAATCAAGCCTGACGGCCATGCGGTACAAGCAACGACTCCTCATACTGTTCAGGAAAATACTGATGTCATCTTGAGGGTTTAATGGCCACTCTTCAACAAGAGCAATTCTAAGTTTTGTAAGTGTTCAGTTAGGAGGCTTCAGAGCTCTAATACGTCTCGCTAGAGAATCCCATATAGGCTCAATTGGATAAACATCACGAGATCTGGATGGTAACATCCTTCGGGGAATATCTTTCTCCTTTAGAAAATCATCGATTAACTGAATCCGATGTGATTTGCCATTATCGTCCATAAGAATAAAATCAGGAACAATATCTAAGCTGAATTGCCTCACGTATGTGTTCCGGATCTCGTCTCTGTACTTCAGGATAATAGGAGAGCCACTCTGATAATTTAACAGGTCTGTGAGCCTATTCGTCATAATTCCACCAAAGAACATAACACCACGGCGAATTAAGAAAAAAATAATCTTTTTTCTCTGATGTTTGAAGGATTATTGCAAGTCCCTTGTTCGCTCCAGACGAGAATGCATCGCCAAATCATAGCTTAATATGAATCGCGATATATCTGTGAAAATATCATTCGCACACTCGTCTGTACACCAAGTGTGATGCTTGCGATTCCACTGTAAATAAACTTGCCGGTCAACGGAAGTTAAATGCAGCCATCCGTGAAGGTTTGTACGGAGAAATCGGTCTGTGTTCAGTATTAGACGGAAGCGTTAAATTACCAGTATCTCAGCGCACTATGGCTAGGGAATTGAAGAGCATCCGTATTGGCAACATCATGCTAATATGAAAACCACTGATTTCTGTGAAGAAGCGGAAAGTTTGTCTACATTGGTGTCAGGAATACCGTGACTGGACACTGGAAGTCTGAAAAAACGGTGTGTAGTCCGACGAGTCCGTGTACACTTTATTCTTTACCGAAGGTCAGCAGAGCGGTTATCGGGAACGCCGTGTAGCAATAGACCCTTCACTTGTAAACACGACTCAAGGTTCTAGAGATGGTGTTATTTAGTGGAGCATACTACCTTGGTACGGAACAGAACCATGGTCATTTCTGCAAGGTCGATCTGCATTATTTGAACACTGTTGCCGATCAAGTCCTTTGTACAGTGGTTGAAGATTGTACAGTATTTTTTGTCCAGCAGTTGACGACTGTTTCGTGGGCGAGAGTGATACTGTCCATCGTACAAGATGCGTTCAGCAGTGGTACAGCGAGCATAAGAACGACTTTCACCCTTTTCCCTGGACACCACAAAGACCGGCTTGAACCTCATTCAGAATGTACGGGACATGTCAGAAAAATCGATCGTGGAACAAAGTCTCCTTCCATCAAATCCGAGCAAGAAAGAGAATCGTCTAATTAAAGCCTAGTACGCTGTAAACTTAGACGCATTATAATACCTTGTAGGAGCTATGCCATACCATACTGCATACGTGCCATAATTCAGGCTAAAGCAGGTAAAATTCGATGTTGAATAAACGTTTTTTTATTTAGTAGGCGATATGTGTATATAGCCGTTTTGACACTTAAAAACCATTTAACCGGTGACCTTCCATTTTGTTTAAAAAGAAAAATCTTCAATGCATGTATTAACCCCGTGTTTACTAATGGAAGTTAAACATGGAGTATCACAAATTGGCAATGGAAAAAAATAAGAGTATCGATAAGAAAGTTAGAGGGAAGAATGTTAGGAATAACAAGAAGAGATAGAGTTCGAAATGACATTATAAATGAAAGAACAGGAATAACATATATTATAAAAGTAATAAAAGAAACAAAGTGGAGATCGGATAGACATGTTGGGCGACTGTAAGATCGACAAGAATAATAACAGAATGGCAACCGAGAGATGCAAGGACACAAAGAGGGCGCCGGAAAATAAGATGGAGAGATGACCTTCAGAAATTTAGAGGTGCTAACTGGTGGACTGAGGCTAAAGATCGAGGAAGTTGCAAAATACTGGGGGAAACCTATACATTGCAGTGAGTGTCAACAGGCTAAGAAGAAGAAGAATGTGCATCTTCCAAGTAAATGAAATAATTCCACTTACCATTTCATCAGTATTCAGTACCATTTTTTTACGCTTTTCAACCGTAGGTTGAAGAAGCGTATATGCTTCAGCTTTGTCTGTCGGTCTATCCGCACGATAACTCGCGTAATTTTTTAATCACCAGGCTGTCCCCTACCACATACTAAAATTAATCGATTTCGATTAAATTTTAGCAGGGGACAGCCTGGGGATTAACCCTTCTGAAAATGGAAGAAATGGGTCAAAGGTCAGGACATAAGAGCATGCTCCATTCCATCGGCCTAATGCGTCATAACTTACGTAAAAGCTCTTCGATTGCGATAAAACGTTATCATGTTGTTCCGAAAATATACTGAACCGGTTCTGTTGAATGTCATCGAAATGGAGTCAAAGGTCAGGGCACGGGAGCGAGGTTTATTCCACAGCCATTATCCTCATAACTTGAGTAATGATTTCTGGTATGTTGGAAAGCGTATCATAATAAATGCATTGGATGATTTTACTAACTTGTTTAAAATTTATCAAATGTAGCCCGTTTCTTCGATCGCAATTAAAGATTTCCTTAATTTCTTTTTTATTTTAATAAATGCATTAAATTTAATTTGGGAACTGACGTTCTTCTGAAATAAAATGAAGCATTCGGTTAGTATTTCCCGGCATTCTTAGTTACGAATATTGGCCTAAGCCCTCGTTTATAGTCCGTAGCTTAAGTCGAGCTTCTGATTATTCATTTGAGGACTCAGGTTCAAATACCAGATGTGGCATGGGTAGTGTATTTGTCTCACTGTACTGGCTCTCTTCCCTACCTGGAAGTAGCTGCAGTGAAACACAAACCGGTGGTTGCTAATAACCGTTAGAGTTGTTCATGTAGGGCGTTAAACCCCGAAGCCCAAAAACGACAACAAAAAATTCATGCAACGCCCATCTTCACTATCTTCTGCATCAAGAATGTTTTCTGTTATGCCACTTTCATCTGGAATTACAGATGTAATCAATTCAGTACAGCCATCAAGAAATTTGTCAATGTGGTTTCCTGGTGAAAAGTTTCATAATTATTTTTAATTTTAGACGTTTTGATAGAGGTGTCAATGAATGAAATACGAGATTACACCAATGTACAATGCAAATTTGGAAGATGTGAGTCTGTTTATTGGTGTAAATATGACATGGATGTTAAGTCAGATAATATCCGAAAACTTGAAAATTTCGTCGTCCTTGAGCGGTAATCCTCGCCTCCCGGATAGCGCCCGAGTATGCTAGTATTCTATTTAACTGTATTTCATTCATTGACATTGTGCGCCTTAGGGCAATTACGGGAATGAATTCTAAGCCTCCAGATTCGCTATATATGAATGCTGGTTGCTTCGACTAGTGAATCCTAGGATAGTTATATTCCAATTAATCGGAAACTTGAATTTTGGTCGTTCTGGGTGGTGCAGTGGTTAGCATACTCGGACGCCAGCCGAGAGACTTGGTTTCGATTTCTATTCAAGGTCGAAGAAATTTTCAAGTTTTCCGATATTACCTGACTTTTATTTTTTGATTAGAGGTTTAACGACCACCGTGAGCAACTCAATGTGCGTGCTATAAGCAGTCGCCCGTCCATAATTTAGGGTCACTGCTTCCAGGGAAGGGAGAGAGCCAGTGCCAAAAGACAAACACAACACCCATGCCTCACCGGGATTCGAACTCGGACCACTTCGGAAGAATGATCAGAGGCCATCGCTTAGACCACTGCGCCACCGAGGTGGCTATTATCTGACTTAACATCCATGTCTTATTTACACCAGTAAACGGATTCACACCTTCCAAATTTGTATTGATAGAGGTAGATCGTCCTGCTTAACCCTTTGTTTATTAGTTAATACACACAATTAACGTGGACTAGGAACATCAAACAGAAGTCATCGCTCTAGCATGTCCAGCGCGTAAGTGGAAGATGCTTCTGACTGATTACCTGCGAAAACATTTTTGTAGCAATGGTGACGAACCTAAGGAAGCAGAGAGAACAAGTTTGAGTCACTTGTTTGTACCCAGTGGCATGATATCCGTGTCAGAAGGATTCAAATTTTTCCATCATGTCTTGGGTCATTGAGCAAGAAATAAAAGACTAGAAGGTACCGCTTTACCAACTGGTTTATGGCCGATGAGATGTGAGAGGGAAAGGTATTGTTTGATCGTAGCTCTCCAAGACCCAGTCGTTATGTGCGCCTTTTTGTTCGGGGTGCGCAGAGAATTTTGGGCACCATTCGTTTGAGATACATCCGCCGCTTAAAGCGTTTTAAGTATACCCATGTCCATGAGCTGCATTACATAATTTGAATTTGGTGGACAAACAGCAATTTTAAATTGAACGAACCCTAGATATGAAGGTAAGCTAAACAATAGTATATCAGCATTAAAATGTTTCTAGCTTTTGCTCTCAACGCTCCGTTTCACTTGTTCAGCTACTCGTAAAAAGTATTGAAAGTTAGACATGACTTTCTTATATCTTTGTACACAACGCGAAGCTTTTGAGCTTTTGGAAGTTTCGGAAATACTGTGGATTTTGCGATTTTTCAAAAACATAGAATCTTCTATTTCAGTTTTCGTCATGTTCATACACACTGAAACTGAGTCTTTGAGATTTTTCAAAAAATACATTGTTTGTCTTTTAACCCAAACGTAGTATAAGGCATAATCTCATGAAAATAGATCGGATCATCTCGGCACCGAGTTCTTATTTGGAACCGTTCTTAAACCCCTCCCAAATACTGTTCAGCTATTCAACTGCAGATTTTGTACTTGCTGACAGGGTATCTTCTTTCTGAAACGATGAAGCCCTCTCTTACAAATTTTGAAGGTGTGAATCCGTTATATGGTGTAAATATGACATGGACGTAAACTCAGATAATATCCGAAAACTTAAAAATTTCGTCGTCCTGAAGTGGAAATCGAATCTGCGTCTCCCAGATAGCGTCTGAGTATGCTAATCACTACACCACCCAGCACGACCAAATTTTCGATTTTCCGATTAATTTTAATATAACCATCACAGGATTGGCTAGTCGAAGCAACCGGCATTCATGTTCAGCGAACCTGGAAGTTAAAAATTATATCCAGTGATTACCCGAAGAATCAGATAAATCGTAAATGGAATACGGGATTAAACCATACAATATAATCTAATTAATTGGAAACTTGAAATTTGGTCGTTCTGGGTGATGTAGTGGTTAGCACACTCGGGCGCTATCCGGGAGAAGAGGGTTCGATTTCCGCTCCAAGACGACGAATTTTTCAAGTTTTCGGTTATTATCTGACTTAACATTCAAGCCATATTTATACCATATAACGGATTCACATCTTCAAAATTTATATTCTATGGTGTAATCCCGTATATCATTCATTGATATTCTGGGCCCCCGAGCAATCACGGGAATGCATTCTAAACCTCCAGATTCGCTATATATGAATGCCGGTTGCTTCGACTAGCGAATCCTGTGATGGTTATATTCAAATGAGCTGGAAACTTGAAACTTGGTCGTACTGGGTGATGTAGTGGATAGCATACTCGGGCGGTATTCGGGTGACGCGGATTCAATTTCCGCTCCAGGAAGACGAAATTTTTAAATTTTCGGATATTATCTGGTTTAACATTCATGCCATATTTACAACATATAACGGATTCACATCTTCAAAATTTGTGTTTTATGGTGCAATCCCGTGTTCGATTCATGAAGCCTTCTCTGCCGCGCCGGTGGCACAGTGGTCTAAGCGATGGCTTCTGATCATTCGTCCAAGATGAGTCCGATTTCGAATACCGGTGAGGCATGTATGCTGTGTTTGTCCAACCGCGCTGGCTCTTTCTCTTTTCTGGAACCAGTGGCCCTAAATTAGGGACAGGCGACTGCTTATAGCCCATTGAGTTGCTCACGGTGTTCGTTAAATGTCGAATAGAAAAAATAAAAAGCCCTCTTTTGCTGCAAGTTGAATTTTCCTGTCCTAATTCTTTTGAAAATTTACCCTTTTGTACCTTTAGTCATGGGACTCTTCTCTGTGAACAACAACAGTGTTGATTAACGTCATCCAAGTCATATGTGCTTATTTTACAATGGGCAGTAATGTTGGATTCTTGTGCAGATAAAAACGTTGCTTTGCTTTTCCACGGATTTCAAACGGTTGATGTCGACAGGCAAAGTTTTTATCATCCCGTTCAAACCCTTGAAGAAACTCAACGTTTTGGACAGTGGATAGAGACACTCCTTTCTAAGGTCATTCTATTTATTGAAGGCGAAATTCTTCACTTATTTTCGTGGCCGACACAATGAAATTTCTTCTCAAATTGAGAGCATAGGAGCAGCAAGAAGGACAAAAGCGTCAAGAACTACTGCCTTTACCCCTCCCCAACTGCTGTTTTTCAAGCTTCAAAGGTACCAAAAGAGCATACGATCCCTAAAGTTTCCACGATGCCTTAAGAATTCTTGAAGACGATAGATATAACGTCGTTGCGTTTAAAAGTGTCACCGAGATGTACGTTCAGGTCCCCAATCCACAAAATTAGCCGATATAAGGGAAAATACAGATTATTGCTGGCCACAAGATTGGTTGAATAGTCTGTAGGTTTCTGATGAGACAACACTGGCCGGATGAAGTTACATCCGCTAATTTTGTGTAATAAACATCAGAACCGAAACTTGAGTTACTATTTTCTCAATCTAGTTGTTTTTCTAACGAGTTCTGTTGCATATACACTATATTGACAAAAGTCACAGGAAACCACTTCAAACGCTAATGAACGGATCCGATGCGTTGTTAAGATGCGCAGTACAGCTGCACACGGTATAAAAGCAATCCTTCAGCTGACCACGATCGTATCGCACCGTGAGATTGAGTGAAAATGGAGCGGCGGGAGAGAAATGACTCTGAGAAAGATTGTTGGGTGTTATATTAGTGGGTTGTCCGTAAGAGAAACCGAGAGGTGTTTAAACATACCGAAGTCAACTGTTTAGGATGTACTGAATAAGTGGAAGACACATGGTGTGCCTGAAGCAGCAGAACGTACCGGCAGACCAAGGAAAATCAATGAGAGCGGACGTCAAAGCCTCAGGGAAGTCTTTACAGCTAATCGACCGAGTACTGCACAAGACCTCATTAATGCTACTCGTCGTTTAGCCTGGTGTAAATATCATTTATCGTGGACCGTAGATAAAAGGAAACGGGTCATTTGGACTGATGAATCGAGATACACGATCCATCAGTCTAATGGCCGTGTGTGGGTATAGCTTCAGCCGAAAGAATGCTATTTATCACAGTGTACTGTTTCTACGATCAAGTTTGGAGATGACAGTGTACTCGTGTAGGTGTGGTTTTCGTTTTATGGTCCCTGTCCATTGGTTATGGTGGACAAACCTTTTAACCAGCAGGTATACCTCAATATTCCGGGCAGATGTACCCTACCAGTTCTGTGGCAATACTATGAAACCGATCCTTGTTGGTACAAGCAGGATAATGCAACGAGCCATAAAGCAAGGACTGTTAAGTCCTGGTGTGATGATAAGTCCGTACCGTGTGTTGACTGGCCAGCACAGAACCCTGATCTTAATCCCATAGGGCACCTATAGGATGAATTAGAGCGCCGCATTAGAAGTTTGGAACAGAGGCCTACTGCTAAGCAACAGTTATCCGCAGCATTATGTACTGAATGGAAGCGCATACCTATCGCTGAGTTCCAAAACCTTGTCGAGAGCATGTCTCGAAGGGTCAGTGCATGCATTAAGGCCAAAGGTGGACCGACACCGTACTAATGTATGTCAATAAATGCTATGTTGTGTTTCTCTTCTAGTTGTCCGGTGATTTTTGTGAATATAGTGAATGTAAAAGCTGCTTCTTCACTTACATTGGACATAAATTTACACGCAGTTCTGAAAATTTCTACCTTGCCTTGGAGGGCATAGGAATTAGCCATTCCCGTTTTTAAAAGACTTACTCTTGAAAGACTGTGATCCGGAGATCGACCAAGGCCCACAGCCAATTCTTGATGCGTCGTACAGTCTGTCTGAGTTGTTGTGAAGCATAATCTTTGTAATTTGGATGTGGAAAACGTGAAGCATATTTTGCAGGAAGAATGGTCCCAAACTGCATCAAAGTATGTGCTTGATCTGTATAATTCTAATCGAAGTTAAATTGCTTATGTTCTGGAAGCCCAAGGTGTGCGCACAACGTATAAATAAAAAGCTCCTCAAGTAATAAGTGTTTCCGTTGTTTTGATAACTCCGGGTTTAACTACTCTGGCGGAAAAAATCCCAACACCGAGAAAGGGTTGTGTTAGATAAACGACAGTTGGTAGGCGGTGAGAGTACATCTGTAAGATGACGTCTATGCAAATTTAGCGCTCGGCGCATACGTGTGGCGCTAGTAGCGCCACTCGAAACATGCAAAGCAGGTTTGCTGTAAATACGCGCTGTAACGTTCGTGAGCGTTAGTTATCGTTGAGATTCGACGTAGTGTGTTGATGTTAGTCAAGAATGCCTTTAAGAAGACAAAGAAGCCATTATCAACAGCTCACGGAGTTTGAACGAGGTCGTGTAATAGGGCTACGAGAAGGTGGATTTTCTTTCCGCAATATTGCAGAACGACTTCTCAGGAATGTAGCCACTGTGCATGATTGTTGGCAGCGGTGGTCAAGGGAAGGTACTGCCTCAAGAAGACCGGGTTCTGGCCGGGCACGTGGCACTACTGAGAGGGAAGACCGCCGTGTACGGCGTAGGGCTGTGGCGCATCGTACTGCGTCTACGGCAGCAATTCGAGCTGCAGTTGCCACCACAGTGACACAACGAACTGTTGCAAATCGGTTACTTGAAGGACAGCTCCGAGCCAGAAGCCCTGTAGCGTGCATTACACTGACTCCAAACTATTGTCGTTTGCGACGTCAGTGGTGTCAAGCTAGAGCTCATTGGAGGACGGAGTGGAGATCTGTTGTGTTTCCTGATGAAAGCCGGTTCTGCCTGGGTGCCAGTGATGGCCGTGTGTTGGTTAAAAGGAGGCCAGGTAAGCTCCTGCAACCAACCTGTTTGCGGCCGAGACACACTGGACCTGCACCTGGAGTTATGGTCTAGGGAGAAATTTCCTATGACAGCAGGAGCACTCTCATGGTTATCCCACGCACCCTGACGGCACACCTGTACGTCGGTCTGGTGATTCAACCTGTTGTGCTGCCATTCATGAACAGCATTGCAGAGGGTGTTTTCCAACAAAATAACGCTCGCCCGCATACCGCTGTTGTAACCCAACATGCTCTACAGAGTGTCGACATGTTGCCGTGGCCTGCTAGATCACCAGATCTTTCACCAATCGAGCACGTATGGGACATCATTGGACGACAACTTCAGCGTCACCTCCAACCAGCATTAACCGTCCCTGTATTGACCGACCAAGTGCAACAGGCATGGAAATCCATCCCACAAACTGACATCCAGCACCTGTACGACACAATGCATGAACGTTTACATGCTTGCTTTCAACATTCTGGCGGTTACACCGGTTATTAATGTACCAGCATTTCACATTTAAAATGGCTCTTACAATAAGCTGTGATCTTGAAACCTTAATCGATTAAATATGTTACCTATACAAATGTATTGCCGCCATTTCATTCCTCTACAACTATTTTTTCGTTGTGTTGGGATTTTTTTTTTCCGTCAGTGTATTTTGACAACTTCTGTATTTAACGATTAAAGCTAAAACGGGTGCTTAGTATGACACATTTACTATATCTACAAACAGGAACAAAATATTGGATAGATGTTAATGCAAAATAGTAATAACCGGTCCATTTGCGTTTCTTGAAAATTCTGCCATTGGTCAGCCTTTCCGGTCTTCGAAGTTTACTTGACAGTTATTAAAGCACAAATTTAGAAGAATTTGTGTTTCAGCTGGATGGAGTTGAGAGTATTAAACCTTTTTCACATTATAATTACGAGGTATAATAAGACGATGTGACACCCAACCGCGGAGAATTGTGGCTGGCTTGATAAAATAAGTCATTAGGACATAAAAGGTGAATATCTCTCCTCTCAATATACTGCTTTTTGCGACACACACATTCTTTAACTTTTTATCTCTCAGTAACGTTGCATTGCTAAAAGGTATCTAGAAAGCAGGTCTCTGATTTCTGACGTTAATATTTACGAAAATATCATAATATTCATTCAATATGCGAAAATACAGATTTGTTTTGATGAATAGCTTAAACCAAAATAATAATTTTAGCCACCTCAGAGTCTCATTGGCCAAAGGCATTCGTTTTGACTCTTCCTTCGAGCTAAACCGGGGTCGAGTCCCGAATAAGGCAGCACAGGTGGTGTATTTGTTTCATGGCACAAGATTTCTCCATTTCCTGGAACAAGTAGCCTCAAATCTGGGAAGGGAAACTGTTAATAGCGTTTCTAGTTGCATGTGGTGTTCGTTAGGTCTCTAAACAAAACAAAAAAAGAAAAGACGGTTTTTTACGCTTTCCAACCTTAGGTTGCTCCAGCTTTGTCCGTCCGAACGATAACTCACGTGAAAATGGTTCGATCTCGACGAAACCTTAGTATGTGGTAGGGGACCACATGGGGACGAACCCTATCGAAAATGGGCTAAACAAAGTCAAAGGTCAGGTCAAAGGAGCGGGATCCATTTAATTGCTCTTATGCGTCATAACTAGCGTAAATGGTTCGATTTCGATGGAATTTTTGTATGTGGTAAGGAACCACTTGGGAACGAACCCTGTTGAAAATAGGCGGAATGATGTCAATGGTCAGGACATAAAAGCGGGATCCATTTCATTTTTTTTATCATAACATGCGTAAATATGGTTCGATTTCGATGAAATTTTAGTATGTGGTAGGGAACCACCTAAGCACGCACCGTATTGAAAATTGGCGAAATGGGATCAAAGGTCAGGCAGGGCATAAGAGCGGGATTTATCCCATTGCCGTTATGTGTCATAACTAGCGTAAAAATGGTTCGATTTCCATGAAATTTTAGTATGTGGTAGGAAACCACCCGGGCACGAACCCTATTGAAAATGGGCAAAATGTGGTCAAAGGTCAGGGCATAAAAGCGGGATCCATTCCATTGCCTTTATGCGTCATAACATGCGTAAATATTATTCGATTTCAAAGAAATTTTAGTATATGGTAGGGAACCACCCGGGCACGAAACTTATTGAAAAAGGGCGAAATGGGGTCAAAGGTTAGGCAGGACATAACAACGGGATTTGTTCCGTTGCACTAATGCGTCATAACTTGCGTAAAAATGGTTCGATTTCGATGAAATTCAGTATTTGGTAAGGAAACACCTGAGGACAAACCCTGTTGAAAATGGGCGAAATGGGGTCAAAGGTCAGGGCATAAAATTGGAATCCATTCCATTGCTTTATGCGTCATAACATGTGTAAATATGGTTCGATTTCGATGAAATTTTAGTATGTGGTAGGGAGCCACTGGTGACGAACCCTGTTGAAAATGGGCAAAATGTGGTCAAAAGTCAGGGCATAAAAGCGGGATCCATTCCATTGCCTTTATGCATCATAACATGCGTAAATATGGTTCGATTTCAAAGAAATTTTAGTATGTGGTAGGGAACCACCTGGGCACGAAACGTATTGAAAAAGGGCGAAATATGGTCAAAGATCAGGCAGGACATAAGAGCGGGATTTGTTCCATTGCTCTTATGCGTCATAACTTGCGTAAAAATGGTTCGATTTCGATGAAATTTTAGTATGTGGTAGGGAACCACTGGGGACGAACCCTACTGAAAATGGGCGAAATGGGGTCAAAGGTCAGGACACTGGAGTGGGAACCATTCCATTGCCCTTGTGCATCATAACTTACCTAAAATGTTTTGATTGCGACAAAACGTTATCATGTTGTTTCTGAGGTATAGTAAACCGGTTCTGTTGAATATCAACGAAATGGGGTCAAAGATCATTGCAGAAATGCAAAATTTATTCCACAGCTATTATTCTCATAACTTGCGTAAAACTGCTTCTATTGCGGCAAAACTTTAGTATGTTATTCTTGAGGTATACTGAACCGGTTCTGTTGAATATCATCGAAATGGGGTCAAAGGTCATGACACAGGAGCGAGTTTTGTTCCACAGCCATTATCCTCATAACTTGAGTAATAATTTTTGGCATGTTGGAAAGCGTATCATAATCAATGCATTGCATGATTTTACTAATTTGTTATAATATTACAATGTGAAGACAACATTACATGGTTGTTTTTAAGACAGCATCATGGAGAAGTGCGTTTTTATGTAGACTAGAAAGATGCGCAACATAGCCTGCGAAGAGTAATAAACATATTGGTATCATCATTTACAGCATTTGCTTCATTCGTGTGTATTCAGGATTGGTACAGTAAATAAGATACAGTAAGGAACGTTTCGCTTTTATTTCAAGTATATTTTTTTATAATCTTTAAAACACCACTTGGGTACGATCTAATGCCAAACTGAAAAAAGTCACGAATTTGCGTGTTATTATGTCAAAGTGCTTAGCTAGAAACGGTCTATATCGTCCTCTGTCGTCCTCAGCGCGGACAGCAGCTAGACGGGCTAGGAGTGGCTCAGTAATGTGCTGGAAGGTGTTCACAGGTATGTGGAGCCATGCTGAGTGCAGTGCATCTGACAGCTGCTGGAAGATGCGTGGTGGAGGATCCGTAGAGCGAAAAACACGATCGAGGTGGTCCCACAGATCCTCAATTGGGTTTACGTCTTGAAAATTAAGGGACCAGGGAACTACTTTGAAGTCTTCACCGTACACTGCCAACCACTCTCGGACTTTTCTAGCTATGTGGCACGTCGCATTGTCGTTCTGGAAGATTCCATCTGCCCCAGGGAAGACAATGCGCATGTATGAGTGTATGTGGTCTGCAAGGATGGATTCATAACAAATAAGGTCCATAGTGCCTTCCGCAGGTATGAGTGGACCCAGGGCATTCCAAAAAATAATTTTCTAGACCATAGCGAGGCATCCAATAGCTTGTAATCTTCCAGCAATGGTTGAAGAATGTTTGTTCGCCGATGTTTCTCGCCTTATACGCCAAAGTCCATCCATTCGATGAAACAGAAAACGCGACTAATCGGAGACGGAAATCCTTTGCTAATCAGCGGAGAGGTCGAATTCTGATACTGCCGGGCAAATGTAAGGCTTTTCTGCCGATGCACCTTCGTTAGTATAGGTGCAGTGACCATCCGTCTGCATCGGAGCCCCATACACAGATGGATTCGCTTAAGTGTCGTTTTAGACACTTCCGGTAGCCCCTAATTCATTCGGCCAAGGAGTTTCTCCACCGTAGCGTGTCGATAGGCCCTCACGCACCTTTGCAGCCGGCGTTCACTTTTCATATCAATGGCACGTGGTGCTCCGCAGTTTATCGGTCGCTTATTTGCAATGATGCCATTTCTCCAATCACGATACACAGCAGCACGCGAACAATTCGTTCACAAATTGCGCTGTTTCAGAAATACTGCCACCTTTGGCCCGAAATCCGATAATCATCCCCTTTTTGCAAATCTGAGAAACTGCTCCTTTTTCCCATGAAAGCAACGAGTGATATGTTTTCAGAATGACTACAGCACATTTTATATACCCTCCAAGCCAACTCACGACAGGTGCATTCTTTAATTGGCTACGTGCTGTTGACGTCAAAAGTAGGAGATGGTCATAATAATGTGACTCGATTGTGTATATCGTTCAAGGATATTTAATGGGAAATGTTTTTCGCAGAAACCTTCTTCCTAGACATACACACACGCGCGCACGGTTTCATGACATCATGGAACTCAAAAAAGACTTATGTTTAAACTTATACTTTTTTCGAAAAATACTCTTTACAAAAACCTCATGTAGAAGCTTCCCTCGAAGGCTGAATAATTTTAGAGGCTGTTCTTATCCGAATCGCCCACGCACTCACTTCTATGTCTGTTCTCCTTAAAAACCGAAGAAATACGTGTTACAGTGGAGGAGAATAGTAATGATATCCAATCAATGATGTCTTAGACTAAATTCGTGGTATTTTATTGAGCGTTTTTGCGCATGATTTTATGAACTCTAAACATTTTACAATTAGTCCTTTAATTTCGAGATTTCATACCACTAAGTATTGTAAATATTGTGCTAGAGAGAACTAGGAAACATCTTCGTCAGTATTAAACACAACTGAAAACCATACGAAATCAGTTAAGCTAGCTTTTGCGTCTATATAAATTCGATGAACAAGGACATTTTCTTTAAAATAAGAACTACAAAGGTGCAAAAACATTTTTTCTTGTAAATGTACGTGAGTATTGTTACAGTGAGATTATATTGCGGAAATAATGGCCGGTTTTGGAAAAATATGATACGACGTACGGCGTTTACTTTTATTGTACCTACTTCAGCGTCCCGTCTTCAATGAAAAATAGTTAACTTTGTTTTCTCTTTGAAGTCGTATTACATCATTTAGTACAGCATAAATTCCTTGTTTTGGCTAAAATATTCCGTCTATCACTGTGAGGTTTCCCAATTCATCCCGCATCTTGGGCATTTGCTGTTTTGGTTTGTCATTAGATTGAGTCACCAATTGGCTGTCGCTGTGGTTGACTCATTATCGATGTTGTCTAAGGAGAAATATTTCCATCTCTTAGGATTCATTCTTGGTACCTATGATTCACCCCGCAAAATCATCTTTCCCTGCTTAGTTGTGCAGCTTTCGTAAGCGTGTTTGTGATGTTACTGGCTGTTGTCGGGTTCTAATGTTCTTTGACTTGTGACGGGTACCTCCAATTAAACTTTCCTTTTGAGTTTCTGTGTTCTCATTGGCATTTCTTTCAACTCTTTAACTTTTTACTTAAATAACGGTACATTACTTACCCCGACGGGTTTTCTAAATTGGCATTATTGTGTTAGAAGTAAAAATAAATGTAGCGACTAACTGCAGTAAGGAAGCGATGTTGGTATGTTAACGTAAAGACTAAATAAAATTGCATTATTCCCATCGCAAGAGGCACATATGTATTGCAAAAAGAAGCACAGTTGATATGTTAACAAGAAGTGTAGACTGATACATTATCCAAAGGGTTACTTGCTAACGATTTGCTAATAGTACAATAGCGTGCAAAAGCTAAGGACAAGACCGTTTTTCGAATGTAACGTCGTGCAGAAGTGCTCCACATCGACTCAAATCATACCATAAGCACCCCAAGATGTAAGAAATAAAACAAGTCAGAACAACCGTCCAAACAAGGAATCCAAAGGATACAGAGGAACTTTATTGAAAAGGTAGATTTGAGCACAACTCGACAGAAGACAGAAACGTCCATGTGACAGACGGCTGCCAAGAAAAATCCAGTCTTTAGTAGAGGATATGATCACCCCTGACTGCGTTGCAGGATTTACAACGTCTGTCCATGCTGAGGACGAGGTTGTCAGAGAGCTGTTGAGGTATCGCGGCCCATTTCTCTTGTAGCGCCAATCGCAGCTGCGCAATCGTTGCTGGCGCCTGGTGATATGCTGCCAAGCGTCTCCTGAGAAGGACCCACACGTGTTCGATTGGATTTACGTCCGGGGACCTTGCGGGCCAATCCATGCATTGAATATATTCACTCTCCAACAGCTCTGAGACAGGCACTGTACGATGCGGTGTAGCTTTGTCGTCCACGAAGAGGAACTCAGGACACACAGCACCTCTAAACAGACGCGCGTGGGGCAGGAGAACCTTGGTACAATAGTGGACACCAGTGGCTGAACCTCCTTGGAAGATGTGGAGGACATTACGACTACCAAGCATAATACAGTCCCAAACGAGAACCCCGCCACCTCAAAACCGGTTCCTTTCGATGATGTTGGAGGTGTGATTGCGTGTTCCGTGCTTTCTTTAGATGTGTATGCGTCCAGAATCGCTCGTCAGACTAAATCGGCTCTCATCCGTAAAGAGAACTCGCTCCCATTGCTGTTGTGTTCAGTTCTTTTGTTCCTGGCACCACAGAAACAGCCGTCTCCGATGAGCAGGCGTTAATGGCACACACCGTACTGGTTGTCGTGCAAATTGACCACCTTCGTGCATCCTCCTGACCACCGCAAAACGCGATAATGGACGTCCAGTTGTCTGTTGCATGTGCCTTGCGATTTCTCCCGCTGCCTGCCGTCTGTCTCTTCTCGCCTGTAGGACAACATACCGGTCGTCTGCGGCCGTGGTTGCTCGTGGTCGACTACTGCGAAACTCTCAGACAGCTGTTCCTGTCGTTTGAAATGCTCTCCAAGCTCGTGAAACGATGCTGTGAGCGATCTCGAACTCCTCGGGCCCACTAGTCACACTTCGACCTTCTTCCAACTTCCCAATGACGCGACATCGCGTAAAGTCATCCAGATGTCGTCTACTGGATCGCCTGTTGGACATATCACACAGTGGAAACAACTCGACGTTGTTCAAACTGATGTACACCGTGCAATAACTTTCACTGAATTGCTGAGCGAACACTGCTCGTGTGCTTTATACCCTTCCGACACTCCCCCCCCCATGTCATGTTATATATATGCGCATGCCCTACCGTACAGGACCCTAGTCTATCTCCTGAGTGATCTTTCGTTCCGTTCTGCCTGCTCGCTCCGCTGTTATGCTAATTTCTCCTCTTCGTCCTTAATTTTTACACACCAGAGTAGTTTCTTTCGAGCTAACGTAAAGTAATGAGCATTGTCTGAGATTAAGATTTGTTAACGAACAGAGTATTTTGGATTAAGCGATTTGACGTTATAATTTGATTTGAAGCATACAAGTGTTGTCTAGCAAGTGTTCTCAACTTATGTTGAAGTGCTATAAGAGCCCATAAAAGAAGTGGATTTACAGAAAGTCAATTTTGATCAATTCTGCCATCTTAGCAATTAGGATATTTTTACAAATACCACCACCAATAATATTATTATTAGTGCTTAAGCAAAACTGACATTTACACTAGACCTTCTTATAGCTCACAGTTAAAGCTAAAGCTTTATACCTAACATGAAAGAAGCTACTGAAATCTTGATAAGTAACGAAATATCTTCATTCCTTCATAATTGGTTTTATTGGAGTGACTTTTCCAATTTCGTCTGTTCACTTGGGTTTTGCTACTGTTTAATCTTGTTGAAGTGGATATTGAATGATTCCGAGAGCAGTAGGGCCTCGCGTTGCATTTCGTTATGCTCGAGAATTTCTGTGGCTTCCTCACGTGTCTTCTAAAAAAGATTTTTTGCTCTTGAGAATTTTCTATACGAAAAGAGGATTTCAGGTATCGTTTGCTCTGTCAGTTGTCATTTTTGAATATTGCTTTTCAGTCGAAGATACTGGGATATTTACTGCTTCGGCCTTGGTTGCGTAGGACCCTCATCTACATGCCTAGTTTCTCAAAGCTCTTTGCTGAGTACATTAGTTACATTTCTGTAAGGTTTATTACGTTGATGTAAGTATATTTACTTCAACTTACAACCGTTTTCAAAATTTCATAGTTCCTACATCTTTTTGATCCGGTATTTTATTTGCTCTACGGTCATTACTTATTCAACTGTGTGTTGCTTGTCTTCCTCTTTGAGAGATAGCACAATATTTCCTGAACATGCACCCCTAAACCTCTTCTACTTCATCCATTGTAGGAAATGCTATATTACAAAACAGTACACCACCTGTTGATGGAGCTTCATGTATTAATCTATGAATAAAATTTATTAAAATTTGGTCGTTTCCAATATTTCTAAGATTATTTGTCGAACAAGGATCTAGATAACCTAATGGCGAGATGTTAATTCCAAAAACACGAGGCCTCTTTCCATTTCCATATTTCACAATTAAATGTAAATACCATCTTTCAGGAATATATAGTTGAATATATTTTAAATGTATTGATATTCATAACCATACGATATTACCTTTTCTACGACAAATTTCTGCTTTGGTTCTGCGTTTATTCAGCGGGCGGAGTCGAAAAGCAGAAACGACGTTTTCGTTTGCTTTAGAAAATTCTGTTAAAAAGAATAGTTCTTGCTAGATTTTTCTGAAATAATACTAGTAATTGTACAAAAAGTATTTTATAAAATAACGCGTTGAAGGTAGAGATAAATGAATTTAACACCTAGTTTTATTCAAAAAGTCCAACATGTCCTGTGCACTATTTGCATTGCCATACTTAGTTCAGGTGGTCACTTTTGTTGTTAACAGCGTTTTGGAGCGAATTTGAACATGCTCTTAAGAGCCAAAGTATTATGACCACCTGCCAAATATGATGCTGTTCCTCTACGTGCCACAGATACAGCTCTTACAAGGAGAAGCAAAGAAGCTAGAAGATTACTAAAGGTGTCTTGTGACATCTAGCACCACACGTTATCAGCAGATCCTTTGACCTTTGTAAGTTACCTGGTTGAACTCCCACAGAACGGATTTGCTGTTCCAACACAAATCGCAAACGCTCTATTGGATTGATGTGTGGGGAATTCGGAGGCTACAACGACACCTGAAAATCATCCTCTTTTTCCGCGAACCGTTACAGAAAAGTCCGGGCTGTCTGGTAGTGCGCATTAGCTTGCTAGAAGAAGATATTACTATAGAGAAATATTGTAGCCATGAAAAAAGTACCTGCTTTGTAATGATGTTTAAGTAGGTGATAGGCATCATAGTTTTCTGCACATGAATGGCTTGACTCAGGGTTTCGCAGCAGAACATTGCCCAAAGCATTACACTTTCTCCACCGGCTTATGTTTCTCCAAAGGTGGATACTAGTGCCAACACTGCCCCAAATAAATTGCACATACGTACCCGCCTGTCCACATAGTACAGCAGGAAATGTGATTTACTGGACCAGGTAGCACTCTTATAATCAACGACGCCAGCGTCTCCGCAATACGTGTTAACAACGATGAAATGGCGGCCTAGCCCCCTTACCCGCAAAGTTTGCTGCACTGTGTGTGAAAACACAGGCTTTTCCACACCTGGCATCGAATCTGGGTCCCCTCACTCCGGAGTAAGTTGCTCTCCCAACTGAGCTACGCGGACATGTGCTCTCATTGCTATCTGATTTTATCTCATGTGCGTACTGCGTTTCAGGCCCCTGGCACGTCACATGTGAGTTGTGACATATTACTCCCTTCACCATCCTTAAAATTACGTTGGAGTTGCACAGCAATACTTCTTGTGTTTTCTCGAGCCATACGTGAGAGCGGCCCACACCTACCTGCCGGTACTTAATTGCTCGCCTCGGACCACTTTTTGAAGCTACTATACGTGAGAGCGGCCCACACCTGCCTGCCGGTTCTTAGGTGCTCTCCTCGGACCACTTTTTGAAGCTACTAATCACGGCACCTTTTCCATCAGAAGAAGAAGAAGAATAACACTGATAAAGAAAGCTCAGTATTTGGTATTATTTATCCTTCTTTGTGACTTCAACACGAGCCGTCGGTTACCTACAGTTCTTTCAATTTAAAAAAAGACTCGTTGGGCATAATGGTTTGGCCCTACAGTGTAGGAATAATTGATATTGTTCACAAGTTCAGCTAGTTTCAATGCAGAAGTATTTTGCCATTTCAACCTCTCAAGTTCTAGCATTCCCCAGAAACTTGCGCAGTTAATTAAAGTGATCTCTTGAGCATATTTAATTGTACATCCGTATACGTGGGCCATAACGAAAGTTCTGAACATGTTAATCTGAAACGAAAGCGGAAGATGCAATCGGGAAAATGACTACGTCATGTCAAGGTCAAACTCTCAGCAACGCAGTGGTGTCAGAACGATGCGCTATCATTTGCTGTGCGCACGGGAGGAGGGGTGTTGCAAATCGATGAGTGAAGCTCCTTAGGTCGAGTAACAGCATTAGACCTGCGCTCGTACGTGAAAATAGAAACTCTGTGTGAAAAAACTCCGACATAGATCCACACTGCCTTTGCAAGAAGTTTGTGGGAAAGGAACTCTTGATCGAAAAACCATTTCTTTCTGAGGACAAAGCTGAGACCGAAAATTCTCCAAAATCACCCCAATTTGTTGAAAGCGGAAGCGATCTTGCTGCATCGTGTCATGGTGCAGCTTCTGTACAGGGGCTTTTGTCGAAATATGGCTGGGAAACTTTATCCAACCCTACATACAGCCCTGATCTCAGTCCACCCGACTTTGATCTTTTCCCAAAGTTAAAAAATCGGATCCGTGGCATCCGCTACGAACCGCTGGACGAACTGTCATTGGACGTAACCCGAGTAATACGACAGCTGAACAAAGATGGCGTACTGCGGGGCATCCTGGGCCTACTTCACCGCTGGCAAGCTGTCATTAACAGCGGAGGCGGGTACATTGAACGGCAATGATGTAAACCTTTTCCGATACTTCGGACTTTTCTCAAAAATGGATACAGTGCAGAATTTTCTTTTTTTATGACTCATGTAACTAGAGAGAGAGTTTGAGTGCTGCGAGCTTTTTGCGTAGCTTGAAAATTACGTCCACGGCACGGCAGACATGTTCCTGTTTATAGAAGAGATCTTTAGAATAAGTAAAACATCAAGTGGATTCCTATTCTCCCAGGATTGGAATTCGTGTGAAATTTAATTGGAAAACAAACAAATGACATATAGCTGGTTTAAATTCAACTTTGAACACTTAAAAATGTTCATTGCTACTCTTCTCTGCGATCGAGATATTTTCAAAGACCATGTTGTTGGAATTAACAACTTTAATAACTTTCGTGTGTTAGAAACGGAATGACTGTTACTTCCGTAAAAGGATGTTAATATTGATTAAGTCTTCTCAAACACAATGCAACTTTAATATTCTCCAAGCAGCTTTTATATTAAGAGAGCTATGGTTTGCGTATTTTGTATCAGTTTAGAGAATATTGGTCCCCTGGCCCTTCAGTATTGGCATGTTTATAAAATACTACGATATCCATGCATATGCATAATGCCTACAATATTTCTCCGCGCTTCACTTGTCGACTTCGCGTCGGCCTATAACAATTCGTTCCTCGAGTTTGCAGCCAAGCGTAAGACATAAAATGCGGTTCGCTATCTCTTATTTTTGGCGTCGTGAATCGCAATGTAGCAAAGCACCCTGGAGACAGAAAAGTAATTTGAGCGGAATAACGAAGGAAATTTCAAGAAAATGCGTTTCTCCTTCTCAGAGTCGTCCTCTGTATGATAACGACCTTTGAGAATTATTTTATCCCCCTGCTCGCCGTTGGAGGCCGTTTAATTAAGCAGTTAATATACACGGAGAATGCACAAGTCACGAAGTACATCGGCGAAATTAACTTAACAAATTGTCGCGGAATAAATGAATGGCTCATTTTCTTAGAGGCATATTTCTTCGAAAGGGCCATCTTGGGCACCAAAACTACAGGTGTACGACCGCGAGAGGCCCTCGTAAATTGAGCTAACTGATTCGTAATTAGGGTAGCACAAAAATATATCCACGAATAAAAAAACAGGTTAATGATGTGGCAATATTCATTTTCTAATAAAGTGTGTCTCGAGACAATTAAATAGTACGTGAAAGCATAGTTGACGTGAACTCGGAATAATGACGTCAAAAAGAAAATGGTGGCTTACCTGCATTGCCTGAAGACATCTCTAACATTAAAACACGAGTTGTTCTTATAAAACTATATTTCTGCACTATTTTCTTTCATAGCAGTGAAACATTGCGATGACTAATATCTTTCATATTCTTGAAATGATAGGACAGCAGGATTATTTGAAATACAGTAAAACTCCGATATGACGACAGCTGACAAAAATCGGAAAAATTGTCGTTATAACAGACTTCTCGTTATAGCCTGGTCATACAAATACTACGTACATGTACGTATTACTATGCATACTATATGCCACATAAAAACGACAGTACTACATAATTAAAAAAAGTGGAGAAAACAATACATATCCCTGGCTGATGTTTGTTTTTAATTCAGATTGGTAGTTTTACAAAAAATAAGAATCGAGAGTGTTTTGTTTCTTCTTTGGCATTGATGATTGTAACACGTAACTCTCGACTTGACGGAAACTTGCCGTTTCTTCAATAGGTGCATTTGACGCACTATAAAATTGTCCGATTGTGTTTGAATCTTGCATGAGTTCTGATTGAGATTGTACGATTTCATTTCTATCCTGTTGATCATCTTGATATTCTTTTGAGCTTCCTTTCTCTGATTCTATGGTTTCTGTATCAGACATGTCATTCCAGGGTACTACTACATCTGCGTCAGCATTGACATAGTCTTAAAAGCTAAATGCCAATCCCATCTTTTTGACAACGATGTGACACACATCTGCTTCTTGTTCTACAGGTTTGTCTGCAAAGATTTTCTTATTCAAATCATCTTTGGCAATGAAGCCAGCATGTTTAAAATCTGCTTCAGTGTGCTTTCCTGCCAGTTCGTTCCATGCCACCTCAAGAGCTTTAATAGTCTCAAGGACGTTCCATTTCACTATTTTATCATCTGATGATTCCCGCCTGATAGCGTCATTTACCAGAATGTTCCGATATTTTTGCTTTATCAGTTTCATAACATTTTCAGCAAGAGGCTGAAGTACATTAGTGCAGCTAGGTTGTAATAATGTCAGTTCGATGTTATCCAATGGAACATCTGTGGAACTTGGGTGTTCAAGACGATTATCGAATAATAGTGCTGTTGTTCTGTATTCAATTACAACTTAAACGTAGAAATGATTCATCCAAAGGCACTGTCATCCACGCCATCTTATTATCTTTGTATGTGAACGGTGGCAAAGCACCACGAAAGCATCGCGGCCTTTGTGACTTTCCAATCAATAATGGCTTTATGTTATGACTACCATCCATACTGGTGCAAAGTTAAATGTTTTTGCTGTGTTTTCCTTCTTTACGTGTATCGCCTTTTACCACTAAAGTCCTGTCAGGCCACAAGTTGTAAAACGACGAGCTTCGTCTGCATTGTAAATGTCTTTTGCATTGTATCGAGCTACATGTAGAATGTGTGAAAGAATAGGGGAACTAGTCCAGAACCGCTCGTGTGCTAACAGAAGCTGATTCTCCAAATATTTTTTGCATAGAAATTCCTTTTCTAGTTTCAAATCGGTTTAGCCAACCGTACGAACAACTAAAATTCTCGAACTTCATTTAAACGCTTAATTAGCTTTTATCATCGGTACCACCAACAGGAATGTTTTTGGCTCGATTATGGCAAAACCACATAAACAAAGCTTCCTGGAGTTCCTTATGTTCACAATTGTGCAGCTTCATAGATTTCGCCGGTACGTTATTCAGCTAAGCCGCCTCCTTCATCTGTTCTTAGTTCTTTAAAATTGTAAACAGCGTTGATGACGCAACACCAAATTTTCTTAGGCTTTCACTTTTCTTCTTCAAATTTTTCTCGCATTCATATAATAATTTTTACTTTTTTCCCCAAAGCCAACTTTTCCTTTTTTTCTCCATTTAGAGAAAGAAAACACAAGACGTATAAGAGTAAACAAATGTTTCGACTTCCCACCGTTGTGGACACGAGTGGAAGAAAGCGGGGGCGGACAGCGTCCAAGCAGACAAACCACTGATGACTCATCTCATCAAAATGTTCCGACTTCCCACCTTTGTGCAGAGGGGCGAAAGAAAGCGTGGTGGGGCATCCGATTTCCCAAGCAGACTATCCACGGGTGATTCATATCTGTATCCAGCTGCGCGCGTTTATCTCCCTACAACTTCCAGGAATTTCAGGAAAAGAATTTGTTCCTTTGAAAGGAGAAAGATTTGCCATGAAAGCTTCTCGTTGTAGTGGAAGCTCATTAAATTTGCAACTCGTAAATCAAGAAGATTTTTCCTATCTTTAACATTAACAAATTGACGGTGTATTTTGAATCTCTTGTAACAGCGCGATTCTAGCTATAAGCTGTACTCGTTATATCGGACTTTTACTGCACGTCCCTAGTAGAATCTCTTAAAATAAGACATTACTTGCCTCGTCAAGAAAAGACACATGCCAACGACTTGTGTGACTCGTCATGATAAATATTCTATTGTTCGTGTAAAATGCAGCACCAAGAAAGGATCGCGCCTTTCAAATGAAATTTATATCGCAGATTCTTTATGTCACAGGAGGTAACTGATTACACTTGCAGTGCTTAACACGTTTCTTTTGTTTCAAAACTCAGTATCGGGTTAAGCCAGCTCTAGGAAAAATAACAGTCTCTATACAGCGTGGCATTGAATGGAAGAGATTTTAGATATCGTACTGGGAAATCTCCTGCCAGGCTGCTCCTATGCAAGACCAGAGTTGATTTGTTGTGACTGGCGGAGCCGCTTGACCGAACAGTTGCTTAGGTACCATGTCCCTGAAATGTTCGATCGGGTATATATCCGGTGAATGTGCAGGCTGGGGAAGAAGCAATGCATGGAAGATGTTTTGGACATTCCGGGCCACATGTGACCGAGCACTCTTCTGGTGGAGTATAGCGACAAAAAGACTCTGAATGAAGGGTATCACCTCAGCCCCTAAGACATCCATGATGTATTGCTGGCTGTTGAGGGTACCCTCAATTCATATCAACCGAGATCGCGAATTGTAACCAACGGCGCCCTAAATCATGACGCTACACATTTGGACGGCATGACACTGCAAGGTGCAATTCACCACGATGTCTTCGAACATGTATGTGACAACCATGATGCATTAAGTTGAATCGTGACTTGTCAGAAAACACGATCTCTTGCAACTTAGCTAGCCAATGTCTGTGTTCGAGACCCCATTGTAGCTTGGGGCGTCTGTGGTTGAGGGTCAAAGGAATACGCAGCAATTGGCTGATAGGGACTAATGCTCTGCTAAGCATACGACTTCATACTATGTTGGGGGAGAAATCCTGACCTGTGACAGTGTTCTTAATGCTGGGCTAACACCGGAGATGCTGCTGTGCGGTTGGTCACTGCCATGCGATAGAGATGCCTATTATTCCATTCAGTCGTGCAGTTTTGCGATTTATCACCCGGATTTCTGTGATTCCGAGCCACATTATTCCACTGACGCCCCGTTCGCATCACTGTGATATCGTATCGTCCCGTACGCATGACAATTTCGCGACAGGAAGATCCAGCTTCTCTCATCCCAACAATCCTTTCTCGCTCGAAGTTCGTCAGTTGCTTACAATGTTGAACGTATTCTGCAAGTGTGAAATTTTCAAGCCAGTAGCTTTTAAGGTGATGCAATTTTCACAAACAGTAAGATATAACACGAAGGTGTGTTAATGACACCAGAAGGATTAGTGGGTTTTGAATGTAAATCATTTCATATAATATTTTAGAATTTGCGAATGAGTGCAAAATATTTTAAGTGAGAGGCGCATATCTCTAATTTAACCTTCCTTTTGAGTTTCTGAATTATTATAAACATTTTGTTTCTTCTCGTTAAATATTTTCTAAATTTAACATTACAAGGTTTCTTCCTATGAATTGATGATGACAATCTTGGCATCTGGTCAAAGAGCAAGCAACGTAGGTAAAGATTTCTGAGATAAGAGCTCGGTGTGTAACGTTAGTTGAGCGATTCATGCATGTGCGACGAGGAGATAATGAACCAATCATGTAAGAAGATTAGAAATCAGATTGATTTCTATGCCTAATATTGATATGAGAGGTTCATCATATACTGAAGCAAATTAGCATACTGTCAAAGACTTGAAGACTTGTGTATTGCAGACTTGTATATTGTAGTTGTTGGACATACTCGATTAACTAAAAAAAAAGTGGTTTGAATATTCGTAAGTAGACTTAAGTTTACATTTAACCTTGACGCGATATTTATGCTAAATATTTTCACAAACGATCGATATTTATGCGGGTGACAAATGAAGCTAGTTCACTAATTCTACAATCGGCGCTAAGCTTTAAGTGAAGTTAGTAGTTTACTTAAAAGTGAAATTCTGCAACCCGTTAATCAACCTGTATTTTACATGTTGTGAAGTGCCTGCCCCGCACAACGCACATGAGATAAAGGCAGAGAGCAATGAGAGCACATGTCCGCTTAGCTCAGTTGGGAGAGCGACTAACTCCGGAGTGAGGGTCCCGGAATCGATGCGCGGGCGTGGATAAAACGGTGTTTTCCATTTGGGGTAAAAACTTCCAGGATGTTACAGCTGTTAAGTTTCTCGCAATGATGTGATGTTCTTTCCACACGGCGGGACAGGAAAAATGAGAATCCCTTCTTCAGTGCTTCGAAAAAATAAATCAGTGTGATGTTACGTTTCTCACACCAAATTGTCTGGGATTTCTCAAATGGACGTTCTTTAACGGATGACTGCCTACAGCGACACATGGTCTCGGCTGACCTGTTGGCCATCCCCCAGCACTCTTTCGAGGGGGGGAGGGAGGGGATGCGACGTGCCTGCCGCTCATGACGCACATGAGATAAAGGCAGATAACAATGCGAGCACATGTCCGCGTATCTCAGTTGGGAGACCGTCTTACTCCGGAGTGAGCTGACCCGAGTTCGATTCCCGGCGTGGACAAAACTGTGTTTTCACAATGTATTTCTTAACAGGGCGTGAAACATTTCCAGAAAGGTGCCCTTCAATTTCCTGTATATAAACCAGAAGTACGTACAACAGCAAAGAATTATTTAATTGGAAGGCAACTCTGAAAATCAAACACTAGCGTCGTCACAGATTTATCGAAAAAAGTTTCTCTTTCAGAAATTTCTACCTCTTCCCATTTTCTTCAATGTCATAATAAAAAATTCAGGTAGTTGCTTTCGATGCACGACCATTTTATAAACTATCATACATAAAACATTAAAACCCACTGGCGGAATTGTAAGCATTTATTGTATAAGGTCAAAAAGTTACAGTGGTGGCTATAATTGTGGAAAACGTTTGGAAATAGTGTATTTTTGAGGTTTGAGGGCTCATAACACCACTTTTTTTTTGGCGTAATACCATAAAATTATATATCAATGGAAAGATAATTTCATCAAAAATGTAATGCAATAACTTTTATGAAGGATTTTGTATTAGAACAGCAGGTATAAAGAAGAAAAGCGAAACACATAGAAAAAATGAGATATATAAAAATTCTCACCATGTCAGTTAATATTTAGTTGGATAATCATTAACATTAATTACGGCATTACAACGCCTTCCCATGAAGTGAACCAAGTTATGTAGTTCTGCAGCTGTTATAATGTGAAACCAAGATTGAATTATTGCTTCTAATAATTGGATTTTATTGTTGGGTTGCTTCTGACTAACAAGAGTCTGTAGTCGGCTCCATAGATTTTCGATGGGGTTACATTCCAGCAGTGGAATATGAATACCTTGGAACCACTTTATGCACACAGCAACAACATGAAAGGGAGCTGAATCCTGTTGAAATATAAATGATTCATTATCTTGGAAAAGATCACGTGCGAAAGGCTTCAGTTTGGGCCCAAGTATTTAATTAATGTATTTCTGGCCATTTATATTCCCATTAATCACGCAAATTATGCCCACACCTTTTGATGTCATACAACCCCAGATCATAACAATAACTAGGTGTTTCACGGTGCATGTAATGCAATCAAGATGCAAATCTTTGCAGATTCTTCCTCTTACGTATTTTATGTCATCACTACCAAAAAGATAGAATTTGGTATCATCACTCCAAATGACACTGTCCCATTGTTCCGCTGTCCAGTTAACATGGGTTTTAGCCCAGTTTAATCCTTTCAATCTTTGTTTGAGAGATAAAAATGATATTTTTCGTGGAATTCTAGCTTTTAGACCAAATTCTTGTAGTCTGCGCCAAACAGTCCATGCACTCAACTTCACATAGCATTGCGCCATTTCATCATGTATACACCCAGACGATTTTCTTCTGTCACCTAGGCACAGTCTCTTAATTCTTCTATCATCATTTGCTATTGGGCACCTTTTCCTGCCTTTACCAGTCTGGTTTTGTAGTGACTGAGTCTCTTTACACCTCTTCAAAAATTTAGGAATGTCACCTTTGGTTACGTTTCCAACAATTGTTTTTCTAATTTCTTCATAACTGAAGCCTTGTTTCCTTAATAGTACTATTTTACTTCGCTTTCTGGGTGACCAGTCAACTCTTTAAGCCAGTTCTTTAATTTTATTACGTTTAACAAGCTCACTAAATGAAAACACACACACACACACACACACACACACAACCCAACTAACTTGATAACAATAACATAACACATTGACAAATGTCCTCCTCTCAGCTCCAATACATGGCATCAATAGCTGAATCCTACTGTGACCTGATTGGCTGATTGCCCAAACAAGATGACACCTGATTGACTCTCTAAACCCTCATGCTCATTGGATACATTCAAATGAAGGAAAGCTACTTCATATCAACCTAAGCAAGTTGTGTTTCCTTTTTCTGATTATTTGGCTATAACGTTTCATAGAATACAGATAATTGAACAAACGTTGTTGCATTACACTCTGGATGAAAGTAGCTTTCCATTGATATATAATTTTGTGGCATTACCACAAAAAAGGTGATGTTATGAGATATCAAATCTCAAAAATACACTTTTTCCAAAAGGTTTCCACAATTTTGGCCACTACTGCAGAAGCAGAACCATAAGAACTTTCCATGGTTTACAATCTTAGGTTTTACCCTCGTCTTGTTGAAATTTGATCTTGCGGTTTGCTGTGCTATAAGATTACTCAACAATATTTAATTTCACTTTTGCACAAAATTACTTCATTACTCTTTTCATAAACGAAACAATATCTTATTTCTGCACTGCGTAAAATACGAGACGCACCAGTGGCCGAGTGGTACAAAGCGTTTGCATTCAACCATTCCTCCGAGATGGGTCTGGAGTCGAATCCCGAGTGAGACGTGAATAATGGTCTGGCTTTACGACGGTAGATATCTCCCTTTCCTGAAACCAGCGGCCCTAAACTGTGTCGAGTATTTCCCATAGCTCACTGAGCTGTTCATGGTTGCAGTTAAGTCAATAAAAACAAACCGTGCAAAAAACTACCAGAATCTGACGATAAACGTGATAGAAACGATAGCATCAAAAGGCTACGCCAACATATTTGGTTACTTCTGTAGCCTTACGAGTATTCTTACGCAGCAGTTGCTGTTGGATTTACAGTCGAACCCGGATATAACGAATTATTGCGTATTTCGAACTTTCGAAAATCACAGTAAAACAGCCTGAAAATAATATATAACGCATGTTCCTATATCGAACGAGTTGAAGCAGCCTTACTGCATATATATCGAATTTTTGAAATAAAACTCATCGCAAATTTTTCGGAAACAAATCTTGTGCAGCAAGATTTCTCCGTGTAAATGGGAATTCCCTTTGACGAATACCTGACGCTTCCAACGTTCCCAAACTGGGCGCATTCTTTTCGTTTATTGTTCATCAGACCTTCTCTTTTACGAACTTTTTAACACGACACCCTCACCCCCTTCTACGTATCTCCTCCGAGGCAAAAAAAGAAAGAAGAGCGAATTTGTCATCTTCGGGCTGGGTTGAAAACAGAGAAAGCTGCTTAGGGTGGAGAAGGGTGGCAGAACCTGGTAAGAGGAGGGGGGAGGACAATCGCTGTCCTGACGGAGATTTTGCGAGTAGAGGGGAGTTGACTGTCTAAAGAAAGAAACAGTACACCAACGTACGTACCTACCTTCTGCCTGTGAAATGGTTGACCGAGACGGCGCCAGTAGGGAGAGGAGGATTGCACTGCCAGGAATGTGTATTCTGGCATTCTCGTCCGCAGACGTCAGAACATCTCGTTTCGTTCTACCGAGGGCACACAATGGCCACCAAGCACTAGCACAATCATCTGTTTGCGTAGAAATTGGAAATTTTCCGCAGAGTTTAAATGCAGAAAAAAAGTCAGTTGTTGCGGAATAATTTAAAATTCCCTGAGGTATTCACCTACTGTGTACACCAGAACACCACTGAGAGTGGTAGGGTGGTAATACCCGTACATTCAATTATCGTGTATAACGAACTATCGAATTCTCCCATTTGAACTCGACAGAGACGGGTTCAATTGTATTCACATTTTCGATCGCGGCTCTCAGTGTCTTATCATGCGCCATAAAGGGTTACAAAAAATTTTAACTGGGAGATTTTGACAATGTTTCTTGAAACACTGTTTTGAATTTTACATACACCCGCGATTTACAATTTTAAATTTAATCTTGCTTTTTATAGTGTTAAACGTCAAAAGTGTTACCTGTGCTCTTACGCCGCAGATGACGGAAGCGGCGTACGAGCACAGGTTTCAGCATATTCACGTAATTCACGTTTCAGCCAATTTTAACTCATGATCACCTGAAAATCGCTCCTTCCTACCATGATGTACAGACCACTCTCACACGAGTAGCAACGACTGTAGCTCAACCGATTATGACGTGTATGTGGCGTCTGGGTTACCGTTCCACTCGTACGATTAGCGCAGCCAGCATGTTGGTCTGCAAACACTGTAAGCGAGTTTGCGCCTCAGAAAAACGACCATTATTTTCCGAATGACGTGACATAAATGTTTCAAGTGTTTTTAATTTTCTGTATCCACACTCAATAAAGACTGTAGGTTTCATACAAGTTCGCTGGCACAAGTATAGGTTTTATAACAATCCAAAAAAAAAGCTGCACCCAGAAGGACGTGTCGGATAGCAATGCTATTCGGGAGGAAGGTCAAGGTTACCAGGAACAATAAATGATTAAACATTGATACTGATATGGGCAATATATATTGAGCTACATGCCAATAAGTTGTGTCTCTCAGTATGGCGTCCGGCAGCCATGTTTATACACACAGCATGCCAGCCATCTCTGCATGGAGTAATACAGGTTCCTAACGATGCCGTGAGATAAGCCATCTCTAGGGGCTTGAGTTTTCTCACGCACAGTTCCTGCAGATTGTGCGGTAGGAGTGGAGTGTGCCTAGCGCGTTCAATAGCATCCCTAATATTTTCAATCGGCGATAGGTCTGGCGATGTGGCTGGCCATGGCAGAGTGTCAGTGCGTTGAAGGCAAGCTCCCGAGACAGCAGCCGTATGCGGACGAGCAATGTCCTGTTAGAAAATCGCACCGAAGTGAGCGTTCAGAAAAGGTAGAGCCATTGGTTGAAGGATTATTAACGTAACGTTGAACTGTGAAAGGCCCTGTAATGAACACCAAAGGTGATCTGGCATGGTAGGCAGTTGCATCCTACCCCATAACACCTGGCCGTCTGGACGTGTGACGCTCGACAATAAACAGTTCATCTTGGCGCTGACCACGGTGTCTCCACACACGTGTCCGGTGGATGTCTCCTCCAAGACAAAATCGGGACTCGTCACTGAAAATCACTCGCAACCATTCTCGGTGGCTCCATGACAGTCTGGCACAACACCATTGCAGTCTTTGGCGACAATGCAATTTTGTTAAGGTAAGTCGTCGTAACGGTCTGCTTGCGTGTAGTACTACGTCGTGCAGACATATGTCAATGGTGCTTGCACCAATCGGAAGATACATGGAGGGCACCACTGCTCGCTGAATATACGCAATCGTGGCTGTTGTGTCACTCCGCGCATGCCGGACATCCCGGCGGTCTTCTTTCTCGGTGGTTCGTCTAGATCTCTCAGACCCTTCCTGTCGAGGCTGCGTGCCTACTTCTATCCACTGCCGCCAACAGCGTGCTATGGTGATATCAGCATGACCGGTATACGCGCAATACTGAGATAAGACCATCCCGCTTTCTGGATCCCGACGATGTGGCCCCTCTCGAACTCCTCCAACTGCTCGAATTGCTTTCGAACTTTTTCTGAGCCACACTTTACTTAAAAAGATGCAACTAACACAACAGCACGAGTCGGAATGGCAAGCACGTGCAACGGGACGTCCTTACACAGCCTGTCAGGCACAGCGCTACGACCCCTCCTTGTTTGCTTCATATGCGCGGCCGTTTGCATGTATCACGATGTCAAACCTACCCACCAATTTTCATTCTTGTCGGTTGCTTCCTTCTGTGAGCAACTATGTTTTTGAAGTAGAGTGTATTATCATTTCATATACACAATTGACGTGGACTAGGAACATCAAACATAAATCATCGCTCTTTCCACGTTTATAAGTGAATCACGTAAAAATTCTCATCAATCGCCACCGGGTATCAAACCCAGGGTCTTCCAGTTACGCGTCGGACATGTTACCGCTGCATCACAGCGGCCATGGATTCTCTAGACTCACATACATGTTATTTTAAAACTATTTCTCTTTATTACTAGAACACCTTTCAGTTCATTTTTTCCGCGCAATATGCTCTATTCATAAGTTCAAGAAATTTCGAAAAGCATTGGCTCAAAAGCTGAATCATACATTTTCGTTAAATTCGTGCAACCGAGATTCCCTTTGCTTGAATACAAATGAATTTGTAGTAATATCTATACAGTTAATTGTTTTGCGGATGTTGTACGGCGATGGTCATTGACGTAGTGTAGAACAGGGATCCTTTCAGTGTGGGAAAAATTAACCGGACGTCGTCAAAAACAAGTGGTTTAATTTTTTCAAGTGAACCTTTTCATTTTTTTCAAAATTTCCGTGGATGTAAGGGAAAAGGATTTGTAACTGAAAACGAAAATTGAACTTGAAGTCTGTGCTTTGGGGAATTGACACATGACCTACGCTCAAAAATATGAGTATAATTACATCTTTGTAAAATGTATTTCACAGTAAAAAAGGGTGTGATGAGTAATTTAGACGAACTTCAGGAAAGGAAAGAAGATGAGCATTTTAATCCGAAAACAGAACAGTAGAACTCTGGAAAAATTAATTCCAGCAAACGTTATTCTTCCTGTATTTAAACAGATTGATTTTAAGAATATAAGAAAATATGACAACTGGTGTAGTTATACTAGATATTCGAACAAGGAAAGAATAGAAAAATAAACAAGAAGCTCGAATCCAAAATAAAAAACTTACTTCCCCTAACAATTATTCTGTTGTTCTGTACAACCACTATCTCGTTTTTGCTTTGTTGGTCTGAAAGGAACATTTCATCAACGATAATTGAAATGACCATTAATACAAATTTCGAAGATGGCAAGCCGATTTTTGGCGTAAATGTGGATTGATGTCTTACCATCCGTGTCACATTTACGCCAAAAATTGGACTGCCATCTTCAAAATTTGTATTATATGGCGTAATCCCGTATTTCTTTCATGATTTATCTGCTTCTCCGGGCAAACGCGGGATAAGATTCTTAACCTCCAGATTCGCTAAACATGAATGCCGGTTTCTTCGACTAGCGAATCCTGTGATGGTTAAATTCAAATTGATCAGAAACTTGAAACTTGGTCGTTCTGGGTGGTGTAGTGGTTAGCATACCCGGGCGTTTTTTGGGAGACACAGGTTCGAGTCCCGCTCCAGGACGATGAAAATTTTCAAGTTTTCGGATATTATCTGACTTACCATCCTTGTCACATTTACGCCAAAAATCGGATTGCCATCTTCAAAATTTGTATTATATGGCGTAATCCCGTATTTCTTTCATGATGACCATTAATGGGTCTTTAATTTTTCGTATTTAGGTGTTTCGCAGTTTTTATTCTAATCCACGCAAAAACGGGTTCCCACTTCTCGATGTATCTTGGTTTCCAGACTGAGGACTTCTTTTGAGATGAAAGAGGCAAACAGGAGTTCAATTCATTTCATTCTATGAACATGGAACTTTCTGGTGACCAAACATTCCCATCGTGATAGTTGATTCTTCGGTAGTAAGCTTCTGTAATATATACCACATGCACGCTAAATTTATTCTAAATTAGATATTCAACATTTCATTTTAATTAATTACCAAATATAGACAAACATAAACCGGGCACTACACTTGAAGTGTCCGCAAAAGGCAAGCAAGCAATTAAATCTTCTGTATTGCAATTAAAAGTATGAACAGTACAAAATGTTATTCAAGGAAAAAGAATTTACCCATCGCTAGTGAAAATCTATCAATGATATTACAACTGGACTCTTGATGTTGTTTCTTTCCCATTACCTTACTTTCGGAGGGGTCAGGTAAAAGACCCAAAGGAAAACAGGCTAATTTTGGGTATCCTTTTTTGATACTCATCGAAGAACACCAAACATGTAATTCTAAACTATTTCACTGGTCACCGTTTTCCCTGTTTATAGTTACGAGTTCAAAGATAACCGTTGGTTACAAGTGCAAAAGCAGCCACTTGTCTCTAATCTGTAACCATTGCCGCTGGGGACCGGAAAGTCCAAGATCCGTGTTACCAGCTCACCAAGCACACCTCATCCAGGGCCTTCACCCTGACCTAGCAGGGACAAATGGGAAGAATGTCCGTGCCTTTTAACACTTGGCCACACTGGGGAACACTAGTAACACTATAATCCCTTGATGAACCTGAAAACCACTTAGAAGCATATCATGTACGAAGTAAGTAACGTATGTTCCATACTTAACCAGAAACATTGTTCTCCAAAAAGCGACTGAATACCATTGGAATGTAATGTTATTTACCGGAAGAAAAATAATAAACCATGTTTATATCTTCTACATAATACTTTTTCAAACGCAGAGCCGTGTAACGCGAATGAACACTGGAATTGTTCACAAGAAATTTATCTTCATAGCGCCTAGTGGAAATCTGCCGGTTGCTTATCTCTGCGTTGAAATTTAAGAAATTTCCATTTTTCATCAATACGCCTTTCTTGATCTCTTCTGGTGTAAATATGCTATTATTGTTAATATTTTAAAGTGTTTCTTTTTTAATTTTTAACAATTCATATTTGAAATTTTTTGTAATGGCACATGTCCACTACATCTGAGATTAGCCTTAAGAAGTCTTTATTAGGTTCTGGTTTTGGAAGAAATTGACGTGAATGGCTCCGCTTATTTCAAGAAGCTTTTTCTAGAAACTTAAATTTCTATACGACAGAGATGTTTGAATTGTCAGATGTCAAAGTAATAAGCTTCACGTGAAAATCTAAAACTTTTAAGGATGACAACATAATAATTGAAAGTTATGAACTTTCTTTCTGTGCGTGTTAATATTGGGTCTGACAGAACCATATGCTTTTTATGACAACAGTTTCAGCAATTTGGCATCCTAACCTTTTTAGTCTGTAAAATGTATGGAACCCCTTAAAATGTATCTTAAATATTCAAAAGGTATTGAAATTGCTCCAGTTTCCAGTAGGTATTAAAGACCTCTGTTAGTGTTTAAGTGCAAGAATTTATGTCTAGTAACTTATCGATGTTCTGCTTTTTCGAGTGGGAGAGAAAAAGACAAAATGTACCCTTGTTTCATCCCAATTCGGACACAGACACTGTAGTCCAAAGTCGTTGAAGCGTTCAATATTGAACATTACTACAGTACAATACCAAACAAAATTTATACGTCCACCCTCGACACTGACCCTTTTCTCCCTCTCCCAATAGCCAGTAGCCCTGAATTAAAGATGGGAGACAACCTATAGTATTAGATGCTCCAAAAGGTCGATAAACGGGAAAACCAAACAGAAAAGAGAACGGAAACACGAATAAGAATTACTTAATTTTAACTTAAATAATGTTCAATAGTAATAAATATTGAATATGACTTTTAGACTTTTCTTTTATTGGAGGTTTATGACCACCGTGAGCAATTCAGTGAATGGGCTATACGCAGTCACCCGTCCCTAATTTAGGGCCACTGACTCCAGAGAAGGGAGAGAGCCAGCACCGTAAGAAAAAAACAACATCCATGCCTCACTGGGATTCGAACCCGGACCCATTTCGGACGAATGATCAGAAGTCATGGCTTAGACCACTGCGCCACCGGGGCGGCCTTATACTTTATGGTTTGATACCCCCAGAAAAATGGATGGGGTTTAGTCTTAATAATATTCTATGACTAATTAAATATAAAACTTTAATTAAAAAAAAAGTAATTCAAAAAATTAAACATAAAATTTCTAAATGAAGTACATTACCTTACTTTGAAGAGCGATGGGACTGCAGAAGCAGGCCAGATGAAAGTCTGCTATCAAACTACGTGGCATTTAATTTGTAACTATAATTACACATAATTACTGAAATTTCAACTGTACCAATCTCTACAGCTTTTTAATTTTTGATTATGTTGATATCTTTGCTTTTTTTATCAACATTTCTCTAGTAACAGACGAAAGGTAATGAAATATCTTATGATTTGAATTACGTGACACCTATGTTATATAAAACTTATGCTTATGGAAAAAAGTGTAAGTAACTATAGTGTACCTAGTAGAATTGTTTCAGATTTACATGCTTTCGTCCCATGAAACACTGCCCATTAGCGTGTATTCGTCTCAGCTTAATAGCTCGGGGTCAAAGTCCCGGATGAGGTGTGCATTGGTTGATCTCTGTTTTCATCATGGCGTTTCTTTTGCAGATATTAATAGCATTGAGTTAGTGCTTGGTGAAAAATATTGAGGAGTGCTTTATCTTCAAATAAAATGTCCTTGATGCCTATTTTGCTTTGGTTTTCTTGAATGCTGCGCAGACGCTTTACCTATTCCCATTTATTTGTCTCTGTATTTGTTACCTCGTCTCCAGCCTCTTCCTGAAGTTCTTTAAAAAACAATCGCTTTGATTTCAGAGAAGCTTCTTTAAAACGTTTTTCGAATTTTGTAAGCCGAATCTAGGCTTTCTTTTCAGTGTCCCAGCTCAGAATACGGTACATTCATTCTATTAGAACATGCCTCATTTCCAGCCTGGGTAAGGGGTTTTTCTTTTCGATTTATTAGTTTCACGTGCATTAATGCGTTGTCAGTTGGAGTTCATTTAATGCAGACATTTGTTTTCGTATTCCGCAGAAGTAAACCTGACGTTATTCTCCCCTTTTTCTTTATTTAACAGGCTTTTTTCCTTTTTGGATTGCCTTACCTTCAATGTACATGTCTCTCTATCGTGTGTTGGATTACTTGTATGAACAGATTGTGAATTTTTCCCTTCGGAGAAATGAGAATATGTTTGTTGATGATGTTACTTCATATTTCGAATGACACCCATGATTGCTGATTTCTTTATTCGTTAATTTATTAAAATTGTATGAGGAAAATTATTCTGTGGATTATTTGAAGACGAAAAATTCGTAAATATTCAAGAACGTTTAACTCCGAAGGAACTAAAGTGTAATGGGAAAATGTGTTTGAAGAAAGTTTTAGAAGGCATTTTTCCTATTTACTTGAGGAAATTTCATATTCACAGGCTAAGCAAATTACGTTTCTTTGCTCAACTTAAAATGTAGTTTTACCTATTTCTAAACCGCCTTTACAATGCTTCCTCCTCATGACTTTAAAGATGAAACTATTTCGGTTCTTTCATTTAAAGGTTGAATAAAGCATTGGGCGGCTAGCAGAAAGGGATCGACATCAGGAGATTAGCTGTAATTATGTCAAACTCCCGAAAAGTTGCTCCCTTCCGCAGATTGAAATGGGTTGTAATCTGCTTAATGTTCTCCAAACGCAGTCGTGCAAGATGTGAAAGTTAACTCATTTACATTTTGTATGTTTCACATGGCAGAAGCAGCTGAATGCAGCATAAGAGACTAATGGTGGGATATTTCTAATGAATCTTTAGCAAATCCCCTCTAACAACATCTCGGAGTTTCGAAACAATCTGTTCTGAAAATAATACGTTGTCAAACATTTTTGAAGTTCGTTTGCTTAATTAAACATTATGCAGTGAGGTGACTGTGGTGCAAAACGAATACCATTTGCAATCATAGGAGCGAGCACATGGGCAAGCAGCGACCTGTGAATTAATAAAATTTTAAATGAAGTACAGAGCTGAAAAAAATCGGCGAAGTTAACAAGACTGTCATTGAAATTCGCTGTCACAATAAATTTGATATCTATACAATACGATTTTCGTTTTTCCAGAACTGCCGCACATAGAAATTTATACTCATAACTTTTAACCTACCTTTTTGTTTCTGAATTTCTCTCCCTTTCTTCAGTTATCTCTTTACCTTTGTCAATAATATATTGTATCAATATTCATTAAATTTCGAACTCGAGAAATTTACCTGAGCTCACAGAAAAAACCCACAGCAATCCCCTCGTTAGACACGTAATCCTTTTCAGAAAGAAAAACAGATTTTGAAGATGACAATCCGTTTTTTGGTGTAAATGGGGCAAGGATGGTAAGTCAGATAATATCCGAAAACTTGAAAAGTTTCGTCGTCCAGGAGCGGACATCGAAACCGCGTCTCCCAGATAGCGCCCGGGTATGCTAAAAAACACTACACCACCCAGAATGACCAAGTCTTAAGTTTCCGATTAATTTGAATTCAAATTAATTCAATTCAAGAGACTTGGTCATTCTGGGTGGTGTAGTGGTTAGCATACCCGGGCGCTATCTGGCAGACGCGGGTTCATTTTCCGCTGCAGGACGACGAAACTTTTCAAGTTTTCGGATATTATCTGACTTACCATCCTTTTCATCTTTAAAATTTCTATTGTATGGTGTAATTCCGTATTCCATTCATGAAAAACAGATTGCTCATTCAGTCAGCTCTAAGCGAGCGTTGAATTTCTGTATGACATACAAGTGTAAGTTCCGTCCTCTGAAATACAATATTTTGGTAATTATGTTATTGGATGATTGTATGTTACTGTCATCAATAAATAACGATGCAAAGTGCACAAAAACTGGCCAAAACGTGTTAACATTCATAAGCGAATAATAAAATATTCTACATGCATACTCATCAGGTGACTGCATTTTGAAAGAAGATTAAATTAACAGTGTTAATCAAATGATGTAATTTTAATGTGATGGCTCTTGGTTGTCAAGTTTTAGTACCTTCGAACAAAAAAATATTCTCCTGCCAGATTCCTCTCATTTTACATACCTATGCAGGAATTGAACCCATTCTTTACTTTCTGAACAACTAGCGTTGCATTTAGTGACATCTACGGATACCTCGTGATTGCTGGGATCGAACATTTTGACATTTAATATCCACAGTTTTGCTTTCCTTCGTATCTCAGATTTATACTCGAGGACTTTATCTGGGACATTACATTGTGTGACGTCACACACGGGCTACTTGTATCCAACTATGCTAAACATTGCAAAGAACAATTTCAGCGTTTAAATTCAGTGGTACAATATTTTTCTTCGAGTTTTAATGAATTGCAATATTTTGTGCGGAATATATATTCACTTTCAAAATGCATTGGGTGTTCCCTGACTTCATATACTTCTTGATCTAATTCGTACCTCCATTGTTGTCATATACGTGAGAGAAAGTGTGTCAAATAGGGTTAGGGGTATTTACATGTAGATGAATGACAAGTCGCAAAACAGATATCAAGTTATTATTTATCGCTATAAGCAATAATATCTGCACTGCTGATCAAAATTAAAAGATAATCCACAAAAACGCATATAACAAACCGACGTACGTAAAATAACACATTACAGATAAAAGAACTAGCAAATGTTGCTGCGCGAAAGCCCATCCTGCATTTACATTTGCCTCAGGTAAAATATAATAAGATAATCAGGATTGCTTTTAAAAGAAGCTCGAACATACTCGCATTCTGTGGCCGTTCTAGGAAGCCTTTGCTTTCCTCTCGGTGGCACTTCTAGCTGATTGTGCCAGGAATGACAGCATGTTAGTGTCAGACAGAAATTACCAGACCATTGAATGTTCCAGAAAATGTCTTGTCCCGATTCTGGAAGCACTTTCAACACACAGCATGTTCGCCGTAGACCAGGACGGCTAAGCTGTTAAGAAGTGAAATTATAGATTTTATTACACAAAACGCATAAAAACAATATGCCACGCAAATGGAATTAAACTGGAAGCCGTAGTCGATCATGCTTAACGATGCCAACTGATTTCTTCGGGGATTACGTAGGGAAAGAAATTAACAGGCGCCTAGATTTTGGCTAAAATGCATATTTTAAAAATTAATATGGTATTGAAGTACAAATTGTCTTATTCTGAATCGAACGCATAATGCCATTGTGCCCTTCCAGATCATTTGCATAAGCCTTTGACCATGATGGAGAAATATATCTTTGTTTCAGTGGATGGATTCACGATCACCGGGAGCAATTCATTGGATTATAAGTCATTTGTCCCTTATTTTGGGATACTGGCTCCAGAAAAGAGAACGATACAGGGCCTTAACAGAAACACATCATTCATACTTCACCCAGAATTCAAATTTAGAAGCCAGGGTCTTTTACAACTTAGACACCGAGACAGCTGCGGAGAAAATATACTAAGACTATACAGAAGTCCGACACGCAAAGCCGCTTAGCAATTAAACTTATAAAATTTATAAATATAATAATGAGTGCAACTTTTGCTTTTTTAAGGTAAGAATAAAAACAGTGAAATCGAATTTGAGGAAGTACCGCATTTTGTGTGTACTCACATCATTCAATCACACACAAGATAAAAGGAAATTGATGCTCCTCCTGGTATCAGTTGTTTCCATCCAGGTGCACTACCTCTTTACAAGATGACAGCAATATTTCCACATCAAGGGCAATATGAATGTCATATCTGATTTTGTTTACGTTTCGGAGAAAACCAGGTCCTGAAATGGAAGATTCAACACTGGAGAAGACTGTAGGTAGCTGGAAACAATAAAGATTTGTATGAACTTCTTCAAAAGCAATTATTAAACAGGGATGACTTTAGAAAAAAGCATTGGCGTGGAAAGCGTATTTGAAGAGGTAAACGGGTTTATAAAAATCATTTAAGATAGGATGATTCCCACTAAATATTTATTTATAATGGGAAATGCACGAAGAGGGGTTACATATCAAGTATTGACGATGAAAAGTATGCTACAAAATTTACTGTTCATATACGATGCCAGACAGTCTTGATTATTCCAAGCGACGCAGAAAAATTTTGCTAAGATAGTACTCAGACGTAGATCGAACGCAGGATAGAGGGCAATCAGTGACACAAATGTCAAAATGTGATTATTAAACCGCTGAAATACAGTACTTTTGAGAAACAGCAAATAAAATAATACCGTGAACATGGGTTAAAAATGAGCTTAACTGCATTGGGTAGTGGACCAGATAAATTCCTTAACGAAAAATGCATGAAAGTTGTCATTATTTGATATCGTTAACAGTAGCCTACTTAAATCGTGAAGTTTCAAACTGCCTATTATGCAAAATTCGATAAACACTAATGATGGGATGAAACAAGAGAGATGACAACGAATTTTTGGTAGTAAAGAGCTCGTCTTTGCAATCCTTTCCGACACGAAAAGAAAATATTCATATATATTCGCACTCAGTAAAACACGTTAAACAAAGCAATCAAACGGATTTCTATAGTAGATAAAATGCCTAAAAACAAAAACAGCCAATTACTCCAGCTAGCGCCTGAAAAATATATTACGAAAATTAATAAATTGATCACAAAACCTTTCATGTAGATCAAGGAATACACTATATTGACAAAAGTCACCGGACATCCCTTCAAAAGCAAATGAACGGATCCATTGCGTTGTTAAAATGCGCGGTAGAGCTGCAAACAATATAAAACAAACCTGCATCTGACCGCGATCATATCGCACTGTGAGGTTGAGAGAAAGTGTTGAAGCGGAAGAGAACTGAATTTGAGAACGGAAAGATTGTTGGGTGTTACATTAGTGGGTTGTCCATAAGAGAACCCGACAGGCGTTTAAACATACACAAGTCAACTGTTTTGGATGTACTGAATAAATGGAAGACACATGGCGAACATGAAGCAGCCAAACGTACCGGCAGAACAAAAAAATCAGTGATAGTACTGTATAAGACCTCAGTGTACATGTAGTACTGTATAAGACCTCAGTGTACATGTGAGTAAAAATGCTGGAATCTCGGTATGTACACGGATCATTCGCAGAGAACTTCATTCCATTGGGTTACCGTGGTCGTGCGGCTACTTATAAGTCTTTTATCTCCGCTAGGAATGCTGATCGTCGTTTAGCATGGTGTAAAGAACATTTATCGTGGACCGTAGATCAATGAAAACGGTCCTATGGACTGATGCATCCAGATACACGATCCATCAGTATGATGACCGTGTGTGAGTATGGCGGCAGTCAGGGGAACACTATTTACCACAGTGCACTGTTCCTACTGTCAAGTTTGGAGCTGGCAGTGTACTCATGTGGGGTTTTTCGTGGTATGGTCTCGGCTCATAGGTTATCGTGAACAAACCTGTTAACTAGCACGTCTACTTCGATTTTCTGGACAATAATGCCCTACCAACTCTGGGGAAAGGATAAGGAACCCAGCCTTGTTGGTACCAGCAGGATAATGCACCGAGACATGAAGTACTTGTTACGGCGTGATTTGACCACAATTCAGTATCGTGTGTGCACTGACCAGCACAGAGCCCTGATCTTAATCCCATAGAGCACCTGTGGGATGAATTAAAGCGCCGCATAAGAAGTATGGAACCAAGACCTACTACTAAGCAGCAGTTAGCGGTCAGCATTATGTGCTGAATGAAAACGCATACCTATCGCTGTGTTCTAAAACCCTGTCTCGAAGGGTCAGTGCATGCATCAAGGCCAAATCTGGACCGATATGGTACTAATGTATGTAAATAAATGCTACGTCGTGTTTCTTTTCTAGGTGTGTGTTGACATTTGTCAATATAGTGTATATCAGAGACAAAGGGATTTAAAAATCAAGGAGCTAGAAGAAAAAATATAGAGGTGAACATGATATAACTCTAAGCCCCGTAGCGGAAGAATTTTGCATAATGAATAAGTTGAAAATACGCTAAAAGTTTTCTCCATAGCAAAAGATGTGCTAAGGAAAAATAATTTTAAAAATACGGCTCCTGGAAGCAACGATAGCGAAGAAAAGGTTTTGGCATTTACGTACCTTAAAGGGAAAGCTGCACATTATTTAAAGAGGATAACGTTCCCCATCTTTATTCTAGAGATCGGCACACACACTAAAAAAGAAAGTTTTCAATAGCATGTTTTGAGGCAGAGATTCTGCTACAAACAGAAGTACACGAACACCATCTAGCGATAAAAATGCAAACTATTAAAAACAGCAAAAGTACCTTGTTCCACAAGGTAAATAACGTCCGGTGTTAAAATATTTTTTTTGAAATCAGACATTCATTTTTTTTTCTTCGATTAAAGTTTTTTTTTCAATTATAAATTATTTATTCGGACTGGGTTGACAAATACATTGACATATACACAGCCGAGTCACATTGTTGTGACCATCTCCTAGTCTTGACATCAAAAGCGCGTAGCCAACGAAAGAAGGCACGTGTCGTTAGCTGGCTTTAAGGGTACATAAGGTGGGCTGTAGGCATTCTGAAAACCTATCAATCGCTCGTTGTTGTTATGGATAAAAGGAGCAATTTATCAGATTTGAAAAAAGGATGATTGTCGTATTTCGGAACAAGGGTGGCAGTATTTCTGAAACAGTACAGTTTGTGAACTGTTAGCGTGGTGATGTGTTTAAAGTATATTGTGGTTGGAGAAATGGCACTATTGCAAATAAGAGACCTGGAAACTGCAGAGCACCAGGTGCCTTTGATATGAAATTAGAACGTTGGCTTCGAAGGTGCGTGAGGGCCGTTCTGCACGCTACAGTGGAGCAACTCACTGGCCGAATGAACCATGAGGCTACAGGAAGTGTGTTTAAAACGACAGTTCAGCGAACCCTTCTGCGTATGGGACTCCGATGCAGACGGATGGTCATTTTACCTATGCTAACGAAGGTGCATCGGCAGAAAAGGCTTACTTTTGCACGCCAGTATCGGAATTGGACCTCCGCTGTTTGGCAAACGGTTAGCTTCTCCGATGAGTCATGTTTTCCGCTTCATAGAGCGGATGGACTTTGGTGTGCAAAGCGGGAAACATCGGAGAACAAACATTCTTCAACCATTGCTGGAAGCACACAAGCTGGTGGGGGGGCAGAGATATGGCCTGGGGAATGTTTCCGGGGCATTCCCTGGGTCAATTCAAAAGTCACAATGGACTGAATTCGCTGTGAATCCATCCTTGTAGTCCACGTACACACATACATGCTGATTGTCTTCCCTGGTGCACATGGGATCTTCCAGCACGACAATGCGACGTGTCATACAGCTAGAAATGCCAGATAGTAATTAGAAGAGCACGATGAATACATAAAAGTACTTCTCTGGCACCCTAATTCCTCAGATATAAACCCAATTGAACATCTGCGGTATCACCTCGATCGTGTTGTCAGTTCTATGGATCCTCCATCGCGCACCCTCCAGTAGTTGTCATATGCATTCAGTCACCGTGGCTCCACATACCTGTGAACACCTTCCAGAACCTTAATGAGTCGCTCCCAGACCGTCTAGCTGCTGTCCGCCCTGCACACGGCAGTTACTCAGGATATTAGCTGATGGTCACAATAATGTGATTCGACCGGGTATATTTAACATATACTGTATCAGACTTGGTTGACAGATTTCTACACTATAGACATTTTGTGTTTCAACGTCAACAATGTACATTGGGGAAAAAGGAACTCAGCGAATAAACCCCTGAAAGACAATCATAAACAACAGTGCCTTACCCGGGATTCGAACCCATACCCCTCCGCTTGGCGAATGATCAGAAGCCAGCGCTTAGATCACTACGCCACTGGGGCGGCTAAATAATCGAACTGGAATTGTGACCTTTTTTTTTATCCTTTGATTGAAAGTTCAACGACACCGTTAGGAACTCAATGGGCTATAAGCAGTCGCCCGTCCCTAATGTAGGGTTACTGGTTCCAGGGAAGGAGAGAGCCAGTGCCGTAATTAAAGCACAACATCCATGCCTCACCGGGATTCGAACCCGAACCCTTCGCGGACGAATGGTCGTAATCCAGCGCTTAGATCGCTGCGCCACGGGAGCAGCAAGTCGGACATTCTAGAACACATATATCGAAAAAACCAGATTAAATATTTGCATCCCCTAGGTGGGAATTTGTGCCTTATTTTGGGAAGGAAATACACACAAAATAACTTCACAAACAGTATTATCGAACGAAAACGAATTTTGCTAATTGGGTTTTTAGTCCCGCAGACGCAAATATGCTGTAAACTGAAACGTAAACTTCCGCTAAAGGAAATTTTGAAATCTGACAAATAGTTGCAGAAATATGTTGTGCTCAGGCAGTCGGACGGACGGATAGATCAATAACGTTTTCACAAAAGACGTGCTGCATATATATAGGAAACAGAAACCATGGTGAATTCTATAGCTCTGAGCAGCGCGATGACCTTACACTTCAGTTTGCAAAAGCAACACAATTCAAACAACATGCCAGTTTGTTGTCAGATTTTCTGATGAGCCACATTCAACTCTCCCACAATGCTTGCAGTGCAACCCGCTCGCAGCGCCATTCGTACGAGCTGAAGGCAACTCAGACGCCACATACACTCTATGATCAGTTGAGCTTCACACTTTGCTACTCGTGTTAGAGTGGTTTGTACAACATGTTAGAAATGAGTGAGTGAGTGGGAAATGGCGCGGAAAGAGTTTTTCAAACAGGAATTTCAGAAGCAACGATCGGGGAAATCGCAATTTACCTTTACGCCTCCTAGCGGGAAATATACGCATTTCTCGAAAACGAAACAGCAACCAACATAGTCTTCGTTATAAGTGGCATCTAAAGGAAGAAAAATTGTCCGTGGAGTTTTTAGAAACAAATATGTCGAATAAAATGTATTTTGAATTCGATAGCATCTGAGTTTACGCCCTCTAGCGGCGAAATTATAAAGCGTAAAAGAACCGGAAAGCCAGGCTATTCGTTCTCAAATCTCAGGCTTTCTCATGGAAAACGCTTTTTTGCAGTGAGACTAAGTTATTTTGTCGACAGACGAACGGATGGACGGACGGACATACAAAGTAATACTAGTGGTACTTTTTCGAAAGACATACGGAAAATTAAGCAGATGGGTGAATTGCTGTTTATTTCTGCAATGGGAAAATTCCCACATGCTGTTACAACTCAACTCGGAGGTTCAGCCCTACACAACTTAAAGCTTATATTTCCGGGAGAATAATTCGTGCTATGTGTATATTCGGATATTGTTTTTAAAACAAGAATGAGATTAACCGGATTTGACTTCAATCGAGTCCACATTAACAGGAGGATTGTATTATAAGTGAGTTGACGGTGGTAATAATCAAAATTTTCAACAGAATTACTTTTTGATGGATTATTATGGAAGCGACAATAGTTTACCATTAAGAAAGAAAAATATGACAAAAATTAAAGCTTTCTCCTAATTATTCCTGAAATAAATGGATGCATCACGCTTTTTTTGTTCTATTTTGCGGCCACAGTTTCAGTTAGCAAGGTCATGTTTCTCTAAGATAGCAGAATCCTGTCGTACGTGTACTCACAGGTTAATGTATATATTATCTACCCTTTCTTTATTTGCCTAACAAAAGGACATGTAAAGGTTTTCCGTCCCATTTTTCTCATTTTAGAATAAAACAGAAGAGATGCATTGTTGGAACAGCAATTAAGTGACCAATAGTTTGAATGCACGCTTTTATTTTGTCATGCGCACGCGGAGAAAAAATATAAATCGGGTGCAGAGCTACTGTTTGAATAACAGCGCGAGGAACACTTTAATTTACGGCTTATTTCCTAGGAAGGCATAATTGTTTAATGAGTTAAAGACCACTGTCGCATAAAGTGTTTTGTTTGAATATTTATGTAAAACAATAGCGGAAAATAATGAAACATTGCCTGAGCTTCCACTGCTTTTTACGCTCGTGTTTGTGCCTGAGGAAATTTTAATCATACAAAGACGAATATGTTTGATCCATGGTGTAGACAAAAGAGTTGATTAGATACTTTGAAGAAATTCATGACGCAATGCGTCTCAGTGAAAGTGCAGTACAAATTAATCTTTTTCATTTACATGTCATTTTCGCTGTGCCAGATTAATTCTTTTATAAGATTTCATTTTGATCAAGCAGGAAGAAAAATATTCAATAAAAGAAGAGAAACATTCGAACCTAAACATATTGCTGAAAAAAAATAGTCTTTATTTAACTTTCGTTTTACTTTTTTTCTGAAAAGAAACGAACTTTTACATCGCATAACAAAAGTCCTAAACGTTTCAACGAACGTATTGGATGAATTTGATGAAAAATATTAGTTGAAGAACTTGTAAAATGCGTTCATCCAAAATACGATCCATTCATTTATTAGGCAAAAATGGCATTGCCTTGTACACAATATCTTAAATGCTATATTACACTCACCAGGTAGAAACACTATTTAATCAATAAAAATGTTACTCTTTGTCACGATACAGTGGAAAATGCAACGTATGGAAATACTTCATATGAACATGTGAGTATGAATACCTTAAGTAAAACTGTTGACATTCTGTGAAGAAGCTCCGAAACGAAACAAAATAAACTTATAGAGGACTTTTAATTGAATTAGGTGACTACAAATTTGGGCGTTTCGCTTTCGGAAAAATGTACAACGGCACTCAATCATCTTGTATTTGAGTACCTCCGAAGCTGGCATTAGGGAAAAGTACAAATACGTTGAATCTTCCTGTGCGTAGTAACCCTCCAGTTGGCAGGAGTTTTGGAATAGGAAATGGGCAATTTTGTCACATGTATTACAGGAGACTCCTATAAAAGCGTCCTGTCTTTCTGTAGTACTATTCGTCGTCGTTAAGATGCGCGTTTATGCGTGTTTGGCTCTATGACCCTGAATAATTTTTCGACGCAATATTGCTTGCTCGCGGCTTTTGAACAGTTTTTTAGTTAGCGTATTATTGCGTTGTCACCGCTTTGGACCCAGAAATCTCCGAACGTATATATGCGCCCCTGCCTGGAGGGTTAAATGTTTCTGTTTCGTGGTGAGTAGTTTTCAAAGACTTTATATGAATGAGTCATGCAATTTTTTGCCGTTTCTGAAAAAAATTCTCACAGTTACGAAATACGAAGGTGAAGGTTTAATTTTTTTCGTTTCGAAATTTAACGATCAGGACATTTACGTCACTAACTTTGGGCCACTGTTTCCAGTGACGGGACAGAGACAGAATCGTTGGGAAAACGAATCGCCTTTGTCGCATGTGGGATATGAATCCTGGTGCTTCTCGAAGAAGTGTTCAGAATTCTGTGCCTCAGACGACTAAGCTATCAGAGAGGCGATGTGACGGTGAAGGCAGTCTTTATTCTTTCTTCTCAGTCATGTTCTCCCCAGTCATGATAATTTTAAAGCTTGGGACAAGAGCCTCGAAAGTGAGCCCTCGGCGGAATGTCAAATATACACTGCCGGACAATTGCTAAGGACGGATGACAATAGCGACGATAGCAACCATAAAATGGAAAGCAGGAAAATGTGGGAATTAGCATAAGTGCGGGATACAGTAAGACGTGTTGTGCGTATGCAAATTTTGGATTGCCGAACTTGTTCGTGACGTCATAGCGCTGATAAGAGATATAAAGGATTTGACGCGTACTGACCGTTGTTGTTCAAACGCAAAGTTGAAAGGGAAAGAATCAATTGACGAACTTGCAATTTTCAGTATGTCTTCCCGACATCACCTAGATGATTTTACGCGTGGCCGTATTATTGGCAAGATTGAAGAAGGGCGAAAAATAACAGATGTTGCCAGGGAGTTCGACGTCAGCCACAGTGTTGTTTCAAGGCTTTGGAAATCATTTCAAACAAATGGAGAATGTAGCAAACGTCACGGGAGAGGTCGTGTTCGCAGTACGACACCTGCAGAAGATCGGTACATAGTGCTATCAACAAAAAGACACCGGTGCAGCACAGCTACTGAGGTAGCAAATCAGTTTATGGCTGCTACTGGCAAGCGGATCTCCCGAAAAACTGTCGCCAGACGTTTGCATGAAGGAGTACTATACCCCCGCTGTCCTGTTGTGTGCATCCTATTGTCCAGAAGTCACCGTACCTCCCATTTGCAATGGTGCCATCAACACCGCAATTGGACAGATAGCGACTGGTCTGCTGTCCTCTTCTCAGATGAGAGTAGATACAGTCTATCGTCTGATTGTCGACGACAATTGATCTGGCGTGATAGTGGTACTGCATATTGTCCAGCAAACATACAGGAAAGGGACCGATATCCGACATGTAGTGTCATGGTATGGGCTGGCATCATTATCAATGGCCGTACGTCACTCTATGTGCTTCCAACTGGGACTATGACTGGCCAACGATACATTAATGATGTTCTGCTACCTCATGTTCGCATGTTCCGTGGTGCTGTCGGTGATAGATTCATTTTCATGGACGACAACGCAACATGTCATCAAACAGTCGCTGTCCAGGAGTGTCTTGAGAGCGAGAATATTCAACGCCTCGTATGGCCAGCACATTCTCCAGATCTGAATCCCATTGAAAATGTGTGGGATGCTTTGGGGAGGAGTCTTGCTGGTCGCCAATGCCCCTCCAATAAACAAGGACACCCTAATCCGTGCACTGACAGAGGAATGGGATAAATTACCCCAACAGCTGCTTGATAATGTTGTGCAAAGCATGACACGGCGTGTGGAATCTTGCATCGCCCTCCATGGTGGCCATATCCCGTATTGACATCTTACGCCGGAACACCTGCGGACGGTAATTGCATTTTTTTCACGTTTACGTACTCTGCACAAAATGGCCTGTTTGTCCCTTGAACACGTTCCAAAGCCTTCTGGATTTCAGAGCACAATAAATTGTCTTTCATGTAATGTCCTGGCATTCTGACATTATTTTATTTCACTTGGCATCCAACCACACTTACTTTTTTATGCGCTATATAGCCGTTTCTGATCCGTCCTTAGCAATTGTCCAGCAGTGTAGGTAGATCGCAACATCCTGTGCCATGCCTTTGAAGTTGTTCCATCGCGACAAAGACTCGATCGTACGCTGTGTAAAGAACTTGACTGTCTGCAAGAAATAGCAACGCATCAAAAGAAAGTGGTGGAGTGTTATCACAGATGAGCTCACTTCTGAACACTCCTACCCAGTCTATATTAAATATCTCCTGCATTCATAAGAACATTTTTCCTTCAAGCTAAGGTTTGGTTGCAATGAAAAGCTGGCTTAGCCCGATAGTCCTAGCAGCTAAAACCTGTAGCTTGAGAGAGGTAAGACCTCATCTCTTTCCCCCAAAAGGGGTGGTTTTAAACAAAGGCAGTACTGTGTGTTCGATGCAACTTTTATGTAGTACAATTCGAACGGGTTCGCGATTAGAACGGGTTCGCGGTCATCAGGGTGAAACACTACTGCTCGTAACTATACAGGGTGAGTCTAAAGTCGCAGGGCACCCTTATATTTCAGAAACGGGAGGGAAAATGAAATGTCTGAATACCCCAGCAAAGAATCGGTGAGGGAGCTTATCTTTTAGGCAAGAACAGGGCCGCCATCTTGAAATCCGCCATATTGGATCAAGATCAAATATTTAAAATGGTAAAGGGGTCATGTTGCATATTAAGGCAGACTAGAATTTTCTTAGAAATTGATTGCCGTAATCAGATTTAACGTATGTGTTGTGATTCACAAGATATCAACCAACACGGAAATTTGAAATAACCATTGGTTATTGCAGATAACTGAAGTTTGCATTGACGAAAGAGGAGAAAATTGAGGTAATCCTAATGTCTGGGTAACGCAGCTGCTGCATCATAGCCGCAAGCTTCAACAACTGACAACCAGGAAGACCACCAATTTCACAGAGAAAGACCACACTACGGAGCAACTGTTCGGCAATGGCTAGATGTTCAATTCTCTGGTCCTTGGATTGGCCGGTGTGGTTCTGTGGAATGGCCACCCAGATCCCCCGACCTCACACCACTGGACTTTTATTTGCGGGGTCATCTGAAACACCTGGTGAAGGCTGAGAAAATCCGCAACAAACACCACCTTCAGCAAATTATCGTGGAGGCCTATAACCGCATTTCTACGGGTACTATCGTGAGGGTGCATATCGACTTGATCAATAGCTTTCAGCTCTGTGTTCAGAACCAGGAACAACACATTTAACACATCAATTAGCCAAATAGCTGTATATCATAGGGTACTTTAGAGGTTGTTATTTCAACTTTCTGTATTGATAACTTGTGAACAACACATATGTCGAATCGGATTTCAACAATCAATTTTGGAGAAAATTCTGGTCTTGGTTGATATGTAACATGACCCCTTCACCATTTGAAAAATTTGACCTTGATCCAAAATGGCGGATTTCAAGATGGCGACCATGTTCCGGAAACAGCCTGAAAGTTAGGTCTCCTCACCGATGTTTTGCTGTTGCATTCAGACATTTTATGTTCCCTCCCATTTCTGAAATACAAGGATGTGCTGCGACTTTTGACTCACCCTGTAGAATGGGCACTGTGTGATACATCAGTACTACCTACGATTAGCAAATTGATAGCGTGAATTCTTGCTGCAATCAAGATCAAAACTCACGCTGTGGTTTTGGCCAAAAAGAAAAAGAATCTAAGAATGAAACCGTACTTAAATGGCATTTTAACTGCTGTCCTACCAGCGCGGATTCGACTACGAGCTTTCTTGCACGATCGTTGATTTTGTTCTAGGTAGCGGAGGTGGTAGAGAGAGGAAAAAATCAACATTTTTGCGTTTCATTGTACTTGAATGTCTCACTGAACACAGTACTGCACTCTTTCAGAATCTACTAGTTTTTAGACGACAGAGTAGTTATCATGTGTCCATTTTGAAAATGAGGAATTTCTAAAACTAATAGTTTACAGAAAAGGACAACTTTACACATTTTTACACAACTTTTACATTCTTTTATAACATTTACTTATTTGGTAATTTAAATCACTTATTATTAAGATAAAGCTATCATACGTATTTAAAAATAAAAGGTTTCAGGTTAAGAAAAAAAGGTAGAACAGAAACTCGCATTTTTTAATGGAAATTATATATTAGGTGTGCAACTTAATTCCCGGCACCTAACCGCAAGCGATCACAAAACGTCGGCAAATGCAAATAGCTGTGTGCGATAATGGCTGATTGCAGTGCAATCCAACAGCTTTCGAGGCAACCGTAACCACTCACAGCTGTAGGGACAGAAGGGACAAAAGTTGACGGTGAAAGCAATGTCGTTCGAGAAGCAACATTTGAGACAATGCCTCCTGTTCGCGTTTCAGCTGAAAAAAGTGCCGCGGAAGCCCAGCAAATGATCTGTGCTGATTTGGGTGAGGCTGCTGTGTCCTACAGTTCGTGTAAGAAGTGGTTACAGCGGTTTCAGCAGGGAAATTAGGATCTCCGTGACGTAGAACGTTCCGGACAGCCACAGCAAGTTGACGATGAGGAACTGGAACAACTGTTGGACGCGGATTCTTGTCGCACACAGTCAGAGTCCTCCCAGGAACTCGGAGTAACACGACAAGCCATTGCATAGCGCCTGCACAAACTTGAACGGATTCACAAGGAGCGCCGTTGGGTGCCCCCTCAACTCACAGCTGCGAACAAGTCTAAGTGTTACAATGTTGCTGTGTCTTTGCTCTCCACATTCAAGAAGAAGGATTAACTCCACAAGATTTTGACCTGTGATGAGAAGTGGATCCTCTGCGATAATCCTAAGCGGCGCAAATCGTGGGTTTATCCAGTCATCCTACCACCAGTACCGCGAACCGAATAACCATGCCAGGAAGTTGTTGCTGTACATATGGTGGGATCAGTGCGGTGTCATACACTATGAGTTGCTCAAACTTGGTGAAAAGATCAGTACTGAGCGTTATTGTCAGCAACTCATTCGTGTGAGTGACGCAATGGAGACCTAAAGGCCATACACCGGCAAGGGCAGAAGGTCGGTCATGTTGCTTCAGGATAACGCGCGTCCTCACACAGCGAAAACACATTTAAACACGATCACAGACTTGGGATGGGAGATTTTGTCCCACTCGGCGTGTTCTCCAGACTTCGCCCCGTCGGATTATCACCTCTTTCGCTCCCTGCAACATCACCTCATTGATACGCACTTCACTTCTTTCGAGGAGGTCCACACAAGTATTGATGACTTTATCAACTCGAAACAGCCATCTTTTTTCCGCAGTTTCATTCGGTAGCTCCCTGACCGATGGCTCAACTGTATCCAGCACGACGGAGATTATTTCCCTGATTAGGTACGCATTCGATTTGCTATAATTTGCTTCCAAGGTGTCGTGCCTGTGGCCGAGAATTAAGTTTCACACCTAATATTTATGAAAGTTGATAAAGTTTGTTGCTATTAAATGCAAGACATACCGATTTCGGAAAATAGTAGTATTTGTGCAATTTTGGCATAATATTTATGTAATTCTAAATAAACACATAGCTTCCATTTTTCACAAAAGACTTAGTTACAATTTTCAGTCGGAACTGGATGCTCTACAGGACGGGGTTGGACAATGCTACTCAGCTTTTTTTTCTTTTACACCCAGTCGCTCCTTACATTCAAGCTTCCTTACGTAATTAAGTTATTAAATGTTTAAAAATATAGAGAGAGAACTTTAAAAGGTTCTGCAGAGAAAATTGGCAATTTGCTGCACCTATTATCGGTGAAAACACTTGGATTTCTTTCACGCCAAAAACTCTTGAATTTTAAAGAGTAAGGAAAACAAAAATACATCATAGGTCACTTTCAACGCCGGTCTGTTGCACTGATTTCTATTTATAGTGGTAAAGACAGGGAAAGAAGCCACTAGCGTTAAAGTACTTGTCGATAGAGATTTGATTATGATACACCTGGTCTACTTACTTATTTTGGGATGAAAACCATTATATTTTAATCAAAAATTCTCCATACTAGAAGATGATCGTCTGCAAATTATCTTTAGCAAATAAAATTTGACTGGATTGTCTCAAAAATTCTTCTCTTGTAGATCCTTTGGCAGAGATTGAATTTCAGGGGGTAAAAGTGTTCTCAGGTTTCCAAACTAGATTTTAGGCTGCGGCTTTAGAGAAGTACCCTCTAATTTATTCCCCAGGCAGAAGAGATTCAAATCAATATATCCTATCGATTATTTTCCGAAATCTTTTTTGGGAGATGAAGGAATATTTTTATTCTCAGTTGTTGACTTATGCAAAGGTACAATTCGGCCATAAAGTCAAGGAGTTTTTAATTAATTAAATGTTCACTGACACTGTTTTCTTTCCCTTCAGGTTTAATATACAATCTGCGCAATGCTTTAGACATATCTGTCTAAAACTCCTAGCAAATCTTATAACAACAATTTTCGAATGTTTTCAGCACTTTTTTGATTTACGGGTACGTCAGAAATGGTGTCACTGCATATGATACGATAATATGATGAGCCGAACCTTACCTTTGCTGTGGGAAGAAATAAATAAGTACAAATTGCTTCTACGAATGAAACATATTACATTTACTAGGATTATCCGAATACAGATGCTCTCCTGAAGTTCAAAAACGCCAAACGAAAGAGAAGGCTTCACTTATTTCAAAACACTTGTGTGGGAATGACTCTCTTAAAATGTGTTGTGTACGATGGTGGTAATTTAACCTTTATGTAAAACTGTTCTTCAGCTGTTTTTGGGTTGCAGATCTGCGGATTATAGAACTACGGTTTTTGATAGCTACATCTTTAGCAACAAGGTTACGCTGTTTATGAATATGTCTTTCGTGTGTGAAGTTAACCTCTAAATAAAATTATAGCCATGACGACAGTAAGATAATGTATGAATACAATATCATGGACCACACTCGCTCGTTTTATGTAGGTGGTCAGAAACATTTCTCTTATTCCCACGTTGAGCCAATTATCTCACACTTACCTTCTGACCAACGAGATTTAACTGGAATACCCTGGGTTTGATTCCCGGTGGCGGACAATAAGAATTTTTCCGTAACCCATTTATAAACGTGGATATAGCGATGACTTCTGCTTGATTATCCTGGTTCGCGTCAAATGTCTGTATTAATTATTCATCCGCCTTCTGGTTATTTGTTCAGTTGCTGCTTACCATCATTGGTGAATCCCCAGCATTGTGCGGGACTCTAAGAAGCAACCTGCCAAATTGGCTTGACACTTTGACACGCGTGTGTGCGTCTGGAGGAATTCGAGGCAGCTGTGGTGCAGTGGAAGCATATCCGGCGCGTAACTGGAAGATCCTGGGTTCGATTTCCGGTGGCAGCCAATAAGAATGTTTTCGTGACTCACTTATAAACGTGAAAAGAGCGATGACCTATGTTTGATTTTCCTGGTCCGTGTCAAATGTCTGTATTAAGAGACTTAACTCGATACCGAATGGTTACTGCCATTAAAAGATTTAACCTGCAAAAACGCAACCCAAGGACCCGTTACCTAATAGAAGAAAAGAAACAACTCCTAGAACTGCGAAAAAATCACAACTTGTCCATTTAAGCAGCCGACAGGACATCGAAAATTATACTTATAAATAAAGCTGATTACAATAACAAAATGCTTGACGCTATTCAGGACATTCAACATGTCATCATACATTCTGACTCAACGAATGCTACTTTGACAGGGTTAAGCAAACTTAAGAAACAGTTCAATCTTCCCCACTCCGTCCTTCAGGGTTTGAAACCGGTTCATAGAGCTCGTGTACCAGAACTCTTCGGTAAACTTAAAGTTCACAAAGTTGGACACCCTTTACGTCCTCTGTTTTAAGGTGTTGCATCACCTACTAGACCACTCGAGAAAGCACGTGTTGCTTTTCTTAAGCCACTTATCAATTCCTCTACATAATCTTTTAATGGAACCACTTAAACTCTTACTAAGATCAAGAACTTTGATACCACTGGCCTACCGTTTATTCTAGCATCACTAGACGTGGTGGCATTATTCCCAAATGTACCCGTTTCTGACGTACACGACATTATTAAGCCTTCTCTTATTGAATTTGGACATTCCCAAGAAATTGTTGTTTCTGTTCTTGCTGCTTTAACCCTTTAAGCGACCGATATATCTTAACCAAAAGGTGACTAAAGTGTTCTGCCCTCCTCAAACAGAGGTGTTCACATAGAGGCCGGCTAGCTACGGCAAAACTATTCCTTTCCATCTCTCATCTCAACAGAATCGACCATATATCCTTCTATGGTAGTAAATGTTCCCTTTTGGATTTTAGTCTTGCAGTCAGAGGTCTGATTCCCTTATAGTGCTTCATTATCTGCTCCATAACCCAAGGAATGATTGAAGAGTGCTAGTTCCCCCGACATGGACAACATGTCATTGGGTAGAAGCAAGTTACTCAAACAATTTTTCTCCCCTTTCTTAGGTTCTTCGCCATTTTTGCAGCATTTTCGGGAGAACAGGTAATATGACAGGAAGGGTTAAGGAAAATCATTCCCCTTAAATGAACAGTTTGAATGACAAACCTAAAGGAAACACAACACGTTATGATGTGCAGGTTCACTTGTTCTTGTCGAGTTCGGCCCTCGTGTTAGACATCGAATAGTATATATCCGTTTGAGCTAATTTCAAACAATTTTGCTAACCCCGCGTTAATTCGTTCGAGCCGGTTAAAGGGTTAAAGTTAGTGCAACAACGTTCGTTCTTCCGGTTTAACAACATCTTCTATCGCCAAACAGGTGGTGCCCCTTTGGGGTCACCCATGTCCCCGATTCTGGCAGAGATCTTACTCCAAAATCTTGAAAATAAAGTACTACAGGAATTTCGTCACAGTCCACGCCTATATTTACGTTATGTTAACGATGTTGTTATTGTTCTGGGCCCATGGTCTGGGTGAGCTGCAAGTTTTCTCGGAACGTATGTCCTCTATATGTATATCCTTCAATAAAATTCACCATCGAACTTGAAAATAATGGTACTTTGCCGTTCCTAGATTTCTTCTTAGAACGTGACTCTGACTCCTGCTCTTTACGCTATTCGGTGTATAAGAAACCTACCTCCGCACCCACTATGATACCTGCATCTTCGGCACATCCACATATTTATAAACTCTCATCAATTAACTTCATGCTAAGAAGAGCGTTCACTCATTCTTCTGATGGCTTCAGGCGGCGTTGCGAAATTGATAAGCTTTTCGACATTGCTTGTGCCAACAGTTTGAGAGGATCTAGTTTTCAAGCTGAAGTCTGGTAAATCTGGCGTCAAAGTCTAACTACCCTTCATCCCGAATACTTCTGCCGCAGTTTTGTGAGCTCCATGGACTATTTTCTAACTGCCTCCTCAATCTTTAAAAATACCTGTAAAACATTCATTCTGGACTTTTAGATACGTACCACCATTATTTTTACTTTGATCAAGAAAGATCGTGATCTAATTTCAGAAGGTAACACATTTGGTGTATAAACCATCCCACTTGATAGTTTGAACAAAGTTCCCCTTTGCAGCCAATACATCGGATTAACCAAACGATCATTGGGAATTAGGCTCAATGAACATAAATATGACGTTAAGAATGGACCTATCAAATACGGTTCTTGCACAACTAGTGAACGATCGACAACATTATCCTTATTGAAAAGAGGCTAAAATAAGTATAACACCACGTACCATCTCCTCCTTATTGTTCACCGAACGTTTGATTATTGCTGAACAAAACACATCATGTTGTAATGACTATACTCCTTTCTACATATAAATGTCTGGGTACACCGCTCCGGTGGCGCAGTATTCTAAGCTGCGTTGGCTGCTGATCATTCGTCCGGAAAGGAGTCCGGGTTCGAATCCCGGTGAGGCATGAATGTTGTGTTTGTCTTACGGCACTGGCTCTCTCCCTTAACTGGAATCAGTGACCCTAAGGTAGGGACGGGCGACTGCGTATAGCCCATTATGTTGCTCACGTGGTCGTTAAAAGTCCAATCAATCAATAAACAAAATGTCTGGGTACACGTGCGTCTTTTACCTGGAAAAGGGTTGTTACGAGCATACACCGTGGGAAGGAAACAACCCGGTGGAGGTACTCTAATGACTTGGGCAATGTTCTGCAGGGAAACTCTGGGCCCAGCCATTCCTGCGCAGGAAACTATAAGTTTACAACCTACCTAAACATCATTCCAGACCTGGTATATCCTTTCATTGGAAAGGATGTACCAGGTTTCATTCCCCTTTCTACTAGTTCCTTGTTTCAGGAGGTTAATCTGCTTTTCTACACTGGCCGCATTGTTCGAGAACTTATAAGAGGTCCACGAGAAAGACTTCCACGTATTGTCCTAGCATCCAAATTCCCCAGACATCAATCTAATTGAGCGTCTGTGGTCAGACATCAATCTAATTGAGCGTCTGTGGTCAGACATCAATCTAATTGAGCGTCTGTGGTCAGACATCAATCTAATTGAGCGTCTGTGGTCAGACATCAATCTAATTGAGCGCCTGTGGTTGGAAGAACGAATCCGATCTACGGTGACTCAACCATGTAACTTAAAGAGTTAAAGGATCTGATGGTAACGTGATGGTATCAGGTACCACAAGGCTCCCTTAGAAATACTTGTACATACATGCCTCGCCGGGTACGACTGTGTCGGGGGAACGTGGAGGACCAACACCATGCACCTATGTTTACGAAAAACAGAACACCTGGAAAGAGTCAAGCTACGATTTGGTTTTTTCACTATATCCATATCTAATACTGTAATATCGCTGAAATGATTAGGATTTCGGAATCATAGGTGCATTCAAATCCCTTCCAGGCAAATTAGATCGCCCAAAGTCTCACAGACCTAAAACCTGTTATATGAGTCGCGTCGTTCAGTCGGCATCTGAGTGCTTGCTCATTAGTAGATAAAGATGCCTAGCGGTCGTGTAAGAGACTCATATACAGTCACGTCAGTGGATTCGATAAGGGTCGCATAATCGGCAGAAGAGACGGCAAAGCTTCCGACCGGGAGATTGCCGGTCGTGTGGAGCGCAATGTGATCGACATAGCAAGACTGTGCACGGAATGGTACGAAGAATAATGCAGGACACGACGAGAAGGTTCTAGACGTCGTACCCAGAAAACGCCACGTGAAAATCATCATCACATGATAATGACTTTGAGTGGCCGTTCTGCAAACTACTCTGGGTCAGCAGTGGTAAACTGCCAGTATTCTCCCATGTCAGCTATAACCGTACGTTGGATGTAATTACATTTCGGACTGCGGCTCGTCAGCCTCTCCTCTGGCTAGCTTTGGCACCACTGCAACAGGTTGCCAGGCTGCAATGGTGCATCGAACGATAGACGTTGCGTGACGAATGCCGAAATATCGTGTTCTCGGACGAAATGCGCTTCTATTTAAGCAAAAATAATGGACCCATCTGTGTCCCCGACGGCAGGGTAGATGTATCCGTAAGAGTGTATTTGAACCAGGCATAACGCAGCAACACGAAGCGTTATGGCCTGGGATGCTTTCTGAAACGAAAGCAGATACTTCTCGTAAGAGTCCGTACCACCACAACGAGTGCCCGTCACGTCAATGGCATTACACGGCCGGTCGCCTTTCAGAAACTTTAGGACTTCCCCGGAGCCATATTTCAACAGGACAATGCCGGAAACGCATGCATGTTGCATCTACAACACGTGTCTTCTGCAGTGAAAGCAACGTTTGGATGCTTTTGGAACCGAAAGCAGATATTTCTTGTAAGAGCCCGTATCACCATAATGAGTGCCCGTCACGTCAATGATATTATACGACCTGTCGCCTTTCAATACCTACAGGACGTCCCCGGGGCCATATTTCAGTAGGACAATGCCGGAAACGCACGCATGTTGCAGCTACAAATCGTGCCTTCTTCAGGGAAAACAACGTTCCACTTTTGCCGTGGCCGGCTAGACCGCCGAATTTATCACCCATAGAAAATCTTTGGGACATGCTCAAATGACAGATGCAGCGGTGTGACCGTTTTTAAGCAACTCTTGACGCATGTATAACGAAGTAAATTTCTCCGTTATCTTTCACCACGCCGGGGATCGAATCCGAGTCCCCTCATTCCGGAATAAGTTGCTCTACCAATTAAGCTTCACGGACGTTCATTATCGCTGCTATCTGCCTGTATGTCGTGTGCGTCCTGCTGGGCAGGTGCGTCACACATGCCAATACAGCCTGGATGGCTATTCCACCGGATACCATTCACACATTATATGATTCGATGCCTCAGCGTGTACGGCAGGTGTTTCAAAACAGTGGTGGCCACACAGATTACTAGCTACATCGACCCTTCTGGTAAGTCTGACACCGAGATTTTATTCATTGGTTCTTTTTTTTTTTTTTTTTTTTTTTTTTGATTGGAGGTTTAACGACCACCGTGAGCAACTCAATGGGCTATAAGCAGTCGCCCGTCCCTAATTTAGGGTCACTGGTTCCAGGGAAGGGAGAGAGCCAGTGCCGTAAGACAAACACAACATCCATGCCTCACCGGGATTCGAACCCGGACCCCTTCGGACGAATGATCAGAGGCCAACGCCTTAGACCACTGCGCCACCGGGGCGGCTCATTGGTTCTGTACTGCCTAATGTAAATACACTCTAAAATTCAAAGACAAAGCTCGACTGATTTCAGGTTTTCTGTTTTTTACGAACATGAAGGTATTTGACAAGTGGGCGTAGTGTTTTGGCGCTTCGTTTTATAAAGCCTTAAATGCGGTTTTTACAAAATTAAAACGACACTCCCTCAAAAAATTTAGTTGATAAATCTTCAAAGCCATCGAGATGTTTCTTTATAGTCAGGACCACATTTATTAATACAGCGAAAAACATTTCGCTGCATATTTTTGGATTAAAGGTCATTTCCAATCGTCTGAAAATCTATTATTATATCGTATTGAATTGGCTTTATTTCATATTCGCATTCTTAAGCTTTAGAGTCAAGAACACTCTGAAATATTTCTGAACACAATAAAATAGTTTCGTCACTAAGATAATTAACATCCTTAACAGTTACAAGGAAACGGAAATACGAACTTCAATGAAGGATTTCGTTTAAACACAAAAAATCAGTTCTCAAAATGGTGGCAATTTTGAACGCATATTGGTGTAAAGTTTCAAGGTTCCCTCATAAAATTCGTTAAAGACGAAAATTCTCTGTACAGAAGTTCGTTGAATAACAAAAACTCTCTGAACAGACATTCGTCAAAAGAGATTCCTTTCTGTCTCCATTGTGTTAAAAAGCAACTACAATTTAGGTTATGATATTTAAAGATATAATCAGTCACTTCCGGGTCATGTCCAGGTAGACGAAAGTACATACGTTTCGGGCAAAACACAATTTCACATTTTTTTCCGGTTTCCTTCCTTTCACCCAGGGCATCGTTGAAGGATAGACAGATTATGAATTTTGTATGAAAAAAAAAGCAAATGATTTGAATGCCGTGTATACAATCTATTGAAAGCAAGTGCAGAAATATACAGTCTAGACCGAATCATGATACATAAGACATGGTAAACTTAACCTCTACAAATCCCTCTGCAGCATTTCACCTAGTTTTAAATTTTTGAGTGAAGCAAGGCCGAAGTCCGAGCGGAGCTCTCGAGACAATTAATTGTTCGGGCATAGGTACGAGATGACACATATGATCACAGTGATTTTTCGCATGCGATTGGACATCGTCCATGGTCAGGTTTTGACGCCTTCCGATTCCCGAAATTCCGTTACACTGAGGAATAATCACCCAAAATCTTGCATTTATTGTGTTTTTTCCGGGTTTTGAAAAGGGATCGTTTGTTATCTATCTCCTCCAAAGATCTTCAGCCGATCCAGGTGACACTTGCAGCAGAGAAAGGGAAGGACATGGGGGTGGTATCATCGTCATTGGTCGTATCGTATAAAAAAGACCATTAAAACACTGACCAATTTTAAAAATTAAAAAAATCGGCTCTCTAAACGAGGCTCGGAAGAATTAGTTGCTATAGCTACGACATGACACATCCGATCACAGTGATTTTTGGCATGCGATTGGAAATCGTCCATGGTCAGATTTTGACACCTTTCGATTCCCGAAATTCCGTGTCATTGAGGAATTTCAATTAAAAATAGATGGCCTTTTACTTTAACCGTGTCACGAAAGTCGGCTCACTAACATTAATTCAAAAAAATCGTTTGAATTGAAAACGAAGAAATGGAAAGACTCCGTCTGTTAGCTTAACACTTGCTTAATCTATAATAATAAAAGGAAGTTTGTGAATGTGTGTGAGAGTCTATCTTTCGCGATACAAAATGAAATACCTGGTTCCCGATCTGAGGGTGTCTTTCCGCTTTGTGTCATGTCGTAGCTATAGCAACTAATTCTTCCGAGACTCGTTTAGGGAGCCGATTTTTTTAATTTTCAAAATTGGTCAGTGTTTTAATGGTCATTTTTTTTATACGATACGACCAATGACGATGGTACCACCCCCATGTCCTTCCCTTTCTCTGCTGCAAGTGTCACCTTATCTCAAACAACGTGAAGGAAAGTAGTTCATGATAAATTTTAGGCATTTCGTTTTTAGAATGTTTCGTACTTTTGTTCTTGAAGTCATAAATTTTAGGCGTTTGTTTTTTAGCACATCTTTGGTAAAAAAATATCGTGTTTTTGTTATCAGTTTGTTCGTCCGTCCGTCTGTACCCACGATATCTCTGCAACTATTAGTCCGATTTGAAAAAAAAAATTGCGTTACGAAGCTTGAAATATACGAATGATGATCTTTCATTTCGTTTTTCTTTTTACGATGTACAATTTCGCCGCTAGAGGGCGTAAATGCAGATGATGTAGAATTCAAAAATACGTTTTATTCCACATATGTGTTTCTAAACATCCGATTGAAAAAAATATTTTATCTTTCGATTCCATTTATGTCGAAAGGTATTTTAGGTGTAACTATTTTTTCAAATTACGCATAGATTTTCCGCTAGGGGGCGTAAAAGTAAATACCATTTCCTCCGATAACTCTTCTTCTAAAACTGCGATTTGAAATTTTTTTCTTCAGCGGATACATCTCCTGATGAAAACTCTTTTACATGTAATTTCAAAATTTTGTTAAAGAAAACTTTAGCCACAATGTGGCGTAAGTGGCAATTTTTGCTTCTGATGTATTTGCTGCAAAATCTGAGTTCCTAAAATATCGATTGAAATAATATATTTCATAGACTGATGCCACTCACATCGACAAACCTTTTCGAATATTTTTTTCCTAAAATATTCCACAGTTTCTATGCCAGGTGGCGTAGAAGTACATCTTATTTTTGTCAATATCTCTACTGCTAGGAGTTCGATTTGAAAAATTCCTTCTTCGTTAGATAGTATTTTCTGTGTGACATGTTTTTCATATAATTTCAAAATTTCCAGGTAATTCATAGACTTTCCGCTAGGGCTCGTAAATGTAAATTGCGTTTCCCTCTATATCTCTGCTTCTAAATCTCCGATTTGAAATATTCTTTCTGCACTGCATACAGCTCCTGATGGGAAATCGTTTGCGCATATTTTTAAATTTCTGTAAAAAATGGCTTGGCCACCAGGTGGCGTAAGTCTTAATTTCCGCTTCTGATGTATTTGCAGCAAAATATGAGCTTCTAAAATCTGCATTGAAAAAAAAGTTGTTTGTTGACCGATACTACTCATATCGACAAACCTCTCAGGAAAATTTTCTTCTTGAAATAATGCATGGTTTCTACGCCAAGGGGCGTAGATGTATATCTTATTTTTCTCAATATCTCTACTTCTAAGAGTCCGATTTTAAAAATTCTTTGTTTGTTGGACAGTGTCTCCGATGCGAAATGTTTAGACGTTCCGCTAGTTGGCACAAGTGTAAATTGCCTTTTCTGCGTTATTTCTGCTCCTAAAGCTCCGATTTGAAAAATTATTCCTGTATCGCACACAAGACCTGATGGAAAAATTTTTTCACATAATTTCTAATGTTTGGTAAAGAATGGTTTGACCGCCAGGGTTATAAGTGCTAATTTCTGCTTCTGATGTATTTGTTGGACAATCTGGGCTCCTGAAAACTCGACTGATTTTTTTTTCTTGGACCGATACCGCATATATGGATGAACCTTTTGGGAATACTTTTCTTCTTAAAATAATGCATGTTTTCCCACCAGGGGACGTAAAATCACATCTTAATTTTGTCGATATCTGTGTTTCTAAGAGTTCGTAAGCTCACGATTCCTTTTTCAGCAATATCTGAGGGATTAAAAATCCGATTGAAAATATTTTTTCTTTCGTCAGATCTATTGTTTTCCATACCGGTTTCTTTGAATTTGAATAGCTTTGATAAATTTAATTTGCGTCAGAACGGATTCAAAAGACGTGCTTATTACACCAGAAAATTCGGTGTCATCTTTCTTGTTAGAATTTGTTATAATAGACGTCTTAATGAGCTCATATTTTGCAATAGCTTCTTTCAAAATTTACCAACTGTAACCCGAGTTATCGGGTACCGTTGGCGGCTTGTCCTAGTATTAATCTTATTTTCTTCATGTGATGCTTGAGTCTCTGTGACTTTGACTTTTTTACGCTTTCCAACCGTAGTTTGAAGAAGCGTATATGCACCAGCTTTGTCCGTCCGTCCGTCCGTCCGCACGATAACTGGCGTAAAAATGGTTCGATTTCGTTGAAATTTTAGTATGTGGTAGGGGACCACCCAGGGACGAACCCTATTGAAAATGGGACAAATGGGGTCAAAGGTCACGACGTAGGAGCGGGATTCATTCAATTGCACTTATACGTCATAACTTGCGTAAATATAGTTCGGTTTCAATGAAATTTTACAATGTGGTAGGGGACCACCTGGAGACGAACCCTATTCAAAATGGGTGAATTGGGGTCAAAGGTCAGGACATAAGAGCGGAATGCATTCCATTTCCTTTATGCACCATAACGTGCGTAAAAATGGTTCGATTTCGATGAAATTTCAGAATGCGGTAGGTGACCACCTAGGGACAAACCCTGTTGAAAATGTACGAAATGGGGTCAAAGGTCAGGACATAGGATTGCGGTCCATTCCATCGTCCTTATTCCATATTATTAAGGTGGACGTCAAGTAATTTTGCTTCCTATACTTCCAATGGAAAAACTTTTGTACACATTTCCTTCACAATTAATGTGTTCCCAAGGATGAAAATTTGAACAACGATTGAAATTACTTTATATTATAACTTGGAATACTTAATATTTTCTAAAACATAACCATAATTATATTAAAAATCAATAACTTTTCCTTTGGTGGTGTTGAAACCAGAAAAAGAATGGCGCGACCTGTACTTTGATGACGTCAGTAGACAAACAAATGTTGGATTGCATAGTTATGGTTATGTTTTAGAAAATATTAGGTATTCCAATTTATAAAATGAAGCTATTTTAATCGATGTTCAAATTTTCATCCTTGGGAACGCATTAATTGGGAAGAAAAAAGATGGCGCCACCTGTATTTTCATGACGTCAGCAGTCAAACAAATGTGCGGATCCTATTAAAGTTTTGAGACGTCACACTTTTGCTAGCAGATGGCCGCGATTCCCATCTGCCTCATTACGTCACGCGTTGTGTGCGTATGTTCGTCTGCACGATAACTCGCGTAAAAATCGTTCGATTTCGATGTAATTTTAGTATGTGTAAAGGAATCACCTGGGAAGGAACCCTATTGAAAGTGAACGAAATGGGATCAAAGGTGAGGACATAGGAGCGGGATCCATTCCACTGTTCTTATGCGTCATAACTAACGTAAAAAAGGTTCGATTTCGATTTAATATTAGTATGTGGTAGGGGATAACCTGGGGACAAACCCTATTAAAAATTGGCGAAATGAGGGTCAAAGGTCAGGACATAGGAGCGGAATCACTTCCATCGCCATTATGCATCATAACTTACGTAACAATGTTTCGATTTGGATGAAATGTTAGTATGTTTTAGGGGCCAGCGCCTGGGGACGAATCCTATTGAAATGGGCGAAATGGATCAAAGGTTAGGACAAAGAAGCGGGGTCTATTCCATAGCCCTTATGCATCATAACGTATGTAAAATTGCTTCGATTGCGACAAAACTTTATCACGTTATTTCGGAGGTATACTGAACCAGTTCTGTTGAGTATCATCGAAATGGGATCAAAGGTCAGAGCGCAGGAGTGAGATTTATTCCACAGCCATTTTATGATTTCTAGTATGTTGAAAAGCGTATCATAATCAATGCATTGCATGATTTTACTAACTTGTTCAATTATTTCTTTGCGCAAAGAAAAGCGAAATGTAACACAATGCATGTTTCTCTGTCAAATTGCGTCTTAAATAAATGCTCCTTTTGCAACACAATATGTAAGTGACGATATTTACAGCATTGCAAAGAATATGGGGGAAATTAAGAGAAATAATCTCTTATGAATCCGTTATCTTTGATTTAGGATCGTTTAATCTGTTACGGTTTAGTAATTTTTCATTGAACTGTTCTGAGAAAGCCCTTCTCCCGTTCTCCTTTTAAAAATCCTTAAAAGAAGCTCTACTTCTAATTGCGGACTAACTTTTGAATACCTGATATTTCTTTCCCCTTTTTTTTAACAGTTTTTTCGCGTTCCGTGTCTGCGAAGAAAAAAAAAGTAACATCCCCAGCCTCAGATAACAGGGTAATTTATCGTTGATTTCGTTAAAGACAAGTTATAAGCATGGTCGCCGAAATAACATTCCGTAGACTAATGAGTAGTGTTCTTCAACAGGCAACCTAATTTCATTCCGAAGACACTAATTAGAGTTAAACAACTTTATCCATTCCTAAAGAAGGGTGCGTCTATCACCCAAAGAGATCGTTTGTGTGTCACAGACAAAGGGGGACCGTCTGCGAAAGCAGTGCAATTCTTCAACTGATACAAAAATAATTTTTGCTTAGGGACTTCCAATTACATTTAATAGAGATTAAAGAACAAACCGCATTCTACGTCACATTAAGCGCGTTATTTCATTGGAGTTCTTTTAATCTGTGTTACAGAATGTGAATAAAGGGAATCATTGCTGAATTCACGCTAAGAAATGCATGCATACGTGCGTGGTTCGGTATTCGCAGTGATATATATGCTACACACGCGTTATAGGTTTTTGCGAAGCTGAAACAAAATAAAACAGATCATACAAATACACGCTGAACCTCAGAAGAGCATTTTTATCCAGAATGTGAGAAAAACAGCCTTTTTAAAATTCGTTCACTATGCGCAATTCTTTCTTTTTTAGCATGTCCTTTGTAAAAAAACGATCGTGCTTATGTTATCGGTTTGTCAGTCCGTCCGTCCGTCCGTTTGTACCCACGATATCTCTGCAACTACTAGTCCGATTTAAAAAATTATTTTTGCATTGGGAAGATTGAAACATGCGAATAATGATTTAGTTCCTTTTCCAAATTACGCATAGATTTTTTTCTAGGGGGCCTAAAAGTAAATTACATTTTTTCCAATAACTCTTCTTCTAAAACTCCGATTTGAAAACTTTTTTCTTCAGCGGATGCACCCCCTCATGGAAAATATTTTGCAAATAATTTCAAATCTTTGGTAAATAATACTTTGGCCACCAGGGGGAGTAAGTGTTAATATTTGATTCTGATATATTTACCATAAAATCTGAGCTTCTAAAATATTCATTGAAAAAATTCTTTCGTGGACTGATGCCACTCACATCGATAAACCTTTTCGGAATATTTTCTTCTCAAAATATTCCACAGTTTTTCCGCCAGAGGGCGTAGATGTATATCTTATTTTCGTCAATATCACTACTTCTAGAAGTCCGATTTGAAAAATTTCTTCTTTCTTCTTTATCGGATAGTGTTTTCAGTGTGACATGTTTTTCATAAAATTTTAAAATTTTCAAGTAATTCATAGGCTTTCCGCTAAGGCGGGTAAAGGTAAATTGCTTTCCCTCATATATTGTAAAATATGAACTTCCACGCACAAAAGTGTGGAATGATACATTGACATTTAATTACTTGAGCGTGTGGAGAGTGATGTGGAGAGTTGCGTGAGAGATATTGAAGGAGTAGGACATGCCGAGCTTTGGCTAAGACAACAAGTTCAGTTTGTACCGCGGAGTGTATTCCAGTTTATGTTTTTGTGTAAAGTAATAAATGTTTTGTGTTGTGATCGAGTGTCTGTGATGTTACAGACCAAAGATAGAAGTGGAGGCACCGTCCGATTCGAACTACCAAAGATAGGAAGTGGAGGCGCCGGTGAGACGGGATTGCGCAACTTCAGCGGCGTTTTTTATGACCGTGGAAATCGATGAGTTGGAAGATCTTCAAGCGTGAGAAAGAACCAACGCGACAGGGATATTTTTTTTCTCCTGTTTGTGTTGGGAAGAACAACGGATGGTGACTGTTGTTTTTCGAAATCAGTTCGTGAAAAAAAAAAGTTCCGTATCGGATTTACACCACGTTAGATGTTTATGTAAGTACTGTTTTTGTTGTTGTTCTTAGAGAATTATCCAAAGGAATGAAATATTAAAGCAAGTTTTTTAGAAGTTTCCGGGCATGGAATTAAATAGAAGGAAATAATTTCTGTCAAGAAATAGTACATTCAGATCAACTGTTTGAGCCTAGAGTATAGGTAAATGTAGAATATTGTTGTAAACAATTTCTGTGAACGTATACACATATACGATAATAGAAGGATATAATTTCTGTCAAGAAATAGTACATTCAGATCAACTGTTTGAGCCTAGAGTATAGGTAAATCTAGAATATTGTGGTAAACAATTTCTGTGAACGTATATACATATACGATAATAGAAGGATATAATTTCTGTCAAGAAATAGTACATTCAGATCAACTGTTTGAGCCTAGAGTATATGTAAATCTAGAATATTGTGGTAAACAATTTCTGTGAACGTATACACATATTCGATAATAAATAAGCATTGGGTACACGTAGAGCTTGTTGAAATGGCTTTCTTAGGAAGAGCTCGCGAAAAGAAGAACTTCTGCAGTTGGCGGAAGCATTGGGTATAGAAGTTATGCCAAATCTCAAAATTCTGGAATTAAAAAATAAAATTGTCAACTTTGAAGGTTATGAAGAGGATTTCGTGAAAGAACTTTTGGCAGGTATAAAAGAGCCTAGAGAAACAGAAAGACAAATGGAATTGAAGCTTGAAAAATGTAGACAAACAGAAAGACAAATGGAATTGAAGCTTGAAAAATGTAGACAAACAGAAAGACAAATGGGATTTGAGCTTGAAAAACTCAGAATAGAAGCTGGACGTCAGCCGCTGGGAGGTAGTTTGGAGCAAAATGGAAATTCTCATAAACCGAGATTAGAACTTCGTCATTTGATGAAAACATTTGACCCAAAAGACAGTGATATAAGTATTTACTTAGTTTTATTTGAAAGGCAAGCACAACAAACAGAAATAAAAAGGGAAGATTGGGTCAAGAATTTGATAGGACTTTTGCCCTACGAAATATCACAATTGATTGCCAGAGAAAATGTGGAAGATGCTAAAAACTATGAATATGTTAAAAGGTTACTTCTTAAAAGATATAAGTTAAGTCCAGAGAAATTTAGATTGAAATTTGTACAACACATGCGTACATCAGAGAAGACCTGGAGAGATTTCGCCTTCGAGTTAGAAAATTATTTAAATGCATGGATTTCAGGACTTAAAATAGGCGATTTTGAAGGGCTAAAGAAATTAATGATCACAGATCAATTGAAGCGCAGAGTGCCTATAGAAATAAGGGAGGATTTTATTGATAAATGGTCAAATATTGCCTCAACTTCAGATTTGGCTGATATGGTGGACAATTATGAAAGTGTAAGAGGAGGAATCAAGAAAAATTCGTCGAGTGAATTTTGTGCTTCAAAGAAAATGCAAGGCAGTGAGAAAAAAACTAGAAATAACAATGATCGGGGAAATTTATGAAAAATGGATTTTATAACAAAAATTATGTTAAGTCAGATGTAGGACAAGGGTGGTCAAAACGGAATGTATCTCAGAATGAAGAAAAGTATGATCGCAGACAGAAGATTCAATGTTACGAATGTGCATCTTATGATCACATTCGACCTCAGTGTCCTAAGCTAAAAACACAGAACTCAGGAAGCGTAAATAGAATCAGAGAGGAAACTGAAGGGGATGTCTTGGCACCCTATACCTTTGAAGGAAAAATAAATGGAGTTACCATGCCTATTCTCCGGGATACAGGTTCATCAGTTGATATCATTTGTCAAGAGTATGTGTCGCCATGTGAGTTTACTGGAGAACATGTGTGGGTACAGCATCTTCTGGATGAACAAAAGGTTTGTTTACCATTGGCAGAAGTTGAAGTAGAATGTGAATTAGGTCATATTGTAATTAAGGTTGCAGTGATTAGGAAGTCGTTAGATCAAGGTAGATATTTACTTGGAAATAAGACTGCCGCTTTGTTAAAAAAAATTGATATGGAGTGGCCACTTAATTCAGAACAGGTAAGTGTTTTGATTACTCGGTATCAAGAAAAACAGAAACGAAACAACGAAGAGATAAATTCAGTAAAGAATGATTCAGGGAAGAAAGAAAAACAAGCCCTTGAAGGATAGGCTGTGGGTTCCGAAGAATCAGATGAATTAGAAGAAGAAATTATGCCATGGAGGCATGATGAAGATAAAGCCATGTTAGAGTTGGTAAAAATGGATTCAAAAAGTTTCATGGAAGATCAACGGCAAAGTTTGGAATTGAAAAAAAATCTCAAAGAAATAGAGAAAACAGATTTTAAAAAGGCAAATGGTTATGCTGTACTAAGAAATGGGATGTTCGTGAAGAAGAAGATCAACAAGATTGGCGAAGAGGGAGATGTTATTGTTGTTCCAGAACAGTATAGAGAACAAATAAAAAACATGTGTCATGAGGGAACTTCGGGGCATTTAGGAGTGACAAAAACCAAAGACAGACTAGCGAAGTATTTTTATTGGCCTAACTGTTATAAAGACATTGAAGAATTTGTAAAAGCTTGTGATTCATGCCAACGTGCTGGAAAAGCTGGGGACAAAAAGAAAGCACCTTTAAAAAAAGTTCCAATTATTCCTGAAATTTTTAGAAAAATCAACGTTGATGCCTGTGGGCCTTTGCCCGAGACTTCAAGCGGAAATAGATGCATAATTACAGCTATGTGTTTGTCGTCCAAATATCCAGATGCAGTACCAGTACCAGACATAGAATCCAAGTCGGTAGTTGACGCTTTGTTACACATTTTTAGCCGCATGAGATTTCCGAAAGAAATTCAAACTGATCAAGGAGCCAGTTTTGTAAGCATTTTGACACTAGAATTTCTGGAGCGGTTTGGAATAAAAGTTACTCATAGTTCTGTATATCATCCCCAAAGTAATCCGGTAGAATGATTCCATCGAACTATTAAAAGGATGTTGAGAATTTTATGTCTTGAGTCTGCTCCGGATTGGGAGAAACAATTACTGGCGGCGCTGTTTGCTTTGAGAACTGTGACACATGAAAGCACAGGGTTTACGCCCGCTGAATTGGTGCATGGAAAAAATTTGAGGACGCCAATGACACTATTGTATGAAACATGGATGGGTCATCCTGAAGAAGAAAACTATGTCACTGAATATGTATTTGAGTTAATAAATAGGATGAAAAGATGTCAAGAACTTGCCATTAAAAACATAGAAGTGGCTCAGTTGAAAAGAAAATATTGGTATGACAGAAATGCGGTAAAACGTGAATTTCAAGAAGGAGATTTAGTATTGGTTTTTGTTACCTGCAGGCCAAATAAGTTAGCGGAACAGTGGAAAGGACCAGGGAAAATTGAGGAAAAAATTTCTGAGACTAATTATGTAGTAAGCTTTGAAGGTAAAAATGTAAAGCATCAAGTATATCACATTAACATGCTGAAACCATACCATAAACGACCAGAATTTGTGAACTTATTGCCCGTTTGCAAAAATGGTGAAATGGATTTAGAGAATAAATTTCCGCAAGTTGAAAAAAATCCAAATATATTTAACTTCTCTGATATCGAGGAGAACAGTAAACTTCGAGAGCGCCTAAGTGGCCAACAAATTCAGGATCTGAAAAACTATTATGCCATTACTTGAAAATGTTTTCTAATATTCCAGGAAAGACTCATTTGGTCGAACATGATATCGAGCTAGCTAGTAATGCTATTGTAAGAGTTAAGCCTTATAGAATGTCGCCCAGGCAGATAAATATTCTTAAAGCCGAGATAGATAAAATGCTGCAGTACAAGATTATAGAAGTTGGTGAATCAGACTATACATCACCCATGATTTTGGTAGAAGTACTCGGAAAAGATCCACGCCCATGTATTGACTACAGGCGATTGAATGAAGTGACAAGGACCCAGTTCTATCCATTTTTTTAACATAGAAGAAAGAGTCGAAAAGGTTTCTGGAGCGAAGTATATTACAGTATTAGATTTAACAAAAGGGTACTGGCAAATTCCATTAAGTGCTAGAGCTCAACAATTGGCAGCGTTTGTGACTACTTTTGGAACGTATCGGCCCTTAAAGATGCCATTTGGCCTTAAGAACGCACCTTATTTCTTTAGCAAAATGATGTCGGAACTTTTTTTTTTTTTTTTTTTTTTTTTTGAATGGAGGTTTAACGACCACCGTGAGCAACTCAATGGGCTATAAGCAGTCGCCCGTCCCTAATTTAGGGTCACTGGTTCCAGGGAAGGGAGAGAACCAGTGCCGTAAGACAAACACAACATCCATGCCTGACCGGGATTCGAACCCGGACCCCTTACGGACGAATGATCAGAGGCCAACGCCTTAGACCACTGCGCCACCGGGGCGGCGTCGGAACTTTTGAGAGGCTGCGAATAGTTTGCCGTACCATATCTAGATGATGTTGCCATTTTTTCCAAAAACTGGGGGGATCATTTGATACATCTTGAAGAAGTGCTACAGGGGTTGCAGAGGGCTTCCTTGACCATAAAACCTTCCAAATGTAAGTTTGCTCAAGATCACGTCTTTTATTTGGGTCATATTGTTGGACAAGGATATCGAAAACGAGCGGAACGAAAGGTTCAGGCCATACAAAATTTTCCTACGCCAAAGAACAAGACGCAAGTAAGATCTTTCTTAGGCCTGGCGGTATATTACAGCAGATATATTCCAATGTTTTCTTCGATAGCAGCTCCCTTTACAGACATCTTGAAGGGTAAAAATCGTAAAGCGGAAATATGGTCAGAACAATGTGAGAAAGTTTTTGTGGAACTAAAAATATCTTTATCTAGTTTTCCTGTTCTGTATGCCACTGACTATGAACGTAGATTTATTCTACAAACTGATGCTTCAGATCAAGGAACGGGAGTCGTCCTCTCGCAAGAACAAGAAGATGGCGCTGAACATCCTGTACTCTATCTAAGCAGAAAACTTTCGAAAGCAGAGAAGACATACAGTACCAGTGAAAAAGAATGTGCCGCCATTTTATTTGTGGTACAGAAACTGAAATGCTACATGGATGGTCAAAATTTCCTCATACAAACTGATCATAACCCTCTCGTTCGGTTACGCACCAACACAAGTTCAAATGCTCGTCTGATGAGATGGGCCCTTGCTTTACAAGCATATGATTTTGTTATAATTCATCGATCGGGAACTATGCCCAAAAATGCAGATGGACTGAGCAGAGTTCCAACTTTAGATGATCCACCTTGATCATGCTATGTGTCTGCTAGTGAAAACATTTTTTTTTGTTTTTTGTTTTTGGTTGTGGTATATACTACATAGAAATTGTTAGAAACCACGTAAAGATGATTGTTAAATTAACTCATATATTTCTCTTTGTAAATGGATTATGACTCATTATGTGAACTATGACTATTGTATTGTAAAATGACAAGAACTTTTTAACACTGGAAAAAGTTTCTCTGGAGTGAGGAGGGGTTGTAAAATACGAACTTCCACGCACAAAAGTGCGGAATGATACATTGACATTTAATGACTTGAGCGTGTGGTGAGTGATGTGGGGAGTTGCGAGAGAGATATTGAAGGAGTAGGACATGCCGAGCTTTGGCTAAGACAACAAGTTCAGTTTGTACCACGGAGTGCATTCCAGTTTATGTTTTTGTATAAAGTAACAAATGTTTGGTGTTGTGATCGAGTGTCTGTGATGTTACAATATATCTGCTTCTAAATCTCCGATTTGAAAAATTATTTCAGCACCGGATACAGCTCCTGATGAGAAATCCTTTGCACATATTTTCAAATTTTGTAAAAAATGGTTTGGCCACCAGGTGGCGTAAGTCTTAATTTCCGCTTCTGATGTATTTGCAGCAAAATATGAGCTTCTAAATTCTCGATTGAAAAAAAGTCATTTGTTGACCCATACTACTCATGTCGACAAACCTTTCAGGAACGTTTTCTTCTTGAAATAATGCATGGTTTCCACGCCAGGGGCGTAGATGTATATCTTATTTGTGTCAATGTCTCTACTTCTAGGAGTCCGATTTGAAAACTTCCTTCTTTGTTGGATAGTGTTTCCGATGAGAAAGGTTTTTCCTATAAATTCAAAATTTTCAAGTAAATCATCGACTTTCTGCTAGGGGACACAAAGGCAAATTGCGTTTTCTGCGTTATTTCTGCTTCTAAAACTCCGATTTGAACATTTTTTCTGTATCGCATACAAGACCTGATGGAAAATATTTTTCACATAATTTCTAATGTTTGGTAAAGAATGGTTTGGTCACTAGGGGGCGTTAATTTCTAAGTAATAATTTTTACTTCTGATGCATTTGTAGAAAAATCTGGGCTCCTGAAAACTCGATTAATTTTTTTTTTTTTTTTTGGACCGGACCGATACCGCTCATAGGGAAAATCATTTTGAGGATACTTTCTTCCTAACATAATGCATTGTTTTCCAACCTGGGGACGTAAAATCACTTCTTATTTTTGTCGATATCTCTGTTTCTAAGAGTCCGATTTGAAAAATTCTTTGTGTGTTGGAAAGCGTTTCCCGTGAGAAATGTTTCTCATATAAATTCATGTATTTCTTAACACACAAGTCTGCAACCAGAGGGCGTAAGCTCACGATTCCGTTTACAGCAATATCTGAGGGACTAAAAGCCCGATTGAAAAACTTCTTTCTTCCGTCAGATACTGTTGTTTTCCATACCGGCTCCATTGATTTTGAGTAGCTTTGATAAATTTAACTTGCGTCAGAACAGATTCAAAAGACGTGCTTATTACACCCCAAAATTCGATGTCATCTTTCTTGTTTAAAGTATATTCAGCATCTGTAAAGGGTTTGACGTAAACTCTAAACTAACTTTCATTTTTAGTTGCTTTCTCTATGTAAATTTGAGTTCAGTTTCTTTTGGCGTTTTCAATCTTAACGTTAATCTTCTCGGAATAATCTTGGCAACAATCTTGATGTCAGTAAGCGTGACGTATGCAAGTTGACAGATAAGAACAAGAGCTGCAAGTTGACAGATAAGAACAAGAGCTGCAAGTTGACAGATAAGAACGAGAGCTGCAAGTTGACAGATAAGCTGTATTATTCAAAAACTGTACTTACTGCATATTCTAGTTTTGTTGTTATATACACTGACGGAAAAATATCCCAACACCTCGAAGAAATAGTTGTAGAGGAATGAAATGGCGGCAATACATTTGTATAGGTAACATATTTAATCGATTAAGGTTTCAAGATCACAGCTTAATGTGAGCGCGAGAAGAGCCATTTTAAATGTGAAATGCTGGTACATTAATAACCGGTGTAACGGCCAGAATGTTGAATGCAAGCACGCAAACGTTAATGCATTGTGTCGTACAGGTGCTGGATGTCAGTTTGTGGGATGGAGTTCCATGCCTGTTGCACTTGGTCGGTCAATACAGGGACGGTTAATGCTGGTTGGGGTGACGCTGGAGTTGTCGTCCAATGATGTCCCATACGTGCTTGATTGGTGAAAGATCTGGTGATCTAGCAGGCCATGGCAACATGTCGACACTCTGTAGTGCATGTTGGGTTACAACAGCGGTATGCGGGCGAGCGTTATCCTGTCGGAAAACACCACCTGGAATGTTGTTCATGAATGGCAGCACAACAGGTTGAATCACCAGACCGACGTACAACTGTGCCGTAAGGGTGCGTGGGATAACCACGAAAGTGCTCATGCTTTCATCAGAAAACAGAACTGATCTCCACTCCGTCCTCCAATGAGCTCTAGCTTGACACCACTGATGTCGCAAATGGCAGTGGTTTGGAGTAAGTGGAATGCACGCTACAGGGCGTCTGGCTCGGAGCTGTCCTTCAAGTAACCGATTTGTAACAGTTCGTTGTGTCACTGTGGTGGCAACTGCAGCTCTGCCGCAGACGCAGTACGATGCGCCACTGCCATACGCCGTACACGGCGGTCTTCCCTCTCAGTAATGCCACTTGGCCGTCCGAAACCCGGTTTTCTTGAGGCAGTACCTTCCCTTGACCACCGCTGCCAACAATCATGCACAGTGGCTACATTCGTGACAAGTCGTTCTGCAATATTGCCGAACGAAAATCCACCTTCTCGTAGCCCTTATACACGACCTCGTTCAAACTCCGTGAGCTGTTGATAATGGCTTCTTCGTCTTCTTAAAGGCATTCTTGACTAACATCAACACACTGCGTCGAATCTCAACGATAACTAACGCTCGCGAACGTTGCAGCGCGTATTTACAGCAAACCTGCTTTGCATGTTCCGAGGGGTGCTTCTAGCGCCACACGTATGCGCCGAGCGCGAAATTTGCATAGACGTCATCTTACAGATTTACTCTCACCGCCTACCAACTGTCGTTTATCTAACACAACCCCTTCTTGGTGTTGGGATTTTTTTCCGTCAGTGTATTTAGCTTTTGTAGTTCATTGCGTTTTCTGCTTACTAACTTACGTTAATCGGTTTTGAAATATTAGAACTACAGTGATTAGTTCTGGACGAATTTTGGAATATTCCTTGTAAAATGGTGATGTGATATAGATGGAATGAAAGGTTAAAGTAAGTATGTCTTAAGAGACGCATATGGCATAATAAATCCGTTTATTTTTGTGGCGTAATAAGCACAAAGATTCGCCAAGCTTTGGCATTTCACTGGGAGGCTTTTTTAAGGCAATGCTAGACATAAAAATGCAAGGAATTGGAACACGTAAGGGACAAATATGATTTTTGAAAATATCCGTGGGTGACATCACGAGCATATTACAAGAATATTTATCACGCAATTATACGGTGTGTAGCGATGTGTTTCCATCTTTTAATAAACCATGTCAAGTTTTTGGTAGTTCAGTAGAAATTATATCATTGCACGCTAGTTTGCTGGACAAGATTTCGACTGTTTCCCTGATGGCAATCTCTTTAAAGTACGTGTATGGAGTAATTCTTCTAATACTCTTCTACGGAGGAGCTGTAGATGAAAGCATGGCTTCTCTGGCGATGGTTGTATTTTTCTCCTGTATGGAATAGTGTTAGAAGAATATCCCCATGCACGAATTTTAAAGAGACTGCCATCAGGGGAACCGTCGAAATCCTGTTAAGCAAACTATCGTGCAATGATATACGTAGTTTCTACTCAACTACCAAAAGCATGGCACGCGTTATTGAAAGATGGAATCACATCGCGACACACCGTCTAATTGCGTGATAAAAATTCGTGTAATATGCTTGTGGTCACCTAAAATAATTTCAAAAATCATCTTTGTTCCTTACGTGTTCCAATTCTCTGCAATTGTATGTTTACAATTGCCTTAGAAAACCTTCCAGGGTAGTACGAAAGCTTAGCAAATCTTTGTGCTTACTACCCACAAAAATAAAACGGATTTAATACGCTATACATTGAAGAGCAATTGCATTAGAGACAGCTGGCGTTATGCAAATATGGCGCTGTTATCGGCCCTGTAAACGGAAACGACATGACGTATGCAGCGATCCGACAATATAAGGAGTGATGCGACGAGAATCAGTTAGAGTCGAACACAGTATGGGTAAGACGAAGGATATAAGCGAATTTGATCGTGCGCAAATTGTCGAGGCCCGAAGAATGGGTCACTCCATCTCGGACGTTGTGCAGGCACTAGGATTTTCACGATCCACTGTATCACAGGTGCACCGTGAGTACATCAAAATCCGGTAAAACCATCCCTGCAAGGGCCAACTGCCGTGGACAACAGCGTGGTGGATGAGCGGGGTCATCAACGGCTAGCTCACATTGTAACAGCGGATAGACGGGCCACAGTGCAAAAATTCAGTCGGCAATTTAACTCTGGTGCACAAAAACGTATAAGCAGCCACACCATCCAGGACCAACTCCTCGCTATGGGGTACAGCAGCAATCGTCCCACGAGGGTACCGCTGCTGACCGCACATCACAGGGTGCAAAGATTAGCATGGGTGCTGGAACATCGTCACTGGACCTTATACATGTGGAAAAATGTTGCCTGGACTTATGAGTCAAGATTCACGTTGGTACACTCGGATGCCAGGATACGAGTACGGCGCAAACCACATGAAGCGATGGATCCTTCTTGCCAGCAGGGTACTCTTCAAGAAGGTTTGGGTGGCATTCTTGTCTGGGGACTGTTTACGTGGACTGAAGGGAAACCCCTAGTACTAGTGACGTAGTCTCTCACAGGTCAACGTTACCGAGATATCCTGGACGACCATTTGCTCCCGTTTGTGCGTCTTCAACGTCCCACTGGGGACCTCATCCTGCAACAAGACAATGCACCGTGCCATCGCTCACGAATTGTATCCGAATGATTGGATGAACACTCCACCGACGTGACTCGCTTCCTTGGCCAGCTAGGTCACTTGACCTCAATCCTATCGAGCACTTTTGGGATGTCATCGAGAGAGATGTTCGAGTCTCTGAACCCCCTGCATCAAATCTTCGTGAACTGTGGGAGCTTTTTCAGAGGTCGTGGATCCGTATGGCTTCCCAACGCTTCCGGTGTCTTGTCGAGTCCATGCTGAGACGAGTCGCCGCCGTCATCAGGGCGAAACGTGGTGCTACACATTACTAGACAGGTATCTCTAATTCAATTGCTTTTCAGTGTATGCGTCTCTTGAGTGCTCACAGTGTGGTTTATTTATAACTAGCTTTACTACCCAGCTTTGGCCGGTACAGAATGTATGGAATCTGTAGAATCGAACGGTTTCAAAAGCGTTACGAAAAAATTAATACGCGTCCAGGAGGCACAGCATTAGAACACTGACTGAACAAAATTATTTAACAATTTGTTACCGACGATCAAATGCATCCCGTGCTTTCGGTTTCAGACGTCTTTGAGGGGGAATCTGTGGGATAAATAGTTAAAAACGTATATTTGGGAATATTTTATAAAACTGGCAGAAGTTTTTAAGAACACCATAAATCGTTAATATGAACATGACCTCCAAATGTCGCTTGAATTGGTAAATAACGTTTTAAAATAGCCGTCAAAATTTTATTAACCGTTTCTGCGTATATATTTCTGTTCACCGATGAATTAAAAATGTCATGCCTATTTTAAAAAGTTTCGACCGGATTCCGGTGAAATTTTGAGGATTCCTCTTATTACCAATTCATAGTGTTGATTAAAATTTCAGCCCGTTTCGTTAAGATTTCGCAAAGTTCGTTTTTGCTTTTTTTTTATGCACAGTTCTCAAAGAATAGAAACACCTGCGGATGTGCCGCGGCGATGAATGCAGTAACGTGCTTTCAGATTTAGAACAGCATAACGATGACGTAGCAAACGACGCTGACTTTATTGATTAGCTTATTAATTAATTCATACCTCGCGAACGGAACAACGTAGATATCTTAAAATAGTTGCGTTGACCTAGAAATTCCAGTATTAAAAAGCTATGCAAATTTCACGTTACCACAGTTCGGCGTCCGAGAGTTTTTGCTGCTTCAGACAAACAGACGCTTTGGCTTTTATATATAAGATTACGTTAAGTATGTCTTTCTGAAACTTTATTTGAGTGACTTTGTTCATTTCGAGAGAGAGTTAATAAATATCTTACGTGAGTAAATAAATACACTGCTGGACAATTGCTAAGGACGGATCATAAACGGCTATATAGCGCATATAAAAGTAAGTGTGGTTGGATGCCAAGTGAAATAAAGTAATGTCAGAATGCCAGGACATTACAAGAAAGACAATTTATTGTGCTCTGAATTCCAGAAGGCTTTGGAACGTGTTCAAGGGACAAACAGGCCATTTTGTGCAGAATACGTAAACGTGAAAAAAATGCAAATTACCGTCCGCAGGCGTTCCGGCGTAAGATGTCAATACGGGATATGGCCACCATTGAGGGCTATGCAAGATTCCACGCGTCGTGTCATGCTTTGCACAACATTATCAAGCAGCTGTTGGGGTAATTTATCCCATTCCTCTGTCAGTGCACGGATGAGGGTGTCCTTGTTTATTGGAGGGCATTGGCGACCAGCAAGACTCCTCCCCAAAGCATCCCACACATTTTCAATGGGATTCAGATCTGGAGAACATGCTGGCCATACGAGGCGTTGAATATCCTCGCTCTCAGGACACTCCTGGACAGCGACTGTTCGACGACATGTTGCGTTGTCGTCCATGAAAATGAATCTATCACCGACAGCACCACGGAACATGCGAACATGAGGTAGCAGAACTTCATTAATGTATCGTTGGCCAGCCATAGTCCCAGTTGGAAGCACATAGAGGGACGTACGGCCACTGATCATGAAGCCAGCCCATACCATGACACTACATGTCGGACATCAGTCCCTTTCCTGTATGTTTGCTGGACAATATGCAGTACCACTATCACGCCAGATCAGTTGTCGTCGACAATCAGACGATAGACTGTATCTACTCTCATCTGAGAAGAGGACAGCAGACCAGTCGTTATCAGTCCAATTGCGATGTTGACGGCACCATTGCAAACGGGCGGTACGGTGACGTCTGGACAATGGGATGCACACAACAGGACGGCGGGCGTTTAGTTCTCCTTCATGCAAACGTCTGGCGTCAGCTTTTCGGGAGATCCGCTTGCCAGTAGCAGCCATAAACTCATTTGCTACCTCACTAGCTGTGCTGCGCCGGTGTCTTTTTGTTGATAGCACTATGTACCGATCTTCTGCAGGTGTCGTACTGCGAACACGACCTCCCCCGTGACGTTTGCTACACTCTCCATTTGTTTGAAATGATTTCCAAAGCCTTGAAACAACACTGTGGCTGACGTCAAACTTCCTGGCAACATCTGTTATTTTTCGCCCTTCTTCAATCTTGCCAATAATACGGCCACGCGTAAAATCATCTAGTTGATATCGGGAAGACATACTGAAAATTGCAAGTTCGTCAATTGATTCTTTCCCTTTCAACTTTGCGTTTGAACAACAACGGTCAATACGCGTCAAATCCTTTATATCTCTAATTAGCGCTATGACGTCACGAACAAGTTCGGCAATCCAAAATTTGCATACGCACAACACGTCTTACTGTATCCCGCACTTATGCTAATTTCCACATTATCGTGCCTTCCATTTTATGGTTGCTATCGTTGCTATTGTCATCCGTCCTTAGCAATTGTCCGGCAGTGTATCTTACGTAGGTCTTGCCAGACAACATACTTTTCAAATAGTTAAGATCGCCACAGGGGATCGTCATTTTTTAGTTGTAAAACGGAGAACAAGACAAAAAAAAACATTGCTCTAAGAACAGTTAGACATATTGCAATAACACGTGTGTCCTAACAAAAGTTCTGCACACTGTCCATTTTTGAGAAAAGTGTGAAGTAAAAGAGAGAACTTAACTTATTGCCGTTCAGTGCACCCCTATGCGCTGCTAATGACAGCTTGCAGCGGTGAGGTAGGTCCTGGATGCCCCGTAGTACGCCATCTTTGTTCAGCTGTCGTATTACTCGGGTCACGTCCAATGATAGTTCGTCCAGCGATTCGTAGCGGAAGCCACAGAGCCGATTTAACTTTGGGAAAATATCAAAGTCGGGTGGACTGAGATCAGGGCTGTATGAAGGGTGGGATAGTTTCCCAGCCATATTTCGACAAAAGTCCCCGCACCGACGCTCCACCACGACACGATGCGATGTCATGTATCAAAATCGCTCCGGCTTCCAACAAGTTGGGGGCGATTTTGACGAATTGTGTCTCAATTTTGTCCTCAGAAAGTCACGATAATATTGTGCGTTGACATGTTGCGTTACCGTCACTAGATCAGAGACCACAACATCCTGCGCATCATGCGCTAGAAATCCTAATTTGTTTCACTTTGGATTGTTGCCGACGACACTTTGAAGCGCGTGGGGAACTTGGGTGCCTCCATTCCACTGATTGTGACTTCAGTTCGGGCTCAAAATCACGGGCCCAAGTCTCATCAATTGCGACAATTCGGTTCAGGAGGGCCTTGTTCTCCCTTTCGAACTGGTGGAGGTGATCCTGTGCGATGCCCACTCTGGTTGCTTTCTGCTCTGGTGTGAATTGATGGGGCACCCAGCGCGGCGATTTTTCTTTTTCCCAGTGAGTCGGTTAAAAATCAGGTAAACCGGCATGGTGGGCAAATTTACCTGGTGAGTAATCTCCTCGACTGTCAAACGGCGATTCTCTTCGAGAAGCGTTTCTACAATAGCGACAGATGTTTTTCCTGTCGACTTTTGAGGTCTGCCTGAGTGGTGATCATCTTAGTTGCTGCTTCGGCCCTTCCGAAAGCGCTATTCCCAGCGAGAAATTGAGCTTCAATCGAGAGTTCTTTCACCATAAACTTCTTGCAAGGCAGTGGGGATCTGTGTCGGAGTTTTTCCTCGCAGAGTTTCTATTTTCACGTACGAGCGCTGGTCTAACACCGTGACTTGACCTGATGAGCTGGTCTAACGCCGTGACACGACCTGAGGAGCTGGTCTAACGCCGTGACTCGACTTGAGGAGCTGGTCTAAAGCCGTGACTCGTCCTGAGGAGCTGGTCCAACGCCGTGACTCGACCGGAGGAGGTGCACGCTTCCATTTTCAAAGCCTCTCTCGTTTACAGAGCAAGTTATTGCGTGATGTTCTGACACCACTGCGATGCTGCGAGTCTGACCTTGGTATGACGCATTCATTTTCCCGATTGCGTCATCCGCTTCTGTTTTTAATAAACTTGTGTAGAACTTTCATTATGACCTTCATATTATTTGTCATTTCAATTTTTCCTGTGAATACTGATTACTGCACTCGACCTGTGTAAAAGTATTATATTACTTCGCGCAAGAGCAATTGTACACGGATCAAAGCACTAAGACATGTGGGTTCTTGGGGCTTCATCCAACAACTTTCTCTAATTAATTAATCAGGATATGTTTCTGTAACTCAAAAAGTCAAAAATTTGCTCGCGAAAAAGGGTAAGTTGGTACAAGCAGTTTCAATAACATTGAAATGCAGAGTACATCCATAAATGTATCATTCGTATCGACGGATGTAAAAATTCTGAGTTTATGGATCTTTCATATTGATCGAATCAAGTTCTCGCATGATTGAGGGAAACAGTACATTTGCAATCATGTTTGAATACTATAAGTTCCAGACTGCACGAACGAATTTGTGTTTATGTGCTTCTATGGATGTAGATAATCATAAAGAAAAGTCTCTGCACGCAAGAGGTTTTTTTTTCATACAACACCAGTCATGCAAGGCTCATCTGGCATCCCTGCGACCTCCTGGTGATGCATCGTTGCATCACCAGTAGGTTACGTTAGGTTTCTTTGCCAGGGATGCCAACAGTTGTAATGACCAGTTCCAGAATGGGGACATAAAGTAACCTGTCTGATACTAATGGTACCTTTTATTCTGAAATCAAATGTTACTAGTTTTTCTCTATCACGTAGAAATTTTTATTGACAGAGATTAAATCTGAAAAAAAAACTATGTTTACGTACGTTTACAACACTATTCCTATCACCTAAAAAGTGACGCTTGATGATTTTCTTCTGTATTTTGCATCTGGAATATTCCTGTCAAGTGTCCAGCAATAATCAGCAAGCATGCTAGAACTCAACTTTGCCTTGTTCTTTACATATACACATTCCTATCACAATAACATGTTCATCCCCGGAATCACAGTGTACCCGCCCAGGCGCGTAACACAATGCACGTGACAAGGTCGACCACACGGAGATATAAACGGCAGGCCAGGACAGATGAGCCATAGTGCGTCAAGTGAGCACAATGGGCAGAGGTAGTGATTTGACGCACTTTCAAAATGGAATGATCATCGGCTATCGCGCCGAAAGTGAAACATCTCAGAAACAGGATATTTTCGTTGGCTGTTGGCAAGGTGGTGTAGTAAGGCTGTAGCAAGAATGGACCGCTGGCATCATAACTGTGCAGCTCCAAAGGCCATCGACCCCACAGGAAAACAATGCCTCCGTTGACTGGTAAAAGGCAATCGACGCGCAACAGTGCAGAAGTTGACCACGCAAATGAAGGATGGGGCACACAGGTACGTGTCCCCCATAACAGTAGAGCGAATCCTGTTACCCATGGGTCTGCGGAGTCAACGCGCCCATGTTAACCCCATCGGCAACGACGCCTGCAGTTCGCATGGGGCTACCGTCATTGGGCAGTGGAGGTGTGGAAAAAGCTTGCCTTCTCCGACGAATTTAGGTTTCTACTCTGTAGATGTGACGGGTGGTATCGGATCGGCGTCAGACAGACGAGAACCAGCACCCGGGCACTCTTGTCGGTCAAATACATGCCAGCGGTGGCAGGGCTCATGTCCGGGGGATGATTTTCTGGTATAACCTGGGACCGCTGGTACCACTCGAAGGGTCCTTGAACGCAAATGACTACCTGTACACCCTTTCCGACCACATGCAGCTCTTCACGTTGGACGTGCACTTTAGTTGTTGCGGTGTCTATCAACGGGACAATGGGCTGTTCCACTTCGCTAACGGGTTGCGTAGCTGGTTCCAGGAACACCACAGCAATATCTCCGTTCTCCTTTGGACGATGAAATCGCCCGGCATCAATCCCATAGAGCACTTGTGGGACTATTTGGATCCACAGGTTCCGCGTGCCGACCCACAAGCACGTCATCTCCGGGACTTCCGTGCTCTGCTACAGTCAGAATGGACACGTGCGTCTCGGGCAACCTTCCAGAACTTCATTTCATCCATGACACGTCATACTTCAGCTCTCATCCGGACCAATGGTAGTTATTCTCATTATTACGTAGGTGGTCATAATATTCTGATACGACTGTGTATATGTTTAAGCATTGCTTAGTGTCTTAAATAATTTATTTCTTTGGAACTACTATGATTTCGTTTTCTCTAGAGGTTGCTATTTTTGAGAAAACTGAAAGTCGTGTACTTATTTGTACAAATGTCATGCTTTTTCTCTTACTAACGATATCAATGAATGCAGAAGTGCAAGTCAGGTAAACGGAACGCTTTTCAGCAAGAAATTCATGCATACATTCTTTCCCAGAAAATAAGATTGTCGGCGAAAAGGCTCCATGCATCTTATGGCCAAAGCATCTATTACCGGGTCCATATCTAATTAACGAAAGAGGGAAAGCTCTTAGCTCTGTGTATCTTTAGCCAGAAAGAAATCAAGCTGCGTTCAGCCCCGTAACTACGTATCTCTCGTCATTAAGCGATTCTTCTTCTCCTGTAAGCACACTCCTTAATGATAATGTCCAGGAAATTGCAGATGGAGGCGAATAGCTCATCAAGCTAACCATCAAAGTTCTTAACCACTACGCAATAGCACCCAAGAGAATTATAGTAGACGCATCCATCAAGAAAATTTTCGACCGGTAATTTTCTCCCCTGAAACGCACAGGTCTCGGTAGTTCTACCTAACATAGTCAGCACATTGATACAGCATTCAACCTTGCGGTTTTTTTATGTCTTTATGTTTTGCTATCGATTTTCTTTACTTGCACCTCGTCTGCGAAGAAGATCGGAAAAACAGCAGGTGCTTGTACTTCGACCAAAGGGAATTTGGAAATGCACTCGGATTTCACGCATATTTCTGATTCAGTGGTTTCAAATATTTCCTGGCGGTTCGTTCTGTTTTTCAGAGGAAAGGTCTGATACTTCGGTATATTTGCAGGGGACAAAGGAGAATCTGACCACTTTATTTTCAGATCCCACGGAAATATTCCACACTGGCTGGGATTAACTTTATTCGAAAACGAATTATTTTGTCGCCTTTGCATTAATATATTAATGCTGCGAATTAGAATACATTACAAGGCACCGTTTTCGTTTTCCACTCAGTCAGCAGCTTTTCAGAACGAATGGAGGGTTATTTCTGTCGAGACCTACCGGAAATTTGTTGATTGTTTGCTTCGAGGTGATGCAGCTGTCATACAAGAAAACGTTTGACGGACTAAATAGTAATTCCGATAATAAAGCCATTTGTCCCAAAACGTTGTAGTGTCGGAATACGTTGGATAATATAGTGTATGTATTTAGCTTTTCACTGGTTTTTATTGCAGGGTATTTTACACGGTCGGGTCACATTATTGTGACCAACAGCTATATCCAGAGTAACCGCAGTGAGAAGCGCGGACAGTAATTGGACGGGCTGGGAGTGATTCAATAAGTGTTGAAAGGTGTTCACAGGTATGTGGAGCCATGCTGACTGCAGTGCATCTGGCAGCTGCTGGACGGTGCGTGGTGCATGATCCATACAACGAACAACACGATCGAGATGGTCCGACAAATGCTCAATTCGATTTACGTCTGGGGAATTAGGAGACCAGGGTAGTACTTTGACGTCTTTATCATGCTCTTCCAACGACTCTAGGACATTTATAGCTGTGTGAAAAGTCGCATTGTTGTGCTGAAAGATCCCATCCGCCCCAGGGAAGACAAGTAGCATGTATTGGGGTACGTGGTCTGCAACGATGGTTTCATAACGTATTCGATCCATAGTGCCTTCCTCAGGTTTGAGTGAACCTTAGAATGCCACGAAAATATTCCCCAGACCATAACGCTACCTCCACCAGTTTGTGTTCTTCCAGCAATGGTTGAAGAGTGTTTGTTCTTACATGTATCTCGCCTTATACGTCAACGTCCATCCGTTGGATGAAGCAGACAACGTAACTCATCGGAGAAGGCAATCCTTCGCCAATCAGCGGTGGTCCAATTCCAATGCTGCAGTGCAAATGTAAGCATTTTCTGCCGATGCACCTTTGTTAGCAAAGGTGCAGTGACAATCCGTCTGCATCGTAGCCACATTCGCAGCAGGATTCGCTAAAATGTCGTTTTAGACACATCTCCGGTAGCCCCCTGGTTCATTCGGCTAGTCAGTTGCTCCATTGTAATGTACCGATCGGCCCTCACACACCTTCGTAACCGACGTTGACCTCTCACATCAATGGCACGTGGTGCTCGTCAGTTTCCACGACGATTATTCGCAATGATGCAATTTCTCCAATCACGATACACTTTAACCACAATAGCACGCGAACAGTTAACAAACGTTTTAAAAATACTACCACTCTTGGCCCGAAAGCCGATAATCATCTTTTTTTGCAAATCTGATAAATCTCTCCTTTTATCCATGACAGCAACGAGTGATATGTTTTCAGATCAAATGATCATGATCCTATGTAGAGGATTTTAGGGAGGGAGTGACCCCAGGTCTTAAACAACCCTTAGAAATAGGAAGCTAGGAGATTTGGGCTAGAATGCCCGTGACACGGAAGCGAAGTAGAAAGAGGGAGGAAGATGCCCTTATTTATCATGGGGGGGCAGTACCCGGGTTCCGACGGCTTAACGTACCCATCCGACGCACGGCGGATATTTAGTGAATCGAGCGTTCGTACCTGCCTGGGATCCAACCTGAGGTCCTTTCCGCGGCCGGGGGGCAGTACCCGGGTTCCGACGGCTTAACGTACCCATCCGACGCACGGCGGATATTTAGTGAATCGAGCGTTCGTACCTGCCTGGGATCCAACCTGAGGTCTTTTCCGCGGCCTCGATATGTTTTCAGAATGCCTACGGCACAGCTTATATACCTTTCAAACCAGCTCACGACACGTGCCTTCTTTCGTTGGCTACGAGCTGTTGACGTCAAAAGTAGGAGGTGGTCACAATAATGTGACTCAACTGGGTAATTACTCTCTTTTAGTTTGATTATATAACGGAATACAAAGAAATTTAGGGGGTTTTAAACATTTATATGAATACTAATCAATGTCTCTCGCTCTCTCTCTCTGTCTCGAAGCGAAAAATCTCTTTTTTCTTCTTTTTTTTTTTTTTTTTGTACAATGCAATATTAAAGAAATTTGCATCCAGCTTGAAAATTTCTCCTTTTCCGAAATAAAAGTGTTTACGTAGCTTTAGCCCGCTTTATTTTGAAACTTTGGTACACCCAAAACAAAATTTCCCGAGAATCATGTTTCAAGAGTACCTGAATAGCATTGATGTATAATACTCTCTCCCTTTTAAATTATCAACATGACCATTTAAAAAAAAAGCGTCAATTTATATTTCCAGCAGATACTTTACTTATCCATGCTATGTCATTATACGAGTTAGTAGTTCCTGCAAAACATTTTCGACGGTCAAAAAAAAAAAAATCTGTAAGAAATTTCCAAAAGTTTTATCGGGATCCCCTTAAAACAAACAAGACCGCGCGACGGTGTATCACTTTAGTAGGAGAATTTGGGAAAATAAAGAAGCTGCCAACTTATTGAATTCGGCAGAGAAACTTAGAATGCGTGCTAGCACGGAAGGCGAAGTTGCCCTAAGATGAAATTGAGGAGCCGTAAAAGATGAAACAAAAACAGCAGCCATTTTGCCGAGGGCGGCAGAAATACCTTCGGTCTCCAGGAGCACAAAGATAAGTTTATTGCTCCTAACTTCGGAATCAAAATTATGCAGTTGTAGTGCAATGCTTTTTTTTTTATATTGGCAATTTTTTGAGTGTATTTGGATACTTGGAGCAAAGTAATTTTCTTTCTCATCTTTTTTGTGAGCTATACGTGGTGTATTTGAAAGAATAAACGTCAGTCCGATGTTCAAATAAATAAACCTTGCCTATAAAACAGTTCGTTTAGTGAAGTATTTTCTGAGGTTTAGTCCAATACAGTTAAAACAAGTGAATCGAAATAAGTAATAAAATTTCATTCAGCTTCAAAATTCGAAACCGTTATTTTATAAATTTCTGATAACTGTAATTTAGGTTTTTTATTAATTTATTTAACAAGAGAAGCATATTACGGAGAAGAAATTTAGTATCTTTAATATATTGGTGAATATTTTAACGCGCACATACTTTTACAACATTTTTTTCTGCTCTTGCTAAAGAATTTATTCTATTAGAGAATATGAAAACACAAGTTTGTCCTGGACGCCAACAAACCCGTGTTCCCTCACACCGGAGTAAGTAGTTCTCCCAACTAAGCTAAGCAGACAGAATGTTTCGTTGTAGATTTGTCGTCTTGACACATGTTTTCACCTCTGTAGTATGTCACAAGAAATAAGTGGACAGTATTTTGCTCCACAAGGATTTGATTCAAGAAGTTCATTTACTGTTTCTGTTACACCCAATATCATCATCACTTTACTGTAAATCACTTCCTGATTTAAGCGTGGTTTTACTGCAGTTTGTCTCACTGTGAAGCTTAGCTTCGTGCTTCGGATAGCATAATTAAAACAAATTAAAAACCTTAATATTAAAAACAAATTAAAAACCTGTATAAACAGCCTTGTACTTACACTTATCGCCTTCTTTATTAGATCCCCTTCATTCACTTAAATGCAAGCACAATTGGACAATATGGAAAACAATTTCAACTTATTGTTCAAATAATGTTTTGCTTCAAATCCAAATGCCACACTCTATTAACACAGAGAACACCTCAAGTCTTATTTCTCAACAACGATTTGACTTCAGTAATCAAAGTAGTGTAGTATTCAACCTGGAAGAATCCATCCATTTAAATAAGATCAAACACTAATCGCATAACGTCAAAGTAATCTGGGCTCTTTCAATAATCTCGTTGCAAAGCAATTAAAATGAGCTCATGTTTTAGTTGAGTTTTAGCCAAAGAACCCTCTCAACATTTCTTTCTCTTTGATACAATCATAAACAGCACTATTGCCAGTCTCGATCTCATTCATTATTCACCTAGCATCAGGTTGCCACATTAACATTCATTGAAAGAGAAAATGCAGCATTAACATTTGAAACTGCTTAAGATGAATCAGCCAAAATTTACATAAAATAACAGCAAACGAAAAGAAAAATTACATTAAAGTATACGTTACAAGCTGTTAATTTGAAAATGCAGAAAAGAGCATGTTTTCCAATATATTTGAATCTCCCTCCATTTAATAAATTGAATATGCTTTTAAATATTTTATTTCGTGTTCCCTAGGACTCACAAAGTTGTGATATATAGTAGTGTTTTCGGTACATTTTTTTTTTTTTTTTTTGCTTTTCTTGACCCGTGTATTAAAATGGAGAGCATTCTTTCCTGTGCTCGCTTTTGTATATAATCTGATTTTTATATGTCCTTTATCTCCAGAAATATGTGAAAATTAAGAGCATTAAAGCATACATCGGAATGTAAGATCAGGAGTAATGAAAAGAGGAACAACTCACACGCAGAGTTATTCTGAGAATGATAGCTCACTCTCAGAATAACTCACACACACACACACACACACACACTGTTGTTGGAAGGGCGCAGTTGATTTTAGCAATAAACGAATGCTTACTAAGTTTATTAAAACACAAGCTGCTAAATATGACGACGCATTAATAAGAACAAAAACTAACTTTATCTGAAGCTTAAATCAATATAACAAATATACAGTTGGCCTAAGCTATAACTCCTGTTACCATGTTGTAACTCTCAAAATAAGAAGGACGTTCAGTTGAACTGACTGATAAAACACATTATTGTATACAACACACTCTCAGAAAGAGTTCAAATTCAACTTTGTTGAAAAGATACTTTAGGCCTGCTGTTCCTAGAGACATCGGGAAGACAGCTACTTATTACCTTGATCGGGAAAAACTCCGCTAGACACTTGAGCTGGATCCATCGTCATAATCCAAAAAAAAAAAAAAAAAAAAGGCAGTATGCACTGTATCAACTCTTGAGGCATATCCATAGCAGATCCTCGTAGTTGCTTCACAGTTCCTTCAAATTCCGACGGCATCAGGCTTTGTCGACATCTGACTCGGTCTCTCCAGGTCATACTCCACAGGTCATACACCGACTCATACTCCTGGCTATACTTCGCCTCTATCCGAAGGCAGCTCGTATTTTGACGGTTTGTGACGTGCCACTGCTTTGTATGATTGTGATTTTTTTTCTTTTTCTTTTTCTTTTCTTTTTTTTTTTTTTGAGCGGGCTGTAAGGCACTGCGGATATTCACTAATTCCAACACACACGCGCACACGCACACGCACACACGTACAGACACACACGCACACGCACACACGTACAGACACACACGCACACTCTTACAGACACACACACACACTCTTACAGACACACACACACACACACACCTGACCTTTTATTACTTAGATATATCCATTCCTTTTAATTAAATCTCGTATAGCTATTTCTGTTCATCGAAGTGTAATTGTTGTCTCAGCGTATCACTTCGTTTAGACACATTTTTATAAAATATTTCTATTACCTAAGGTTAAAAGTCACATGAGCATATCCGTTATTCCAGTGAAATTTATTTTCTCTGCCGCTTTGACAACTTTGGGTTTAAATGCTGTTTGAACCTCCCTGTTCTTTGGTAAATTTGTTTCATCGATAATTTTCTATCCCTTCATAATCCTTTTCACTTAGATATCGGACATACCCTGCTTATTTTCGAACATTTCTGTTTCTTTCGCATGATGTGATTCTGCAACAATTCAGAATTACGCATTTCTTGAATGTGTCTGCCAGATTTTAAATCACTGCTGCTATTGCATTTAAGTTCTTTTATGCACATCCTAATAGCAAACTTTTCCGTTTTCTTCAAATTTATATGTTATTTTAACATTCCCATTTCTCTATGCTATATACCATGTTTGCGTCAGACGCCGAGGAAAATACATATTTTATTGAATTATATTTACATATATTCCGTCAGACTATATTTACAAATAGTAACAGTTCTATGCAGATTCCCTTTCTGACATTATCGTGCTTCTTAAAACACAATTGAATCAAGTCAGTTTACTCAGTTGCGATAAATACAGGAAACTTATTATCAATGCAATAGAAAACGCTCTTCTCAGATCTTCGAGGAACTTTCTCTCTCTCTATGCGGAGTGAATTGTAGCTGAGCTTCTGTAGTTCTAGTTCTGAACTTTAGAGGCAGCGAAAAGCTGAAGTTTGCAACGGCATCATCTATAGCTGGGATGTACCAGGTAAAGTTTGTTCGCTTGGTCATTGCATAATACGTCATACCATATCACACTGAAATAATGTATGCATTGAAAACGTCTGTTTCTCACAGCAATCGTTTTTTTAATTAATCTAAAATTGCAAATCCTTCCAGTCTTCCTCGATTAAATAATTTTACGTTATTTATAAGATAAAGGTGGATCGAAAAAATAAAACACGTCTTCGTCGACAAAATAATAATACTTTATTTATCAAATTAAGATGGACCGAAAAAATATGGAAATCATCGGAATAAATCAGCTCTCAATAATTTATCTGTTTCAAGCATTGAAGTGAAACTTACGTGTTTGAACGGCTAAACGAGCGGCAAGCAATAACATTTTTACTTCTCACATATGATCTAAACTTGTTTAAATGCTAGGCAATATATTTCCCGCCACCCACAAATGCCAACACTATATCTAAGAATGTGATCTTCTGGCTTCTGAATAATCATATGATACATGTGGAAGATAATAAAAATAAAAAGTGAACTCCGTTTATTAGGCGTAGAAAATAAGGGAATCAAAAGATGCTAGCTTTCACTACCTCCGGGTAGCTTCGTCAGGCATAAAAATACATTTGTTCCAGTTGGTTCTGTGATCTTTAACTACTAAATGCCTGACAAAGCTACCCGGAGGTAGTGAAACCTAGCATCTTTTGATTCCCTTATTTTCTACGCCTAATAAACGGAGTTCACTTTTTTATTTTTATTATCTTCCACATTAATTGGGCGTACAGAAACCCGTTTCTTCATCGATCGTATATATATTTGTCATATGATACATGTTATACATATTTTTACATCAGCTATCTAGATATGCGCTCATATTATATCATTGGAAAGGAATAGCTACAATTAGAGTGAAATTTATAATAATGTTTGGCCTGCAATTGTGGCAAGATTTTAAAGAATTGTTTCGCATGAGCGGCAGCTTAACAGTTTAAATAATTCTCTCACATGAGAGGTGTGAAAACGAAGTTTTCTCCACGCTGGGCATGGAATACGGGTCCCACTTACTCCGAAGTAAGTCGCCCTCCCAACTGAACAACGTGGACATCTGCTTTCATTGCTATCTGCCTTTATCTCATGTGCGTCCTGCGGGGCAGAACGTCACATCTCCCCCCTCCTCCAAGGAGAGCCGGGACCATGTGTCGCTGTAGGCAATCATCAGTTAAAGAACTTGCATTTGAGAAATTCCAGACAGTTTGGTGTGTGTGGAACGTAATAGCACACTGATTTATTTTTTTCGAAGCACTGAAAAAGAGAATCTCATTTTCCTTGTCTAGCCGTGTGGAAACAACATCAGAACATCATTGCGAGAAACCTAACAGCCGGGTCATCCTGAACGTTCGGGAGCCAATGTGAAAACACAGTTTTGTCCCCTCACTCCGGAGTAAGTCGCTCTCCCAACTGAGCTACGCGGACATGTGTTATCATTGCTATCTGCTTTTATCTCATATGCGTCCTGCGGGGCAGGCACGTCACAGAGACAATGTAACATTTAAAAAGGATTGTTTCGTATGAGAGGAAGTGTAATATTCTGAATAATTCTTTCGCATGGGAGACAGGGTAATATTTCAAAAAATTATTTCCTATGAGCTGAAGTGTAACATTTTAAATTAATGTTTCGCGCGAGAGAAAGTGTAACATTTTAATAAATCGTTTCGCATAAGAGGCAATATAATATTTTAAATAATAGTTTCGCGTGAGGAGCAGTATCACATTTTAAAATATTGTATCGCAAGATAAAATGAACGAAAATTATTAAAGTTCATATATTACATCTAAAGCACCGTAGTCGAGCATCAGTTATTTATTGAATTATGATTAAAATGATAATTAATTTCAATACGATAAGCATATATTTTCCAGTCGTGGAAGACGCAGTGATTTCTTCAATCCTAGAACTTTGGTTTCGCACACGCGTTCACATATGCGGCTATAAAACATTTCTTGGGAAAAAAATGTATCAGTACAACTTTTGAATTCTTTTCTTTTACAACATTGTTTGTGTTAGAAGTAAAACATCCCATCTGGAAATTAGCAATACCTGTAGAATATCTGTCGTTTTTTCCATTTAGCCTTAGATGAATAAAAGAGCAGCAGTGAAAGAAAGTCCTTAAAATACATGTTAAGTACAGTTTTTTTTTGCGATTGTCTTTTCCACCTATAGACATTTTGTTATAGGTGTTCTTTCCATAGCCACGGAAGTAGCCCTAATTGAATGGTGATTCGTCATTTTCCATTATCGCACAACTGCTCCATTAATTCACTGAGAGTGCAAATCAGACAATCAGTTTAGGAACAATTGAAGACTGCTTCACGACAAAATGTTGATACATAGTTATTAACAAAGGAAGCGAGAAAATATTCTAGACTGTGGGTGACATGTACAAATAATCGCATGAAAACCAGAAAAAATGACGTGTCACATTTTTTAAGGTATCTTCATCACGTTTCCTGGACTGAAAACCAACCGAAAATCATATAATGGGAGAGTTCTTGAACACTGCTTATAATCCCATGTAGACATTAGGTATCGAACACGAAACAAAATATACAATTAATTAAATTCGTAGTAGCTAAAACGTTTAATGCATGTACGTTAACTATTATTAACTAAATATACTCTTTCTGAACGAGCGACAAGTTATTCCTTTCCCCGCCATTTGCTTTTACTTTTTTCTCTTTTCCGTATGGGATTGTATCGCTCTTCTAAATTTGCTTTTCAAACACAAGTATCTATTAGTTACGAAGTATATAAATTTAAATACGTTACCCCACCAAAATAATGAAACATAGTTCGTGATATTACCCTGCTCAGTTTTCCACTATCCCAAGACCTTACGGACCACAGAATCAAGATATTCTCCAAAGCAAGGTATCAAATCAGAGCTTATGCCATGTAGTATTTCGGGTTCTAAAGCTCATGCTGAAGCTTCCAGACCCAAGATATTGGAATAGTTATTTAATGCAGAATTAATTAAGCTTCGTTAAACTTAACAATTTCATTTTCCTTGTTTGCCAAAGCACAGAGTTAAAACTTTTCTCTGGAACTTAATTGCACTTGCAATTGCTATCTCTTTGCTAGAGGATTTAGGAAACCGAAGTAACTAGTAAATGATTTCTTGTGGAATTTTCTCATTACGGATCTGGTAACCTCTCCTTTCTCTCTCTCTCTCTCTCTCTCTCTCTCTCTCTCCCTATCTCTCTCTCTCTCTTTCTCTCTCTCTCTCTCAGTGGGCTGAAAGTCAAATGAAGCTTTAATTTAATATACCTCTGTAGGGATATCGCAACCAAGAAAGCGAAGATTGTTAACGAATATGCTTTATACATAATTAAAATCTTTCTTACTTGGAATACAAAAGTGATAAAAAAAAGCATATTACAGACTAAACCCCGCATTTTATTTTGATTAAAGTTTCAAGTTTTGCAATGATGAAAAGGCTTCTGTCATTATCGTCTTTTTTTCATTTGTGCACTGTGTACATATACAGGGTTTTAATTAATGAGAGTTAATTTGTTGAGTCGACTCCTAAAAATGTGTTGAACGTAGTGCTGAATACAATATTTATAGTATTTTTAAAATATATATTCTTCTCAGTTTCACTTCAAAAATTTTGATAATATGAGGAAAAAAGAAAAATATCGCAATGAAATTGGGTAACCAAGTGAAAGTCATTCATGTGTAAAATTAACGCGCTCGGCTAGATATCGAGAGTTACGTGATTCAATTCCACGGCGGCTGCTGAAAAACAATTTATCGGTTGCTATGTGTTTCTGGAACGTGGAAAGAGCGATGTATTTATCTATTTATTTATTTGAAAGTCATTCTAAAATACTCAGTAATCATTGTAGAACTCTCTTCTATGACAGAACACAGATATAAAGAAGCGTGGCTTTAGTCCACAAAGTTGTTCCCATGTTCGGTCACGGGCTTTTCCCAAAGTGATATCAGCACGAGGATGCTTCGATGATAAAAGGATTATTGGATATAAAAGGGGAATCCTTCTGGAACTATTGTGTTCTTACTGGAGGTTGTCTAATCCGCGGAACAAATGGTAATCCGAGGAAGAGATATCTATGGAATATGCTAATTTACCCTATGACGTACTACACAGGTGAAGCACGTGTCAAGACGACATATCTGCAAAGATTCATTCCGTTGGTGTAGTTTAGTTGGTTGGAGCAACTCATTCCGGGGTGAGGACGCGAGTTCGATTCTCGTTACTGACAAATTCTTGTTTTTACAACACAACCGCCTCCATTTAAACCGCCTTATGTTTTCTAGATTCCTGTTCGCTACGTCAGATCTGGTGTTCTGCAGCAACATCAAGCTTTTCCCATTAACCAATGTAGGACCCTTGCGAATCAGTGCATACTGAGTACGTTGCAACTGGCAGAAGTAAAGGTCCGTTGTGCTGGTTTTCCCTTATAGGGAAGCTCAATATATCCGCGAATATCAACCACACACACAAAACCAATGCAGTATCGAGCCATTTCGTGACAACCAGTGTTGGACACGTTTTGAGGTATGATACTAAATTCCCTTCTCATCGCAGGTGAGCCCACGGTTGTGAAAGGGTTCCCTGTTATGACGAGACAGCAGCCGCATGAATACTACTAAGCGATGCTGCTTATTATCATCTTACAAATAATGTAGGAACCGGGTGCTTTGTGTATACACTGAAGAGCAATTGAATTAGAGATACCTGTCTAGTAACGTGTAACACCATCTTTCGCCCTGATGATGGCGGCGATTCGTCCCGGCATGGACTCGACAAGACACCGGAAGCGTTGGGAAGCCATACGGATCCACGACCCCTGAACAAGCTCCCACAGTTCACGAAGATTTGATGGAATGGAGTCAGAGCCACTGACATATCTGTTGATGGCATCCCAGATGTGCTCAATGGGATTGAGGTCAGGTGATCTAGCTGGCCAAGGAAGCGAGGTCACGCCGGTGGAGTGTTCATCCAACCATTCGGATGCCATTCGGGAGAGATGGCACGGTGCATTGTCTTGTTGCAGGATGAGGTCTCCAGTGAGATGTTGAAGACGTACAAATGAAAGCAAATGATCGTCCAGGATATCCCGGTAACGTTGACCTGTGAGGCACGGTGTCACACGTACCAGTGGTACCATTTCAGTCCACGTAAACAGTCCCCAGACGAAAATGCCACCCCCACCAGCTTGAAGAGTACCCTGCTGGTAAGTAGGATCCATCGCTTCATGTGGTTTGCGCCGTACTCGCATCCTGCCATCCGCATGTACCAACGTGAATCTCGACTCATCAGTCCAGTCAACATTTTTCCACATGTCTAGGGTCCAGTGGCGATGTTCCCGCGCTCATGCTAATCTTTGCACCCTGTGAAGTGCGGTCATCAGCGATACCCTCGTGGGACGAAGGCTTCTGTACCCCATAGCGAGGAGATGGTTCTGGATGATGTGGCTGCTTACACGTTTTTGTGCACCAGCGTTAAATTGCCGAGCGATTTCTTGCACTGTGGCCTGTCTATCCGCTGTTACAATGCGAGCTAGCCCCGCTCATCCACACGCTGTTGTCCACGGCAGTTGGCCCTTGCAGGGATGGTTTTACCGGATTCGATGTACTCACGGTGCACCCGTGACACAATGACTTATGAAAATCCCAGTGTCTGCACGACTTCCGAGATAGAGTGACCCATTTGTCGGGCCCCGACAATTTGCTCACGATGAAATGCGGTTAGAACCTTCGTCTTACCCATACTTCGTCCGATTCCTACTGATTCCCGTCGCGTCACTTCCAACTTCGTAGGAAACCCACCTCCCAGCACCTGAGTTATTCGGTTTACAGAAAGCCTTCCTCTATACCTATCTTGACACCACGCGTTTCCACCCACCGGACCAGATATAAGGTTTCACCCTTATACTTTCTTATTCGTCAAGCATTTACCCACTCCTCTTCTGTAGCCTTCCGTGAGGAGGAACTCCAAAAGATATATACCATTGCTTATCAGCACGGATATTCACATTAAGATATCCATAGAATATACCGTAAAATCCAAAATTCAACATTTTTTACCCTGACACGTGAACGAAGTGATATCAAACATGTTGGATCGATGACTTACGTCCCTCATGTGAATGGTAATTTATCTAACATCTGTCACAGTCACTGTGTCGGTTCTGGGTTAAAAACATCGAACATTTATTCCCTGATTGAAAACGATCGGGATCGTATTGAATATTTGGACAAATGTGGCATCTATGCCATTACTATGATATCTGTCGATCCTCAAGACAAGGACCTTACATATTTCGTCTGAACCCTACGGAGACTGCAAACAAGAATGAAAGAACACCAATATAAAGTAAAAAATGGCTCGTCATCGACTGCTTTAGCCAGGCCTTCTTCAGCTGATACACATAACCCATCTTGGACAGACATCTCCATTCTATCTACTTCTACAACGAGAGAAACAGTGCTCTTTACAGATAATCTGCGCATTTTGAATCGAGTGGACACGTGTTACAATGATGAAGTACCCAGCTATATTTCCCAGGCCTGGAAAACTTTACTGTCTTAGATTCCTGTTCCTACCTCTTACATCGCAGCCTCTGCCCGTAATTAATGGAACTCTATAGGCCTCTATTTTCTCATATTACGTTAAAGCCAGTGAACGCTCTTGAATTTCTTTCCTCAATGAGAACGTTTGGCAACGGCACCTACATGTAAATGTGTTTTTGGAACTCCAACTTGGTCTTTCATCTGATGATGTACTCGTAGCAAGCACGTAAGTACTCATATTATTTTAACCATGTAAATATATTTTAACTTGTGTGTGTTTTTAGTTATTAAAGTTTGCCTATAACTAGAACCAACCAGCAAGTTTGAACATCGTGCATTAGCAGCAAATTTCTTACCCTGAGTACTCTTCAAATGATTTTAGTATGCAGCACTGACTTTCAACTTTAAGAATTTCATCATGAGGATTGTAATCCGGATCTTTTGCTGTGTCATCTTTGTCCGATGATTCATAATAGCTTTTAAGCCTTGCTTGGGGTCTTAGATGTGGTTTCTCTTGCTCTACAGAAATTCTTTGAGATTAATTTTTACTTTCCTCAGTGATTATTCAATTGTAATTCATAGATGGTTTGCTTATATTTCTCATTTAATTCTGTTTCTTGTTGATCACCAGGCTCATCTTGAACATTTTATTTATGTCTACTGAAGTCAAACATTTCACAAATTTGTATTTTAAATTTTGCTCTTAGCAACATTTCGCTTTCTTTCTTATCTTTCGAGAATTTTACATCTCTAGATTCTACAATAGTATTTTTATTGGATAATAGATACGGTAGGCTTTCCTATTACTTGAGTATCTCATACAAATTCAACATTGTCCGACAGACTATCATCTGTTTCGTCACGTGGATCACTTCCTGTCCGGGAAACAGTTCACGACGGACCACGAGGTTCAATATGCAGTTGATGACGTGTTCTGGTCCCAGCCACAAGAATTGTTTCGTTCCGGGATCATGGCCTTGCCGCCGGACAGATGGCAACTTTGTGTCGATGCCGAGGGGAATTATTTTGGCTAGGTAAGTTGTTCTACTTTCACGTTCTCGCCTTTCACGTGTGCTGGTCCTTTGCCTGAAAATTTCACTCGCACTAACCCAATAATTAAGTCAACTTCATCACGTTGCAGGATAAGGCATAATATATGTTTATTTAACTGTGAGACAAAATAGGAAGGCAGAGAAGAGAGAGTCATTTATGAAAATGTAGTTTTGAAATTGAAATGACACCTCCAATTCATTAGTCTCTTACTCATTCCCTTGGTTTAAAATAGAACTACTTCATCTTGCAAGTTTATTGATCCAGAAAATTAAAAAAAACAATAAATATATCACTTAAGTGAGCAACTGATTAAAATTTCACACCCTCACGAAATGACGGAGCAAACTGTCAACAAACAGCTGACATCTCGGCAACCATTTCTTAAAATATTGCATATCCGTATTTTCATTGTCAGCACTGCGAATCAGTTTGTTTGTAACTCAGCAATAGTTCACTGACATATACCGATAAGCCATTACATTATGACCACCCCCAGCCTAGAGAAATGAGCGCGCCTGCGGAGCGAACGGTGGCGCAGGTGAAGTTCACAGAGCAGCATATATATGAACAACCCAAGGACCGGCTTTCGGTTAGTAGTCTGTTCTGAGTCTGAATGTGAAAAGCCGCCGATTTAACGGAGTTTGATGAAGGAAAAATTTTGATCATACTGCGCCTCCTCGGAATTACGATCTCGGAAACGACGCGGCTTGTGGGTTTTTCACATGTCGCTGTAGTGAGTACGTATCAAAAGTGGTGCACAAATGGACAAATGACGAACTGTCGTCCTGCCGCGTGTCGCCCTCAGCTCGTTGATGTCAGGGGGACCGGAGACTGTCGAGCATTGTTCACAGCGACCGCAAGAACACAGTGCATCAAATCACTGGCAGCTACAACAGTGGTTATCAGGGCAATGTGCCAAAAAAAACAGTTCATCGCAGCCTTCTGCGCATGGGCCTGCATAGCCAGAGAGCCAGCCGGGACCCATAGCTCACCACACGTCATCGACAGTAACGCATAAAATGGGTCTAAGATCACCGAGATTGGGACGTGGATAATTGGAAGAAAGTGGGCTGGTCTTACGAATCAAAATTCGTGGTGCATCACGTAGACGGCCGATCTCGGACACACCGATTACCAACGAAGGCTATGGCTCATTAATGCACTGTTGGGGGAAACAGGCCTCGGCGGCGTGGATGTTATACTGTAGGCAATGTTTTCTTAGGACACTACAGGCTCCATTATCCGAATAGCAGCTGTAATGTATCTGAACATCGTTGCAGACCAAGTGCACCCATTCATGGCAACTCTGTTCCCTGCTGGTTATGGCCATTACCAACAGCATAATGCGCCATGCAGCTCTGCCAGAATCGTGAAGGAGTGTTTCGAAGAACAAGCTGGTGACTTTCTGTTTATGCCCTGGCCTCCAAATTTACCTGAGATGAAACCAATCGAGCATTTGTGGTTCAACTTGGAGAAAGGGGTTCGCGCTAAATCACCACCATCCCAAAATCTAAGGGAAATGGAGGACCTGCTGTTGACATTATGGTACCAAATACTTCAAGATACCTATCACCACCTCATCGAATCGATGCCTCACAGAGTGGCCGCTGTTTTGCAGGCTGAATAGGGTCAAACAGCTTATTAGGTAGATGGTCACAATGTAATGTCTCTTTGGTGTATCATCTTTTCACTTTGTGTTTTAAAAGGGAAGATGAGGAACCAGCCTACACAAAAAGTTCTGAATGATGTGTATTTTCTGTGGCTCTTCCCAGATCAGATGAAATAATGCTTCGAAATAGAAAGCTTGTCCAAGTTTCTTCTGATACAAATTACCCTTATCATGGCGTTGTCCCAGCAATGTCAGATAAGTTTTGTATTAATATCCTTTTTAAATATCATCTCATATATTAAAATCATTTCGCATGTTTAGTGTTTTCGCGGAGCTATTGAGATAGTTTCATTACTAATTTTCAACCAACGAAAAAAGTGGGAGGTGAGATGACTACCGGTTATGCTTTCAATGTTCTGAGAAAATCTACTACTGGCTGTTCTTTGCGTCAGCTGTTAACGCTTGCAATAACTTAATTTCTCTATAAAACGTATTTATGGCATCAGCGTTCGCGTAGAAATAGATTCGGGCACATATCTTGTTCTTGAAACTGAGGTTTTCAATATGGCATTTCTCACAAGGAAGGTGAAAGTAGCAATAATGAGGACTCAGGAAATGTCCAGATAACTGGGACAAAATTATAATCTGATTTGTTTCGTATCTCGGGAAGAGAAAGGAAACAGGTGCCCTGGCATTTGAGGAGAGCAGAGAAAGGGATTCCTCTCTCTCTCTCTCTTTGTCTCGCAAGGCAAGGGAAAATAGATATTTTGAATGTCGTATGCCGTGATGAGTGACCCAGGTGATAATGAAGTTACAAATGGAGTCTTAAAACCGAGAAATATTGCCTATTATCAGGTAGCCACAAAAGTACAATATTTTCCATTTTCGGAGACTGAGACATAGTATAACACATACGTAGTTGAAAAGCAATTCATTCATCAAAATAATTACCATGGGCATTAATAACGTTCTGCCAACGTGGTAACAACATGTACATGCACCTGCGATGGCGAGCCATGGTGAGAGAAAACATTTTAGAGGGAAGCGTGCAACTCATCAAAGTTTGGGCAGTCGTGTCCACGCAAATGGTTGTCGAGTGAATGAAACAAGTGATAGCCTGAGCGAGAGATATTTAGTGAGTAAGCTGGATGACATAAAAGCCTCCACCCAAGTTCTTTGGCAGTGTTTCTGGTCAACGCAGTGGAGTGGGCACGAGAGTTATCTTGAAGGAGCAGAGCTCCCTTTCTGTTGAACAGTTCTTCTTCTTTCTTTTTCAGGTCCTCGGGCACACGTTTCAGTTGTCCACAGTTCACTGCAGCTGTGTTTGTTTGATTTGGCCGCGTTGCAAGAGCTCATAATCAACAACACCACGTGCTGTCCATCATACACACATCATAACTTTACGTGGATGCAGTACTGCTTCGACGTGTGAGGTGGATAATGTCTCTAGAACGTTTTTGAGTGCTTTACTGGACGCATTTTTTCTCACGTGTGAGTACCCAATCCAAAAATGGTTCCTTGTCATAGCGAAACAGCGATGCAAGACAAGCCGAGAAATGTTGCTGTACGTTCACTGCAGATAATTCGTGGGGGACCCTCTTAGGCAATTTGTATGTCTTACCAATTGCATGCGGATGTCTTCGATCGGTTTCATCACTGACATCAGATGACTGGCTGGCATGTTTGACTACTGTCCTGCTTAATAACCACTTTCAGGGCTTCTGTGTCATGGCTGGCGAGATGACCACTCAGGGACTTTCTGAAAGGAATTCATCTCCGTCTCTGAACTTTCCAAACTAATTCCGCGCCGTGCGTTTCTTCACAGCATCTGCCCCGAATGCTAAGCACATGCGACGAGTAGTTTCTTCAGCATATGAACCAGATTTTAATTCACGTAACAAACACCCACGAATAATCTCCACTGATACCGCCATTGTAATTGCAAGTCTTTCCATTATCAAACTGCTTACTCATCTGATTCATATGAGTAGGACATTTTGGGATTTCAGTTGACGGTATACCAAGTTGTAACACCATCTCTACGCAATTTCAATCATTACAATTTGTTCCTTCTGCTCCCTCGAAATAATATTGTGATCATCTGATAGAATTCGATTTTATGGCTTGGTGTTTAACAATCACCGCGAAAAACTCAATGGCCTATAAGCAGTCGCCCGTCCCTGATTTAGGGCCACTGGTTCCAGGAAAGGGAGAAATCCAGAACCGTAAACAAAAGACCCCATCCATGTCCTACACGTGATTCGGTCCTTGATCCATCTCGGACGAATGATAAAAAGCAACGGCTCGTAGCGCTTGATCATCGGGTCCACTTGGCCTGATAAAAGAAGCAGGAGCACATGAACCTGTAAACAATAGAGATAGTAATGTAGATGTAATTCGGAATAAGCAAACGCGTGACTTCCCCCTTTCCCCGTATATTGCACTGAATAAAGATTACCATTTTAAAACAACGAATTCTCATTTGGCTATTAATTCTTTCATTTCATCATCGAAAAAAAGTAGAATCAAATCTGTTTAATTGTTCAATTATGTTAGAAGTGAAAGTCTGACAGACACATGTGACAGAATGAACATCCCTGTAACATTACCAACAAAATTTGGGCTAAGTAATATGTGTTCTACCTTTTATTATTAGTTATAGAATAAATTATACATGATTGAAATAAAACATTCCCTTCAAAATACTTTTTAACTAAAAATGGTAAGCATATTTATTCATTCTGGCACCGCTGACAAGCTGTGCTATAGTTTCACATATCTTTTACTTTCGAAAGTATGAATCGTATATTTTCTTTTCCACTGAAGTTTATTCACCTCTGTAATTCGATATCCATAAACACTTTAGACAAATGGCGCATTCATTTGAATATATTTCCTCTAACCATTACTTTTTTTAAAATACGAAAGCCATTTTTGCCTTCCGGAGAATGCATTCCATGCGATGCAAGCATTACTAAACTCAGCGTATGTGCAACGCATGCAAAGACGAAATGTTTATTTCTCGAAGTCTGCATTTATTAAACCCAAAAGTATTGTTTCAATGAATTTCAGAAATGCGGTTGTGCACAAAATGTGACTGCCAGATTTCAACCAGTTAGTCATAAATATACCTGAACGTGAATTAAATTTTGACAAAACATATCCTTATATGTTTGACATATCCAACCCTGATATACCTCAAAGACATTTGTCTTGGGAATTTTTAAGGGCCGAAGTATTGGCTGGGGTTCTGAGTATGCCGAACGCACGTTCATGACTCATATATCAACGCTAGGATGACTAGGCCCTTATAAGCCTTCTTTCGGAAATGATAGAAAAACGGTCCCTTGCAAATCCCCGCACGACACCAATTACTTTCGGGCCATCAATCATTCGCCTGTCATCCTATTCTATCTTTGGAAGGAAAATCCTCCGTGTTTCTTCGGCGAGCTTCATGCAAAGTCCCTTGTTTGACACAGTTGCATAAGGAAACAAACTTTCCAATTTCTCTGGAACATGGATGCCTTTGTTTATATTGCTTTTTAAACATTACTTCACATTGCAAGGAAAGTTCCCATTACAGACTTCTATTAAAGAAAAAGTACGTAAATTGGTTGTAGAATAAAAGTCATCAATTAAAGTATCTATGAAAATCATGCTACGATTTCATCCCGTTTTCAAACTATTTTTTGTTACCTGGGATTTTTGACTTCTTATTTGTGCACGGAAAAAAGGATACCTTCTGTAATGCTTTTTTAAACATTAACTGACGTTTTCTAGGTAGGTTTCTTTGAAGGAGTTATATTAAACGGAAGGTAAATAAAACAGTAAGTACAACTTACGTCCCAAAAGTTCCAGGACGGACCGCATAACTGACATAACAGTAGTGGGATAAAAATATCACGTATATTTAAGAAGACAGCAGTCCTTGGCCAATCAGGGAACAGCTAGAAACCGGTTAATGCCTTATTAGAATTAACGACTTCCGTCTAGTTGCACGATAAAATAAGTTAAAACATTATTAAAAACTATGACAGACTTGAGATGAAGTCTTTCGGGCATCACTATACGCCCATCTTCAGATGGTAAAATTAGATTGTACATCCAAGTATATATAAGTAGCACAGGTAAGAGTCCAGAATCAAAAGAAATTTACATATCAGTCTTAACATTATGGTCACGGTTAGAAGTCTCTAGTTCCCAATCATGGAACTGGGTGGAAGAGATGTTCTTAGGGCCCTAGAATTTGACGAGGTAAGCTTTCATTACAACAGGAGTCACCCAAATGGTAAATGTACAGGCCCTTCAAGAATAACAAGTTGGTTTGAGTAGAGGCTGAAGAGATAATTATTGCATCGTCCCATTGTGGAACGTAGTTTCCCATGCTTACAGTTCTTGCTAGAGTCGTGGACAGGTTTCCCTGTTTCAAATAATTTTATGTTCTTTCAGACATAACCCTAGGTTCCCCTGGGTGGAGCCTATATAGCAGGAAGAAGGCAATGACGGGTACAGGGTTCGTAGAGGTACTTTATAAACACCATGTTGTTTGTCCGTCTTAACTTTGTCACGGTCTGAACGTACAAGAGAAAAATATTTCGGGTTCGGATCCCAGTTCCCAATTGCAGTCTTCTACAAATATTCCTAACAATTGGGTTTAGCGATGGATGAAAGTCCACTGAACCAATATATCTTGTGATAGAAGTCTCGGAACTTAGGTCGGTTTCATACGTCCTCAGGGTTTTCTTAATTATTTTTTGAACTAGATGATCAGGATATCCAAAGTTCTTTGTCAGGTTCTTAATGAAGGAAAGTTCTCGAGTCCTTGCCTGTTGAGAAGAGCTATGGGTTTAAGATCGTTTAATCAAAAAATAAATTCCGGCTAGTTTATAGTTCTGAGCGTGATACGAATCAAAAGGGGTTAAGATACGGGAGGTAGTGGATTTTCGAAATACAGAGAATGAAATGGTATTAGACAGAGGGTCCCTGCAAAGTTTGAAATTCAGAAATGGAAGAGAAAATTTAGTTTCCAGTTCTATAGTAAACGAAATAGAAGGAAAAATAGGAGATAGATGAACAGTAAATGCTTCGAGTCGCACTGGTTTATACCGATGCCGATATGCGGGAGACGGGCATTAAGGCAGTCATAGCAAGCATCTCGTCCCATTTTCTTTTATCCATGGAAGAGCAGAGAGTAAACATCCGTTTTTGTTGGAAACTTGGTAACACAGTTACTGAAACTTAGAATGTCAAAAGAAACGTAGGAGACACAGTACTATCCCACAGAAAAGTTTTCGAATGGTATGCACGGTTTCGTAACGGACGGGAATCTTTTTATGATAATCCGAGATCTGGACAACCCTCCAGTGTGCAGACAGCTGGAAAATATCGAAGAAGTGTGTAATCAGTTAAATATTAAAGAAAGATCTCAAAATTTCATTTAGACGTTTGCCTGAGTTTGTGGGCATCAGTATTTTTTTCCTGCGTTGGAGATCCTGAAATGTGAGAACCATGATCACTGCCTTTGGTTTTTCCAGCAATTCAACTTTGCCGATGTGATGTGTAAATTCAGATGCCATAGAATTTAAAGTACGACCTACGCCCAATAATTTCTACATCTGACCGCATAGCTGGATGAATCCGTTGGCATCAGTAAGCCTATATGTCATGCGATTCTATGCAAGGATCTACGAAAACGAAAACCTAATTCCAGATTCCTTAATGCGGACACTAGAGGCAGGCCCAGATCTCGGATCATCATTAAAGGATTCCCGCCCGTCACGAAACTGTGCATAATATTCGAAAACTGTAGTGCGAAATAATGCTGTATCTCCATACGCTCCTTTAAACATTATGTAAGTTTCATTAGCTGTTTTATCAAGTTTCCAACAAAAACGGATATTTACTCTCTGCTGTTCCATGGCTTAAATGAAACAAGTTAGTAAAATCATGCAGTGCATTGATTATGATACGCTTTCCAACATACCAGAAATTATTACTCAATTTATGAGAATAATGGCTGTGGAATAAATAACGCTCCTGTGTCCTGACCTTTGACCCCATTTCGATGATATCAACAGAACCGGTTCAGTATACCTCAAGAATAACATACTAAAGTTTTGTCGCAATAGAAGCAGTTTTACGCAAGTTATGAGAATAATGGCTGTGAAATAAATCTTGCTTTTGTGCAATGACCTTTGACACCATTTCGTTGATATTCAACAGAACCGGTTCACTATACGTCAGGAACAACATGATAACGTTTTGTCGCAATCGAAACATTTTTAGGTAAGTTATGATGCACAAGGGCAATGGAATGGTTCCCACTCCAGTGTCCTGACCTTTGACCCCATTTCGACCATTTTCAATAGGGTTCGTCCCCAGTGGCTCCCTACCACATACTAAAATTTCTTCGAAATCGAACCATTTTTACGCAAGTTATGACGCATAAGGGCAATGGAACAAATCCCGCTCTTATGTCCTGCCTGACCTTTGACCCCATTTCGCCCATTTTTTTTTTTTTTTTATTGGAGGTTTAACGACCACCGTGAGCAACTCAATGGGCTATAAGCAGTCGCCCGTCCCTAATTTAGGGTCACTGGTACCAGGGAAGGGAGAGAGCCAGTGCCGTAAGACAAACACAACATCCATGCCTCACCGGGATTCGAACCCGGACCCCTTCGGACGAATGATCATAGGCCAACGCCTTAGACCACTGCGCCACCGGGGCGGCTCGCCCATTTTCAATAGGGTTCGTGCATAGGTGGTTCCCTACCACATACTAAAATTTCATCGAAATCGAACCATATTTACGCATGTTATGACGCATAAAGGCAATGGAATGAATCCCGCTTTTATACCCTGACCTTTGACCCCATTTCGCTCATTTTCAACAGGACTCGTCCCCAGGTGGTACCGAACCAAATACTAAAATTTCATCGAAATCGAACCATTTGTACGCAAGTTATGACGCATAAGGGCAGCGGAACAAATCCCGCTCTTATGTCCTGCCTGACCTTTGCCCCCATTTCGCCCATTTTCAATAGGGTTTGTGCCCAGGTGGTTCCCTACCACATAGTAAAATTTCATCGAAATCGAACCATATTTACGCATGTTATGACGCATAAAGGCAATGAAATTGATCGCGATTTTATGTCCTGACCTTTGACGCCATTCTGCCCATTTTCAATAGGTTTCGTTCCCAGGTGGTTCCTTACCTCATACCAAAATTTCATCGAAATCGAACAATTTTTACGCAAGTTATGACACATAAGGGCAATGGGATAAATGCCGCCGCTCTTATGTCCTGCCTGACCTTTAACCCCATTCCACCAATTTTTAATACGGTTCGTGCATAGGTGGTTCCCTACCACATACTAAAATTTCATCGAAATCGAACCATATTTACGCATGTTATGACGCATAAAGGCAATGAAATTGATCCCGCTTTTATGTCCTGACCTTTGACCCCATTCCGTCCATTTTCAACAGGCTTCGTTCCCAAGTGGTTCCTTACGACATACTAAAATTCCATCGAAATCGAACCATTTTTACGCAAGTTATGACGCATAAGAGCAATGGAATGGATCCCGATCCTATGTCCTGACCTTTGACCCTGTTTCGCCCATTTTCAATAGGGTTCGTCCCCAGGTGGTCCCCTACCACATACCAAAATTTCGTCGAAATCGAACCATTTTCACGTGAGTTATCGTGCGGACGGGCGGACGGACAAAGCTGGAGCATATACGCTTCTTCAGTTCAACACAATTTTATTAACAAGGTTGGGTTCAGGAGGCGAACATGGGCATCCTGATACATATATTGTACGGTAAAATATACAAACTCTAAAATTCTATGTACATTATATATAGCACGATGTATTGATTCACAAACGAGCCTCGTGGTAAGAGGTACAGGCATTTTGCACAAGAACAATAAGAGAGATTGTCGAAACATTTCGTCTCGAAGCAGACGTATATTATAGTGCTGACAAATAACAGAACGAGAATATTATAATGAAACACTGTACAAAAGGAGAACTGTAGATGACAAAGTAGACAATGTGAAACTTAAGGCAAACGGAGTTACGATGTCTTAGTACTGGTAGAAAAAATGATAATCAAAGAGAAAACAAGTAAGACTATATACATTTGTACAGTATGGTGCATATTATATTCACATTTGTTAGAAGATATAAGTTTTATGTTGAAGTTTGATTCCGAAAACCAATGGTGAGCATGCACGTTGAACTGAAGTTCAACAGAGCTAGGAGCAAGGAGGTTATAAACTACCGACAGTCAGTTGCAACGTCGCTGGCATGCCGGCGAACCAGGAAGCGGCCGGAGACCAGGTGGAACGGAAATGTTGTTCTCTCTGTTGGGCAACGGCCACAAGGTTCTCTAGACGAAGTCTTGAGAGGAGACGCTCCCGAAAGTAGCAGAGTAGTTTCACAGAAGCTTGGTGGATGGTATAAGGAGATGAGATATCTTGGCAGCGCTGATGAAATACGTAAATGACGTGTTTCACCAGAATGAAAATATATGAGCAGATGGGTGGAAGCTTGACTGGCGAAGAGACCTGCAGGAGGAGTGTCTTATAGGCATCGAAAAGAAGATCAGTTGTGGCTGAACGTTGAGCAATGGAAAATGCAAGATGGAGTAGTGGAAGGAGGATGACACAATGTAGATAAACGTGAGAGACATCAGCTTCTTGAGCACAGAAGGGGCAAAGAGGTGAGTCAAGAATGGTCATGCGGTGGAGGATGGATGGAACGGGAAGACGGCGGTGGAGAAAAAGCCAGTGAGTGTTTATTTCAAGAGGAGCTGAAAGAGGAGAAAGGGTGGCAGACCAGACAGCGGTGAGAGAGGATTGGGAGACATCAGGGATGTGAAGGGGAGAAGGAGAGTGGATTTTAAAAGTAACCGATAGAGAACTGAGGTTGAAAGAGAGGATAGTGGAAGTGTAGATCTGCCGACTGAAAGAAATAAAGGAAGGGGGAGGGAGGCGGAAGAAACAAAGGTCAGGCCGGTGGAGGTTGCGAGATGAGGAAACTTAGCAATGATGGTAGAGAGTAGGGAGTCATAGACAGAGCGAGAGGAGGGTGAAAGTAGAACGGTGGGTGGGAGGCTGGCGTAGGGTCGCCAGGACAGATCTGAGGTTACAAGATCTTTGACGGTTACAACTCCGACTCGGAGCCAAGAAGGATAGGTGAAGCATGAAAGAAGAGGGGGTGAAGAAGAGAGGAGAAGAACAGGGGTTCGGCAAGGTGTTCAGTGGTGGAATCGGGTGGGGATCGAGTGATCGGGAGAGGGCGGAGAAAGCTAAGAGTCTCCCGTAAGGCAGGAGGAAGGCGAGGGTGAGTGGTAGTACGGAGGTCCATTAGAATGAAAGAAGTGAAAGTGAAATTAGTGTTGCTCGAAGAGGTGATGACATTCCTTGCGGTAACGGCGTCGGCAACAGGTGAGGTATGAAGACGAAGGAACGAAGTAATCCGGAGAGCTTGATAGTACAGTCGTGTATCAATTAGGCCAATGCCACCTTGGTCAGGAGGAAGGCTGAGCTTGGGGGCACTGAACCAGTGGTGTCCGGTCCAGATAACTGAGGTGAAGCTGCGAGTGATATCATTGAGACGAAGAAGTGGGGATTTAGTAGCAAGCGAGGAATGTGTGCACATGGAGAGAAGATAGGTTTGCGCAAGACGTGCACGTTGAAAATATGAGGTGCAGAACTGCGCTTTTCGCCAAAACGCAGTTGACCGATGAAGACGTGGCTGGATGGTATTCCACGTTGTGCTGGAGGCTTCACCTGGGACGCCAAAGATGTACGCCAATGAAACGTTGAGAGGCTGAAGACCAGTGCGCTCCCCATGGGGAATCCAAACGGTCAAACCATGAGCCGCACAACAGGCCTGTGCTTTTGGTTGTATTAATCGCAGCTCCGGAGCAGGAGGCGTAATCGGCGAAACAACTTTAGAGCAAAGAGAACTGTGAATCCAGGCGTATACAGAAGGTAACGTCGTCTGCATACGCCACGGAAGTGGTGACATGGTGTCTCGTGCGGGCGATGAGTGGCGGCAGGGTGGCTTGAACGGAGCGTTGAACGGAGCGGAGAAAAGGTTCTAAGGATATAGCGAAAAGTTGACCGGAGAGTGTGCAGCCTTGCCTCACTCCACGGCGGAAGAGGATTGGTGCTGTAAGAAAGGTGGGCAACTTGACCTGGAAACTGGCGTCCTGGTAGAGGGAGGTGAGGAGAGAAATAAACGGAGATGGAAATCCAAATCGGAGAAGTGTGGCGGAGAGATAAGTGTGGGAGATATTATAAAAGGCGGACTGTTGGTCTAAAGAGAGGAGGGCGAGGGGTTCAGAGCGGGAGCGCGCAAGGTGAATTAGATCAGTCAGGAGATGGATGTTGTGAGATAGGGTACGGCCGGGAACTGTGTAAGTCTGGTTAGGGAAGAGGATGTAAGTGAGGATGGGATTTAGTCGTTGTGAAAGAAGCTTGGTATAAAGTTTGTAGTCGAGATTCAGTAGGCAAATTGGGCGCCAGTTCATCAAGTCAAGGAGATCCCATTTCTTGGGGAAAAGGACAACGTATACATTTGTGAATCCCCTCGGAAGAGGAGAGTAAGTAAAGGCAGCAGAGAAAGCCGATAGGAGAAACGGAAGAAGAAGAGGCAGAAAAGTTTTATAAAAGCTAAAGGTTAGGCCGTCCGGACCCGGAGCGGCACTAGAATTCAGAGAAAAGAATGTAGTGTTTAGTTCAGAGGGCGTGGGGAAAAGGAGTAGATAAGAAGCGAGATGGGGGGGAACCTGAGGTAGATTAGAAAGGAGAGAATCCATTGCTGCAGAGGATGGTTGAGGAGGTTCACTGAACTTCATGGAAAAGTACTGACGGACATGGGAACAAAGCGCAATCGGCTCATCTGATACCTCTCCAGAAGAAAGGTGTAGATGATGAAGTATGGACGAAGCTCGTCGGGTGTTTTCCACCGACGTCAGGAACTCATAGTTGTGAGCATCCGGCGTCAGGTGTTGCAAACGAAGTCGGCGCAGAGCTTGTTGCGCCAAAGGAGTGAGAAGAGATCGAAGCTCTTCTTGAAAGGAGGAGAAGAGAGGATCACTGAGACTGCGCATGGATAGCATTGAACGAACATAATCTAGGCGCATGTTCTGGAGTGTCTTTAATTGGAAAGAGTAGTTTCGGACATGCAGAACTAGCTGTTGCTTGATCTTCAACCAAGAATTTAATCCGCAGTGTGCAGATTGAAGCTGCGGTCGTCTGTCAATCAGGAATGACCGGACCGAAGAGCAGAATGCCGGGTCGGAGAGACGTGCATCATTAAATGTCCACGGGCGAATTATCCTGGGTTTGAATGGTGCAGTATGGACTATGATGGCAATGGCGCAGTGGTCAGATGAGGCCGTGGGATGCACACTCGATTCTGTCACGGCAGGAAGTAGAGTACTGGAGGCATAAAACCTGTCAAGGCGGGCTAAGAAAGGATTTTGCGCATGAGAGGAGCGCCAAGTGTAATTAGTCGACCATGGATGAATATGCCGATGTACATCATGAAGAGCGTTGTTGGTGACAACTGTCTGGAGCAGGTTCGCCAGGGCATGGCGGCGCTCTCTATTTTTAGAAGACCTATACAGAAGAGGATCCAGGGTACAGTTAAAATCCCCACCAACGAGAACATGGTCTGACGGTGGGATACGGTCGAGTGCTCTGCGAAGACGCGTGAAGAGAATTGATAAATGTGTTGTAGTGCTTGGAATATAGATATTGAATAAATGATATCTGGAAGACGCGATGGTAAAGGAAGCATGCTGTAAGAGATCTCAACAGATATTTCGCATAGAGAGGGATGTGATAATAGAATTGAGAGTATGACTAATGCCGATGGCAAGACCGCTATGAGATGTTAGTCCATAGGCGTGATGAAAAACAAAGTTCCACTGGCGCCATCGAGAATAGACGGTAGTTGGTTTGCAGTTTGTCTCTTGAAGGAGGAGAATATCAGCTCCCAACGGGTTGAGGTCTTCATAAGCCATAGAGTTGCTGAGGGGGGAAGCGAATCCCCTGCAATTAAGTGACACGATCTTGAATTGTGGGGTTCCTTGCCTCTAGCTGAAGATCTTTCAGAGCTGGAGGAAAAGACTTGAGACTATTATAGAAAATGTGTGCCCACGGATGGGTGGAACATTCTGGCGGCAGAAATGCGGCACATTGAAGATCTGCTCCGGCACAAGTTGGCGAAGCGATGGATTCTTGACTGCTAAGGCACGCGCTATTGCGTAGCTTGTCGGATTCGTTAAGTATGTATGGAGATCAATGTATGAGAGTGGTACGGGAGGTATATTGGCTGTCTGGAGAAATGCAGCGAACTCTTCGGCCGTGGGAAAGGAGACTTCGGCTGGCGAGGTGTGTCGAGGAGAACTGCTGGAGAGGGAGGTTGAACGAGGTGAAGTAGAGTTTTGCTTCTTCGCTACTCGCCTGCTGCGGCTAGAGCCGCGGCGCTTCAGTGGAGGCTCGGTCGTCTCATCCTCGCACTGCGTCTCTGGACCAACGGACTCCACATCAGTTGTTTCGGAGGTTCCAGTGGTAATAGCTGTTTGTAAACCTTCTGAAAGGGACTCAGTGGTGGAGCGACGACGTTGCGGGAGTGATGAGGCAATTGTAGAAAAGTCCTCTAGTGAAAAAGAGGAAGCGGCTGTGGGAGCGTTGCGTTAACCAACGTCTGTAAGCGAACTTTTTCATCATATCTTGGCTCCGAGGCCTGTTGTGCTGAAGTAGATGGTGTAATACGCTTCGAGGTAGGAACAGTACCTGTAGGAGCGCCAGTCGGAGTCGGTGGAACTTGATGTGGGCAGTGCACGCGAAGATGGTTTTCGCCATGGCAACGCGTGCAGTGCAAAGAGGTAATGACGTCGATTCTCCGACGTTGCTGGCCACACCGTACGGTTAGGATCTTCGGGCACGCAAGCAGATGATCGTCCCACGGAAATATGACACGGCACTTCGACGAAACCCTGCAATGGATTTGTCATCGGGATCTCTGGGCGCCGCCGACAGGGTCGTTATTGGTCCAACCACTCGGCCAAATTTGCTGAGTAAAGCGCATAGAGCGACATCTGAGACTTCAGGCGGGACTGGGTGGAAAGTGACCTGGATAGGTCGCTGCTCCACAGGTTCAGCCAGAAGATGCACATCTTTGATGGATAAGCCAGCAGTCATCACAAGGTCTGCATGTTCTTTACGGGCAAAATACAATAACACGGCCCGTGGCTTTCGAGCCATATGAGTGATATAAGCTCCTGTAGGAAGCATCTTCTTTAGGGCAATACTATATTCCTTGAGTTTCGTGTCTGGTAATGCATCAAAACAGACACCGAAATCCATTGTGGAGAAAAATTGTTTCCCGGCTGGGGAATCCTCTGGAATATCGATGGTGGCAGAACTACCCTCAACACTGACGTAAGAGTCAGGAAAACCGGGAGCAATAAACTTGGAAGGAACTCTCGCTCCGGAGGTCACTTTGGAGTAAGTGAGAGACGTAGAGTTCGCAGCGGAAGGATGCGACACAGTGCTGATTGCTGGTAGCGGCTTGGTAAACTGAGTTGAGCCAGTTGAAGGCAACGCAACCGTACAATCGGTCACATCCATAGCTTCGGCAAATGAACCAGGGACGTGCGTCAAGGTGACGTCACTCTCCTGGACAGGGATATCAGCTTGAGCTTTTGCAGAGGAGTCGCTCGTCACATCTTGTATGCGTATGACGTCTCTGACGTGCATAAATGCTGATTCGTCTCCTGAGAGTGAAGAGGAGGAGGAGGTTGAATGAGCATCACTGATGTGGGCGTGGACATCACCCTTCTCAGTGCCTGCCATTGAAAATGGCGAAGATTAACTTAAGGATCGATCAGCTTGATCGAAAATAATAAAACGCTGAATGCAAACGAAATATGCAACTCACCGACTTGGGAGCTGAGCTAAAAGAATGTACAGATCTTCTTCTTGAAGGCGAACACAAAAATAGGAACAAACACTCACTATATACTTCCAAAAACTTGGCACAAACACAGAGCTCGAAAGGAACGTGACTATATCGGTTATACGCTTCTTCAACCTACGGTTGGAAAGCGTAAACAAGGGACGAGAACGCTTGCTACTATCCCCTTAATGACCGTCTGTGGCCTGTTGGTACTGGTTTAAACAGGTTTCCAGCTGTTCGCAGATTGGTCAAGGATCGCTGTCTTTTGGCATACACGTGACATTTTTATCTCACTACTGTTACGTCAGTTATGCGGTCAGTTCTGGGACTTTCCCTGCTTAGGCTGTATATAAAAGCTCATGTAAGTATCAGTAGAAACCTCTTTCCAATCTCGTTGTTTGTCCATGGAACATGCGTACATATTAAATACAAAAAAAATATTTCTAGTTATGTATAATGCTTTTTATGTGTGGGTGTTATGAGACGCACATAATCTTTTTTTTTTTTTTTGATTGGAGGTTTAACGTCCACCGTGAGCAACTCAATGGGCTATAAGCAGTCGCCCGTCCCAAATTTAGGGTCACTGGTTCCAGGGAAGGGAGAGAGCCAATGCCGTAAGACAAATACAACATCCATGCCTGACCGGGATTCGAACCCGGACCCCTTACGGACGAATGATCAGAGGCCAGCGCCTTAGACCACTTCGCCACCGGGGCGGCTACGCACATAATCATCTACTGCTATAGAGAGACGGCCGTCCCTAAATAAGGGCCAATGGTTCCGGCTAAAGGAAAAGGGCAAAAAGAGCGCCATCTATATCTCACATGAGAATCGAGAGCGGTTACAAATCGCACGATTAACCCGCAGTGACCACTAGCCTATATTTAGTACAGCATCAATCGTTATTTATCTCCATATTTGCTGTTTTATATATTATTATTACACACACACACACACACACATATATATATATATATATATATATATATATAATAAAAATATTAAACTCGAACAGGTTGCCGTCATCAGGAGAGCATCAACCTGTGGGACTGGCCTTTCTAGTACTAACAAAACGACAATGCAAGCCAAAATTGTCGGTTGGTCATGCTCCCTAGGCCACATAACCAAATTCAAATAAGCACAAAAATTACAAAAATCAAATTTATAAAACTAAAAAAGAAGAATTAAAAGCTTACCGGCAGAACAAAAACCGCCATGACAAAGAGTCAAACAAGACTGAACAGAGCACCCACAGGAATCCAATATATATATACACTGATAAGAAAGGTGGTCACGGTTAAACAACTACCTGGTAAGCCAAAAAATGTGTGAATTGACAAGATGCAAAACTGTGTATGTAGATAAGATCTTCAGCTATTAGGGACCCACCAAATAGCACTTTGTGTTACCTATATATTTAAAATTGTTAGGTCCTAGGTTAATAATGCATGTCAATGTGTAATTTGAAACTTTTGGACACCGAATTAAAGTTCAAAATTAAATGGTCAAAATGATGCCTTAAGAAATTTTAATTTTAAATTGTTTGATTGCAATTTAGAAAGAAGAGCTTTCAGATTTTTTGCAAGTAAGAGCTGTGTAGAGCAAATTGTAGCCATTCTATGAAACTGGGAGATGAGTAGATTGCGATGTATAACTTTTGAAATATTGGATGACCAGTGAGTGTAGTGAATTATATCAAACTCAAAAGAGTTTCTTTTATCAAATAAATTCCCCACACCTCTTCCCTCCTCGTCCACCTGAACCTCTAAATCGAGGTAGCAAACACAAGTAGACGATCTGTTGGTTTTTTCTAGGGTAAGGTCGTCAGGATACAAGTCAGTGGCGCAACGCAAAAAGTCCGGAATGTTAATGACAATAATGTCATCGACGGCAACCTGTTTCAGTTTTTTACTTGTTTTGAAATTTTGTATTTTTGTTCTGTAATATTTTCATTTTATATCAGCTACTACATGAGGTTTAGCTGCCTTCGGCGCTTGTCATGGTATTAGCCTTTCTTGTCTAATTTTCTTGTGTTAAATAATTTATTTGTAAAGTAATTTTTTTGTTTTATTTATGTACTATTTATATATATATATCATCATCATCATCATCATTGTCAAGCATTATCAATCCACTGCTGGACGAAGGTCTCCCCAAGTTTCCTCCACAACGGTCTGTCTTGTGCCAGTCTCCTCCATGTCACCCCTGCATACTTTCGAATTTCATCCACCCATCTCCCATGTGGTCTTCTTCTGGGTCTTTTCCTGTCCCTTGGAATCCAATCTAAAATTTCAGCTGTCCATCGATGATCTGTCCTTCTGGCAGTATGTCCAGCCCATTGCCATTTCAGGGATTTAACTCTGATCATGATGTCTTCCACTCTTGTCATTTTTCGGATCCACGAGTTCCTCTTCTTATCTCTCCTGGTTACACCAAGCATGCACCTCTCCATGCTTCTTTGAGTTGTCTGCAGCCTTTGTATGTCTCTTTTAGTTAAGGTCCACGTCTCTGCACCATACGTAAGCACTGGAAGGATGCATTGATCAAACACTTTTCTTTTAAGACATAATGGCATATTGCTCTTGAAAATTATGCTGTTTCTTCCAAAAGCTCTCCAGGCAAGTTTTGTACGCCGATTAATTTCTTCATCAATGTGACCCTCACTTGATATCTGCTGTCCAAGATAAACGTACGTGTCTGTTATCTCCAGCTTTTCTCCATCAATCGATAAATCTTCATTTCTTGTAAAAGCATTGAACATCACTTTTGTCTTCTGAAAGTTCATTTTTAATCCCACTTCTTTACTCTTGTCAGCAAGTTCCTGGATCATACTCTGCAGCTCTGATGGGGTAGTTGCAAAAATGACTACGTCATCAGCAAAACGAAGGTGGGTTAGATAATCTCCATTAATCTTTATCCCCTTGTTTTCCCAGCTCAGTGACTGAAAAACACCCTCCAATGTGGCATTAAAGAGCTTCGGAGATATGGTGTCACCTTGTCTCACTGAAAAAAAAAAAAAAAATATATATATATATATATATATATCATTTTATATATTTATTATTTTTATATTTAGTCGTTATTTATTTCCATATTTATTGTTTTCTTATTGTTTTTATATTCAATCGTTATTTATTTCCATATTTATTGTTTTATATACTTATTGTTTTTATATTCAGTCGTTACTTATTTCCATATTTATTGTTTTATATACTTATTGATTTTATATTCAATCGTTATTTATATCCATATTTATTGTTTTATATACTTATTGTTTTATATTCAATCGTTATTTATATCCATATTTATTGTTTTATATACTTATTGTTTTTATATTCAATCGCTATTATTTTCATATTTATTGTTTTATATACTTATTGTTTTTATATTCAATCGTTATTTATTTCCCTATATGTTGTTTTATACACTTATTATTTTTATATGCAATCGTTATTTATATCCATATTTATTGTTTTATATACTTATTGCTTTTATATTCAATCGTTATTTATTTCCATAGTTTTGTTGGAAACGACACGAACAGGCTAATAAGTCATAAGCGTTCCAATTCCACTCGTAATACTCTTTAGTTTTTCAAAATTCATTAAATAGATAAATGAATGACATTCTCTTTCGATGTCTGTGGCATTTTCTCAACATTCTAGAGCTTTTAAAATTAAGGAACTTATAGAAGAGTCTAGGAGGAGAAGGTATGGAGATATGAAGAGGATAACATTTTTTGTTGGAGGGGGAAGGGGGTTACTGACCACCGTCAGAAACTTGAGGGGCAATAAGCAGTCTTCCATCCCTAATTTTGGGCCTCTGGCACCAGAGAAGGGACAGAGCCAGTGTCGTAAGGCAGTAAGGCAAACACATCATCCATCCCTCATCGGGATTCGAAGCCGGAACCAACTCGCAAAAATCGTGAGAACCCACAACTTAGACCTCTAAGCCACTAGACGGCATAGCTATTTGTGGCGAAGATTTGTTGTAAGGTGATTGTGTGCAGACCGAACAGCCATGTATACTACCAGATTTTCGTTTTACTGAATAACAAAATCTTAAAGCCAAAAATCCGAAAAGTAATTGAATAAAAAATAAAACAAACAAAAAATACTACAAACTGCCAAAACAAATATATTGCAAGCACATCATTTTTAAATACATCCGCTCTCGGCGCGAAAACGTTACTAAATTAGGAGCCAACGCAATGGGTATATTCTGTTTACATATCCTGATGGGCAAGATGTATGTGGCAAAACGAAGGGGCACACATAATCTGTTTTAATTTATAGTTCCTCTCAAAGAATTTTCTTGCTATCCTGGTAATTAACCTCAGTAGTTTCCCTAAAAAGGTATAATTAACTAAGAAGATAAGGTGATTTATTTAAATATGCTTAAGTCTTTCGTAAAAAGCTGAAAGCATTCTTAATTGAAGGCCTCTAAACAAAGCGAACTAAAAAGAAAAAAAAATGGAAAATTAAGGAACGACAGAAAATTTATTTAAAGAAACATTGCCACCTTCTATGCAACATTTACTGCAGTGCGAGAATAATACATGTTGCATTAATGAATCAAAAATAGCTTTTGGAAGAAATAATAAGCGAGTTCTCTGAAACTGCGATCGATAGTGTTTAATAACTTTATCCCCCGAAACATAAACCTGCGTCATTTAAATTATGTGTTAACAAAAGGAAATACGAGAGAATCAATGGTTTCGGTCAACGTGTGTATGTTATATGAAACCTCAGAGAGGAGATGAATAAAGCGAATATATTTTTAGCAATACTGTGAACCAAAATTCCCATTTAATAGACCTGAAAAAGGAAGAAATTGCCACGTTTTAACCCTCTGATATCTAGGTTCTCACTTGTAAGAACACTTACCCTAGGCTAGCACCACAATTTGCGACCACTCAGAAAAATAGTATTCGTAATTTGAAAACTTAAATGTCGTACGAGGTAACTTTCAAAAATGTTAGCACATAAAACCTTACCAAATCCAGGTGTAGATGTAATCCAGATACCTTGTTCTTCCAGTGTATGCCGTACCTATCTCTGTAGAATAGGATCTCCATGCCAGGTCAACACCCGAAGAAGCTTTTACCCTAGAAACAGTTGCCGAATCAAAGGATTTAGCATAGAAGTTTTAGGTTTCTCTTCTGTTGTCACATTCGGCTTTGTTTCCTGTGCGATGAGTTTCCACAAATATTAGTTCCGAAAATGGTTCTGAATGATCGGGGAAATTATTTTTACTTTCACAAGATAATCACAAGAACAACTAAGAGTCAGATTATTTTGAGAACATAAAACACAAAAATACGTGTATAAGAGAATAAGAGTTGTATGTCAAGTAAGCACTAACTATGAGGGTTGTACCAAAAGCAATGCAAAAGTGCGCATAACTTTTTTTAATTAATAGACAGAGGTCGTTCAAATTGCACATGTTGGTTCAGTAACCCATTCTATATACAAAAGTATTACTCACCATAGTCTCCATCACAAGCGATGCATTCGTGCCGTCGTTGAACCCAACTCTCGAATCATCATTGAAAACATTCGGGTGTGGACTGTTGTACCCACTTCTTCACAGCCACTTTCACGTCGCCTCTGTCATAAAATCGTTGTCCCCGGAGACTGTTCTTTATTGGATCGAACAGGTGGAAATCGGAGGGAGGCAGATCTGGGCTGTACTATGAATGGAGGACTACCGACCAGCATAATTTGCTGATCACATGATTTGTTGGAAAATAGGTGTGTGGTCGCGTATCGTCTTAATGAATGTGGATACTTTTCAGATTCATGTTCGGTCTCTTCATCCATTGGCTTCTCTTAGCTTCTTGAGTGTCCCAATGTACCGCTCACTAGTCACGGTATGGCCACGTTCCAGAAAATCAAGGTGAATGACACCCCTGACATCCCAAAAAATAGTCACCATGACTTTCTGTGCTGATCGCTGGCTCTTTAACTTCTTAGGCCTTGGTGAAGAGGTATGACGCCATTCCATGAATTGATTTTTCGTTTCTGGATCGTAAAAATACACCCACGTTTCATCCCCTGTCACCAGATCGGAGAAAAACGTGTCTTCATTGTCTTCAAACGCATTCAGCAGATCAGAGCAGAGTTCCACATTTGTCTCTTTCAAATAGGGTGTAAACCGCCGAGGTACCCATTTTGTACACACTTTCCGATACCCTAAGTCTTCCACCATCTTCTGTATGGCATTGTGACCACAGTATAGTTGTGCAACAAGCTCATGGACTGTGATTCGTCTCTCCGCGCGAATCACTTCATCCACTCGCTGATGATTCGTGTCAGTGGTCTCAGATGATGGTCTTCCCCTGCGTGTTTTTTCTTCAATGCTGGCTTCCTCTTCTTTAAACTTCTTTATCTATCTGTGCATATTGCTCTTGTCAATGGTGTGATATCCGTAAACATTCTGTAGCCTTCTGTGGATGTCGGGCAGCCTGCACCCTTCCTTCGTTAAGAGCACAATAACTGCAGGTTGCTTCTGCTTGGAATCCATTATTTACCTGCAATGATGAAGGAAACGTTAGAGGAAGAGTTACTCTACCAACATGTGCAATTTGAACGACCTCTGTCAGTTAATAAAAAGTTATGCCCAGTTTTGCATTAATTTCGGTACAGCCCTTGTAGTTTAGCACTAGCAGCACAGACATAGAATTCATACGATCCGTAAAAAGTATATCTCCCCTTTTCTCTGTCTGGACTTTTTAAAGGCTTTTCGGGTAAAGCTAGTTTGTAATCAGGCCAGAAAACCTACCTTTTTCGTACATTAGGACAGTTTCCTCCTCCAATCTCTAGTTAAAAAGACTTATCTGCTAGCTGAAATTGAAATTTGATATACCTAATCATTCTATTATCATAGGGTACATATCAATTATTTGGGCCACTTAGTTTTTCTATTTATTCTCTCTGACAAAAATAACTGTTTTAGGGGATATTGGAAAAATAACTAAAGCATATTTGATGATGGCGCTTAGATATTTTTGTTCACTAACCGCTTTGGTATTCTTCTAAAGCTGTAATTGAAAAAAATAATATCTAAGAACGTACATCACTTCGAAATTCAACAAATATAGTGGTAATTTAAAAAATATAATCTAAAAACGTACATCACATCGAAATTCAACAAATACAGCGGTAATTGAAAAATAATATCTAAAAACGTACATCACTTCGAAATTCAACAAATATAGTTTTCGTTTCTTGGTTCCTTTATTTTCCATATTTCATTTAAATAGAATTCCATTATTAAAAATGAATTTCAATTTGTCGGATATGATAAATTCTTTAAATTATTGCAAAATAATAAATAAAAACGTACATCACTTCAAAATTCAAAAAATATAGTTTTCGTTTCTTCGGTCCTTTATTTTCCATATTTTCATCTTAATAGAATTCCATTATTAAAAATGAATTTCAGTCTGTCCGATATGTTAAATTCTTTAAAATAACCGCAGCTTTACATGCAGCGGTTTAAATTGGCATAATGCATTTCGATTTTTTAGTAGTATGGTAGCACTCGGCGCTGTTTCTTTACTCTTGTCGTTGTTGGAATTCAATCCAAATATCTAGCAATATATGTGTACCATGAGTTCAATCCCTCTCCTCGCAGTACCGGAACTAATCACAAAGTTGCTCGAATTCTTCCCAAAAATTAGGTGAAATAGCACCATTGCCCGGTGTGCTCAAAGGTAGAACTCAACTGGTCTGCACTGATGTTTCTGACATACAATGTATTGCGATCTTTAAAAGCTGCTGAATTAGACATATTTAGCTGATAAATCATGCTCTTGAGGTGTCCCCACAACAAAACGTCACAGCGGTTCACATGTGGTGAGCGAGATTGCCATACTGCTTGAAGAAAAGCGATTAAAAATATGAAAAAACGTTAGGGAACCTACTGGTTTACAGACAGTACGATATATCAGGGTCTCCGTGGTACATGAAAAACAAGTAAATCGACACCCTCTCACATTCGCAGTTACAGTAGTATGTTAAAGCTATGCAGCTTTTTTCGATACCTTTGGGGAGAAACAGACATCCGATGGTTAAAGCTGCCGTGAATCGACACCAAACGGTGGTCTTTCTGTGAATGCAAGCAAATCCGTTAAATTGCATGGAGTTTCTTCAAAGACAAAGTGTGTCAGTTGTAGCTGTACAGACTTCCATTGCGGAGAAAATGAGCTTCGTCTCCTCATAAGGTTTTCCGCAGCTACACATCTTCGATCTCGGTTCGAGTATGTAATGTCAGAGGAAATATTGTTAGAAAAATTTTTATACACGGTCGAGTCACATTATTGTCACCACCAGCTAATACCCAGGGTAACAACAGTGTGCAGCGCGGGCAGCAGCTAGACGGGCTAGGAGTGACTCAATAAGGTGTTGGAAGGTTTTCACAGGTATGTGGAGCCATGCTGACTGCAGTGCATGTGCCAGCTGCTGGAGGGTGAGTGGTGGAGGACCCATAGAGCGAACAACACGATCGAGGTGGTCACACAGATGCTCAATAGGGTTTAAGTCCGGGGAATTAGAGTGGAAGGAACGTACTTCAAAGCATTAATCGTGTTCTTCCAACCACTTGAGGATATTTCTAGCTGTGTAACACGTCGAATTGTCGTCCTGGAAGATCCCGACCGTCCCAGAGAAGACAATCAACATGTATCGGTGTACGTGGTATGCGAGGATGGATTCATTACGAATTCAGTCCATAGTTGCTTCCACAGGTATGAGTGAACCCAGATAATGCCACGAAAACATTCCCCATTCAATAACGCTGCCTCCACCAGCTAGTGTTCTGTAAGCAATGGTTGAATAGTGTTTGTTCTACGATGTTTCTCGCCTTATACCTTAACGTTCATCCGTTCGATGAAGCAGAAAACGTGACTCATCAGAAGGCAGTACTTTGTCAATCCGCAGAGGTGCAATTCCGATAATGCCGTGCAAATATAAGCCTTTTCTGCCGATGCACCTTCGTTAGCATACGTGCAGTGACAATCATTCTGCATCGGGGCCCCATACGCAGCAGGGTTCTCTGAATTGTCGTATTAGACACACTTCGGTTAAACCCCTGGTTCATTGGGCCAGTGAGTTGTTGCACTGTAGCGGATCGATCGGCCCTCGCGCACTTTCGAAGCCGACGTTTACGTCTCAGATCAACTGCACGTGGTGCTCTCCATTTTCCACTACGCTTATTCACAATGGTGCCGTTTCTTAAATGGCAATACACTTTAACTACAGCAGTACGCGGACAGTTCAGAACTGCGCTGTTTCAGAAATACTGCCACCCTTGTCCCGAAAGCCGATAATCATACATTTTTGCAAATCTGATAAATCGCTCCTTTTATCCATGACAGCAACGAGTGATATGTTTTCAGATGTCCTACAGCACACCTTGTATGCCCTCCAAGCCGGTTCATGACACGTACCTTCTCTTATTGGCTATGCGCTGTTGACGTCAAAAGTAGGATGTGGTCACAATAATGTGACTCGACTGTGCATGCTTTCTAGAAAAAAATTAGGTTCTTCGTGTATAGGACATATGTAATTACACCAGTGCTTACGGTGGTAACAGTCACAAATATACCTGTACTGTTAGGGATCTATACTATATAGAAATCAAGTTTTCGTAGTCAGCATTTAGGATGGGGAAAAGTACAGGGTATTTCAATAGGTAGTTTCCCCAAATAATCAGTCATATCTTGCAACACATTCTACTTGGGAACGTGACATGTAGTTTTCACAATAAATGCTGGAAATGTTCTCCACTGACATTTAGATACACTCAAACGCGACGCTGCAATTATGAAAAGTCCTCCGCAACATGTTCTGATCAATAGTGCGGATTGTTGCACTGATGTTTGTTTCTAAGTCTTCTGACTTGTGTGGCTTATTGTCATAAGCACGGCAATTCAAATACTTCCATAAGAAAATTACGGAAGGAGTCAAATGAGATGAACGAGGAGGCCTCAGTCCTTCGGAGATCACTTGGGTCACCGAGGAAAGAGCAAATTTTACTGTTGCTCACACAGGACATGTGGCATGTTGCTCCATCCTGTTGAAAATGACCCTTTGTAGAATAGCTATCGGTTAATTGGTCCACGTATTGTATAAAAATGTGTACATATGACGTTGAGATTGAAACTCGCTTGAAGAAAATGTGTCAAACTAATATGGGAAATAGCACACACCACACACCGGCTTTTGAAGGCTGTAATGGGGTTTCGTGTAACTCATGTAGATTACCTGTACTCTAGATGCAGAAATTTTAGAAATTGGTATACCCGTCTAAATGAAACTATGCTTCGTCAGTGAACCAAAAATGTTCGGAATTGCGAGCAAAAATGTCAGGAACCATTAGATGTCTAATGGTCTTGAAAAGCGTTTGTCTTATTATATAATACTAGCTATACCCGGCCACGCGTAGCTGTGGCACATTATGGTTGCATGGATGAGAAATGAGGAACAAAACAAAGCATACGTTTCATAGAAGTTTAATTTTGCAATACTTGTGGGTATACAATATTTTTTGTTTTTCCATTCTCTGCGTAGATATAAAGGCCATCTGGTTTGCCGACACGGGAACACGCAACATACAGTTGTCCATGTGAGAAGCAATCCGCATCTAAATCTAAACCACACAATTCTAAAGATTGACCTTGAGCTTTATTGATTGTGATTGCGGACGCCAATCGAATTGGGAATTGCAATCTTTTAAATTGAAATGGTGTATCGGTCGGGATCATGGGAATTCGAGGGATTAGGACATCTTCACCTTCGAAAGGCCCCGTTAAAATCGTTGCTTCCACTACATTTTTCATCAGTTTTTTAACTGCGAGTCGCGTGCCGTTGCAGAGTTTTGGCTGATTAATATTCCGCAACATGATAATTGGCACACCTATTTTCAATTTCAATATGTGTGGTGGCATCCCTGGCAGATCAAGTGAGTTCAAAAATTCCCCGTTGGATAATTAACTACTTCATCTGCTTCCACAACTGTATCTATCGACTTGTATGTAATTTCCTCACTTTGAATGCTGGATTGAATAACATTATTAATTTGATAGACATCTTTATTCTTCGCAGTAAGGATAGCTCGTTCACTGAGCCAATCGTGATTCTTATAATTAATTTGAATATTAGGAAATACTTTTTCGATCAGTTCTTCTTTCGACGCTACTAAATTACAAAAAAATATCAGGAAATGATATTCGTCTTGACGTCTCATCGACTGGCAGTTGTCCGTTCCCAATGTCCAGTAACTGTCGTGAGAATACCTCGGCTGATTGATCGTTCTGCAGCTGGACACGCATATTCGTAGTCAACTGCAATGTACGTACGTGTCGCCACAATGTTGAATATTTCAGGCAAGCATTTATTTCGTCCGCTGGTGTCGATCGAGAAATTACAGGCAATGTTTGCCTAAAATCTCCTGCGAGCAATATCAATGCATTCCCGAATGGTTGAACGTTTCCACGCAAATCTCGCAACGATCGATCAAGAGCTTCAAGCGATTTTTTATGTGCCATCGTGCATTCATCCCAAACAATGAGTTTACTTTTTTGTAATACTTTTCCCATACCGGATGCTTTGGAAATATTGCACGTGGGAGTCTCGATGATTCGCATGTTTAATGGCAACTTCAGAGCTGAATGAGCACTCCTTCCACCTGGTAACAATGTCGCAGCTATTCCAGACGAAGCGAGAGCTAAGGCTATGTCATTTTTTGATCGAACCATTGCCAGAGTCAATCTGATAAGGAATGTTTTCCCAGTTCCTCTTGGCGCATCCAAGAAGAAGCCCCCCCCCCCCCCAACTCCGTCATTTGTCATTTGCATTATGCGATCATAAATGCCCTTCTGTTCACACGTTAATTTGGGAATGTTTGATTGGACATATGACTGGAGATCACCGGTGTTGTAACTCTGTTCACGGCGCAAATCCACATCAAATGAAGCAGTCGTAGTTCGGTTGGGTGCTGGCATTCCTAATTGACTAAGAACTTTATTTGCAATAGCTAAGCACTTGTCTTCAATATTTATCAATGTTTCGTTGTAAATGCCTTCTGTAAATTCCATGGTCATATTGGCATTTTCTAGGCGTACTCTATGCAAAATATCCTCAGCCATATGCGATCGATATCTTTCCCATAACTCTGTGGGAGATGAAGGGAAGCAAGCGGTCAATATAATTGCGAATAGTGCTCGAATTTGGTTTGGATGTGCAGTGTTGCACGCGTCACTAATACATATATCCCACTGTTGGTCGTTTTCTAATAAATTAAAAGCTTGACACGCACTGCGAAAAGTGGCATATGTGACGCCGTCAACAATTTTCAATTGCTGGAAAGATCTAGGACCAGGCACATTTACCAACAGCATGCGAAGGAAAAAAACATTCATCTTGATTAGGATGCACTGTATAAAGTCTACCAATTGTATTTTCTCTAAAAATGCCAGGTTGACCGTCGACTGGCTCCTCGTCTGCGTCGCACGAATGCTTTTTTAGTTACATTCCGCGTGTAATAAGAGGGCACTTCTGTGTACATCAGTGTTTTGGCAAAAGCGTCTTCCTGACATAAGGTGAAGAAAGCAGTCAGAGTTGTACTAGGTGGATTAAGGGCTCTTTGTTGCACATTTGCATCTGTGAAATAAACACGCTGTCCATTCTCTAAATGTACTGCTAAGTGAACCACAGCTGGATTGTGTTCATGCATGGGAAATGAAAAAATTCGCCATGCAGCCTCATTGCTGCTTATGTATCTTCCAGCCTGGTATTGTGCAATTTCATCGATAACTCATACTGCATTTCTGTTACTATTTTCTGGTTGCACACCAAAAACTGCCATATCGCTGCCTTTATTCACATACTTACAGATGTATTTAATCGATTTGACCGAATTGCAATATTCTACGTTTATGTGCGCTTTGTATGTTTTTGACAATAGAGACGAATATGGGACCACCCAACGGTTGTCTACATCAATATCACCATTTCGCATGTGTATAGTTGCCGAATTCCCGCCATCTCCAGTTGATCGTCTCCTATACTGAGGATATCCATTGTCTCCTGTTACACTGTTGGCTGCGAATGCTCGAGGATATTGCTTAGAACATTTCCCGTTTACCATGCATGGTGAATTCGGATTTAGTGTACCACATGGTCCATGTATCATGTTTTTGATAACAACTGCATGCAAATCCTTATCGACGTCGGCCCGTGGAATCTCAGCGCATATCACATCGTCGATTTCGTCTAAAGTTATTTTATCGTATAGCCAGATTAGTATATGCGCATGTGGCAATCCTCTCTTTTGCCATTCTACTGAATACATCCAGCAGCGCACAGATACAAACACTTCATGTTTCACAATGAAATCCATCAGCGACTTAAGCTTTTGTCTGAAAACACGTGCTGTGATGTCATGCCTATCCACGGGTGATTGCCCAGGAAGTAACAGCTGCTGTATCTCGCCCCAAGCTGGATTGCACGTGAAAGTGATAAATAAGTCTGGACGCCCGTAATGACGAACATATGCCATTGAATCTTGAGCATATTCCTACATGTGACGTGGACTGCCTATGTATGAAGATGGCAAAATAGTAAACTTTCCAACGTTGGTTGTATTACCGTCATTCACAACTGCATCTAGCAAATGAATGTATTCTTCGGAGCGGAGTTTGGTCTGATTCAAACGAAGAAATAGCAAACGTTCCGTTTCAATTTTTGCATACATATCCACAATGTACTGGTGAAACAACTGACGGCATTTCAAAATATATTTGTCCTCGTTCCTCCGAATCATTAAGCGGTAGGCGTAAAAGTTCATTGCGCTGCACTTTTTATTAATTTCTGCACCATTCACTGGGTTTATCATCTTCACATTGAAATGATATCCATCGGCACCATCCCAGAAGATAACTGAATATTGCAAAGCATCGTAACAACGGTGAGTTTCTGCGACGTTTATCAATTGATCGTTTCTTCGATGGAGAACAATATCTCTAGGTTGGAACTGATATCCGACTATGACAATTGCTACTTCGTCTATAGTTGGAGCATTATATCTTCGGACATGTTCTCCAGCGGGCGTTTCGTCGGCGTGAATGACAATCTTGTGGGTATCTGATGGCATCATATCTATTGCCGTTTTGAACAAACGCACCAAATTGTTCTTTTCGTGAAGGAGCTCCTGTAGTTGCGAAATGATGGATCTTCTTAGCGAGGTATGTATTCCACAAAGTGCATCGACTTCATCTCTATCATCACCGATGAAGTACATTTGAAGGAATATATGGTCACTATCTCGGAACGGGAGCAGGGAGCCAGCTTTGTGATATATTTGTCCTTTGATTTTAAAAGTTGGCATGAATTGAGCAGTCACAATTTCCGCACCAAATGACGTCATTTGGAAGCAAGAGTTATATTTCCTGATGTTCGATAGGAAATGCTTCGATTCAGCGGTAGATCCAGCAAGTAGAGTTTTCAACGGCTCTGGTGGTGCTTCAAGTTGAGGCAATTTAATTTTTCCGCCAGCGCAACACATCCCATTCGTTTCATTATTGAACTTTAGAGCCTGGCAGTAGGTACAGACATGACGCATCTGGCCAATGACAACATGCGGAGTTGAACTATAATCAACAGCTGGATTGTACCGGAATGCAAGGCGATTGTATTGCAGAATCAGATCTGCTGTTCTTTGGGTACATGTTTTAGCTATCCTCGACGCCTCGCGTTCATTCCAATGAGAACGAACGAAATCTGTTGCTGCAGAACGCGACTGCCGTGCTCGCAATCGTGCATCCTCAAGCCTGGCTGCTCGTCTTTCTGCTGGTTCCGTGTTACGCATCTGGATGGTGCTTAGTCTGTTCCTCTCTCGTACGTATGCCCGCTCTTCCTCAGTCATATTCGAAAGCCGTCTTCTCGATCCTTCTGTGTGGCGAGTGCGACGACCCAAATTCGTTTTTTTGCGAGGCATTATTTCGGTTTTCACTGGAACAGAAGGAAGGGATAAGATTATAACCTCTTATAGCTCTCACAGCTCTAGGTTGAAAACCATGAGGGGTAAGAGACAAAACATAGCCTCTACTTACGATTTGGCAAACGGCGCAGCTCAATCACGACACGATCACCTAGCATGGAGAGTGTTCCCCTCGCTTCCAGCAGATGGCGCGTTTGCTGGTACACAGCTGACCGTTGAAAAAACTGTTTTCTCGCGGTCGCGGGTATGTAACTGGCGCGAAAAATAGATAAAAACCACACGATCACCTAGTATGGAGAGTGTTGCCCTCGCTTCCGGCAGATGGCGCGTTTGCTGGTACACAGCTGACCGTTGAAAAAGCCTTCGACCATATATACTGATTGACTGCGCATGGCATCAAAATTTCTGGCTCCAACATCGCAAGCCACGAAATCACGTGACTTCGGGCAAAAAGATGGTTAACTCGTGCTGTGCTCATCATGCATTTTAGGAGTTTCTTTTTTAGAATTCCATTACGACTTTTCATTCGTGAATACATTTATTACGCTCTGATGCAGCTATTGCCAGTGCGCAGTCCATTAGTATTAATGGTCGAAGGAAAAAGCTGTTTTCTTGCGATCGCGGGTATGCTACTGACGCGAAAAATAGATAAAAACAATCTTTGAAGCTGGTTGTATATCGTGTCAAAATTTGAGCTCAATCGGTGCAGATCTTTTTGAGTTTTTGAAGCGTACACAAACCAACTTAACATTTTTATATATATAGATAGAAGACAAACGCTTTTCAAGACCCGTATCTTGCAAAGCTGTGTGTATGGATGAAGCAACACTTTCTTCGCGGCTCTTTGGCAGGGAAAACGGAATATCCAGTTTCTTGTGAAAAACGTCGTAGTGACCAAGGCGATGATGCCAAGAGGCTGAGCTTCACCTCTCCAATTTTCTTCTTCCGCTAAAGGAGGACATTTGCCACTGTATTGGTACAAAACACTGCCCGTGGTTACAAATTTCTTCACTAACCTTGCGATGTGATAATCTTCTGGTGCTTTCCTTCCCCCAAACGTCTCCAGGAATTTACGCTGTGTTATATTTATAGACTTTGCTATACAACAACTTTCACAGTAACGGTATACACACCCATCCTAATCGACGTTCAACGACACAGTAAATCACTCAGATTGCTTCTGGTGAGAATTAGCGTGCACGGCCATCTGGTGGGGTTACGTGAGAGTAGTCTTATCATGGAAAATCACATCCCAGCATGTCTCGAGGATCAAGGTCACTTTTAAACCAAACGTCGTGTTGTATGTAGAGTGGGAAGAAAATACTAGTTGATTCTTTGGGAGGATGACTACTTAGTGAAACACCCTCTATATAATTTACAAAAAAAATCAGCGTAGTCAAAGATTAGGGAAGTGTACATCAGCGTTTCCGAGTAGTAGCGACACCCGTTTGACAGAGATGATGTACGAGCAGATGATCTTGGAAAATATACAATACACACTGCCTGAAAAACACTATTCGTAAAACCGAGAGAAGCTTCATGTGCGTTTTGTTGATAATCTTCCTATATCAACATCATCTGATACCACTCTTCCAACGTGTAATCTATGGCTCGCACCGATTTCATTCAATGAAGTCGTGTTATCTTGTTCCGGTAAACTTTAGATACCATGTGTCCATCACGCGTCACTATTACATCACACACATTAAAAAAACAGCAAAGTTGTGTATACATTGTCCATCAAAGCAGCTGCCTTTGCTTGTTCTCCTTCCTCGATACACTGTGAATATTTTTTAACCATCAACTTTGCCACCAAAATGTATTGAACATATACGAAATGTTTTTAATGGGCACATAACGAATAGATGCCTAATGCTTGGCATGACATCTGGGATAAAAAAAACATGTGCAGGGCTTCAGTTGCTCTGTAAAAATACACTTATTGTCATAAAAATTCCGAGCACAAAGAAGAAAGCGTCGGATTGAAATGAGATATTAGTAGTGAGATACTACATACTAAGGGCAGAAGTGATTACAATATCACAGCAGCAGGACGATTTCCCGCGGACATACGGTACACATTCCAGTCAGCGTTCGTACCGCGTCGGACCACCTCGAGTTGGGATGCATGCGGTGACTCGTATGTTATCCTGGGACAGATTATTCCACACTTCTTGCAACTGGTGCTCTAAATCACGAACACTAGGATATAAAGAAAGCTGGTGTACGATCTGGTCCAACACGTGCTCGATGGGCGAGAGATCAGGCAATCAGGCAGGCCAAGGAGGCGTCCAAGCATGACGTAGACAGTCCTGGAAAACCCAAGCCGTGTGCGAACGGGCGTTATCTTGTTTAAAAAATGTATCTGGGCCTCCCCACCAGGAAAGGCAGCACATGGAGCCGCAGGGCAGCACATGGAGCCTGTACGTAGGAAAGGCAGCACATGGAGCCTGTACGTAGCGTTGGGCTGAGAATGTCCCTCGGATCACTGCGAGGGAAGTCCGGCTGACATACGCGCTGGCTCCCCAAATCATAATACCGGCAGTTCGGGACGTGTGCCGCTGTACAGTGAATTCGGGATGGTAGTGTTCACCTTCGGTCCTCCACATTCGGACACGATGGTCGTGCCTTCCCGTTCTGAAGCGGGATTCGTCGCTGAAAACTATATGTCGCCACGTTTCTCCATGCTGACACCACTGCAATCGATGCCGACGACTGTCACGTGTTAATGGCAGAAAAGGTACGTTCCATCAAAAGTGCTGATTCTCCTCCGCCAGGCGTCTAGAAATGGTCTGGTGAAGACAGGTGTCCCTTGTACAACCGGTACATGTCTCTGGATATCTGTGCGTGCCGCTCTCACGATCTCTCGGTCCTCTCATCTGGTGGTGTGTATGGGTCAGCCAGAGTCAATCCGTCGTGTCGGGGTGCCTTCCCGTGTCCATTGCTCTAAACGTGATTTCACCGTACTGTCCGACCTACATAAATGGCGGCCGATTCGGCACACTGGCCACACTGACTCCCTCATTCCGACGATACGGCCTCATTCAAACTCCGTCAGTTGCCCTTACTCACATCTATGGCTGATCCTTGGCATGTCTATCGCTCTGGAATCTCACCTGACTCTTACCGTGCACTTCGGGACGAATGTGCAGTCCCCTGCGCGGCGCCATATGAGCCACAAGGATTGCCATTGCAAAGCCAGTCTTGGACACATGGCCATGCAGAATCGGCTGAAACTTTAATCATTTGCATGTCTACCCTCCTCGTACATATTTGCCGAGTTTCGCGTTAATCGCACCGTTTTTTCTTGCTGCGCGAATTTTTATGACATTGAGTGTAATTCATGGAGCTATCACCTTTGGCCCAGTGTTAGGGTTACGATACGTAAGCAGTTGAAACTGCAACTGGTAAAATCTACATGAAAGTGATAACGAGCGGTTAATGACACAGTGGCACATTGTGTATCACTTCCTTCGTTTAGGCCCCTTTCATATAGTCTGTACCCTTACAAACCCAGAATGCATCCCAACGACATTCGACGCATTACACACTGATGAGACAATAGTTCACTGACATATACTGATGAGCCATTACATTATGATCACCCCCAGCCTAGAGAAATGGGCGCTCCTGGAGACCAAACGGTGCCTCAGGTGGAGTTCACAAAGCAGTATATATATATACAACACGAGGACCGACTTTCTGTTAGTAGTGTGTTAGGAGTCAGAATGGTTAAAGCTACTGATTTATCGGAGTCTTTTAAGGACAAATTGTGATTGCATGTCGCCTCGGAACTATGATCTCGGAAACGGCGCGGCTGTTCACGTGCCGCTGTAGTGAGTACGTACCAAAAGTGGTGCAAATATGGCCAAACGACTAACCATCGTCCAGCCGTGTGTCGTCCGCAGCTCACTGATGCCAGAGGGGAGCGGAGACTATCACGCATTTTTCACAGGGTTAGTTCACAGTGATCAGGGCAATGTGTTATAGCATACAGTTCATCGCAACCTTCTGCTCATGGGCCTGCGTATGTTCACATTACGTCATCGCCAACAACGCGTGAAGTGTGACCAAGATCAACGAGATTGGACCCTAGATGATTGGAAGAAAATGGCTTGGTCTGACGAATCAAGATTCTTTGTGCATCTCGTATACGGCCGAGCGCGGATACGCTGATTACCAACGTAGGCTATGGCACCTGGATTCACTGTTGGGCAGAAAGTGGCCGGCAGCGGCAGCAGTGTTATGCTATGGGCGATGCTTTCTTGGGACACTTTATGCCCTATTATCTCTGTAGCACAAATCTTGACAGCTGTCAGGTATCTGAACATCGTTGAGGATCAAGTTCACTCATTCATGGCAACTGTGCTCCTTGCTGGTGATGGCCATAACCAAAATGATAATGCGCCATGACACACTGCCAGAATCATCAAGCAGTGGTTCAGGGAACATGCTAACGACTTTCAGTTAATCCTCTGGCTCGAAATTCACCTGACATGAACCCAAACGAACATTTGTGGTTCAAATTGGAAAAAAGTGTTAGCACTAAATAACCACCATCCCGAAATGTACGGAAACTGGAAGACCTGCTGTTCACATTACTGTACCACATACCCCAGCATACCTATCGTCACATCATTGAATCGCTGCTTACCGAGTGGCCGCTTATTTGCAATCTAAAGTGTGTCCTACAGCTTATTAGGTAGGTGGTCATTATGTAATGGCTCCAGGGTTGGGCAGGAATGCATTACAAAGTAATAAACGTACAGATTACAATTAACATGTAATGCACTACAAGGTAATGCAGTAACATGTAATGCATTACAAGGTAATCCCAAGTTTGGTTTGCACAAGGTAATGGAATTAATCTATAATGCATTACAATGAAGAGTATATAGTTCAATTATTATTTAATAATGCCATTCAAATTCAATGGAATTATTTGGTAATGAAATTACACAATTTGCAAATAATAATTACATATTAATAGTTTATAGAAATGTAAGTGTGCCCAAAGCTATCTCTAGAAAAGTCGTTCATGTAACATAGCAGATAGAGACCGAAGTGTAGTGTAGAATGTTCTAGAAGCGGCTAGGCCTTTGTAGAATGTTCCAGAATGATCGCAGTGGGAAGTTGGAGAGCTTTATGTAAATCAAGAATATTCCAGAAAGTCCTGTTGTGAAGTATATATGAAGGAGTCAGTCCCTCGCTAGTCCAGTGTTCATGTCGGACAAGTAATCGACAACAACACGTAAGAAATACGGCAAAAATGTCAAGAGTTCGCAAATTTCTGTAATATTCGGCAGAGTTGCTGAACTGTGAGCGAAGTGCTAATATGTGCTAGTGGCTATAGTGGGTAATTATGTTGGACAGTAAAACGTATGTGATGGACGAGAATACTGTACTGGAGATAGACGAAATGAGTATCTCTAACCGAAATAAAAATCCCATTTGTACTTACTTCATATGTATTATTTCGTTTAAATCCCTTTACTTTCGGCAAAGACCGGGCAACTACTCATGTCAAACACCTACAATCTCACTTACATACACGCATTTGAGGTCCGAGGGGTGGAACAATTGTCAAAAAACCTACACAATGTGTAATGGTGTACTGGTTGCTGGTTTATTCACTTTGTATTGTTAACCATAAGTTATTGGTTAATTACCAACATATAGTTAACCATTAACCATTACGATTGTAATGTGTAACTGCTACATGAGATCACAATAACCATGTAATTCTAATGGCCAGTTCAGCATTACCAGATGATGGTAAAGCTAAGTTCTTGTTCCCATTACCATTACGCTGTAATGCATTACCGATTAATTCAATTACGATTTTGCCCTACCCCGAATGGTTTATCGGTGTAAGTACCAATACGTTTCTTCCTCAATGTAAAAATTAAATTCGTCCGATGATCTCTAGTTTCATAAGCGATTTTTAGGGACAGAATGGTGATCTCCAACTTTGTATTGTCTATCACATTCTCGATGTTGGAGAGCTAAGTTCGTGGACCCGCCTCTAGGAACGATGAGATCGAAGTTATTGGTTCCGGGCTGATATGTAAGTGTCTGGATCGGCGCTCCGGTGCCTGGACAGATTACGTTGGTTCCATTTTATTAGAAACTTCTGTTTGATTTTGAAACTGCTGTTGTGGAATTTTGCTGTTCATCCAATATAGTGCCAGTCGGGGAGTGTTATAGTTTGATTAGTCAACATTGTAAGTCAGTTTTACTTGAATTAAGGTTTTAGAGATTGGACGAAAACTGCAGTCAATTTTAGACATTACTCATACTTTGGGACAAAAAATGCCACCATTAGCAGTATTAAATTGAAATCTTCGAATCGGTACAAAGTCGAGTGACACCATACTACTTCTTATCACGAAAACGTTGTCCTAGAAACATTAAGGCATATTTTGTTATGTTGAGGACTTCACAGTTTTTGCCTGACTATTTCCAGAAATATCGCTTACTATTTATTTCATTTAAAGGGACAGTTAAATTACTGTTCGTAATCCAAAATAAAAGGTTAATTGAAAACTAGGTCTTCTAGTTGCAAAATTAAAATATTTTAAAATCGGAAAATATATGCAAAATGCATTGAATTACATTAATGTTCTTAATCCAAAGATTCTACCATGGGCGATATACAGGAGTTGGGCAGAAAAATGTTAAAACATTGCTCAGAGACGTGATGTTTAATGTAGCTGCGTACCTCTCAATACCCAACGGTATTCACCATTTTTCTGTTGTAACAGCTTTGTCTAGAACCTCAAGATCCTGTTTAAGTGCCTTTAAATTGTCTTGTTGCAAATTTTCCTTCAGGGTGACGACGAAATGAGCGACTTAAAGGACTCTGAAAGAGGGCTAATCGTTGATGGCCAGCAAGTTTGTGCCTCCGTGACTACAGTCGCCAGGGTACTGGGGGTATCGAGAGCTACTCTGTCTACTGTCATGACAGCATACCGTGTTCGTGGCTAAATCTCGTCTTCGAAGCACAAGGGTTACCGGAAAACAACCCTGATTGATAGAGACAGGAGAGAATTAAAGCGGATTGTTACCCGTAAGAAAACCACGGCCCCCAAAATTAGTGCAGATCTCAATCTGCATCTCCAGACCACAGTTTCAACGAAAACAGTGCCCAGGAAATTGCGTAAACAAGATACTCATGGCAGAGGTGCTATCGAAAAACCTCTGGTGACCCAGGTGAATGCACAACGGTGACGGCCTTGGTGCCTGGATCATACAACGTGGACTCATGATGCATGGACGCATGTAATATGGTCGAATGAATCAACATTCACACAAATACCCACCGCAGGACGTGTTTACGTGTGTAAAACACCGTCAGAAGCGTACACTGTCTGCTTCCAATAGTGCAGCATGGTGGTGGTTCTGTGATGCTCTGGGTGGTAATATCGTGGTTTTCAGCAGGTTCTTTATTCACCTTGAAAGGAAGGATGACTGGCGCGGCGTATGAAACCATTTTGGCCGACCAAATCCATCCACTGGCTCAGGCATTGTTTCTTGCAGAAGATACCATCTATCAAGATGATAACTCCCCAATTCACAAATCATGGTTCTCACACATATCTTGGGATATCCAATCATGGTTCTCACACAGATCTTTGGATATCCAATCATGGTTTTCACACAGAGCTTGGGATGTGCAATCACAAACCTTTACACTTTCCTTGGCTTCCCTAATCACTAGACCTAAACATCATCGAGTCACTGTGATCTGTGTTGGAAAACGTAGAAAGATCCAGTTATCCTCCTCCTGCATCTCTAAAGGACCTGGAGCAGTTTGTGCACGAAGAATGGTGTAACATCCCACTAACCACCATCCAGGATTTGCATGCGTCCATTCCAAGGAGGATACAGGTGGTTATGAAGGTCAAAGGTTGTCCCACACCCTGTTAGGTACGTAAAATTTTTTTCCCTAGGTGTTCACATTTTTATGTCCAACTCCTGTATGTCTGTAAGAAAAAACCTGACAAAAAGCAACACATGCGCCTAAAGGAGAACAAAATTCCACGACTTTATTCTTACCTAGCGTTGTGATCCGTAAATCCTGTTAAACCATTTTAAGTACCGTAGACTAGCACAGCGTCTATCTGTCTGTTTTGCAAAGGCTTGTTGTCTGCTGTTGTTGTAGAAAAAGTCAAGGATTTAGAGCAAAAAGGAAATTGTGATTTTTTCTAATACTTGTGGATAAAATGTGTAGCGCATGCACTGACACTAACTTACACACGCCTCTGGCATATGGTGAATGTCTACATTAGTGAAAGAAGTCATATATAAGCACCAAATAGAAAATATCGATTTATCAATAAGGAAAGAATTCGATATATCATAAGTGAAGTATTTAAAATTTCGAAAAGGAAGTTTTTAATATCTCGGAATAGAAGTAATTATGTCTCACAAAAAATTACTATATTTCAAAAGGAGAGCAACGGTTAAAGCATGAGATATGAGCTATTTAATACCTCAAAATTAATATTTTCAAAGAGAAGTAATTGATTCTAAATAGAAAAGTATTTAAAATTTTAAAAAGGAAGTATTTAGCATTTCAAACGCGAGAGACTAATGTCATCAGTTACAAGAGCTTTATGTTTCAGAAAGAAATTATCTGATATCTCATACCAACGCATCAAAAGGGAAAGTACTCAGCGATTCCAAAGGAGTTCATTTAACATTCTAAAGGAGCATTGTATATTATTAAAAAATAAATACAATTAATTTCCTAAATCAGGAGTATTTAATGTTTCAAAAGGAAAGCTTTTAATAACCAAATTGAATTTTTTTGCTATCTTATCAGAAAAATACTTAAGTTTCAAAACGAAAATGATCAATCACGAAAGTATAGAAGTATTAGATGTATAAATCGGAAATCATTTTATATTTTGAAGCGGAAATGTTTTATTCCTAACTGCGAAAATATTCTACATCAAAAATAAGGAATATGTAATGTTCCAGAGGTAGGTACCTCAAAAGGAAAAATTTCATATCTCAGAATGAAGGTATTTATCAGCTCAAAATTAAAGTACTTAATGCACTTTATGCAAATAAGAAAAGGAAAGCACTCTATGCATCGGAAAACAAGTGTTTAACGAATCAAAAGAAAAGCGTTTCATGTATCTCAAATGGAAAGAGCTTAATGACACAAGATTAAAATATTTAATGTCTCGAAAAGAAGGCATAAAACTTTGCAAAAAGGACGTTATTTAATGTTTTTAAAGCGTTTAATGTTTCAAACGGGAATTATTTGGTGTCCCAAATGGCTACATTTTAAGTAATCAAGGTAATTGCCTTCTATGCACGATCTTGATAAGAAGAATCACTCACAATACAAATTTAAATTCATCGGCTGAATTTAAAGATTTTATTGTATATACATGTATAAGAACTTTCAAATTTCGCTAGAACCCATTGTCAGATACATAAACAGAAGAAGTATAATGAATAAACTTCTTCTACCAGCTAAGCTAATTATAATGAATAAAGCTTTCAACTAAGCTAGTAATGTTTTATAATGCTTCTACTACTGAATTATATGCACGTACTAAGCTTCTAATAGTGAATTCAAATGGTTGTTGTTACTAGTTAATTAAGATCATGAATAAAGTCTCCTGCTAGTAGTGTAGTAATAGTATTGAACAAACTTATAACTGGTAGTAATGTTGTAGCAGTAATTAGGATGAATAAAGTCTTAACGCTGGTTGTTAATAGTAATAAACTAATGACATAAACCTAACAGCCAGACAGAGATCTGACAAGAACTATGAATTGAGAAAGACGTACTTACGAAAAGCTCTTTTATTATATAACTCTGGAATCATCCAACGCACACACACAACTCGTTTCACAATAATGAAGAATCAAACTAATCACATAGAACAAACGCTCTCTGTACAACAACAAACGCTCTCCGTACAACAACAAACGCTCTCCGTACAACAACAAACGCTCTCCGTACAACAACAAACGCTCTCCCTAGATATCGCTGAACGCGCCTATTTATACTGGCTACCACCACGTCATGACTTACACTCATTGCCAGATCTCATTCAGCGGGTGAAATAACATCTCGTTCAGTAAGAAGATAATTTACATAGAAAAATAAAATAACCAGAGATAGTAAAATCAAAAGGAAAGTGAATCGAGAGTATACGTTACAGAAGGAATACGTTTAAATAGAATGTAACGCGACATGATAGAGACATCAGATATTAATATATGATACAATGTCATGTGGCTTCAAATTCTCTAAAAAACGTCATAAGTATCATAAAATAAAGAAAATAGAATGCAGGTATACATACAATACTGCAATGTAAAAATAAAGGAAAGTTAGTATGTAACTAAATTAATTGTGTTCTCATCTGGAGGTACAACAAGGAACGCTATAGAAGTAATCGAGATTTCATTCATCCTTCATTTTGCGGGGTGTTGCAATAAGGGTCATGTCCTCATATCATCCTGTCATCCGTCCTTTGTAGGGAACATTTTGAAATTCCATTGTAATGAATTTCAAAATGTTTCATTGATTTTATTGTATATACATGAATGCTTACACATGCATATACAATAAAATCTTTAAATTCAGATGATGAATTTAAATTCGTATTGTGAGTAATTCTTCTCATCAAGATCGTGCATAGAAAGCAACTACCTCGATTACTTTTTACCATTTCTGCACGAATTTGAATCTCCTCATAGGTTACATTTTATTTCTTGTGATACATTATATGGGTATTTTACTTTAATGTCACAAAAATAACTCGTTTATTCTGTACATGCTATCAGCTACCACCCATGGACGCCAGTCTGGCATTATAAACATGATCTCAAAATTGGAGCCAATATCTCAACATTGAAGCGTTCAATACTTCAAATAGAAAGGAATAGAGGCAGCAGAAAGTTCAGGAAAGGGATCTCCTGCTTTTAGTGTAAAACCGAAATGTGAAGATACCAACACATTCTTCAGGTTCTTTTTACTTGTGAAGAAGACGGGATATTCACTTGACGGTGTTTTCTCCCATTACACATCTACGACTACCGCAGCAGTTTCATATACTACTTAAAGAAAGGAGGAAAAAGAAAAGATAAGAACTATAACATACTCCCTTTTCGCAGTAAATCTATCCATATCTTATTATCATAACAACAAAAAAAACCCCAGTAAAACTACACTAGTAGTAAGACCTATTGGCGTTGGAATATATAAATATGTGTTTCTAAGCTTTCGCACATCAGAGCCGTGGATGCTTAGTGGCTAGCGAGTCAGACTGTCAATGGAGGGTTCCCAGGTTCAATCCTGGGCTGATCTTCCAGAGATGGTGTGATTTGCTACCAGTCGGTGAATATCCAATGTTTATCGGACAAGTATATTAAATGACGGCTGCCGGGTTGGAATCCCCCGATTATGTTGGGTATCCATTCCTTCCGCCCCCACCCTTTACTTTATTTTGCTCCTCTATGAGCAAACTCGTACGTGTGCGGTGGCGCCATCTACTGTGCTCTTACTTACAAAAACTGTTCTGTCAAATCCTACATGAAAATGCCAGGCTGTCTCTCTCTGTCGGGAAAGTTTCGCACATCAATCAGATGCCTTTTTCAAGGGAGGTAGACCGAAACTGCAATTTGAATAATAGAAAGCTTTTACAGTTGGAATGTGGGGACTTGACTTAACAACAAATAGATATGACGTTAAGTGGACACGGGTAAGGGATGTTCACTACTAATGAAAGGAAGTCTTGTAAGCTTCGGCTGCCCGAACTGGGTTTCTATGGTACTTTTATTGTTCTTTGCCAGAAACCTTCGTACGTGACGCGTCGTTGAAAGCCGAAGTTACCCTCTGTACTAGAGACTTCCATTCTTTCGTTATAATATCAAAGAGGTGACGCTCATCTCGAGCATCGACAACCCTTTCACGACTACACGATCCTCAACATCTTCAGTTACCGTTGTAGTCTTCAGTGGAAAGCTTTTTTGCCGGTGGTGAGATTCGAACTCATGTCTTTCCGCTGAACGGAGCCGATAATTCTCCCATCTGAACTACACCGACTTTAGCTTATTGCTGCTGCTTACACTTTAGACTCTTGCTTCACCTCAATGGTGCGCCACATATATCCTCTTCTCGAGAAAGGTCGGCGCACGAAATCGCAGGGTTCATGTCCGCCACAAAATATGTAGAGCTCACTGCTGAAGAAGAATTTTCTTAACTAATTCCATACGACGTGTGGAAGGTGCATCACACATTTTTTGAAGCGCACAAGAATGAATTCTCATTAATTCCAGATGATATGTGCAAGAAGCAGCACACATTTTTCTCGTACGGCACGGACAGAAGATCCGTGTCCACGATCGGGCGTCCGTATGAAAATAAATCCCTTTTCTCCCGGTGGTGAAACCCAAAGCAACGCCGTCCCGATGCGGTTCCAATTAGTCTCCCAAATGTATTATACCGACCTTGACTCATTCCTGCAACCTGCACTGTAAAAAAATTACTGTAGATTTTACGGTTTTAAACTGTTTTCCAGGGTGGCAACACAAAACCATAAAATCTACAGTTTGATGCGGTGTTGGAGCAAAGAAATAGCTTTATCCAACACCGCATTTAATGAAGAAAACAGCACAGAATTTAGCTGGAGCGAGTCACAGTCCAAATAATCACGAAAACAGAAAAATTTGGCTGAAACGAATGTGTTGATTGTGTTGGAGCAAAGCTATAGCTTTGTTCCAACTCTGAATAAAACTGTAGATTTTACGGTTTCGTGTTGGCAACCTGGGAAACGGTTTAAAACCGTAAAATCTACAGTCATTCTTTCACAGTGTGCCATTTTGTCTCTTGCGTCGCCTCAGTGGCGCTGCATATGTCCTGGCGTACACCTTCAGCGGTCGCACGTGCAAATCCAAGACATACTGTAGTCGCTTAGATGGATCATCTTACCTTCCCACAATCAAACTCTCTCAGGTCACCGTGCTTGGCTATCATCACATTCGTGCTTACACTACATAAAAAATAAGTATGTATTTGGCTTATTTATATCTCGTAGGGGTTTATGGAGCTCGCAATTGTCATTCTGCGACCTATCGATTCCTATGGAGACGAAAGGAACTACAGATAGGTGTGAAAACCAAATGCAAAGCACTAAGTCAATTAAATGTGCTTTTGCATATAGTTTACGATGCACTTTTTTTTTAATTTGGCAACCAGATGTTTTAATTTGTGGATGGGCACCTAATGTGTAACAAGTTCTGGTTTCAGTGTTTACTTACCAAATAACGTACTACAGTAAGCGTGTAAAATGAAAGGAGATATAATACTTAGCTAGAAGTAATAAATTACTCAGAGACTGACGACGGATTCAGATCATTTACTGCAGATGTATCATTATCACCTCACACCTTCAAGAACGCTAAGACTAGCAAAGCTTATGTGCGAAACGATGCAATTCCCAAACCACTTATATCTCACAAGGTCCTGGCTTATATCGAGTCGAGATGTGACGTGACTAGCTTCCAGAAGTCCAAAAAGGGAAAAAAAGGAGCTCACATTTGTTTTGACGCGGCGCTCAAAGCAGAAACATAACAAGAAGTAACAAAACGGTAAATGAAATTCAGCTAATGTAGAAAATTAGAAATGCGGTATGCGACAAGCCGCCAACGGTAACCGATAACTCGGGCACAGTTGGCAAATTTTGAGCGAAGCTACTGCAAAATCTAAGCTCATTATGTCGTCTATTATAACAAATTGTAAAAAAACAACGCGTAACATTTAGGACTTCCAGAACAAAAGCAAGAAAAATTACTTTCCTACATTCCTTCACGTTGGTTGTGATCAGGTTGCATGTAAACGAAACGTAAAGAAACACTCAGATCGGGAACAACGCTTTTCATTTTATATCGCGAAAGACAGACGCACACATACAAGAACTTCCTTTTATTATTATACACTGCTGGCCACCCAAAATGCAACACCAAGAAGGAAGCATCCGATTGGCCTGAAATTTGCAGCATGCGTAGCCCGCGAGAGGACGTGCAAACGATTAGCATTGCAGGGCATATGCAAATTATGCGCCCGGCACGCCATCGAGAAGCACTATAAGAAGAGTGCACCGAAGGCGGGGTGTAAGTAGTGGAAGTGTGTTGTGCTGCCGGGCCTGTGCGTGGAAAGCTTCCTGATGCCTCGTCGAAGAATACGACAGTCATTCCAGCATGTTTCGGAGTTCGACAGAGGACGAATAGTGGCTAATCGCGGTAGCGGTTTATCGTACCGAGACATCGGCGCCCGTGCGGGACGACATCCAACCACAGTAAGGCAAGTATGGATTCGTTGGATGCGGGAGGGATGGACAGATCGACATGAGCGATTACCGCAGCCGCGACACACCACCGAACGAGCGGACTGGCATGTTGTGTAGTGGGCATTAACGGCTCGCACCGCCACATCACGAACGTTAGCACAGGAATTAGGGTGTGTTGCGCAACAACCTGTGTCAGCACGTACCGTTCCACGTCGTCTGCAGGAGCGGGGACTTGTCACACGGCGCCTATTGCTTCGATTATCATTGACGTTACACCACCGGTGAGTGTGGCGGAAGTGGGCCGTTGAACGCCGCACCTAGACTACGGAGTGGCACGACATTGTCTTCTCCGACGAATCCCGCTTCTGCCTGCGACACCACGATGATCGGATCCGCGTGTGGCGGTACTGCGGTGAGAGACTGTATGACGCGTGTATTATATATCGCCGTACCGGTCCGTTGCCTGGCGTTATGGTTTGGGGCGCAATTGGATATGACACCCGCACCACTCTGGTAAGCATTGCCGGTGCACTCAACAGCCACCGCTACATCTCCGACGTTTTGGAGCCTGTAGTCCTCCCTTGGCCACGGTTCAACAGGACAATGCGCGCCCGCCCGTGACACGCATCGTGCAACAATTCTTCGCGGCCCACCAGGTATCACTGCTGCCGTGGCCCACCTGTTCTCTCGATATGTCGCCCATCGAACACGTCTGGTCGCTGATCGGCAACCGAGTGGCCCGGCAAGCACCACCCGCGGCTACTCCTGATGAACTGTGGCAACGTGTGGAAGCAGCCTGGACCGACATACCCCAAGCCCACATCCACAGCCTCTTTCGATCGATGCCGCGGCGTGTAGTGGCCGTTATTGCCAGCCATAGGGGCCACACGAACTATTGATGTCTGCGTGTTCCGCAAGTCGCACCGGCATGTAAGCTCAATCGTTTCATCTTTGTATCTGTTGTTATGTGTCCAGTAAATCTGGCTTTGCTATCTCGCGTCCTTCATGGTGTTGCATTGTGTGTGACGAGCAGTGTAGATTAAGTAAGTATAGAGCTAACAGACGGAGTCTTTCCATTTCTTCGTATTTCAATTCAGACGATTTTTTTAAATTAATGTGAGTGAGCCGACGTTCTCGAAACGGTTCAAGTAAAAGGCTATCTGTTTTTTTTACACTCGACAACCCTACATATGTCAAGTAGAGAGCGAATTCATAATATCATTGATAAAATCACTGATTAGTGACATGGGGTTGGTGACATTGTCCTGACCAATTTTAATAATTTTAATTGAAATTCCTGAATGACACGAAATTTCGGGAATCGGAAGGGGTCAAAACCTGACCATGGACGGTGTCCAATCGCATGCAAAAAATCACGGTGATCGGATGTGTCATATCGTTCCTTTGCCCGAACAACTAATTGTCTCGAGTCTCGTAAACAGAGCTCCGGTCGGCCTTCGGCCTCGCTTTGCTCAATAGTAAATACAGTGGAGCGTCGAAAATCCGAACTAATTGAGACCACTAGTAGTTCGGATTTTCGGCGTGTTCGGTTTATCGAACATGTGAAAAAATACAAATACGATAACATTTTTACATTACATTATCCAAATACATGTACCAAAAGAAAATAACTGTATAAGCACAAAAAATTACATAAGACACATATTTTTTTTGTGGTTATGGAATACGGAACAAGTTTGCCATTTTTACTACTGCTGAGAATATTTTAAACATAAAGGACAAAATTCCGAAACCATCCAATCATTACACATTTAAAGAGCATATTTACACTGGATTAAAAAATAAGTGCTGAAAAAAGTTCATGGAATTTTGGGAGTTTTTTTAGAAACATTAATCATTAATTTTTTGTTGCACCATCTCAAACTTCGCTTTTTTTTTGCCGATAAATGCCTCTTTCTTTTCAATAAGAGAAGTTCAGTTGAACAGCATTCAGTTTGTTGTTCAAGCCAAGCCATGAAGTCTCCAATGCATTGAATGCTTCAGAGTTTGTAGGACCTGTGGTTTGTGGAAAGTGCAGGGGGAATAACTTTCCTCCCGGCTCACAGTGAACAATGGGTCTGAGGGATGAAGCAAAAGGTGGTACTGCCGTGGTAATGGGTCGTAAAATCTTAGCCCCGCAGGGAACAAATGTCTGGGAAATTTTCATCTTTTGTGTCTGAGTATCAGAAGTTACCACCACTTTCGACACGTCGTCCCCAAAATTAGGCGATTCCATTATCAGCAAGTGGTAAGTTAAGATGAACGGACTATACTTAAACTTTCCACCACCACAAAAAAGAAAAGAAAAAGGAGGGGAGCTTGTTCGGATTATTTACGTTCGGATTTTCGACGCTCTACTGTGTATTTGAAAAATATTTAACGCCAGCGAAGCTGCCGGGTTTGCCCAGGTTTAACAAACAACGTGTTAATCAGCTTCCCGCCCAGCGTTTTCCCAGCCTTCCTGAATTTTCGAATAAGATTTATTGCACGGAAACATCTATATATTAATTCTATAAGGTTTTTTTACTGTGAGTCTTATTTTGAGAGAACGGCTGAACGTAAAGATATATTTGAGAAATCAAAATAAAGCTCTTACCATGTAGATGTGCTAGTCGAAGTGAAAAATGTGATTGGGGGAACGGTTCGGGCATTGTGGGGCGGCAAATTTCCCATGTAAAGTCTATGGGAAAAGCGTGCGGTTGATATCCGATCGCCTGCGGTTGACTCACGCGCTGTTGAAGATAGAGGCATGGAGGAACTGAGATAGTCCAAAGTCCGAAGTCTTCTCCTTCGTTGCGCAAAGCAACGCTAGCAGGCTTTCGTATCAAAGTTCTTCTCATCGGAAAAGCGAACACTCTCGAAAACCTGATTGCGTTATGCCATTGGACTGTGTGATGTATGTATTTATAAAATTAGATATTCATTCGATACAGTTTATTCACGTAAGTAAGACGTTTCCCATTATGTAAAGATGTAAATAAACATTCCGTTGACCATTTTTAGTGAAAATATTACGGGCGACTGCTTGCCCATTGAGTTGCTCACGGTGGTCGTTAAACATTCAGTCAAAAAAAAAAATCACGAACCTGGACTATTTTCTTTACTGAAATGGTTGAATGAATTTGTCAATCAAATAAAGTTTACATTTGATGTTTCATATGAGTTAATTATTTCCAAAAAAATAAAATAATAACCGTCGATTCCGACGGGTTTCGTCTAGTTTGTCTGAAATGTGTTCCGGTAATATAAATAAAATAACTAACAAACAACCACAAAGTCTATACTTGTGCCGAAACAATGGACTTCATTCATGTGATGTTAGAAATGTGTCGCTGCCGAACAAAATGGCTGCCGATTCATTGTTTGTGCTATTAGCGTATCCCTTACCGATGGCCAATATTTAAAATCTTGGCGTCTTACGGTTTGCCAACGAATTAATAGAACTACACGGCAAAAGAAGGAGAAGCGAAGTTCTTGAAAGAAAACATCAAATGTCCGAAAACGCATGAAGACAGTTTTGTGTCCGATGTTTATTTCAAAGACATGCAGGACACAATCGCCGTCAGCCACGGTGAATATTTTGATGAATCATTCCTCAAACATGGTGAATAAAACTTTCACGTTCTTATTATCAGACAATGGCGAAACTTCTGAAACAGAAATACGGGAATGTGTTTTTACAACAGCAAAATATTAATAAGCCCGGACAAACACTTAATATGGAAACAAACTGCGTTGAAAAACAGAAGCCAAAAACTTCTTTATGTCGCACGCTAAGCAATCTGCTTAAAAATAAAATGAATATTAAATAAAAGAAAAATTATGGATTTGTTTCGTACTTTGGGGAGGGAAGGTAGAATTTAATTCGCAATTTACCGATTCAAATATGCAATCAATTTACTTCTCTCGTTTTTTTTTTTGTTTTTTTTTAGAAAATTAAAATTGGAAGGAACAGTAGCACGCTTTAACTGCATTCGATTTCTAGTGTCATAACATTCGAAACCTTCTCCGTTAAAGTGGGCAGGACATATTCGGGAATACACAATGGGATGGAATCATCACATTCTATTTTGCACAACCATACAATGAACAAAAGTTAGCCATGTTGCTAACAAATGAGTGAAACATTTGCAATTTTGCTGAATCCCTGCAAGGTAACTTCCTTGTAAAGAAATGGAAAAACGGATGTACACAGATTATTGCTAGTACGCAACCACCAGACACATTTTTCATGATACAATGCGAGGTGAATAAAGTCCATTGGCTGAAACTAGCAGTCTTGATTCCCTGTGAATATAAGAAACTTGAAATATCTGAATACAGTCGAAACTCGTTATAACGAAATTCAAAAAAATCATAACAATGTATTTTCGTTAAAACGTTATTGCAAAATTTTCGTTAAAAGTAAATACGTACTACAAAAATGTTCATTACGCATAAGATTACAAAGCTGTAATTGCGAAATAATTCCCATAGAAACAAACAAAGGTATTTTATTTGTAATGGGAAAAACACTTCATTTTAATTTTTCAAACTGCAGAAAATGTTGGTTTTTTTCGAAGCTAATTTAAGACGAATTTCTAAAAAAAGTTCATAATTAAGAAGTTATGGTATCTTTTCTATAAATATATATTGTTATTTTTTCCTCCGTTTGGGAAATGCACTGCTACGTACATACATAGCAGCACATTTTCCAAAAAGTTTTCAAGCTCTGAATTCAACGATTGCGCATTCACTCTTCCATTGAAATTTAATGACTACAAAAATCCAGAACGCCAAGCTTCTAATTTGTGCGGAGATAACATAATTAAAAACCTCCATGGAAACTTTTTGAATTCCTTAATTAAGCTTAGAGAGTTTTGCGTTTACCGTTCTGCCTAAACTTTAGAATATGTTTCAGCGTTTCCTCAGATGTTTCCTGAAAGGTATTTTTAATTTGTATGAATAAAGTGATCTGGAATACGCTTTGAAATAAACACAGAAGAAGGAAAAAAAAAAAAAAAAAGAAAAGCTCAGAAAATATCTCTTAAATTTCAGAATGAGAATAAACTAGAATCTCAAGAAAAATAGGCATGTTTTACTTTAGGAAAATATAAAAACCGTAAGACTTGTTTCTAGGCAGTTATACTCTTATTTTCATTATATCTGACTCACAGTTACTTCGATTGTTTTGCATTGATTGTTACACCCCGAATAGCCAATATGTGCTTCAAAGTTCACACATATTAGGTGGGGTTTAATTCTAAATAACATCTTTCGCCTGTATGGATTTTGATTTGTCCAATTGAAATAGCGTGTTTAGGTCCATTTCTCCTGCTGATTTCTTTATTGTATTCCGCTTTGTTTTTCGGTCACGTATTGGTTTTGCAATGTCAGTAGTATTTATTCAATAAAAGTTAGTAAAATGCAGTTATAATAAAAACGACGTGTTTGTAAGCCTGTGAGGAATAAGAAAGGTTGGACTGTTCCCTGTTATACACTGAAGAGCAATTGAATTAGACATACCTGTCTAGTATCGTGTAGCACCAACTTTTGCCCTGATGACGGCGGCGATTTGTTTCAGCATGGACACGACAAGGCACCGGAAGCGTTGGGAAGCCATACGGATCCACGACCCCTGGACAAGCTCCCACAATTCACGAAGATTTTATGGAGGGAGGTCAGAGCCTCGAATATCTCTCGATGGCATCACTATTCTGCTAGATGGGATTGAGGTCAGGTGACCCAGCTGGCCAAGGAAGGGAGGCCACGCCGGTGGAGTGTTCATCCAACCATTCGGATACAATTCGGGAGTGATGGCACGGTGCATTGTTTTGTTGCAGGATGAGGTCCCAAGTGGAATGTTGAAGACGCACAAACGGGAGCAAATTGTCGTCCAGGATATCCCGGTAACGTTCGCCTGTGAGGGACAATGTCACACGGAACAGGGGTCCCATTTCAGTCCACGTAAACAGTCCCCAGAGCAGAATGCCACAGCCACCAGCTTGAAGAGTACCATGCTGGCAAGAAAGATCCATCGCTTCATGTGGTTTGCGCCGTACTCGTATCCTGCCATCCGCATGTACCAACGGGAATCTGGACTCATCAGTCAAAGCAACATTTCTCCACATGTCTAGGGCATAGTGGCGATGTCCCCACGCCCATGCTAATCTTTGCACCCTGTGGTGTGCGGTCAGCAGCGGTACCCTAGTGACGTGATGGCTTCTGTACCCCATAGCGAGGAGATGGTTCTGGATGGTGTGGCTGCTTACACGTCTTTGTTCAGCAGCGTTAAATTGTCGAGTGATTTCTTTCACTGTGGCCCGTCTATCCGCTGTTACAATACGAGCTAGCTGACGATGACCCGCTCATCCACACGCTTTTGTTCACGGCAGTTGACCCTTGTAGGGATGGTTTTACCGGATTTCATGTTCTCACGGTGCACCCGTGACACAGTGGCTCTTTAAAATCCCAGTGCCTGCACGACTTCCGAGATGGAGTGACCCATTCGTCGGGCTCCGACAATTTGCCCGAGATCAAATGCGCTTAGATCATCCGTCGTACCCATACTGCGTCCGACTCTTACTGATTCCCGTCGCTTCACTCCTTTTATTGTTTAATCGCTCCATACGTCATGCCGTTTCCGTTTACAGGGCTGCCCACAGGCCACATTTTCATAACGCCATCTGTCTCTAATTCAATAGCTCTTCGGTATATATCTCGTTTGCTTCTCATTCTGATCTTCCTTTGGGGACATTCTCGGCCCTGGCACTACTCTTTTCTATTTCCCGACAGGGGATATAATGTGTCCACAAAGGTGTGTGACACCCCTTGCTAGCAGGCAATCATCTGAAAAAATAACTAGAGGTGGGTTTGCAATAATTTCCAACACTATCTGGTGCAGATGAGGTGATTCAGTGTTTAGTAGCCCGATCAGTTAACCTTAAATTGCCCTTCCATTTCCTTCATAGTACAGTTTGTTTGTTAAATCCTTTCTGTAAACCTTTCAGTTTCCCTTTTTAGTGATCAAAAGTATTTGGGCTCCCCTAATGTCACCGCTATACCTCGCACAGGCATCTGAAGACGTATGTGGTCCGACAGATATCCGAAAACAAGCATACACAATAAGATGGGCCGTACGGCAGAGCTTTGTGACTTACAGTGTGGTTGGGTCATAGGATGCCATCTCAGCAACAAGTCAGTTGGGGAAATTTATTCCCTGTGAAGCTACCCACACCAACTGTAAGGAATGCGACTGTGCAATGGACGCACCTAGGTTAAGCAGTGCAATGGCAACCTGGTAAGCCGCGTTAAATGAGAGAGCGGCACCTCCGTGTGCTGAAGCATTTGGAGAGACAAAATGGCCTATCCTCTGCTACAACACTCACCATCAAGTTTGTGTCGTATTACAGAGGTGAATCACGTGTCAAGACGTCAGATATACAGCGATGCATTCCGTCGGTGTAGCTTAGTCGGTTGAAGCAACTCACTCCGGAGCGAGAAGCCTCAATTCGATCTCCGTCAATTCCTGTTTTTACAAGTCCTGTACGTGAAGATGGATCTACTGGTCGTTAGGTTCTTCGAAAACTGTGTGATGTTTGTTTCACACATCATTTAGAATTAAAAAAATCCTCTTTCCCTTTAGCATAATAAATTAAGAGGGAGATGATATGACGTACTACAGACGTGAAGCACGTGTCAAGACGACAAATCATCAGCGATATATTCCGTCGGTGTAGCTTAGGCGGTTTGAGCAACTCAATCCTGAGCAAGGAGACGCGGCTTCGACAAATTCGTGTTTTCACAAGTTTCAGAATGCTTCCAGAAACAAATTCAGCACCATAGCGGTTGGTCCAGAACTTAAGGGATTGGGTTTTCCTGGCCCAGGAGCCGAAGAAATATCTGCAAAATCAACGCTAAGAGTATATCGGAGTGTTTTGCAGCTCGGAGCCAGTGGGTTCTGGAATAGCGGAAACGGCGTACTCTCATGTAATTAATCACGCTTCACCATCTGAAAGCAACACGAAGGAGTATGGGTGTGGAAGACGTCAGGATAACTCTACCTGCCGGACTGTGTTGAACCCACTGTGACGTTTGGTAGATGAGGCATCCTGCAATGGGGCTGTTTCTCATGGTTTGGGCTTGGCTCTCTAGTTCTAGTGCATGTGAAGTTTTGGCTTGTAATGCCAATATGGTCAATTCTGCATTCAAACATTATTTTCAACAGTTTGGTGAAAGCCCTTTTCTTTATCAAAAGCACAATTCTCCTTTGGCAAAATGAAGTCTGTGGAAGGATGGTTTATTGAGATAGTTGTGAATTGGCCTGCAACGTGCACCGATCTGAACCCCATGGAACATTTCTGAGATCAATTGGAACACCGACTGAAAGCCAGGCCGAAAAGCTAAACATCGGTGACAGGTCTAATTAATGCTGTTGAGGCAGAATGGAAAGTGATTTCCTCAGCAACGTACCGAAGTCTACTGGAAAATCTGCCGAATAGAATGGAGACTGCGCCAACAACTATGGTTGGGTGAACTCGATTGTAATTTATGCCTATTACAGGGAGTTTGTAGATAGGAGAGTGTCCAAATACTTTTGATCAGATAATGTATCTGTGGAGCACGTACCTTTATGGTAGCATGTCTCTGAGTATGTATGTTGTAACGCACCAGGAGATGTGACGTACCTGCCAAAAGGACGCACACGACATAAAGGCAGATAGGTATCAGAATAAAACGTCCGCGTAGCTCAATTGGTAGAGCAACTTATTCCGGAATGAGGGGATCCAGGTTCGAATCCTGGCGCAGATAAAAATGACGGAGAAATTTACTTCGTTATAATGGCGCCCGAACTATCCGGATGACCCGACCGTTCAAAATCTCGCAATGGTGTGATGTTATTTCCACACCGCGAGATAGGGAAAATAAGATAATCCCTTCTCCAGCACTTCGAAAAAAAAAATTAAGGGGGAGATGATGTAACGTACCAGGAGATGTGACGTACCTGCCAGAAGGACGCACACGACATAAAGGCAGATAGGAATCAGAATAAAACGTCCGCGTAGCTCAATTGGTAGAGTGACTTATTCCGGAATGAGGGGATCCGGGTTCGAATCCTGGCGTGGACAGAAATGACGGAGAAATTTACTTCGTTATAATGTTTTTAACTCAGTGCTATCAATTAAGGTGCATTTCTCATAGTTCCATACCTTATGTGCCTTTCCTTGTAAAATTATGCTCTAACCAAGTCCCTGCGGCGCAGTTGTTCAAGCGTTGGCTTCTAATCATTCGTCAGAGATGGATCCGGGTTCGAATCCCAATGAGAACTTGACGTTTTGTTCGTCTTACGGCACTGGCTGTCTTCCTTCCATGGAACCAGTTACCCTAAATTCGGGACCGGCGACTGCTTACAGTCTATTGAATTGTTCAGGATGGTCGTTAAACTCCCAATCAAAAAACAAAGAACAGAAATGCCTTCCTCATAACACTATATCCCCAATATACTTCACAGAACTCTGTATTCCTCGTACCTTTGTTTTAATGCTGTGCCGCAAGTGCATTCCCGTTAACTCTGCATTTCAACTTCATTTCTTACGATATTATTTTCAGCGTAAATATCTCAAAACTATACGTCTAAAGTAGCTTTTGTTCCATTAAAGTGCATATCCTGTCGTGATAAGCTTGTTCCTCCTGCGATCTGTTTTTTAAACTCAGTTCTGATGCTGATATCTTCTACTTTCTAATGCTCTATTTTCCAGTTACAGAGGGTTTACACCAATGCACATTATTTTCTTCAGTTCTGCAAGGCTTAGTTTAAACATCTTGTTCTTGACGGATTTCCGAGGCTTACGACAGTGAATTTTTAGCCTGACTTTTCGTCCTTATTGGCAGCTTTCTGTCCAACAGCGCGCCAAATGCTTTCCTCTGGAAATACCATTTTGCCTGTACTTTTTTGCTCAGTTCTCTGACCATAGCTACAGGAGTACAATTCTTGTCTTCGTGAGAACTGGTTTTTCTGGACTGTCCATAGTAAAATAAGTCGTATCAGATAAACGATAAAACATTCGCTCAAGGAGCACATAACAAATGCATCTGAAATGCACCTAGGCCTAACTGATTAATTTTGTCTAGGGCTATCTATTACTGTCTTCTATCAAACTTTCTTTCGGTATACCTCCTGTAAGTTGGTATCTGGAATTCCTCACCTTCCATGCACAGTATATTTTCAAATAAAATATTTTCAATAGATCTGTTATCCGGAGCTCCAGTGGAACAGAAGGTATCACTCGCTTTGCTAGAAATCATTCGAGTGTAACTACACTTTACTACTAATAATGTTTAATTGAACGATCTCCAAAGTTCTCTTGGGAGAAGAGAACAATAGCAAAGTAATCGAAACTAATGAATTAAGCGTCGAGGAGGAAATTCAGAAATGAGGAAGATTAAGATCACGTGTCAGTTATCGCACCAGCTGCTATCGCCGCAGCAAAATTTGATTCCTATGCATGATAAATCGAAGAAACCAGCGAAGTCTCCTTTTCACACCCTTGAATTCATCTAATCACCCGATAATTTCTCAGGCAGTTGAACGTGAAAGGTGCTTCTCTTCGCGCCGTCATTGATCTCGTAATGATCCTTCAATGGGACAGCAGTATGCGGTCTGTAGCATGCGGCAGATGGAAATTCATGGAGGAGGAATCAGAAAAGGTTATCTGATTTTTGATGCATTGGATTAAGATGACCCGAACCTGTCTCTTTTAGAAGGACAACTGCTACAAATGAAACTACGAGACAAGTATGTGTGTCTTGTTCGCTAACAAATTAAAAAAGTATCGCAAATGCGAACGATATGTAACCAACTAATTTCTGAAGGAAACAAGTATACTGTTGTTCTAATGCACCTTCCAAAAATGAAAGTATCCATAAAACTGAGAAGAGGAGTAGACCGAAAGGAATATAACATGTTTTCAAAGATATCATTAATTGTTTACAAAATGGGATTCATTTATAATGGGTTAGTGCTGAAGTATTTAACATCAACCTTGTTGAATGCGTTTGATCCAGAGGTAAGAAAAGGAAACATGAATTGTCTCATATTAGAAACATATACGGCTACTTTTGTTAAAGAATTTTGGATTTATAATTAAGAAGGGCTGAAAATGTTATTATAGTTATGTAAATAATGCCTTAAAATCAGAACTAATAATCTTCTCATATCATCATCATCATCATTGTCAACCATTATCAATCCACTGCTGGACGAAGGTCTCCCCAAGTTTCCTCCACAACGGTCTGTCTTGTGCCAGTCTCCTCCATGTCACTCCCGCATACTTTCGAATTTCATCCACCCATCTTCCATGTGGTCTTCTCTGGGTCTTTTCCTGTCCCTTGGAATCCAATCTGAAATTTCGGCTGTCCATCGATGGTCTGTTCTTCTGGCAGTATGTCCAGCCCATTGCCATTTCAGGGATTTAACTCTGATCATGATGTCTTCCACTCTTGTCATTTTTCGGATCCACGTGTTCCTCTTCTTATCTCTCCTGGTTACACCAAGCATGCACCTCTCCATGCTACTTTGAGTTGTCTGCAGCCTTTGTATGTCTCTTTTAGCTGAGGTCCACGTCTCTGCACCATACGTAAGCACTGGAAGGATGCATTGATCAAACACTTTTCTTTTAAGACATAATGGCATATTGCTCTTGAAAATTATGCTGTTTCTTCCAAAAGCTCTCCAGGCAAGTTTTGTACGCCGATTAATTTCTTCACCAATGTGACCCTTACTTGATATCTGCTGTCCAAGATAAACGTATGTGTCTGTTATCTCCAGCTTTTCTCCATCAATCGATAAATCTTCATTTCTTGTAAAAGCATTGAACATCACTTTTGTCTTCTGAAAGTTCATTTTTAATTCCACTTCTTTACTCTTGTCAGCAAGTTCCTGGATCATACTCTGTAGCTCTGATGGGGTAGTTGCAAAAATGACTATGTCATCAGCAAAACGAAGGTGGGTTAGAAAATCTCCATTAATCTTTACGCCTTTGTTTTCCCAGTTCAGTGATTGAAAGACATTTTTCAATGTGGCATTAAAGAGCTTCGGAGATATGGTGTCACCTTGTCTCACTCCTTTTCCAATTTTTATGTGTGTTGTATATTCAAATAGCAGAATCTTTGCACTTACATTTTCATAGATGTTATTAATAATATTAATGTATGCATCTTCAATACCGCAGGATTTCAAAGCCATTGCAACTGCTGATGGTTTCACCGAATCAAAGGCTTTTTCATAATCGATAAAAGCCATGCACAATGGAAGTTCATATTCCCTCGCTCTTTCAATTAGTTCTCTCAGCACGTGGATATGATCTATTGTGCTGTAGCCACTCCTGAATCCAGCTTGTTCTCTCGGTTGAGCCATGTCCAGTGTTACCTTCAAGCGGTGTGAAAGAACTTTAGTGAAGATTTTATAAACCACTGATAGGAGGCTGATAGGTCTGTATTTCCTGAGATCCTCAATGTCACCTTTTTTATGTAGCAAGATCATTGTAGCGTTGTTCCAATCCTCAGGAATTTTCCCTTCATTAAGGCATAGACGCTACATTACTATCCTGAATGAAAAGAACTGTAGAAATTGATTACCACAGCGTATTTATTCAGGCAATCGGGAAAAGAACTGTAAAAAATGTTAAACGGCAAGAACTGAAGTAATTCACTAGTACAGGGCAGTTATTCAGGCTAGTGAATATTTGCGTTTACAGCATGGAAAAGTTTGAAGTGCGTGTGGACGTTTTGCAACATTTCTTCAGATATAATTCAGCTAACTTGGCTTTACACGGTAAGGAGAATCGAACTATGTATATGGTCTAGCTTGAAGTATAAATCGTAGGTTGATTTTTAAAGTGTAAAAAATGTGACTTTCTGAACAAGACTGATTATTTTTCATGATCTGATAAATTTCTCATGAGTGTTTTCCATCATCTCACAAATTTCTCATGAGCGTTTTTCATGATCTGATAAATTTCTCATGAGTGTTCTTCATGATCTGATAAATTTCTCATGAGTGTTTTTTATGATCTGGTAAATTTATCATGAGTGTTTTTCATGATGAGGAAAATTTCTAACACTAAACGAGAGTTTTCAATACAATATATACGATAATTTTCAGTGAGTCTTTAACATTCTAAACAGAGTTCTGTAATATCATGTCTTTTACCTTGTAAACAGACTTGTAATAATATGTAACACTTTCATTCCGTAAACAGAGTTCTGCAATAATATGTGAGTCTTTTAGGCTGTAAATAGAATTCTGTATCAATATGAGAGCCCTTTACCCTGTAAACAGAGTTTTGTAATAATATGTGAATCTTTTGTCTGTTAAACAGTGTTCTTGAATAATATGTGAGTAGAGTCTTTTATCCTGTAAACAGTGTTCTGCAACAATACATGAGTCTTCTATTTCGCAAAGAGAGTTCTGTAACAGAGTTCTGAATTTTCAGTGAGTATTTTATCCTGTAAACAGAGTTCTGAAATATTTTCAGTGAATCATTTATCCTGTGAACATTGTGTAATATACACTGAAGTGCCAGAAAAACTGGTACACCAGTCTAATACTTGGTAGGTCTCCCACGCGAGTGCAGGACTGTAGAAATACGACGGGGAATGGACTTCACTAGCTTCTGGAAATATGCTGTAGGCAATGCACACCATACTTCCTGCAGGGCGTTCCACAATTCCGGTGTATTCCGAGGTCTCGGATTCCTGTGTTCGATAGCGCGTTGCATGGCATCCCAAATGTGTTCTATCACGTTCAGATCTGGGGATTTGCGTGGAAATGATGGCAACACCCCAAACGAAGATGAATGCTCCTCTAACCATAATGTGGCGTCACGACCCTTGTGTGGAGGTGCATTGTCTGTTGAAACAGCCCCAACCCATCAGCATGAATGCAGGACATGAACGGGTGTACCTCGTTAGAAAGGATGCGCACATAGTGTTGTCCGGTCACAGACGTTTGTAGACGTACCAGGGGTCGCAGTGATGTCCAGCTAAACACAACCCATACCATTACGGACCCCCCACCAGCCGGTACAGTTCCCTGTTGACAGGTGGGATCTATGGCTTCATGGAGTTTGCGCCACACAGGAATCCTTCCATCTGCCCGATACAGTTGGATTGAACATTAGATACTCGGGATACCTCAATTTCGGCTTTCACTTTAACTCAATCAGGACGTTCTCGATATCTTGACTCCAATTGAATCTCTATTTCTGTTGTTAAATAAACAAAGACATTCCTCTTTCCACGTTTAGCAACGCACAGCAACCGAAAAATTGTCACTCGGCCGCCGCCGGGGAACTGAATCCCGGATATCTCGATATCTATAGCCGAGCGCGTTAGCCTTACACCACGGTAGCCAACAATCAATCCACGGCGCTATGTGCGCTTTTCTGTTAGCATCTGACATTATAAATCCGTAAGATGGGCTCAGCTACTGAGACGTGTCCATCTGGTGGACATTAACGGAACTGGCTATATATAATTATAGCAGTTAAATCCAAAGTGAAAATCCTCCAAATACGTGGCGTCAGTGAAGACATCGCTCTTTCCACGTTTAGCAACGCACAGCAACAAAAAAATTGTTACTCGGCCGCCGCCGGGGAATTGAATCCCGGATCACTCGATATCAAATACCCCCGATCTCCCAATATCTCTCGATATTCACTGACGCCACGTATTTGGAGGATTTTCACTTTCTGTTGTTAAAATTTGAATTTTCAAAAAGTTGGAGGTCTTTCTTTTACACAGATGATTGAGGAAAGTATACCTTTCTGTTTCTTAATATGTGAAAACATCAATTTCTCCGTCACGGAATCGAAGCCACGCCAACCTCACTCCAGAGAAAGATGCTCTCCCAACTAAGCTACACGGACAGAATGCATCGCTGAAAATTTGTCGTCTTGATACGTGCTTTATCTTTTTAGCACGTCACACGCATTGAAATCAACCATAGGTTAGGGTCGCATTTAAACTGTTAGCCACTTGTTCTAGCAAAACAAACAGCAACATTAACTCGATATGTGTTTTCAGTTTTTCGAATCATTCATCAAGCAACTTTTTAGACCTGACGCTTGAACGATTCATTGCATCTTTTGCTAGACATGGCAGTTTATCCTTCATCATATGTTATGTTTGTACACTTGAATATTTTACATTTCCGCCCGGTGGTCTAGGCGGTGGCTTCTGATCATTCGTCCGAAATGGATCCCGTGAGGCAAGGATGTTGTGTTTGTCTTGCGGCGCTATCTCTCTCACTTCACTGGAGTCAGTGTCTCTAAATTAGGGACGGGCGACTGCTTATAGCCCATTGAGTTGCTCACGGTGGTCATTAAACCTACAATTAATCAACATATTTTATCGTTCATTGTGTTAAACGAGACAATTGAACTCTTTTTTATGAGTTTTGTTAGGCTTGACACTTGATAGCTGTTAATTTCTGCTTCTGAAGTATTTGTTGCAAAAACTAGGCTCCTGAAAACTCGACTAATTTTTTTCTTCGACCGATACCGCTTAGCATGCACTTCTTGCACGATACATGCACTTTTGCACACGCTGAATGTTCTATCACGCACCATGCTGTTACAGTTTTTACCCTTTCACAGACTTGAATTTCAATAGTCGTGACGCTTGGACATTTTATAGTTTAGCTACTTAAAGCTGAAAATCAAACACATATCTGTGCATTTTGTTAGAAGTATCGTTTGAACGCTCTATATGGCATTTTGTCAGACGTGAAACCTAATAAATTTACCTCGCACTTTCTTAGATCTGACAGTTTTACTCTTCGTCATGTAATGTTTTGGTCGTGATACTTGAATGTTTCATCGTTCATCATCTTATATAGAACACTTGAACGCTTTTCCATGCATTTTGTTAAAAGTAACACTCTAACGCTTTACTATGTATTTTGTTAGACGTGACACTTGAGCAGTATATACGTTATTTTCCTAGACATGGCAGTTTTACTTTTTATCATGCATTTTATTAATAGCGACACTTAAATATTTTATCGTTCATACTCTTGGATATGACGCTTGAATATTTTGTTATGCATTTTGTTAAAAGTTAACCACTATAATCATCCATTCTAGTAGACATAACACTTAAAAACTTTAGCATGCATTTTTTATAGCTCTCATTTGAATACTTTCAACGCATTTTGCCCACTGTGTACGTTTTACTCTTAATCATGTGTTTTGTTAGTCCTGGTAGTTGTATATTTTATCGTTCATTCGCTTAGACCTCATAATTGAATCCCTTACGTTACAGTTTGCTACAAGCAAAACTTGAACGCTCTGTAACGTCTTTTTTTAACACGAATCTTAAACATATTATTCCGAATTATTCAGACGTGACAGTGTTGGTCTTTATAATATATTTTGTTAGTCGTTTTACTTGAATGTGTCGTTGTTCATCATGTTAACCATGCCGTTTAAAAATTGTGTTTTCGACGTTACACTTGAGTGCTTTATCAGGAATTTCGCTACACGTGAGAGTAAGAGTTTTCATCATGTATTATGTTAATCGTGACACTTGAATATTTCATCGTTCATCCCTTGAACCTGTCATGCCACTTGAAAGAGCTTTCACGCACTTTTGTTCGGCGTAGCACTTGAAATAAGATATTCACGTATTTCTTGCGATGCATCTATGAATAAAACATACAATTAATTTATTTACACTTGGAAAATGTTATCAAACGTGAGATTAATTACATCATGTTCCACGACAGAGAAGGAGAGTAGCGTAACTACTGAGATGAAACAACTACTTTTCCTTTGAACTTGTGTGTGACGTGGTAACCAAATAACCGCAGCAGATTTTTTCTAAAAAGGAATGCGATGTCAAAAAACAGAAAATCTTCTTTCTAAAGTTTTCGATAAAATAAATTTACTTTCCCTGCATTTGCGGATTCTCTCTGGATTAATGAGCTTAATTTTCTCCTAGAGATAAAGAAAGCGTTTGGCGACTTGAACGCACGTTTGCCTTCAGTTTAGAGTTTAGACTAACAGTTCTTGTTTCAAAAAAAATAGCGGGACGAAGAGAAAAAAGTTAACTCACTTTAATTTAAAAAGAGACTCCATTTCCTTTGCGAAACAAAATGCTAAGTGATAAAACAAAGATTAGGTAACGCCTCGTAGTTTCAAGGGGAATTTTCCAACCTTTTTTCTCCTTTACAATGAAACCTCTAATGGGTTTGTTGACGGAAAGAGACTTGACTTCACATCGCTCTTTCGCCCTTGACTGGCCTTCAAACTTCATTTAGCGCTGCCAAGGCGTGATCAATACACAGATTCTAAAGCCCCTCTTTTTGGAAGGAGTTTCACTGTACGATGCTCTTCGGAATGAGGACTCCAAAGCATATGGCTGACTGACTCTTTCTCTCAACGCTCAAAACTTATATCTTTTATCCGGTTTCTGTTGATTTTATATATCGATAAGACATAACAATTTAGACTAAATGTCGGAAAGAAATCGATTGCATGTAGCTGAACTATTATGATCGACGTTTCATTGAATTATCGAAGATTTTTCAAACGTCTTAAACTGGTGGATGTCACTAGAACACTTGTCACTGTTTCAAACTGCTTTTTTGAATCATTACATGAAACTGTCTTAAAATACAAAGTGCACTTAATTTCGAACAGTAAAGAGAACACCTGTATTGATATGACAACCATAGCTTATTAAACAAGAAAGTTCACACCGAATTTTCATGTGTAATAAGCACGTCTTTTGAATCCGTTCTGACGCAAATTAAATTTATCAAAGCTATTCAAAGTCCATGGAACCGGTATGGAAAACAATAGATCTGACCAAAAAAAGAAGATTTTCAGTCGGGTTTTTAATTTCTAAGATACTGCTGTAAACAGAATCGTGAGCTTACGAACTCTTAGAAACAGAGATATCGACAAAAATAAGATGTGACTTTACGTCCCCTGGTGGGAAAACCATGCATTATTTTAGGAAGAAAGTATTCTCAAAAGGTTTATCCGTATAAGCGGTATCGGTCGAAGAAAAAATATTAGTCGAGTTTTCAGGAGCCTAGTTTTTGCAACAAATACTTCAGAAGCAGAAATTAACAGCTATGACCCCTGGTGGCTAAACCTTTACCAAACATTAGAAATTATGTGAAAAATATTTTCCATCAGGTCTTGTATGCGATACAGGAAGAATTTTTCAAATCAGACCTTTAGGAGCAGAAATAACGCAGAAAACGCAATTTACCTTTGTGCCCCCTAGCGGAAAATCTATGATTTACTAGAAAATTTTGAATTTATAGGAAAACATTTCGCATCGGAAACACTATCCAACAAAGAAGGAATTTTTCAAATCGTACTATTAGAAGTAGAGATATTGACAAAAGAAATATATACATCTACGCCCCTGGCGTAGAAACCATGCATTTTTTCTAGAAGAAAATGTTCCTAAAAGGTTTGTGGACATGAGGATTATCTGTCAACAAACGACGTTTTTTTTCAATCGAAAATTTGGAAGCTCATATTTTGCTGCAAATACAACAGAAGCGGAAGTTAAGATTTACTGGTGGCCAAACTATTATTTTACAAAAATTAGAAATTATGTGCAAACGATTTCCCATCAGGAGCTGTATCCGGTGCAGAAAGAATTTTTCAAATGGGAGATTTAGAAGCAGAGATATAGGGGGAACGCCATTTACCGCTACGCCCTCTACAGGAAAGTCTATTAATTACTTAAAAATTTTGAAATTATATGAAAAACATGTCACGCGGAAATCATTATCCAACAAAGAAGGAATTTTTCAAATCGGACTCATAGAAGTAGAGATTGTTCCGGTCCCTACAGCACCACTTATTACCAAGATGGGATTCGCCAGCTGCCCAATCGTTAGCAGAAGTGTATAGATGCCGATGGAGATTATTTCGCATGTTATAATGTAAGTTAACAGTTACAAAATAAACACTGACTTTGTAGAAAAAAAGGGTCGCGAATTAATTTATACACATAATATACGTGATCTTGAACGTGTGTGTTTGACCTGGCATTGGCATTTAAAAACTTTGGATGTTTTGCTCTGTCGAATGGAAGTCGATCACAAAATTCATTGATGCAAATACAATTCGGAAACAGAAGAAACTAGTGGTGAAGAAAAAAGAAGCATTGTGGAATTATAACTGCAATTTTTCCGTACGCATGTATTCCAAATGCATTAGTACCGAACTACTACCAATATTCACACATTTGGAAAATACATAAAAATTATAATATGGGTTGGAAATTTAGAAGATGGTAATAATATTATGGCTCGAAATCCTGCAGTGGATGACTCGATTATCCACTGCAGTAAAATTCAGAACATACAGATTGCACCATACACATTTTTCCAATTTAATGTAGGGTGCAGTTCAATCAGTATCAAATACATGAATGTGGAAAGAATGCATTGGATTCATATAATGGTGTATTGAAAGCTGATATACTCTAATTTTATGATAGTTAATTGTGATTTCCGAGATCTTCCAAAATGGTTAAAAAAATGTACATTAATTTAGCAAAACATATAGTCAAAACTACAACGCGACATAATCGACTATTGTAGAAAACAAAATGCATCTGGCAAGCGTTTAAGCAATATAGAAGAGCTTCTGGTTCTTGAGATTTGTGAAGCCTATGCAACGAATTATAGTGAAGTATAATCTAACGATTTGTCGGAATTGAATAATCATTAACAACAATTTCATATGTAATATTAGTACTTAATTACAAACCACGCACGATAGTGGTCACTGTTCCCAGCTGCCAAGGAAAGGTCCCAAGATCGATCTCCAGCTGGTAGGAACGTTTTAACCACTCTCTGCCGTGTGTCGGATGGGCACGCCGTCGGACCCGTGGTATTGGCCCCTGTTAAGAGTAAGGGCGTCTGCTTCTCCCCCACCCCGTTCTCTCTGTCCCTTAATACTAATGTGTACTTAGACGTCAGTCACTCCTGCGGCACACCGTGGTGACAGTATCTACTGACCTCTGTCTACTAACTTTCCTATCGCGGGCCTCTAGGTTCCATTTAATGTTCTTCGGTTTTCCTGCTGGGCTCAAAAGCTTCTTGTCGAATCTAAAACTTCCCCGTTTTGGGAAGCCGTACTAGCTCATTGTTACGTCTTGTATGGTGCTAATCCAGGAGCTGAATTGTAGCTAGAGTCTCGTCTGCCCTCCTGACCTGTTGATCCGTTAAAACTTGAGAAAGAAAAACATACCGAGAGAATGCAAGACAATCAAGTAAAATAAAGAGCCTGTGTTCCACCTGTGCCCCTCGATGCACTCTTTAGCAGTTGGGTCCCAGAAGTCGGAGGTCCCGTATTCATCCTAATCTCAACAAGCAAATGTATTGCTCCAAGAGCAACGGCGCTAGAATAATCATGACTGGCACACAGACACTGCAATAGATCCTATTAATAAAGTTCAGCAAAATGCCTAAAATGCCACATAATGAAGTCATGCGCGAAATGAGACGAAATAAAACATGCATGTAGAAGAGTAATTTACAAAGAAATTATTTAATTTCTGAAGCATTAAATCAATGCGATGGGCGCCAGAATACAGTTTATGGTCTGAATCAGTAGAATGCATGACAGCAATCAAGGGATACACTTTTGGAAAACGGCATGACATGGAATGGATAAGTTTCCGTATGGTAACTTGATGGATTGCTGACCTTGGCTCGTTGATATGTTGCATAAGTAATCGGCATTCTCGGGAACGAAAATGTGTAGAGGAGTTAAGTCGTCTGACAGCGACATCCCACGCGCTCCCTATAGGGGAAAAATCGATGGATTGGCCAAGACAACACCTGGACACCGGATTTATATGTTGATGCTGTCAGTGGAAGATTGGGCATTATCTTGTTGAAGCTGCCAATCACGGATGCCACGGATGTACTTGAACAAAACAGGCTGCAGCACCTCATGGACATAGAGTCGTGCTGTCATTGTAACCACAACATTAACGAGAGCTGAAAGACCGTTAAAAATGACAGCGACTCAAACTAGGAGGTCAAACTGAGAAACCGCATTAGGATGACCATGAATCATGATTGGCAATCGTAGGTTCTGCGATGGAAGAGAGGCTCGACGCTGAATCGGCATAATTCCATTCGTCCATCCACCCACACTTGCATGGCACTGCACCAACTCAACCTAGAACAAAGAAATGATGTTGTGAGTGGGAGTCTCCGCAATGGCTGGCGAGAGCAGACTGCTGACAGTCCCTGTCAATGCAAAGACTTCCACAGCTGCATGTACACCTCGTAGATTTTTCGTTCCCTGTGGATGGTGGGAAGGTTACGTCTTCACGTTCAATGCGGAAATCGAGGCATTATAACGTTCGCCTACGTTTACCAGTCCCACTATGCTGAGGTACAGATTCTATCGCCACGTTCTCCAGATAGTTTTACCATTCCCATGTGTTTCCGCAGTGGTGCATCGCAGGGACCAATCAGCTGCACGGAGCCTTTTAATGAAGACTTTATTAAATGCGTCCGTGGAATTCCCGATGAAGTCTTTCAGGCGTTCTGACTCTTTTCACGTGTTTTCGCAAAATTAAAAAAAATATATACAAAAAAATAACAATATATATATATATATATATATATATATATATATATATATATATATATACACTGAGTGGCCACTTTATAATGACCATCTCCTCAATACTTCGTTGGCCACATTTTGCCATTAATACTGCGTCGATTCTTCGTGGCATGGACTCCACGAGATGTTGATAGGTGGTTTGTGGAATCTGAGACCTTGCTTGATGAATAGCACTTTCCAGGAGTGTGAGATTGTAGGGTTGTGGATCCAGCTGTCTGATGGCTCGTTCAACTTCATCCCACAAATTCTCAATGGGGTTGAGATCTGGAGATTGTGGGGCCGCCTTAGCAAAGTAAACTCACCGGCATGTTCCTGAAACCAATCCTGTACAATACGAGCACTAGGGCAGGACGCATTATCTTGTTAAAAGTAGCCATCGCCATTGGGATAAACCATCCACATGACATGATGCACTTGGTCCGCAATGATATTTAGATATGATGTGCCAGTCAGACGTTGATCAACACGAATTAAAAGGCCCAAAGCATGCCAGGAAAACATTTCCCAAATCATAACGTTGCCTCCACCAGCTTGAAGGGTTGTAGCAATGCATTTCGGGTCCATGCTTTAAGGCTGTTTCCGCCAAATTCTCACTCGGCCATCGGCATTGTGCAACTGAAAAATTGATTCATCGGAACACATAATTTGTTTCCAATTATCGACTGTCCAATCCTTTTGTTTCTGTGCGAACTGGAGACGTTTTTCTTGTTAACTGCAGACAGCAAAGTTGTTCGAACAGGCCTTCGACTGACATATCCCATCCGATGCAGTGTACGGTGAACAAGTGCGTACAAAGAGCATTTGAGGGGATTCTTGATTAAGATGGTCGGCAATTTGCTGCAGTGTTGCCCTTCTGTTGTCTGTTACTAGTCTGTACACTCTCCGTTCCACCCGAGCAGTCACTAGTCGATGACGACCACACAATGCACGTAGAGACCCAGTTATTTGGCTGACAGTCCAGTCTTTAAACACTTCAACAACAACTGCTCTGGAACATTTCACGAATGCTGCGGTTTCGGTGATACTCGCTGCATGGCTCCGAGCTTCTACAATAATCCCACGTTGAAAGTCCGTCGAATCCCATTTTTTACCCATCTCGTCAACCAAAAATCACTTCTACTACTGTCGCAAGCACAAAGCTTTTCTTTTTTATGCTAGCCTCGCCCTTTGGTGGCAACAGCGGGCAGCCATAACTCATTTGCATAAAACTGTCAGGTGGTAATAATAAAGTGGCCGCTCAGTGTATATATATATATTACAAAAACGTTTTTGTAAAAATTACTCCGATGCAGTGTTCCAGTCGCCCAGGTAAAGACTACCAAGCTTAGGTACTGTGGCGTACTACAGAGGTGAAAACATGTGTCAAGATGACAAATGTGCAGCGAGACATTCTGTCGGCGTAGCTCAGTTGGGAGAGTGATTTACTCCGGAGTGAGGACAGACGGTTTCGATCTCCGTCGCGAACACACTTGTGTTTTCTCACTACATAGAGCCGTTTCTCCTTTTATGTTCTTCAACTATTACGTATTTGATGCGCAACTGCGACCTGTTACACAATTCAACTACCGTTGACGCACACACAGAAATTTTCATAGCGCTTCGACAATTTATCCCCACTGTGGCATATTCTACCACAGGCATAGCGTAGTAGGTTAAGGCCCTGTGCACTGTGTGGGAAGCGGCCGTTTCTGACGGGTGTCCGAAACCATGTCTTACCGGCAACCTAGTCTGCGGTTTTTCCGAGGTTTTCCACAGACTCCCCTTGTTTGGGGACGCGAATACGTGGATGGTTCCCTCTGAAGGCGGTCCCGGATGCGCTTTGGCCTTGGAGTCGCCCCCCTCCCTTTCCTAGGATGCCTGGGTTTACTGAATGAGTGTCGATGCACTGGTAGTAAAGCAATGAAAAACGAATAAAATCTGATGCCCCATAGTATCAGACACCTATGGGATTCTTACTCATAGTTGTTGACGATCATGAAGATGTGTCATATTCTATGTTCAGTTGTGATGCTAAAAACATAAATTCTGTCTGCAATAAGTCGAAAATAGGTACAGGGGATGCACAAAAATATGGAAACACCTGGTTAAAGATGCCATACCTAATATGGTGTAGGACCGCATTTTGCATTCAAGACGGCCTGGATTCCCCTGGGAATGGACAAAGTCTTGGATGGTGGTAATAGGATGTTATACCATTCTTCCTTCAACAGGCATTCAAGTTCCTGTAAAGATGCTGGAGGCTGGTTGTGCGCTCGGACCTTATTCTCCAAAACGGCACGCAAGGGCTTTTTTACATTGAGGTTTGGCGATTGAGAGAGCCAGGGAATATGGAAAACCTCATCAGCATGCTCAACAAACCATGATTAAACAATATGAGCTGTATGAATTGGGGCCTTATCGTCTTAATAAATGGCACGGCCTGCAGGAGACACTGTTTGCACCATAGGATGGACGTGGTAGCTCAAAATGCTTAAGTAGTCCTTGGCAGTGACACGACCTCGCAAGGTAATAATAGGGCTGGCAGAATACCATGATATATCTGCCCAAACCATGACAGACACGCCGCCAGGCTTCATTGTCGGCAAAAAGCTCGCCGGGTCGTAAGTTTGGGCGGGTGGTCTCCACAGGTAAACTCACTAACAGGTTGGAAACAGTGTAAAGGTCGATTCATCGCACCAGATGACAGTTTTTCACTGCTCAGCAGTCCACGCCTTACGAGTGTTGCACCACTCTCTCCTAATTAGTGCGACCTAAATTCCTTGCTTATAAAGTTCTCTATGCCCTGTTTTTGTACAGAGAGGATTTGAAAATGACGTTATTCAGCTCAGCAGTAACTTTTGCAGCTGTTGCATTCTTATTTGTGGTTACAACCTTCCGCGATGTCCTTCTTTCTCTGTCATTCAAAGCCCACTTCCGTTTACGCTGGTGTTCATCGGATGATGTTGTTCCAGAAGCACAATATACAGTCATAACGCCCGATACATTACCTCGCGATACACCAAATTAACTTGCTACACTTTGGTCACGGAAGCACACCATACGGGCCCAAACAATTTGCCCTCTTTGAAACTCTGTAAGCTCCAATATAATTCACTTGCAACGCACAGATCAATATCTGGACAGCAACTGTGGTTATCTGCTGTTTTGCCGCGTTTCGTAGCACACATTCACCATCAAGATCTCCGGCGCCATCTATATTTTCACGTGGAAAACGTTGGTCGTTTTACCCACATATTTTGCCAGTTGTTTCCACATTTTTGCCCATCCCCTGTATATGAACGAACTTCGAACTGTGAATGCAAGGTGTTCTTCTCTTCTTTAGTAAGTGTAACGAGTTTCATTTGAAAAGCCTCAGTTAATTTTCAGATATACGTATTCCTATTTTTTTTTCTTCGTTTGGGTGAACGACCAACTTGAGCGACTCGATTGGCTATAAGCAATCTCCATTTCCTAATTTAGTGAAACTGTTTCCATGGAAGGAACACAGCCAGAGCCATAAGACATACATAATGTCCATTCACAGCGGGTTACTAACACGGACCCATTTCGTGTGAATGGTCAGGAGCTCTCGCTCAGACCACAGCCCCACCGGTCTCGGTATACCCTATTTGGTCGCTTTATTTATTCGATACCTTCAAAGGATTTTCTCATCTCCTAACATAGCAGTTTTGGTGGTAATCGGGTGCTCAAACACTGCTTTCATAGCAACAAAGTGTTTTGTCTATTTGAAAACAAAGAGATGTGCTACGTCGCAATTTCATCAAATCTCGCGCTTGCATGCAGAACTCCTCTCGCTTGACGCTTTCTTAAAACCACAAAAAGGAAAGCTTCATCCCGCGGATCATCTGTTGCCCCACGTTTTATGCGTCTGTTATTTAAAAGCAAATAAATAAATTTATTAATAATTACATCAGGTATTTCCTATTACGTCTTGTGTGTCAATCCAACGAAGAGAGTGCGGTGAATTAACCCACAAAATAACTTTACACACCTGTTTCTGATAATGTTAATATAAAAGTGCTACTGGCTGACTTTCACACTCCGGAATTGCATTATTAAACGCAAATTTGAACACGCTGTAGCCATCACGGTAGCGCAGTGGTCTAAGCGATGGCTTCTGATCATTCATCCGAGATGTGTTCGATTTCGAATCCCTGGAGGCATGGATGTTGTGTTTGTCTTACGGCGCTGGCTCTCTCGCTGGAACCAGAGGCCCTAAGTTAGGGACGGGTATCTGGCCATAGTCTATTGAGTTGCTCACGGTGGGCATTAGACCTCGAATCAAAAAAGAAGCACGACATAAAAATAGCTTACTCGCCTTTTATTTCTGTGCTTTAATTCACTATTAAGGTGGTTCCACCTAATATCTCTGCCTTATGCTTCCAATGGTAAAACGTTTTTACATATTTTCTTCGCAATTAATGTATTCCTAAGGATAAAATTGCACACTGAGAAAATTAACTTTAAGTTATAGCATGGGATACTTAATACTTACTAAAAAATAACCATAATTATATTAAAAATCAATCAATTTTTCTTCGAGTAATGTGCAGACCTCCTAATAGATGGCGCAACCTGTAAATTGATGACGTCAGTAGACAAACAAATGTTGCATTCCTTAATTATGGGTATGTTTTAGCAAATATTAAGTATCCCATGCTATAAAGTCAGTTTTATCGATGTGCAAATTTTCATCCATGGGAAAATATTAATTGCGAAGAATATATGTAAAGAAGTTTTACAATTGGAAACATAAGGCAGAGATTTTAGGTGGAACCACCTTAAAAAGGATTTTTTCCCAGAGTGTTGTTATCCATGTACGCATGGAAATTCGAGAAGTCCTTAACAGTCTCACTTAGCAGGAAAAAAACTGGTTATTGGATACGGAAATGTAATAAGACTTATGTTTTAGGAGTGTAAACCGCAGAATGACAGCGAAAGAAGTTTACAGTTCATTCCACGATAATTTATAACAAGAAAGATGACACCGAATTTTCGGGTGTAATAAGCACGCGTTTTGAATCCGTTCTGACGCAAATTAAATTTATCAAAGCTATTCGAAGTCAATGGAACCGGTATGGAAAACAATAGACCTGACCAAAGAAAGAAGATTTTCAGTCGGGTTTTTAATCTCTAAGATATTGCTGTAAACAGAATCGTGAGCTTACGAACTCTTAAAAACAGAGATATCGACAAATATTAGATGTGACTTTACGTACCCTGGTGGAAAACCATGCATTATTTTAGGCAGAAAGTATTCTCAAAAGGTTTATCCATATGCGCGGTATCGGTCCAAGAAAAAAATTTAGTCGAGTTTTCAGGATCCCAGATTTTGCTACAAATACACCAGAAGCAGATATTAACGCTTATGCCCCCTGGTGGCAAAACCATTTTTACCAAACATTAGAAATTATGTGAAAAATATTTTCCATCAGGTCTTGTATGAGATACAGGAAGAATTTTTCAAATCGGAGTTTTAGGAGCAGAAATAACGAAGAAAACGCAATTTACCATTGTGCTCCCTAGCGAAAAGAATATGATTTACTTCAACTTTAGGAATTTATAGGAAAAACATTTCGCATCGGAAACACTATCCAATAAAGAAAGAATTTTTCAAATCGGACTCTTAGAAGTAGAGAAATTGACAAAAATAAGATTTACATCTACGCCCCCTGGCGTAAAAACAATGCATTATTTCAAGAAGAAAATTTTCCTAAAAGGTTTGTCGACATGAGTAGTATCGGTCAAGAAACGACTTTTTTTTTCAGTTGAGATTTTAGAAGCTCATATTTTGCTGCAAATGCATCAGAAGCGGAAATTAAGACTTACGCCACCTGGTCGTCAAACCATTTTTTGCAAAAAATATGAATTATGTGCAAACCATTTCCCATCAGGAGCTGTATCCGGTGAAGAGAGAATTTTCAAATCGGAGGTTTAGAAGCAGAAATATAGGGGGCAAACGCAATTTACCTATACGCCCCTAGCGGAAAGTCTATGAATTACTTGAAAATTTTGAATTTATAGAAAAGGCATGTCACACTAGAGTGTTTCTAGTGTATTCAACAAAGAAGGAATTTTTCAAATCGGATTCCTAGAAGTCCAGATATTGACGAAAATAAGATATACATTTACGCCCCTTGGCGTAAAAACCATGCACTATTTTAAGAAGAAAATGTTTCTAAGAGCTTTGTTGACAAGAGTAATATCGGTGTGCAAGCGACGTTTTTTTAATCGAAAATTTAGAAGCTCATATTTTGCTGTAAATACATCAGAAGCGGAAATTAAGATTTACGCACCCTGGTGGACAAACCATTTTTTTTTTACAAAATTTAGAAATTATGTACAAACGATTTCCCACCAGGAGCTGCATCCGGTGCAGAAATAATTTTTCAAGTCGGAGATTTTGAAACAGAGATATAGGGAGGAACTCAATTTACCATTACGCCCCCTAGCGGAAAGTCTATGAATTACTTGAAAATTTTGAATTTATATGAAAAACCTGTCACACGTAAAACACTATCCAACAAAGGAAGAATTTTTCACTTCGGACTTCCAGAAGTAAAGATATTCACAAAAATAAGATATATATCTGCGCCCCCTGGCATAAAAACTGTGGAATATTTTAAGAAGAAAATATTCCGAAAAGGTTTATCGATGTGAGTGGCATCAGTCCACGAAAGAATATTCTCAATCGTTATTTTAGAAGCTTAGATTTTATGGAAAATACATCAGAAGCAGAAATTAACATTTATGCCTCCTGGTGGCGAAAGTATTCTTAACCAAAATATTTGAAATTATATGCAAAAGATTTTCCATTAGGAGATGTATCCGCTAAAGAAAACATTTTTCCAATCGGCGTTTTAGAAGAAGAGTTATCGGGAAAAATGTAATTTACTTTTAAGCGCCCTAGAGGAAAATCTATGCGTAATTTGAAAAAGTAACTATATCTCAAATACTCTTCGACGTAAATGGAATCGAAATATAAAAAAAAATTTTCAACCGGATGTTTAGAAACAAATATGTGGAATAAAACGTATTTTTGAATTCGACATCATCTGCATTTACACCGTCTAGCGGCAGAATTGTACATCGTAAAAAAAAAAAACGAAATAAAATATCATCATTCGCATATGTTAAGCTTCCGAATGCAAAAAGAATTTTTCAAATCGGACTAATAGTTGCAGAGATATCGTATGTACAGACGGACTGACAGACGGGCAAACCGATAATTTAAGCACGATCTTTTTTTTACAAAAGACGTGCTAAAAATGTCGACACATTTTACTCTCTTTTTCTCATACGTTATATGGACCTGGACGTTTTGCAATACCCAAATAAAAGCTGAATAATCAGCGTTCCAATATTTATTTGCCGATTAAAATCATGGACTTAAGGTTTTATGATTCTTTAATTTTGTTCCTTAATATATTTACCGCGTATTTTCAGTTTTTTTATCCGAAGAGGAAATTGCGCATTTAAGCTTGGGATCATGAATAGCTTGGAGTTGGTTTTTTCTGTGGTGCGTCTACTGACAGAAGAGACGTTGGGTGTAAATGCCGTAACAAAAAACGCAATTTTGTCTCCTTTAGAAGAAGAAATACGAAAAACATGCTGAAGACAGATCTTTTATTTTCATACTATGAAATATTCATAACGTTAGAATGTTTGATATGAAACAGACTTTGAATTATGAGGCTGAGTTAGAAATTGTTTTACTATTATTGGAGAAGATCAAACTACGAGTTTCAGATTCAGTCATTCGATCAGAAATAAATCAGCTTAAAAGCATGAATATTAAAATTACAATTTTAAAAAATGAAAACATTCTTCTCTCACAGAACACCATTATGGCCTCGGATTAAAACTTGAGCATTAAAATGTCATTGAGTGCTTATTTCATTTGAATTTAGAAGATAAAAATGCAGCTCTGTTAAATTTAGGGAAAGAAATATGAAAAATATTCTGAGGACAGATCTTTTATTTTCATATTCTGAAGTGTTCACAACGTTGAAATTTTGGACATGAAAAAAATCTTCGAATTATCATCTGAGTTAGAAATTGTTTTACTGTTATTGGAGAAGATCAAACTACAAGTTTCAGCATCAGTCATCCGATGACAAATAAATAAACTTAAAAGTATGAAAATTCAAATTGCAAATTGAGAAAATAAAAGTTTTCCTTGTTCACGGAACACCATTGTAGCGTCGGATTAAATCTTAAGCATTAAAATGGCATTGCGTGCTTATTTCGTTTCAATTTAGAAGATTAGACGATAAAAGAAAAAATTATTTACCTGATCCCTTGATAAATTAAGTCAGAGATGTATTAACGTTTAGTTTAAGTACTGTTCCCACATCCTGTAACGAAATTTTTCAGTCGACTGCATACTCAATATTACTGTGTTTTAAGTTAAATCCTTACTCTTTATTCTACTTTTCTCCTGCGCAGTTAAATTTAAAGATCAAGAAAGAAACAAAGCAATAATAGAATTCGGAAGGCTTTTGTTTTCTTCTACATTTATATTTTGTTAACAAAATGTCTTCCATTCAATTCATGAATTGAAAATAATAACTGTATGATGAGATTGGGTCTTCAAAATATTTTTTTTCATAATAAAATACATTTGTAATGATATTATTTCCTTAAATTCGAAGAACTGGCAAATATATATTTAAAAGAAGATCAAACTACAAGTTTCAGCATCAGTCATCCGATGACAAATAAATAAACTTAAAAGCAATAATAGAATTCGGAAGGCTTTTGTCATCATGAAAGGTACCAGAGTTCTTCCAGTCCTCCCAGCAGAAGTTGCTCATGCAATCAAGAACATGAAGCGAGGGAAAGCTCCAGGAAAAGATGGAATTACTATAGACATCATACAAGAAGCAAGTGGAGAAATTGAAACAGTACTCGCCCAAATTTTCACTCGATGCCTTAATGAAGGGAAGATTCCTGAGGATTGGAACAATGCTACAATGATCCTGCTACATAAAAAAGGTGACATTGAGGATCTCAGGAACTACAGACCTATCAGCCTCCTATCAGTGGTTTATAAAATCTTCACTAAAGTTCTTTCACACCGCTTGAAGGTAACACTGGACATGGCTCAACCGAGAGAACAAGCTGGATTCAGGAGTGGCTACAGCACAATAGATCATATCCACGTACTGAGAGAACTGATTGAAAGAGCGAGGAATATGAACTTCCATTGTGCATGGCTTTTATCGATTATGAAAAAGCCTTTGATTCGGTGAAACCATCAGCAGTTACCACGGCTCTGAAATCCTGCGGTATTGAAGATGCATACATTAATATTATTAATAACATCTATGAAAATGCAAGTGCAAAGATTCGGCTGTTTGAAAATACAACACACATAAAAATTGGAAAGGGAGTGAGACAAGGTGACACCATATCTCCGAAGCTCTTTAATGCCACATTGGAAAATGTCTTTCAATCACTGAACTGGGAAAACAAAGGGATAAAGATTAATGGAGATTATCTAACCCACCTTAGTTTTGCTGATGACGTAGTCATTTTTGCAACTACCCCATCAGAGCTGCAGAGTATGATCCAGGAACTTGCTGACAAGAGTAAAGAAGTGGGATTAAAAATGAACTTTCAGAAGACAAAAGTGATGTTCAATGCTTTTACAAGAAATGAAGATTTATCGATTGATGGAGAAAAACTGGAGATAACAGATACGTATGTTTATCTTGGACAGCAGATATCAAGTGAGGGTCACATTGATGAAGAAATTAATCGGCGTACAAAACTTGCCTGGAGAGCTTTTGGAAGAAACAACATAATTTTCAAGAGCAATATGCCATTATGTCTTAAAAGAAAAGTGTTTGATCAATGCATCCTTCCAGTGCTTACGTATGGTGCAGAGACGTGGACCTTAACTAAAAGAGACATACAAAAGCTGCAGACAACTCAAAGAAGCATGGAGAGGTGCATGCTTGGTATAACCAGGAGAGATAAGAAGAGGAACTCGTGGATCCGAAAAATGACGAGAGTGGAAGACATCATGATCAGAGTTAAATCCCTGAAATGGCAATGGTCTGGACATACTGCCAGAAGGACAGACCATAGATGGACAGCCGAAATTTTAGATTGGATTCCAAGGGACAGGAAAAGACCCAGAAAAAGACCACATGGGAGATGGGTGGATGAAATTCGTAAATATGCGGGAGTGACATGGAGGAGACTGGCACAAGACAGACCGTTGTGGAAGAAACTTGGGGAGACCTTCGTCCAGCAGTGGATTGATAATGGTTGACAATGATGATGATGATATATTTAAAATTGCAATTTTTGTTAATAAAAAAGTTATATAAGTGTTTTTAAAGTCGTTTTTTGTTAGTAAGAACGTTTAATAACCTTAGGTAGTGTTGACATTTATTTTACGAAAAACAATATATACTCTGAAGTGCCAAAAGTCATGGGATACGTACCTACTATTGTGTAGGACCTCCTCTAGCCCGGCGAAGTGCAGCAACTCGACGTGACATCGATTCCACAAGTTGCCTGAAGATTTCTAAAGAGATGTTGAGAAATGCTGTCTGAACAGTCGCCCACAGTTTCCTGGTATTTATAGCTGCAGGATCTCGGCTGCGAATGGACCTTTCCACCACATTCCATAAGTGCTCTATTGGGTTCATGTGGAGCGAACGTGGTGGCCTCATTAACCGTCGGAACTGTCAAGAATGCTTCTCGAACCAAATTTAGACCACTGGTGGCTGGTCCTCCTGAAAAATCCCATCGTTGTTGGGGTACATTAAGTCTATAAAGGGCTGCAAACTGTTACCCAGCAGGATCAACAAAGCGATCACCGGTTAATGACGTGCTTAATAGGACCAGAGGACCCAAATCGGGCTAAATACAGACATCCCATACATGTATGGAACCACCACCAACAGTGCCTTGTTTGGCAGCTAGGGTATGGCCTCATGGGTCTGCGCCACTCCAGAACCCAATCATCAGCTCGTAACAAGTGGTAGCGTGACTAATCGGACCACGACATATGCTGTCAGTCTTCCAGGGTCCAATTACCTTGTTCAAGAGCACAGGGGAAGCGCTGTGTATGATTTCGTGGTGTTAACAAAGACACTCTGGTGGGTCTTCTGCTCCCATACTTTATGGCCGCTAAATTACGCTGCACTGACCTGATGGATATGTCTGTGGTACCTCCTGCATGGAATATGGATGCTATTTCATCTAGTTTCGTGACATCGTGAAATATTGAATGTTTGCACAACTTCGTAAATTGAATGTCCTATCTGTCTGGCTTCCAATACGATGCCTCGTTCAAACTCCGATAATTTACATCCAATTGTCAGAATCCTACTGGCGGTTGTTTAACCTGACTAACGAGGTTACACTTCGCAATTGGTAAAAATCGTGGCGTGCGTCGAAGCCTTTATATAACGACAGCGCCAGTGAAAAATTTGCATACAGCTATCTCATGATTTTTGGTACTCCAGTGTTGATTTCATTTGTAATGAAGCTCTCCACCTACATATATCATCATCAACCATCAAAAAATTGCCACTGGCTGAAGCTCTCCAGAAGTGTTCTCCCAAACTTTCTTTCTTGAGCCAGTATATGTTTTTTGCACTCGGATATCCTTTCCGAATTTTCCCATCTAGTCTTCTTGTGTCCACGTATTTTCAGTCTGATATTGTAGTTGTCCAACAATGGCCAGTTATACTATAGTATGGCACTTCAGCGCCTTTTTTCAACATGTTGTCCTTGACACATGTCATTTTCCTTAACCATGAGTTCCTTCTCCTACCTTTTTTTATTATACAAAGCATGTACTTTATCTCCCTATTCTCTCTGAGATACGGCCATAAATACATCTTTCTTGGTTTACATTATGTCCCTGATTTCTAAGTACACAGTAATTACAGTCAATTCGGCGATATCCGATTGCTGTGTTAATTATCATGACGTATTTACCACGTATTATGGGAATATTTCTTTTTGTAAAGGTTTTTCCACTCTTTGACTCAAAAGGAAAAACCCCGAGAAAGTCTTTCGACCCTGGTGAAACTTCGCATACATGAACCAGTGCCTCAGAATCAAATATGCAAATGATTTAAAAAACGTCCACTTACGCAATATTGGGCCGCCACCGCACATGGCAACCGCGCATCGAGGAGGGTTTATCAAGAGCAAAGCTAGCACACAAGAACAATTGTGACAGCAGATTGCGGTTGCATTAACCTCTACGAACTATGAGGAGGTCTCGACGTCGGAACCGTTCACATTACGAGTAGTTGAGCGAGTTTGAGAGAGTTTCGGCAATCGCATGATGTAGGCGCCAATGCATCAAAGAGAGTATAATCAGTGAAACGCGGGCAGTAAACGGCCGAGCGAGCATCGACAGAACGCTAGGCTTGAGCTATTAGAAGAGCAGCATGAACAGAACGAAATTTGTCAATATCAACCATCCGTGGCCATGTTTTCATTTTCAGCCGTACATATTTTCAATCTCAACCATCATTTGTCAATCATATATATGGATTTGCAACACATTCGTTAATCATCATTTGTGCATCACAATCTCATTTGTCAATAATATTTTCAATCTCAACCATCATTTGTCAATCATATATATAGATTTGCAACACATTCGTTAAACATCATTTGTGCATCACACTCTCATTTGTCAATAATATTTTCAATCTCAACCATCATTTGTCATATTTTCAATCTCAAACATCATTTGTCAATCTCATTTGTCAATCATATATATGGAGTTGCAACATATTTCTTAATTATCATTTGTCAATCATCATTTGTCGATCACAATCTCATTTTTTCAATCATCATTTGTCAATCATATTTTCAATCTCAAAATCTCAACCATCATTTGTCATATTTTCAATCTCAACCATTATTTGTCAATCTCATTTTCAATAATATATATGGATTTGCAACGCATTTTTTCAATCATCATTTGCCAATCATCATTGTCAATCATCATTTGTCGATCAGAATCTCATTTGTCAATCATATTTTCAATCTCAACCATCATTTGTCAATCATATATATGGATTTGCAACACATTTTTCAATCATCACTGTCAATCATCATTTGTCGATCACAATCTCATTTCTCAATCATTTGTCAATCATATTTTCAATGGCAACCATCATTTGTCATATTTCCAATCTCAACCATAATTTGTCAATCTCAACCATCCGTGGCCATGTTGCGTTGTCTAAAGGTACGGATGTGGCCATCCGGAACGTTGCCAGATTTATTTCGATGAGACCATTCCTCGAGTACCACTGACTAGCCATCATCGCCGGCACCGGTTAGTGGCTTGGTGCACGATAAAGGTGGCAAAATGACCAGTAGTGTCGTGGTCGTGTTGTCTTCAGTGATTAGACACGGTTTGCACTCGGCGTCGGTGAGCAGCGCATTCCTGTCTGGAGGCCAGCCGGCTTGCGCCCGAATTATGCCTTTACCGTGGTACAGCACACGGCTCACACAACGGGTGTGACTGTAAGGGGAGCCGTTTCCTACGATAGCAGGGATCATATGCCCATCCTCCTTATATGCTCACGCGGATAAACAAAACCGGGCACATATGCCCATCCTATATATATGCTCACGCGGATGAACGGTATGTCGAAGACAATTCACACCCTATTCTGTTGTCAGGCCTGTCACAAAATCATTGAGAAATTTTTCCAATTGATATTCCCCTGCAACAGCTCTCTCAGGCTTGCTTCAGTAATGTCAACCCCGTTCCATGGCCAGCCGGATTGCGCGATTTCTCGCCGATCGAAAATGTTTGGGACACAATGCGGGCAAGCCGCACCCATCCCGGAATGTTGGTAAACTAACTCTCATTTTGTAACACCATTTGGCATGATATACCTCAGGACAGTATACGTGAATTGAATACGTCCTTGCCACGCCGGTTAACCGCTTGTATCCGATTAAGGGGTTGTGATGCAGCGTACTGCTTGTTCCAGTGGTGTAGCTGTTTTATCCAAATAAATGTCCCAAATGCTCTGGAATTTCAATTATTTTCTTGGCTATACGTGCAGATGGTACATACCAATCTTCATCTTGATTGGATGGTTCCTTCCTGCTTCCTGGTTTTTAGCAAAAGGTGTATTTTTTCTTCGATGTTGCCCGGTCAGAGCAGCTAATCTCCAAACGAAATAGATGCACCATTGCTCCATTGACTTCCAAAGCTTCAGCTCTTGTAAGAGAATTGTATATTAGTTTTTTCTACGGTGATTTGATTTTCAATATTACTCTTCTTTACCTCTAGTTAGCAAGTTCCCGGATCATACCGGACCATACGCTGAAGCTCTCTCTCTCTCTCTGTATATACACTACATATATAAAATAGTATATATGAACAAAGGGATGTAAGGTCAGGTGATGCGTAACATCACAGCCTCTCCTTGACAAATGTCAACCCCGCCTTCTCGTGGTGCATCCTGTTCCCACTAAAGGGGCTCTGACGACCGCCAATAGCGGTATAACTATACCATCGGGATTAGAGGAAATTCTATCTCACACTCACCAACCCGCTTGGCCAGCGTGGTGAGTTATGGCCAAACCCCTCCAAAATGATTCCACAACTTAAATCTTGGCCTTCAGTCTCCGGCAGCTGGAATGTACCTGGCCAAGGCAGCGGCCAGTGCGACATGAAGGCAGAGGGTGCTAAGAATCCCCGGAGGACCGGACTAGGCTACCATCTGATGCTGACCTTGGCTACTTACAACGGACGCTCTCTATCTTCTGGATCACAAAGGATCAAGTGGGACATCGTGGGGCTAAGTGAGGTAAGGAGAAAAGGAGAAGATCTCATCGAACTGAAATGTGGACATCTCTTCTACTATCGTGGGACAGATACTGGTAGAACTAGTGGTGTTGGATTTATAATAAACAAGAAACTGAAGGATAAAGTTGTAGAAGTTGAAAGTTCCTCTGACAGAGCTGCACGACTTGTTATCCAACTCTCGAAAAGATACCAGGATCAGATTATTCAAACTTATGCACCCACCACAAGTCATCCTGAAGAAGAAATTGAAGAATTTTATGAGGAAATTCGTGATCTAAATAATAAAGGTAAGCAGCACTTGAAAATAATTATGGGAGATTTGAATGCAAAAATAGGGCAACGGCAACAGAATGAAACTTCAGTAGGTAAATTCGGTCACGGTAACAGAAACCAGCGTGGAAATACTCTCGTTGAGTTTGCAGAGGCAGAAGGGTTTTTCATCTTGAACTCCTTCTTCAAGAAAAAGCCACACAGGAAATGGACATGGAGACATCCAAATGGGACGACAAGTGAAATTGATTTTATTATGTGTAACAAAAAATTCGTCATAGAAGACTGCAGTGTGCAAAACAAGTTAAACACAGGTAGTGACCATAGATTGGTAAGATGTAAGATGCACCTCAACACTAAACTTGAACGTGGCAAGCTCATAAGACAAACAAAATGTATTGACATAACCAACCTTAAAAAACACCATAATACCTTCAAGTTAGAACTGAAGAACAAGGTTCTCTGCCTTAGAAGGCCTAACATCGGAAGAAGTGGACATCTCTGAAGTTAACAGAAAAGTAAATAAAGCTCTTATGGAAACAGCAACAAAATTAGCTGGGTCTAAGAACAAGTTGCATGCGAACAAATTATCAGGAAAAACCAAAATGTTGATGCAAAAAAGAAGAGAGATGAGGACAACTAAAGAAGATGTGACTTCCAAAGTGGAATATATAGAGCTATGCAAGACAGTAAGAAAACGTATCACTGAAGACGTAAGGAAATTCAACTGTGAACTAGTGAGGAAAGCAATTAAAAACAACCAAAGCCTAAAGATAGCAAAGGGACTCTCAGTAAGGAAGAAAACAGATTATGGCACTGAGAAAAGAAGATGGTTCTGTAACAAGAAATAGAGGCGAAATTTTGACAAGAGTGAAAGATTTCTACTCCAAATTATATAAAAGGGATGATATATGCACTCCAGACATCATGAAAGATACCAGTACCAGAGTTCCTCCAGTCCTTCCAGCAGAAGTTGCACATGCAATCAAGAACATGAAGCGAGGAAAAGCTCCAGGAGAAGATGGAATTACTGTAGACATCTTACAAGAAGCAAGTGGAGAAATCGAAACAGTACTCGCCCAAATTTTCACTCGATGCCTTAATGAAGGAAAGATTCCTGAGGATTGGAACACCGCTACAATGATCCTGCTACATAAGAAAGGTGACATTGAGGATCTCGGAAACTACAGGCCTATCAGCTTCCTATCAGTAGTTTATAAAATCTTCGCTAAAGTTCTTTCACACAGCTTGAAGGTAACACTGGACATGGCTCAACCGAGAGAACAAGCTGGATTCAGGAGTGGCTACAGCACAATAGATCATATCCACGTGCTGAGAGAACTAATTGAAAGAGCGAGGGAATATGAACTTCCATTGTGCATGGCTTTTATCGGTTATGAAAAAGCTTTTGATTCGGTGAAACCATCAGCAGTTACAATGTATCTGAAAACCTGCGGTATTGAAGATGCATACATTAATATTATTAATAACATCTATGAAAATGCAAGTGCAAAGATTAGGCTGTTTGAAAATACAATACACCTAAAAATTGGAAAGGGAGTGAGACAAGGTAACACCATATCTCCGAAGCTCCTTAATGCCACATTGGAGGGTGTTTTTCAGTCGCTGAGCTGGGAACACAAGGGGATAAAGATTAATGGAGATTATCTAACCCACCTTCGTTTTGCTGATGATGTAGTCATTTTTGCAACTACCCCATCAGAGCTGCAGAGTATGAACCAGGAACTTGCTGACAAGAGTAAAGAAGTGGGATTAAAAATGAACTTTCAGAAGACAAAAGTGATGTTCAATGCTTTTACAAGAAATGAGGATTTATCGATTGATGGAGAAAAGCTGGAGATAACAAACACGTACGTTTATCTTGGACAGCAGATATCAAGTGAGGGTCACATTGATGAAGAAATTAATCGGCGTACAAAACTTGCCCGGAGAGCTTTTGGAAGAAACAGCATAATTTTCAAGAGCAATATGCCATTATGTCTTAAAAGAAAAGTGTTTGATCAATGCATCCTTCCAGTGCTTACGTATGGTGCAGAGACGTGGACCTTAACTAAAAGAGACATACAAAGGCTGCATACAACTCAAAGAGGCATGGAGAGGTGCATACTTGGTATAACCAGGAGAGATAAGAAGAGGAACTCGTGGATCCGAAAAATGACAAGAGTGGAAGACATCATGATCAGAGTTAAATCCCTGAAATGGCAATGGGCTGGACATGCTGCCAGAAGGACAGATCATCGATGGACAGTCGAAATTTTAGATTGGATTCCAAGGGACAGGAAAAGACCCAGAAGAAGACCACACAGGAGATGGGTGGATGAAATTCGAAAATATGCAAGGGTGACATGGAGGAGACTGGCACAAGACAGACCGTTGTGGGGAAACTTGGGGAGACCTTCGTCCAGCAGTGGATTGATAATGGTTGACAATGATGATGATGATGATGATATGAACAAAGTTCATTTTTTATTGTATATATATGTAATCATCATTGTCAACCATTATCAATCCACTGCTGGATGAAGGTCTCTCCAAGTTTCTTCCACAAATGTCTATCTTGTGCCAGTTTCTCTATGTCACCCCTGCATACTTTCGAATTACATTCACCCATCTTCCACGTGGTCTTCTTCTGGGTCTTTCCTGTCCCTTGGAATACAGTCTGAAATGTCAGCTGTCAATCGATGGTCTGTCCTTTTGGCAGTATGTCCAGCCCATTGCCATTTCAGAGATTTTACTCTGATCATGATGTCCTCCACTCTGGTCATTTTCCTGATTCACGAGTTCCCCTTCTTATCTTTTCTGGTTACACCAAACATGCATCTCTCCATTCCTCCTTGAGTTGTTTGCAGTCTTTGTGTGCCTCTTTTAGTTAGGTCCACGTCTCTGCAACATACGTAAGCACTGGAAGAATGCATTGATCAAACACTTTTCTTTAAGCCATAATGGCATATTGCTCTTGAAAACTATACTGTTTTTTCTTCTAAAAGCTCTCCGGGCAAGTTTTATACGCCGATTAATTTCTTCATCAATGTGATCCTCACTTGATATCTGCTGTCCAAGATAAATGTTGGTATTGGTTATCTTCAGCTTTTCCCCATGAATCGATAAAACCTCATTTTTTGTTAAAGCATTTTACATCACTTTTGTCTTCTGAAAGTTCATTTTTAATCATACTTCTTTACTCTTTTCAGCAAGTTCCTGGGTCATACTCTGCAGCTCTGATAGGGTAGTTGCAAAAATGACTACGCCATCAGCAAAACGAAGATGAGTTAGATAATCTCCATTAATATTGATATCTTTATTTTCCCAGTTCAGTGATTGAAAGATATTTTGCAACGTGGCGTTAAAGATCTTGGGAGATATGGTGTCACTTTGTCTCACTCCCTTTCCAATTTCTATGTGTGCTGTATTCTCAGAAGTCGAGTCTTTGCACTTGCATTTTCATAGATGTTATTAATAATATTAATGTATGCATCTTCAATACCGCAGGATTTCAGAGCCACTGTAACTGCTGATGGTTTCATCGAATCAAAGGCTTTCATAATCGATAAAAGCCATGCACAATGGAAGTTCATATTCCCTCGCTCTTTCAATTAGTTCTCGCAGTACGTGGATATGTTCTATTGTGCTCTAGGCACTCCTGAATCCAGCTTGCTCTCTCAGTTAAGCCATGTCCAGTGTTACCTTCAAGCGGTGTGAAAGAACTTTAGTGAAGATTTTATAAACCACTTAGAGGAGGCTGATAGGTCTGTAGTTGTTGAGATCCTCAATGTCACTTTTTTATGTAGCAGGATCATGGTAGCATTGTTCCAATCCTCAGGAATCTTTCCTTCATTAAGGCATCGAGTGAAAATTTGGGCGAGTACTGTTTCGATTTCTCCACTTGCTTCTTGTATGATGTCTACAGCATTTCCATGTTTTCCTGGAGCTTTCCCCCGCTTCATGTTCTTGATAGCATGAGCATCTTCTTCTGGGAGGACTGGAAGAACTCTGGTACCTTTCATGATGTCTGGAGTGCATGTATCATCCCATTCATATAATTTGGAGTAGAAATCTTTTACTCTTGTCAGAATTTCGCATCTATTTCTTGTTACAGAACCATCTTCTTTTCTCAGTGTCATAATCTGTTTGCTTCCCTTTCTGAGAAGTCCCTTTGCTATCTTTAGGCTTTGGTTGTTTTCAATTGCTTTCCACACTAGTTCACAGTTGAATTTTCTTACGTCTTCAGTGATACTTTTTCTTACTGTCTTGCATAGCTCTATATATTCCACTTTGGAAGTCACATCTTCTTTAGTTGTCCTCATCTCTCTTCTTTTTGCATCAACATTTTCGTTTTTCCTGATAATTTATTTACATGCAACTTGTTCTTAGACCCAGCTAATTTTGTTGCTGTTTCCATAAGAGCTTCGGTTACGTTTCTGTTAACTTCAGAGATGTCCACTTCTTCCGATGTTAGGCTTTCTAAAGCAGAGAACCTGTTCTTCAGTTCCAACTTGAAGGTATTATGGTGTTTTTAAGGATGGTTATGTCAATACATTTTGTTTGTCTTATGAGCTTGCCACGTTCAAGTTTAGTGTTGAGGTGCATCTTACATATCATCAATCTATGGTCACTACCTCTGTTGAACTTGTTTAGCACACTGCAGTCTTCTATGACGAATTTTTTGTTACACATAATAAAATCAATTTCACTTGTCGTCCCAATTGGATGTCTCCATGTCCATTTCCTGTGTGGCTTTTTCTTAAAAAAGAGTTCAAGATGAAAAACCCTTCTGCCTCTGCAAACTCAACGAGAGTATTTCCACGCTGGTTTCTATTACCGTGACCGAATTTACATACTGAGGTTTCATTCTGTTGCCGTTGCCTTATCTTTGCATTGAAATCTCCCATAATTATTTTCAAGTGCTACTTACCTTTATTATTTAGATGACAAATTTCCTCATAAAATGCTTCAATTTCTTCTTCAGGATGACTTGTGGCGGGTGCATAAATTTGAATAATCTGAGCCTGGTATCTTCTCGAGAGTTGGATAACGAGTCGTGCAGCTCTGTCAGAGGAACTTTCAACTTCTACCACTATATCCTTCAGTTTCTTGTTTATTATAATTCCAACACCACTAGTTCTGCCAGTATCAGTCCCACGATAGTAGATGAGATGTCCACTTTTCAGTTCAATGAGATCTTCTCCTTTTCTCCTTACCTCATTTAGCCCGACGATGTCCCACTTGATCCTTTGTAGTTCCTCCTCCAATTCAAGAAGCTTTGAATCAGAAGATAGGGAGCGTCCGTTAAACGTAGCCAAGGTCAGCATCAAATGGCAGCCTAGTCCGTTCCTCCGGGGATTCTTAGCACCCTCTGCCTTCATGTCGCACTGGCCGCTGCCTTGGCCTGGTACATTCCAGCTGCCGGAGACTGAGGGCCAAGATTTAAGTTGTAGAGTCATTTTGGAGGTTTTCGGCCATAACTCACCAGGCTGGCCAAGCGGGTTGGTGAGTGTGGGATAGCATTGCCTCTGATCCCGATGGTATATTTATAGCGCTACTGGCGGGCGTCAGAGCCTCTTTAGTGGGAACAGGATGCACCACGAGAAGACGGGGTTGACATTTGTCAAGGAGAGGCTGTGATGTTACGCATCACCTGACCTTACATATATGTATATATATATATATCAAGAAACTTTCATATATATATATATATATATACCTGACCTTTCATATATCATCATCATCATTGTCAACCATTATCAATCCACTGCTGGACGAAGGTCTCAACAAGTTTCCTCCACAACGGTCTGTCTTGTGCCAGTCTCCTCCATGTCACCCCTGCATACTTTCGAATTTCATCCATCCACCTCCCATGTGGTCTTCTTCTGGGTCTTTTCCTGTCCCTTGGAATAGAATCTAAAATTTTGGCTGCCCATCGATGATCTGTCCTTCTGGCAGTATGTCCAGCCCATTGCCATTTCAGGGATTTAACTCTGATCATGATGTCTTCCACTCTTGTCATTTTTCGGATCCATGAGTTCCTCTTCTTATCTCTCCTGGTTATACCAAGCATGCACCTCTCCATGCTGCTTTGAGTTGTCTGCAGCCTTTGTATGTCTCTTTAGTTAAGGTCCACATCTCTGCACCATACGTAAGCACTGGAAGGATGCATTGATCAGACACGTTTCTTTTAAGACATCATGGCATATTGCTCTTGAAAATTATGTTGTTTCTTCCAAAAGCTCTCCAGGCAAGTTTTGTACGCCGATTAATTTCTTCATCAATGTGACCCTCACTTGATATCTGCTGTCCAAGATAAACGTATGTGTCTGTTATCTCCAGCTTTTCTCCATCAATCGATAAATCTTCACTTCTTGTAAAAGCATTGAACATCATTTTTGTCTTCTGAAAGTTCATTTTTAATCCCACTTCTTTACTCTTGTCAGCAAGTTCCTGGATCATACTCTGCAGCTCTGATGGGGTAGTTGCAAAAATGACTACGTCATCAGGAAAACTAAGGTGGGTTAGATAATCTCCATTAATCTTTATCCCCTTGTTTTCCCAGCTCAGCGACTGAAAAACACCCTCCAATGTGGCATTAAAGAGCTTCGGAGATATGGTGTCACCTTGTCTTACTCCTTTTCCAATTTTTACGTGTGTAGTATTTTCAAACAGCCGAATCTTTGCAATTGCATTTTCATAGACGCTATTAATAATATTAATGTATGCATCTTCAATACCGCAGGTTTTCAGAGCCATTGTAACTGCTGATGGTTTCACCGAATCAAAGGCTTTTTCATAATCGATAAAGGCCATGCACAATGGAAGTTCATATTCCTTCGCTCTTTCAATTAGTTCTCTCAGTACGTGGATATGATCTATTGTGCTGTAGCCACTCCTGAATCCAGCTTGTTCTCGCGGTTGAGCCATGTCCAGTGTTACCTTCAAGCGGTGTGAAAGAACTTTAGTGAAGATTTTATAAACTACTGATAGGAGGCTGATAGGCCTGTAGTTTCCGAGATCATCAGTGTCACCTTTCTTATGTAGCAGGATCATTGTAGCGGTGTTCCAATCCTCAGGAATCTTTCCTTCATTAAGGCATGGAGTGAAAATTTGGGCGAGTACTGTTTCGATTTCTCCACTTGCTTCTTGTATGATGTCTACAGTAATTCCATTTTACCTGGAGCTTTTCCCCGCTTCATGTTCTTGATTGCATGTGCAACTTCTGCTGAAAGGACTGGAGGAACTCTGGTACTGGCATCTTTCATGATGTCTGGAGTGCATGTATCATCCCTTTCATATAATTTGGAGTTGAAATATTTCACTCTTGTCAAAATGTCGCCTCTATTTCTTGTTACAGAAGCATCTTCTTTTCTCAGTGCCATAATCTGTTTGCTTCCCTTTCTGAGAAGTCCCTTTGCTATATTTATGCTTTGGTTGTTTTCAATTGCTTTCCTCACTAGTTCACAGTTGAATTTTCTTACGTCTTCAGTAATACTTTTTCTTACTGTCTTGCATAGCTCTATATATTCCACTTTGGAAGTCACATCTTCTTTAGTTGTCCTCATCTCTCTTCTTTTTTGCATCAACATTTTCGTTTTTCCTGATAACTTGTTTACATGCAACTTGTTCTTAGACCCAGCTAACTTTGTTGCTGTTTCCATAAGAGCTTTGGTTACTTTTCTGTTATCTTCAGAGATGTCCACTTCTTCCGATGTTAGGCTTTCTAAAGCAGAGAACCTGTTCTTCAGTTCCAACTTGAAGGTATTATGGTGTTTTTTAATTTTAGTTATGACAATAGATTTTGTTTGTCTTATGAGCTTGCCACGTTCAAGTTTAGTGTTGAGGTGCATCTTACATCTTACCAATCTATGGTCACTACCTGTGTTGAACTTGTTTAGCACACTGCAGTCTTCTATGATGAATTTTTTGTTACACATAATAAAATCAATTTCACTTGTAGCCCCATTTGGATGTCTCCATGCCCATTTCCTGTGTGACTTTTTCTTGAAGAAGGAGTTAAAGATGAAATACCCTACTGCCTCTGCAAACTCAACGAGAGTATTTCCATGCTGGTTTCTGTTACCGTGACCGAATTTACCTACTGAAGTTTCATTCTGTTGCCGTTGCCCTATCTTTGCATTGAAATCTCGCATAATTATTTTCAAGTGCTACTTACCTTTATTATTTAGATGACAAATTTCCTCATAAAATTCTTCAATTTCTTCTTCAGGTTGACTTGTGGTGGTTGCATAAATTTGAATAATCTGAGCCTGGTATCTTTTCGAGAGTTGGATAACAAGTCGTGCAGCTCTGTCAGAGGAACTTTCAACTTCTACCACTTTATCCTTCAGTTTCTTGTTTATTATAAATCCAACACCACTAGTTCTGCCAGTATCTGTCCCACGATAGTAAAAGAGATGTCCGCTTTTCAGTTCAATGAGATCTTCTCCTTTTCTCCTTACCTCACTTAGCCCCACGATGTCCCACTTGATCCTTTGTAGTTCCTCTTCCAATTCATGAAGCCTTGTATCAGAAGATAGGGAGCGTCCATTATACGTAGCCAAGGTCAGCATCAGATGGCAGCCAAGTCCGGTCCTCCGGGGATTCTTAGCACCCACTGCCTTCATGTCGCACTGGCCGCTGCCTTAGCCAGGTACATTCCAGCTGCCGGAGACTGAGGGCCAAGATTTAAGTTGTGGAATCATTTTGGAGGGTTTGGCCATAACTCACCACGCTGGCCAAGCGGGTTGGTGAGTGTGGGATAGAATTTCCTCTGATCACGATGGTATAGTTATACCGCTATTGGCGGTCGTCAGAGCCCCTTGACATTTGTCAAGGAGAGGCTGTGATGTTACGCATCTCCTGACCTTACATCCCATATATATATATATATATATATCATGAAACTTTCAGATATATATATCATCATCATCATCATTGTCAACCATTATCAATCCACTGCTGGACGAAGGTCTCCCCAAGTTTCCTCCACAACGGTCTGTCTTGTGCCAGTCTCCTTCATGTCACCCCATCATACTTTCGAATTTCATCCACCCATCTCCCATGTGGTCTTCTTCTGGGTCTTTTCCTGTCCCTTGGAATCCAATCTAAAATTTCGGCTGTCCGTGTATGATCTGTCCTTCTTACAGCATGTCCAGCCCATTGCCATTTCAGGGATTTAACTCTGATCATGATGTCTTCCACTCTTGTCATTTTTCGGATCCATGAGTTCCTCTTCTTATCCCTCCTGGTTACACCAAGTATGCACCTCTCCATGCTACTTTGAGTTGTCTGCAGCCTTTGTATGTCTCTTTTAGTTAAGGTCCACGTCTCTGCACCATACGTAAGCACTGTAAGGATGCATTGATCAAACACTTTTCTTTTAAGACATAATGGCGTTTTGCTCTTGAAAATTATGCTGTTTCTTCCAAAAGCTCTCCAGGCAAGTTTTGTACGCCGATTAATTTCTTCATCAATGTGACCCTCATTTGATATCTGCTGTCCAAGATAAACGTATGTGTCTGTTATCTCCAGCTTTTCTCCATCAATCGATAAATCTTCATTTCTTGTAAAAGCATTGAACATCACTTTTGTCTTCTGAAAGTTCATTTTAATACCACTTCTGTACTCTTGTCAGCAAGTTCCTAGATCATACTCTGCAGCTCTAATGGGGTAGTTGCAAAAATGACTACGTCATCAGCAAAACGATGTTGGGTTAGATAATCTCCATTAATCATTATCCCCTTGTTTTCCCAGCTCAGCGACTGAAAAACACCCTCCAGTGTGGTTTTTCCTGATAATTTGTTCACATGCAACTTGTTCTTAGACCCAGCTAATTTTGTTGCTGTTTCCATTAGAGCTTTGGTTACGTTTCTGTTAACTTCCGAAATATCCACTTCTTCCGATGTTAGGCCTTCTAAAGCAGAGAATCTGTTCTTCAGTTCCAACTTGAAAGTATTATGGTGTTTTTTAAGGTTGGTTATGTCAATACATTTTGTTTGTCTTATGAGCTTGCCACGTTCCAGTTTAGTGTTGAGGTGCATCTTACATCTCACCAATCTATGGTCACTACCTGTGTTGAACTTGTTCAGCACACTGCAGTCTTCGATGACGAATTTTTTGTTACACATAATAAAATCAATTTCACTTGTCGTCCCAATTGGATGTCTCCATGTCCATTTCCTGTGTGGCTTTTTCTTAAAAAAAGAGTTCAAGATGAAAAACCCTTCTGCCTCTGCAAACTCAACGAGAGTATTTCCACGCTGGTTTCTATTACCGTGACCGAATTTACATACTGAGGTTTCATTCTGTTGCCGTTGCCTTATCTTTGCATTGAAATCTCCCATAATTATTTTCAAGTGCTACTTACCTTTATTATTTAGATGACAAATTTCCTCATAAAATGCTTCAATTTCTTCTTCAGGATGACTTGTGGCGGGTGCATAAATTTGAATAATCTGAGCCTGGTATCTTCTCGAGAGTTGGATAACGAGTCGTGCAGCTCTGTCAGAGGAACTTTCAACTTCTACCACTATATCCTTCAGTTTCTTGTTTATTATAATTCCAACACCACTAGTTCTGCCAGTATCAGTCCCACGATAGTAGATGAGATGTCCACTTTTCAGTTCAATGAGATCTTCTCCTTTTCTCCTTACCTCATTTAGCCCGACGATGTCCCACTTGATCCTTTGTAGTTCCTCCTCCAATTCAAGAAGCTTTGAATCAGAAGATAGGGAGCGTCCATTAAACGTAGCCAAGGTCAGCATCAAATGGCAGCCTAGTCCGTTCCTCCGGGGATTCTTAGCACCCTCTGCCTTCATGTCGCACTGGCCGCTGCCTTGGCCTGGTACATTCCAGCTGCCGGAGACTGAGGGCCAAGATTTAAGTTGTAGAGTCATTTTGGAGGTTTTCGGCCATAACTCACCAGGCTGGCCAAGCGGGTTGGTGAGTGTGGGATAGCATTGCCTCTGATCCCGATGGTATATTTATAGCGCTACTGGCGGGCGTCAGAGCCTCTTTAGTGGGAACAGGATGCACCACGAGAAGACGGGGTTGACATTTGTCAAGGAGAGGCTGTGATGTTACGCATCACCTGACCTTACATATATGTATATATATATATATCAAGAAACTTTCATATATATATATATATATATATATACCTGACCTTTCATATATCATCATCATCATTGTCAACCATTATCAATCCACTGCTGGACGAAGGTCTCAACAAGTTTCCTCCACAACGGTCTGTCTTGTGCCAGTCTCCTCCATGTCACCCCTGCATACTTTCGAATTTCATCCATCCACCTCCCATGTGGTCTTCTTCTGGGTCTTTTCCTGTCCCTTGGAATAGAATCTAAAATTTTGGCTGCCCATCGATGATCTGTCCTTCTGGCAGTATGTCCAGCCCATTGCCATTTCAGGGATTTAACTCTGATCATGATGTCTTCCACTCTTGTCATTTTTCGGATCCATGAGTTCCTCTTCTTATCTCTCCTGGTTATACCAAGCATGCACCTCTCCATGCTGCTTTGAGTTGTCTGCAGCCTTTGTATGTCTCTTTAGTTAAGGTCCACATCTCTGCACCATACGTAAGCACTGGAAGGATGCATTGATCAGACACGTTTCTTTTAAGACATCATGGCATATTGCTCTTGAAAATTATGTTGTTTCTTCCAAAAGCTCTCCAGGCAAGTTTTGTACGCCGATTAATTTCTTCATCAATGTGACCCTCACTTGATATCTGCTGTCCAAGATAAACGTATGTGTCTGTTATCTCCAGCTTTTCTCCATCAATCGATAAATCTTCACTTCTTGTAAAAGCATTGAACATCATTTTTGTCTTCTGAAAGTTCATTTTTAATCCCACTTCTTTACTCTTGTCAGCAAGTTCCTGGATCATACTCTGCAGCTCTGATGGGGTAGTTGCAAAAATGACTACGTCATCAGCAAAACTAAGGTGGGTTAGATAATCTCCATTAATCTTTATCCCCTTGTTTTCCCAGCTCAGCGACTGAAAAACACCCTCCAATGTGGCATTAAAGAGCTTCGGAGATATGGTGTCACCTTGTCTTACTCCTTTTCCAATTTTTACGTGTGTAGTATTTTCAAACAGCCGAATCTTTGCAATTGCATTTTCATAGACGCTATTAATAATATTAATGTATGCATCTTCAATACCGCAGGTTTTCAGAGCCATTGTAACTGCTGATGGTTTCACCGAATCAAAGGCTTTTTCATAATCGATAAAGGCCATGCACAATGGAAGTTCATATTCCTTCGCTCTTTCAATTAGTTCTCTCAGTACGTGGATATGATCTATTGTGCTGTAGCCACTCCTGAATCCAGCTTGTTCTCGCGGTTGAGCCATGTCCAGTGTTACCTTCAAGCGGTGTGAAAGAACTTTAGTGAAGATTTTATAAACTACTGATAGGAGGCTGATAGGCCTGTAGTTTCCGAGATCATCAGTGTCACCTTTCTTATGTAGCAGGATCATTGTAGCGGTGTTCCAATCCTCAGGAATCTTTCCTTCATTAAGGCATGAAGTGAAAATTTGGGCGAGTACTGTTTCGATTTCTCCACTTGCTTCTTGTATGATGTCTACAGTAATTCCATTTTACCTGGAGCTTTTCCCCGCTTCATGTTCTTGATTGCATGTGCAACTTCTGCTGAAAGGACTGGAGGAACTCTGGTACTGGCATCTTTCATGATGTCTGGAGTGCATGTATCATCCCTTTCATATAATTTGGAGTTGAAATATTTCACTCTTGTCAAAATGTCGCCTCTATTTCTTGTTACAGAAGCATCTTCTTTTCTCAGTGCCATAATCTGTTTGCTTCCCTTTCTGAGAAGTCCCTTTGCTATATTTATGCTTTGGTTGTTTTCAATTGCTTTCCTCACTAGTTCACAGTTGAATTTTCTTACGTCTTCAGTAATACTTTTTCTTACTGTCTTGCATAGCTCTATATATTCCACTTTGGAAGTCACATCTTCTTTAGTTGTCCTCATCTCTCTTCTTTTTTGCATCAACATTTTCGTTTTTCCTGATAACTTGTTTACATGCAACTTGTTCTTAGACCCAGCTAACTTTGTTGCTGTTTCCATAAGAGCTTTGGTTACTTTTCTGTTATCTTCAGAGATGTCCACTTCTTCCGATGTTAGGCTTTCTAAAGCAGAGAACCTGTTCTTCAGTTCCAACTTGAAGGTATTATGGTGTTTTTTAATTTTAGTTATGACAATAGATTTTGTTTGTCTTATGAGCTTGCCACGTTCAAGTTTAGTGTTGAGGTGCATCTTACATCTTACCAATCTATGGTCACTACCTGTGTTGAACTTGTTTAGCACACTGCAGTCTTCTATGATGAATTTTTTGTTACACATAATAAAATCAATTTCACTTGTCGTCCCATTTGGATGTCTCCATGCCCATTTCCTGTGTGACTTTTTCTTGAAGAAGGAGTTGAAGATGAAATACCCTACTGCCTCTGCAAACTCAACGAGAGTATTTCCATGCTGGTTTCTGTTACCGTGACCGAATTTACCTACTGAAGTTTCATTCTGTTGCCGTTGCCCTATCTTTGCATTGAAATCTCGCATAATTATTTTCAAGTGCTACTTACCTTTATTATTTAGATGACAAATTTCCTCATAAAATTCTTCAATTTCTTCTTCAGGTTGACTTGTGGTGGTTGCATAAATTTGAATAATCTGAGCCTGGTATCTTTTCGAGAGTTGGATAACAAGTCGTGCAGCTCTGTCAGAGGAACTTTCAACTTCTACCACTTTATCCTTCAGTTTCTTGTTTATTATAAATCCAACACCACTAGTTCTGCCAGTATCTGTCCCACGATAGTAAAAGAGATGTCCGCTTTTCAGTTCAATGAGATCTTCTCCTTTTCTCCTTACCTCACTTAGCCCCACGATGTCCCACTTGATCCTTTGTAGTTCCTCTTCCAATTCATGAAGCCTTGTATCAGAAGATAGGGAGCGTCCATTATACGTAGCCAAGGTCAGCATCAGATGGCAGCCAAGTCCGGTCCTCCGGGGATTCTTAGCACCCACTGCCTTCATGTCGCACTGGCCGCTGCCTTAGCCAGGTACATTCCAGCTGCCGGAGACTGAGGGCCAAGATTTAAGTTGTGGAATCATTTTGGAGGGTTTGGCCATAACTCACCACGCTGGCCAAGCGGGTTGGTGAGTGTGGGATAGAATTTCCTCTGATCACGATGGTATAGTTATACCGCTGTTGGCGGTCGTCAGAGCCCCTTGACATTTGTCAAGGAGAGGCTGTGATGTTACGCATCTCCTGACCTTACATCCCATATATATATATATATATATATCATGAAACTTTCAGATATATATATCATCATCATCATCATTGTCAACCATTATCAATCCACTGCTGGACGAAGGTCTCCCCAAGTTTCCTCCACAACGGTCTGTCTTGTGCCAGTCTCCTTCATGTCACCCCATCATACTTTCGAATTTCATCCACCCATCTCCCATGTGGTCTTCTTCTGGGTCTTTTCCTGTCCCTTGGAATCCAATCTAAAATTTCGGCTGTCCGTGTATGATCTGTCCTTCTTACAGCATGTCCAGCCCATTGCCATTTCAGGGATTTAACTCTGATCATGATGTCTTCCACTCTTGTCATTTTCGGATCCATGAGTTCCTCTTCTTATCCCTCCTGGTTACACCAAGTATGCACCTCTCCATGCTACTTTGAGTTGTCTGCAGCCTTTGTATGTCTCTTTTAGTTAAGGTCCACGTCTCTGCACCATACGTAAGCACTGTAAGGATGCATTGATCAAACACTTTTCTTTTAAGACATAATGGCGTTTTGCTCTTGAAAATTATGCTGTTTCTTCCAAAAGCTCTCCAGGCAAGTTTTGTACGCCGATTAATTTCTTCATCAATGTGACCCTCACTTGATATCTGCTGTCCAAGATAAACGTATGTGTCTGTTATCTCCAGCTTTTCTCCATCAATCGATAAATCTTCATTTCTTGTAAAAGCATTGAACATCACTTTTGTCTTCTGAAAGTTCATTTTAATACCACTTCTGTACTCTTGTCAGCAAGTTCCTAGATCATACTCTGCAGCTCTAATGGGGTAGTTGCAAAAATGACTACGTCATCAGCAAAACGATGGTGGGTTAGATAATCTCCATTAATCATTATCCCCTTGTTTTCCCAGCTCAGCGACTGAAAAACACCCTCCAGTGTGGTTTTTCCTGATAATTTGTTCACATGCAACTTCTTCTTAGACCCAGCTAATTTTGTTGCTGTTTCCATTAGAGCTTTGGTTACGTTTCTGTTAACTTCCGAAATATCCACTTCTTCCGATGTTAGGCCTTCTAAAGCAGAGAATCTGTTCTTCAGTTCCAACTTGAAAGTATTATGGTGTTTTTTAAGGTTGGTTATGTCAATACATTTTGTTTGTCTTATGAGCTTGCCACGTTCCAGTTTAGTGTTGAGGTGCATCTTACATCTCACCAATCTATGGTCACTACCTGTGTTGAACTTGTTCAGCACACTGCAGTCTTCGATGACGAATTTTTTGTTACACATAATAAAATCAATTTCACTTGTCGTCCCAATTGGATGTCTCCATGTCCATTTCCTGTGTGGCTTTTTCTTGAAAAAGGAGTTCAAGATGAAAAACCCTTCTGCCTCTGCAAACTCAACGAGAGTATTTCCACGCTGGTTTCTGTTGCCGTGACCGAATTTACCTACTGAAGTTTCATTCTGTTGCCGTTGCCCTATTTTTGCATTGAAATCTCCCATAATTATCTTCAAGTGCTGCTTACCTTTATTATTTAGATGACGAATTTCCTCATAAAATTCTTCAATTTCTTCTTCAGCATGACTTGTGGTGGGTGCATAAGTTTGAATAATCTGAGCCTGGTATCTTCTCGATAGTTGGATAACGAGTCGTGCAGCTCTGTCAGAGGAACTTTCAACTTCTAACACTTTATCCTTCAGTTTCTTGTTTATTATAAATCCAACACCACTAGTTCTGCCAGTATCTGTCCTACGATAATAGAAGAGATGTCCACTTTTCAGTTCAATGAGATCTTCTCCTTTTCTCCTTACCTCACGTAGCCCGACGATGTCCCACTTGATCCTTTGTAGTTCCTCTTCCAATCCAAGAAGCCTTGAATCAGAAGATAGGGAGCGTCCGTTATAGGTAGCCAAGGTCAGCATCAAATATCAGCCTAGTCCGGTCCTCCGGGGATTCTTAGCACCCTCTGCCTTCATGTCGCACTGGCCGCTGCCTTGGCCAGGTACATTCCAGCTGCCGGAGACTGAGGGCCAAGATTTAAGTTGTAGAGTCATTTTGGAGGTGTTTGGCCATAACTCACCACGCTGGCCAAGCGGGTTGGTGAGTGTGGGATAGCATTTCCTCTGATCCCGATGGTATAGTTATACCGCTATTTGCGGTCGTCAGAGCCCCTTTAGTGGGAACAGGATGCACCACGAGAAGGCGGGGTTGGCATTTGTCAAGGAGAGGCTGTGATGTTACGCATCACCTGACCTTACATCCCCCATATATATATATATATATATATATATATTTTTTGGAGGTGCGTATGGTGCAGAGACGTGGACCTTAACTAAAAGAGACATACAAAGGCTGCAGACAACTCAAAGAAGCATGGAGAGGTGCATGCTTGGTATAACCAGGAGAGATAAGAAGAGGAACTCGTGGATCCGAAAAATGACGAGAGTGGAAGACATCATGATCAGAGTTAAATCCCTGAAATGGCAATGGGCTGGACATACTGCCAGAAGGACAGACCATAGATGGACAGCCGAAATTTTAGATTGGATTCCAAGGGACAGGAAAAGACCCAGAAAAAGACCACATGGGAGATGGGTGGATGAAATTCGTAAATATGCGGGAGTGACATGGAGGAGACTGGCACAAGACAGACCGTTGTGGAGGAAACTTGGGGAGACCTTCGTCCAGCAGTGGATTGATAATGGTTGATAATGATGATGATGATGATATATATATATATACATACATATCATGAAACTTTATATATATATATATATATATCATCATCATCATCATTGTCAACCATTATCAATCCACTGCTGGACGAAGGTCTCCCCAAGTTTCCTCCACAACGGTCTGTCTTGTGCCAGTCTCCTCCATGTCACCCCTGCATACTTTCGAATTTCATCCACCCATCTCCCATGTGGTCTTCTTCTGGGTCTTTTGCTGTCCCTTGGAATCCAATCTAAAATTTCGGCTGTCCATCGATGATCTGTCCTTCTGGCAGTATGTCCAGCCCATTGCCATTTCAGGGATTTAACTCTGATCATGATGTCTTCCACTCTTGTCATTTTTCGGATCCACGAGTTCCTCTTCTTATCTCCCCTGGTTACACCAAGTATGCACCTCTCCATGCTCTTTGAGTTGTCTGCAGCCTTTGTATGTCTCTTTTAGTTAAGGTCCACGTCTCTGCACCATACATAAGCACTGGAAGGATGCATTGATCAAACACTTTTCTTTTAAGACATAATGGCATATTGCTCTTGAAAATTATGCTGTTTCTTCCAAAAGCTCTCCAGGCAAGTTTTGTACGCCGATTATTCTCTTCATCAATGTTACCCTCACTTGATATCTGCTGTCCAAGATAAACGTACGTATCTGTTATCTCCAGCTTTTCTCCATCAATCAATAAATCTTCATTTCTTGTAAAAGCATTGAACATCACTTTTGTCTTCTCAAAGTTCATTTTCAATCCCACTTCTTTACTCTTGTCAGCAAGTTCCTGGATCATACTCTGCAGCTCTGATGGGCTAGTTGCAAAAATGACTATGTCATCAGCAAAACGAAGGTGGGTTAGATAATCTCCATTAATCTTTATCCCCTTGTTTTCCCAGCTCAGTGACTGAAAAACACCCTCCAATGTGGCAATAAAGAGCTTCGGAGATATGGTGTTTTCAAGTTGGAACTGAAGAACAGATTCTCTGCTTTAGAAGGCCTAACATCGGAAGAAGTGGATATTTCGGAAGTTAACAGAAAAGTAACCAAAGCTCTTATTTAAACAGCAACAAAATTAGCTGGGTCTAAGAACAAGTTGCATGTAAACAAATTATCAGGAAAAACCAAAATGTTGATGCAAAAAAGAAGAGAGATGAGGACAACTAAAGAAGATGTGACTTCCAAAGTGGAATATATAGAGCTATGCAAGACAGCACGAAAAAGTATCACTGAAGACGTAAGGAAATTCAACTGTGAGCTAGTGAGGAAAGCAATTGAAAACAACCAAAGCCTAAAGATAGCAAAGGGACATCTCAGTAAGGGAAGAAAACAGATTATGGCTCTGAGAAAAGAAGATGGTTCTATAACAAGAAATAGAGGCGAAATTTTGACAAGAGTGAAAGATTTCTACTCCAAATTATATGAAAGGGATGATACATGTACTCCAGACATCATGAAAGGTACCAGAGTTCTTCCAGTCCTCCCAGCAGAAGTTGCTCATGCAATCAAGAACATGAAGCGGTGGAAAGCTCCAGGAGAAGATGGAATTACTATAGACATCATACAAGAAGCAAGTGGAGAAATTGAAACAGTACTCGCCCAAATTTTCACTCGATGCCTTAATGAAGGGAAGATTCCTGAGGATTGGAACAATGCTACAATGATCCTGCTACATAAAAAAGGTGACATTGAGGATCTCAGGAACTACAGACCTATCAGCCTCCTATCAGTGGTTTATAAAATCTTCACTAAAGTTCTTTCACACCGCTTGAAGGTAACACTGGACATGGCTCAACCGAGAGAACAAGCTGGATTCAGGAGTGGCTACAGCACAATAGATCATATCCACGTACTGAGAGAACTAATTGAAAGAGCGAGGGAATATGAACTTCCATTGTGCATGGCTTTTATCGATTATGAAAAAGCCTTTTATTCGGTGAAACCATCAGCAGTTACCACGGCTCTGAAATCCTGCGGTATTGAAGATGCATACATTAATATTATTAATAACATCTATGAAAATGCAAGTGCAAAGATTAGGCTGTTTGAAAATACAACACACATAAAAATTGGAAAGGGAGTGAGACAAGGTGACACCATATCTCCGAAGCTTTTTAATGCCACATTGGAGGGTGTTTTTCAGTCGCTGAGCTGGGAAAACAAGGGGATAAAGATTAATGGAGATTAACTAACCCACCTTCGTTTTGCTGATGACGTAGTCATTTTGCAACTACCCCATCAGAGCTGCAGAGTATGATCCAGGAACTTGCTGACAAGAGTAAAGAAGTGGGATTAAAAATGAACTTTCAGAAGACAAAAGTGATGTTCAATGCTTTTACAAGAAATGAAGATTTATCGATTGATGGAGAAAAGCTGGAGATAACAGACACGTACGTTTATCTTGGACAGCAGATGTCAAGTGAGGGTCACATTGATGAAGAAATTAATCGGCGCACAAAACTTGCCTGGAGAGCCTTTGGAAGAAACAGCAAAATTTTCAAGAGCAATATGCCATTATGTCTTAAAAGAAAAGTGTTTGATCAATGCATCCTTCCAGTGCTTACGTATGGTGCAGAGACGTGGACCTTAACTAAAAGAGACATACAAAGGCTGCAGACAACTCAAAGAGGCATGGAGAGGTGCATGCTTGGTATAACCAGGAGAGATAAGAAGAGGAACTCGTGGATCCGAAAAATGACGAGAGTGGAAGACATCATGATCAGAGTTAAATCCCTGAAATGGCAATGGGCTGGACATACCGCCAGAAGGACAGACCATAGGTGGACAGCCGAAATTTTAGATTGGATTCCAAGGGACAGGAAAAAACCCAGAAAAATACCACATGGGAGATGGGTGGATGAAATTCGTAAATATGCGGGAGTGACATGGAGGAGACTGGCACAAGGCAGACCGTTGTGGAGGAAACTTGGGGAGACTTTCGTCCAGCAGTGGATTGATAATGGTTGACAATGATGATATATCATGAAACTTTCATATATATATATATATATATATATATATATATATTCTATAAAGAAGATACCTAAGCAAAAAAATACATATATGATTTTGACTCACACCTAGTACAACATAGAAAAGGTTATGTATCTACCTGTGTGAGTAAAAGGAGAAAAGATAAAAAAATAAAATAAAACAACTGAATGTAGAAGGTGTCGAGAATACTGAGCCTTGGCTTTATCAAGGACCGGCAAAAACTCTGCATTTTCTCACTTCCACAAAGACCTAGTTGGAAATGGGTTTCTGCAAGGCCATAGATGCAAGTAACATTACCACCTAAAATAGTTTAACAAATATATATATGTCATGTCCTCCGCAGAGTTGCATGACCTAGCACTAGTTAACAATTTCGCTTGCATCCATTAACCTTCCTGGCCCGACCCATGCTCTTCATCTGTTACTATTAAACAGAGAGAAGATTAAAGAGAACTCAAGCTGTGAGAGTGACATAATAATTAGAAATGATTTTCAGCCATAACGAAATTTTCAAAGTAGTTAAGTTCTTAATAACTAATTAATTATGCACTTAAAGCACTGCTGAAATACTTTGTACATATTGCAACTAACTGTTTAAGGTATATAACTTTCACAAAGTTTTCTTTAGTTAATTATTATCTTTAACTTATTCTCGTTTTCGTGCTGTCATAAGTTGTAGAGTAGGGGTTTTAGACTCCAGTTTTCTTTCAAAAATCTGTTCGTTAAAAATTAATATTTCCTTTTTTAATTGCAATTTAAAAATTTGGATTTCTTTTGCATCGATTTTCAGGTTTAAATTCTCTCTCAAACGAACTTGGAATTTCGTTATGGCTGAAAATCATTTCTAATTATTATGTCACTCTCACAGCTTGAGTTCTCTTTAATCTTCTTCTCTCTGTTTAATAGTAACAGATGAAGAGCATGGGTCGGGCCAGGAAGGTTAATGGATGCAAGCGAAATTGTTAACTAGTGCTAGGTCATGCAACTCTACGGAGGACATGACATATATATATTTGTTAAACTATTTTAGGTGGGAATGTTACTTGCATCTATGGCCTTGCAGAAACCCATTTCCAACTAGGTCTTTGTGGAAGTGAGAAAATGCAGAGTTTTTGCCGGTCCTTGATAAAGCCAAGGCTCAGTATTCTCGACACCTTCTACATTCAGTTGTTTTATTTTATTTTTTTATCTTTTCTCCTTTTACTCACACAGGTAGATACATAACCTTTTCTATGTTGTACTAGGTGTGAGTCAAAATCATATATGTATTTTTTTGCTTAGGTATCTTCTTTATAGAATGTGAATTCTGAATTTTCAAAACTGCTGCGTTGCGCGTTTTGATTTTCAGGTTATTTTGCAACCTTCATTTTAAATTCTAAAGTTTTTCCTTAGTCTTCAGTTTTGCTCTTAAGTATATATATATATATATATATATACTTAAGGATTGGAACACCGCTACAATGATCCTGCTACGTAAGAAAGGTGACATTGAGGATCTCGGAAACTACAGACCTATCAGCCTCCTATCAGTAGTTTATAAAATCTTCACTAAAGTTCTTTCACACCGCTTGAAGGTAACACTGGACATGGCTCAACCGAGAGAACAAGCTGGATTCAGGAGTGGCTACAGCACAATAGATCATATCCATGTGCTGAGAGAACTAATTGAAAGAGCGAGGGAATATGAACTTCCATTGTGCATGGCTTTTATCGATTATGAAAAAGCCTTTGATTCGGTGAAACCATCAGCAGTTACAATGGCTCTGAAAACCTGCGGTATTGAAGATGCATACATTAATATTATTAATAACATCTATGAAAATGCAAGTGCAAAGATTAGGCTGCTTGAAAATACAACACACATAAAAATTGGAAAGGGAGTGAGACAAGGTGACACCATATCTCCGAAGCTCTTTAATGCCACATTGGAGGGTGTTTTTCAGTCACTGAGCTGGGAAAACAAGGGGATAAAGATTAATGGAGATTATCTAACCCACCTTCGTTTTGCTGATGACGTAGTCATTTTGCAACTAGCCCATCAGAGCTGCAGAGTATGATCCAGGAACTTGCTGACAAGAGTAAAGAAGTGGGATTAAAAATGAACTTTCAGAAGACAAAAGTGATGTTCAATGCTTTTACAAGAAATGAAGATTTATCGATTGATGGAGAAAAGCTGGAGATAACAGATACGTACGTTTATCTTGGACAGCAGATATCAAGTGAGGGTCACATTGATGAAGAAATTAATCGGCGTACAAAACTTGCCTGGAGAGCTTTTGGAAGAAACAGCATAATTTTCAAGAGCAATATGCCATTATGTCTTAAAGAAAAAAGTGTTTGATCAATGCATCCTTCCAGTGCTTACGTATGGTGCAGAGACGTGGACCTTAACTAAAAGAGACATACAAAGGCTGCAGACAACTCAAAGAAGCATGGAGAGGTGCATACTTGGTGTAACCAGGAGAGATAAGAAGAGGAACTCGTGGATCCGAAAAATGACAAGAGTGGAAGACATCATGATCAGAGTTAAATCCCTGAAATGGCAATGGGCTGGACATACTGCCAGAAGGACAGATCATCGATGGACAGCCGAAATTTTAGATTGGATTCCAAGGGACAGGAAAAGACCCAGAAGAAGACCACATGGGAGATGGGTGGATGAAATTCGAAAGTATGCAGGGGTGACATGGAGGAGACTGGCACAAGACAGACCGTTGTGGAGGAAACTTGGGGAGACCTTCGTCCAGCAGTGGATTGATAATGGTTGACAATGATGATGATGATGATATATATATATATATATATATCATGGAACTTTTATATTTATATATATATATATCATGAAACAACAAATGGAAGAGCTTTGCTCTGTTTTATTGTATTGTCTGGCATCATTAGCAATTGGGAGCAGAGGAAATCACCGAGTGAAGTAGTCTTTGAGATAATGTGGACTACATACTGAAGTGTGTACCTCGATTGTTGCAAAAACAAAAACTTGTAACACATTTCCAAGCCGAAACATTTTGTATTAATTTAAGCCATCTGAATAGAAGGAATCAAATTCTGTTTGGAAACATTTTATCGAAAAGTGAGATTTAAAAATTATGAACTTATTTTCCTCCAGCAGCAGGGCATTGAATACCATGAAAATAGTCCTGATAAAAATTTAAACCATTTGTTAGGGTAAATTTTTAAAAAGCCGTACAGTACCAGGCAGTGAGAGTGCTATTAGTTTATAGTGTGCGTGAACAGGCGCCCACCAGAAAGTCACTATCATTTTTTTTGACGGCAGCAACGGCCCCCATTCCAAGATGAGCTTCTATATCCAATACTGATCATGAGTTGGCATATACATCATTGATTTGCACTTACGAGCCCTTTTTGGGAATGTTGTAATAATGGCGATTTTTATTTTCGTACCGGTGGTTGTGATTAAAGAAATGAACGTGGGCCGAAAGGGACAAACATTCTTTGTTCTGTGGTTCTGACTTGTGTTTCTAATTACAGTGCGCAGCAGCGAAATAGTCCTGGTGTATCTGACACGGCTGTCATTTCGGCCTAATGGGAAAACCGAAACAGCGTATAGCAGTTCAAAGCCATGATTTCTCCATCACGTCTCATGGCCGCCATTATGGTCTCTGCACGTGAAGCCAAAAGCCACAGATTGACTTTTTCTCCCACTGAGAAGGAAGGCCAATTACTACTGAGTTGCGTAGAGCTATCAGATAACATTAAACCTCACCATTGGACAATTTACGGTCAAGCTTTAATACTATGGGGATCTGTAATAATTCCTACTTCTAAGATGAACTGAAAACTCATCCTAAAGCACAGTTCAGGGACAGCATAAACTCCCTTGTTTCCCAATAATAGCGCCCATCATTTCCTGCACACGAGTAATTGAGCATTTAGAAGACATTGTATGGACTATTGCCTAAAATTAAGAGCCGTTTTATGTGCTCTAAACTTCTATTCACAAAAAAATATCATTTAACGGTTCCACTGACATTAAAATATGATTTGCCTAACTATGTTTTCACGGAAGACTAGAATTTGAACTACTTTTGCGTTTTTTTTTCCGCCCGCTGCAGTGATTTGCAAACACATGGAGTCGAAAACAGATTTGCAAATGCACTTCACCTTAAGCATCTACTCTTTCTTATTAGAGTAAGAATTATTTTGTTAAGTTAAAAGGCAAGATTACCATGCGAAATATTAAAGAAGGAAATATTTCAGTCAAAATTTATGAATATAATTCCCTCATGAAATATTTAGAATTACTTGATTTCGTTTCAGCTGTATCGCGCTTGTTTTAGGGTTTAACATATTCACTGCTTACAAAAAAAGACATAAAATATTTCGTTTTTCAAAACATGAGCAAATAAAAGAAAGCAAAGAACATATTCGAATGTGTATATTCGTTTTGCTACATTTTATCTCATCCTCGGATTAAAGCTTTCGAACCAGGAGTATTCTATTACACAAACTTCATAATGGATTTGCATTGATAAATCTTCATGCTAGAAATTAACTTAGAGCTATTTTAACAGATGTTTGATTGCATTCCAGTATTGCAATTTCAGCAAAATCATTGCATTATATGTGCTTTCACTGTCATATACTATACATTTGCAATATATTGCGGAATACCTATGTTTAACAAATAACGCTTTCTTCATAATTCAGAATCTTCAGTACTTGGAAACCTAATACTGATCTCGTCCAAATAAATGAAAACCGATCAAAAGTTTTAGTACATCAGTCGGAAGAACAATTTTTCAGTTGCTAACGTTGTTTATAAAATAACGTGAACAAGACCGACGACATCGTCTGTTTGCTTTATAGGGATCTCTGGGGCAATTATGCTGCTATTTATTCTTTTTATTTTAGCTTTTAAACTTATTAAAAATAAAACACAGTATTTAGCAATATCACAGAATTTGAATTAGTCATTCCAATTTAATGATATCATTGTGAGGCAAATCCCTCTGAAGAAACAATTCTTAACAATTACATTGCTGGCACATTCCCAAACCCCACGTAGCCATATCTCTTGAGAACACCTCGAAATTGCATCGCCTTGGATCGGGATTCGAACCCGCGTGTCTCTATTGTCATTTGAGCACGCTACCATTACACACCCATGAAAATCAAGGTGGGCAACTGAAATGAAATTCTAGGTTCGGGAGAAAATCGGATAATAAGGATTCGAATCCCACTCGACGGCAATTCAATTCTCAAGTTTTCTGTGCAGGCAGCTACAGTGAAAAATAAGAACGATGATGCCACATTTTCGGTTGTAATGAGCACATCTGATTCCTTTTCGACGCGAATAAAATTTAAGAAAGTTATTCAAAGTTAATGCAACCGGTTAGGTAAATCAATCAACCAGATTTCTACAATTGGTAAAATATCCAGAAATAGAAACAGCTTCTTACTTCCACCAGTGGCTAAAATTTGGACCACGAAAATTAACAAATTATTCACAGAAAGTTTATCATAGCAGAAACAATGCATCAGAGACAAGTATTTTTTTCAAAGCGAACAGTTGAAGGAAGAAGTATGGAAGGAAACAGGATGTAACTTTACGTACCCAAGCTGAAGAAATTTTAATAATGTAAAAGTTTAAAATATGTGAAAAGCATTCTTTCTGATGAAAGCTATGATAAGGAAAATTAACTTTTTTAATACGTACCCCAGTTGCACAGATAGCGAGAAAAATGTTTTGACCGTTACGTCCCCTAGCGGGAAAGCTGTGCATTATTTAAAGACGATAATGCTCCCTATCTTTATTACGGCCGCAGATGGCCTAGTGGTCGACGTTCGTGACTGCCACTGAGAAACCTCAAGTTCGTTCCCGGCAGGTACGAACGCTCGAACCACTAAATATACACCGTGCCTGGGATGAGCTCGTTAAGCCTTCGGACCCCGGGTACTGGCCCACGGTAATAAATAAGGGCGTTTTCATCCCCCTTTCTAACTCGCTTCAGTGTGTCACTTTCCTACCGGGCACTCTATCCCAAATCTCCTAGATTCCTATTTCTAAGGGTTGTTTAGGACCTGGGGTCAGACACTCCCTTCTTAAAATGTTCTACATATGATCTATCTATATTGCAACGAATGGCATAGATGAAAAAAAATAATCGAAATCTTTTAGTACGTTTTTTAGGAGCGGAGACATAGTAACAAGGTAAATGTTATCCGGTGTTAATTTTTTTCTTGGTATATGTGTGTGTGTGTGTGGGGGGGTTAATAACCACCGTGAGCAACTCAGTGGGCTATAAGCAGTCGCCCGTCCATACTTCAGGGCCCCTGGTTACAGGGAAGGGAGAGAACCGATGCCGTAAGAAAAACACAACTTCCATGCCTCATCGGAATTCGAACCCGGACCCATCTCAAACGAATGATCAGAAGCCATTGCTTAGACAACCGCGCTACCGGGGCAGCCTAGTTTTTTTAAGTGCACATTTAAAAGCAGAGGTATTGAGAAAAATATATTGAGCATGTTCACCCCGTACTGGGGAAATTGTTCATTATTTAACAATAGAAGATATACACAAAGGGTTTTCATAGTTAGTAGTGTCTGACTGGAAAACAGTTTTTGAATCTGGTTTTAATCCTGCAGATATTGGTGTAAACGGAACCGGAAACGCTCACCTTCTAAGTGACATACTTGTGCTTTAAGAAAATTTTGAAACTATACGAGAAACATTTCGCACCAGAAACGTTCCACAACAAAAAAATTATTTTTCAAATCTGACACTCGTAACAGAGATATCAACAAAAAATAAGATACATAGCTACGACCCATGGAGGAAAAAGTACGCACTATTATAAGCAGCAAGTATTCTCGAAAGGATTTGCGAGGTGAGTTGTATCTCTTCACGAAAAACAAATTTCAGTCGAGTTTCCAGAAGCACAGGTTTTGCTGAAAATACACATCAGAAACAGAAATAATCGCTTTGGCCAAACCCATTCTTTATCCAAAAATCAAAAGTTACGTTCAAAACATTTCCCCGTTTCTCGTCCGGAGTTGTATCAGATTCAGGAAGAATTTTTCAAATCGGATTTTTAGAAGCAATCATATCTGGGAACACGCGATACACCTTTATGATCTTCTCTGCAGGAAATCTATTACCTGAAAAAAAAGACTATACCTAAAATAGTATTCTATAAAAGTGGCATCGAATGATAGAAGAAGATTTACAAGCGTATATTTAGAAGGAAAAATATAAAATAAAACGTATTTTGAATTCGATATAATTTGCATTACGCCATCTAGTAGCGAAGTTGTGCATTAGGGAAAGGTGTAATTCCAGGATCATCATTTTCACATTTCAAGCTTTTCAGTGGGAAAAAAAAATTCAAATCCAACAAATAGTTGCACAGATATGGTGTGCACAGTGGACGGACGGAAGGACGGAGACTGTGATAACATAAGCACGACCTCTTTTTACAAAAGACGTGCTAAGAAAAAATCTAAGCGCCGAAAGAGACTGTTCCAAAATAATGATATTATAAAAAGGTTATGTACAGTGGAAAGCAGCTTCCTTCGACGGCAAGCACAAAGCTTTGCCTTTAAATCCTTCGCCCGAGATGGGCCTGAGGTGTGGTTGGGGTGCCTGTGTTACGGTCTGGAACTTGCTTATATCCCATAGAGTAGTTTACGGTGGTCGTTAATGCCCACCATCTCAGAAAAGAGTAAAGAATTGTGTCGAGGAGTATTGGAGTATTTTCTGCTCTTCTTTCAATAATTTCTTTTTACCTCTGCTTTTTGCGCTGTCAGTGTTGAAGTAATGGGTGGGTTTAGTTTAGCCCCAGTAAAGATTTCCTAACCAAAATACAATTGGTCCTGTTTTGAAATCTTGAAATTATTGCTTCTCAGAATTTCTACAACAGACAAAACAGCAATATTTTTACAAAACAGAAAGAAAACAGGATACATGAATGTCTTATTGATTTGCTCCAAGATCCTAAAACGTTTACAATCAACTTTTTGTTCGCGATCTTCTTTATTAGATTCATTATAATTCGTTCGCAACGCAAATCAGGCGAATAACCCTTATTTTGCAATCTTCGGTTCTAAAGACAGCGCCAGTTATATCTGCACAAATTACAAAAAAAGAATCATCATCTGTTCTTTTGTAAAGTATCTATCTTCGGCGTCTTAAATGAAATACTTCCGCATTGAATACATCGCAGTATTATACCTTATCATATGCAAATGTGAAAAAATAATAACTTCCTTTCTTTCTGCCCGAGCAAGAGGAGAAAATTTGAAAAGAAAGAAAATAATTTCAAAAAATAAAAGCGAATAAATATCCCGATTCTGAAAGCAACACTTTTTTTATTTGCATTTTGCTTTTACATTAATTGTGATGCATATCAAATCCCATTCACAGTTCCTTAGCTGCACAAATTGGAACTTAATACAAAGATGCGACATTTTTCCTCAATGCAAATTTCGCAGTGAGACTGTTTTTAGCGCATCTACAAAACATCAACTAGCTGGGAGCGTCAGTTTGGTCGTCTGTCCCTTATAACGAAGTAAACTTCTCCGTCATTTTTTCCACGCCGGGGCTCGAACCCGGGTACCCTCATTCCGGAATAAGTCGCTCTACCAATTGAGCTACGCGGACGTTCGTTGTCGCTGCTATCTTGAAACGGCCGGGTTGTCCGGAAAGTTCGGGCGCCATTATAACGAAGTAAATTTCTCCGTCATTTTTGTACATGCCGGGGCTCGAACCCGGGTCCCCTCATTCCGGAATAATTCACTCTACCAAGTGAGCTACGCGGACGTTCGTTGTTGTTGCTATATGTCTTTATGTCGTGTGCGTCCAGCTGGGCAGACACGTCACATCTCCTCCCCACCCCCACGAAAGAGAGCCGGGGCATGGCCCACCTGTCAGCCGTGACCATGAATCGTTGCAGGCAGCCGTCCGCTGTAAAACGTGCACTTGAGAACTCCCAGTCAATCTGGTGTGTGGAATGCAACGTCACACACATATATTTTTGGAAGCGCTGGAGAAGGGATTCTCTTTTTTTTCCTATCTCGTGGTGTGGAAAGAACATCACACCATTGCGAGATCTTGAACGGCCAGGTCATCCGGAATGAGCGCCATTATAACGAAGTAAATTTCTGCGTCATTTTTGTCCACGCCGGGGCTCGAACCCGGGTCCCCTTATTCCGGAATAAGTCACTCTACCAATTGAGCTACGCGGATGTTCGGTGTCGTTGCTATTTGCCTTTATATCGTGTGTGTCCTCCTGGACAGGCACGTCACACCCTTTTAATCAATTAAGTATTCATCAATGCACACCGTTAGCGACGAGAATGGCGGCTCACAATATTTTACATTTTGTGACCCTAGAAGGTACGCTTCCACTGGGAGCAGTTCGTCTTTTGATGCCCCTAATGGCACCAAAAGAGGAGCTACCCACCAGATTTTTTCTTTTCTTTTTTTTTTTCTTTCTTTCTTTCTTTCTTTCTTATAATTTTCTTTTCTTTTTCTTTCTGTTTTTTAGAATGGAGTGGCTTAAACACTAATTAAATAGAAAGAACTATACATCAACGGTTCTTAATTTCGGATCACAAGTATATTTATACTATTTAAGACTCAAAAACTGTTTAACCGATGAAGACAACATTTGATATTTCCGAACTTTGTTTTAAAAATCTGTTTAGAGTTGATTTCGTTGAAATGGAACAAAAGTAATGAGATACCATTGTCTGTTTCGTCTAGGCTAGGCGATTTTTAAAACAATCGTCGAAATGTTTCTGAAAGCTCAAAAGAAAATCTGTCAAAAAGACCAAAGACAACCGACGGATTAATTTTGAAAAAATGAAGTAATTAGTTAGGTATTAATATAAATTGCAATTTAATTTTGAGCTGATATAGGTTCTGCAAATGGCATACATGTCTGTCTAATAATGGAATGTTTTGCATTTTGTTTCTGTTGTGTCTAAATTTCTGAGGGATGTAGATTCTCCTAATTTCACGCTATAACTAGTATAATTATACACATTGCGTGTATTGACTTCCCATTGTATAATATGACACAGTTTGAAGTGCTTCACTTGCTTTTCTCTGTTTGTGTTCCTTTGCTTTGTATTTTTACGTTTTAGCATCGGTATTGCTTTTTTTGTCTGAACTGTTTCTACAAAATCTCTAACTTTTTCTAACCAGTGTATTTCTAAAAATGTGTACATCTTTCCTGCTCTAACCAGATAGGAATATCGTAAACAATTAAATATGCCTTGTGTTTCGTCGTAAGTTTTGGCCATGTCAGTAGTTGAATCGTTTAAGGTGTCTGGCCTTGATTGCACTTCATTTGATCTCATTCAATTCCCATTCTCAATAACCTCCCTTTCACCGCAGATAATCTACGAAGATAAGGAGTTCTCAACTGATCTCGTCGATCTCTTCCCCGGTAGAATGAATCATTTCTAGGTTTCACAAGAAGGATTCATATCCCTTGGTGCCCAAGTACTAATGTCCCATTTGTGACATACTTTCACGATGCTGTTGGACATGCATTCCTTTTAAGAGTCCGTAGAGTGAGGTCCGTTTTAAGGACTTAACCCTGCAATTAACATCAGGACACCCACATGCGCATCAATAACCTTCACTACAGTAAAATTAATTTTGCATTTTGAAACCTCGGCCCTCATGACGTCACTGAGTCCTAGTGGATTACTTTCCACCACAGTTTTTTAAATGTCTGCCGATTTCTTCCGCCATTCGTATTTAAAAACTGTGACCACGTCAGCTTTGTTTGCCAGGCGATCAACTCTTCCATTCACGGGCGATACAATTAGTTTCAGAGATTATAGAAGAACATACGATTCATATCAGGATTCTGGGCTGGGCATTACAACATTTTCACGCCTATGTCATCGTACCAATAAGTAACAACACGACCAGTATGACATGGTGCGGTGTCTGCTGATATACGTATCAGCTTATCGCAAAACGCTGGCACAACTTTGGTAGTGTTATTTGCTCAGGACGTCTAGATAGATCTCAGCAGTTAGGATTTTGTACAAAACAACAAATGGGAGCCACCCAAAATACGAAAATTGGGTCCATACCCTCAGGCTGCTTCCACTAAGCTTCATTGCAGGAATGATACAGTCCGGGAAAGACCGGCACACTGGTATACTGTGTGTTTTGACTCATCAGTCGAGAACACAGTTTTTCATTGGTCTACAGTGAAAGACAGACGTCTCTTACACATGCTAATCGGCATGTAGCATTAGTCGAGGTGATTAGCGGCTTGTGGACGGTTGCTTGATCGTATAACCTATGTCGTGCAGCGTCGTTGTCACTGTACTGGAACCAAGATTAGTACCAATAGTTTCAAATGGTGTTAGCGTTATTTGAGACAATGTTGATATGAGTTCTGAGCTGAGAGTCCTCTTTGCAGAGTTCTCCTGGCACGTTTTGTTAGCTTCACAGGTTTACCTGGCCGCTTCGTGGTAGATTCAACACCAGTCCTTGTACACTTGCAGGGGCCATCCTGCCGATTACATTTTTCGCAATTTGCAAGAAATAAATCGTTTTTGAGATGGATCAAAAGTTTTGTTCAGTAAAGCCAATGATATTTAAAAAATAATATAGAATGTTTCAAATGCAATCATACTTGTGGATTTTTGATATTTTGATGAGAACCATGAACCAATATTGTACGACTTATATTAAAATAGTTTTAAAATCCTGTAAGTAGTAACGTGCAAATTTTTCAACATCTGTATTTTTTTACACTAGCTATTTTAGAACTAAGCCACAAAATAAATGTAATACTCAATTTTTCAATATATTTAGAATTTATCCTGTCCATAATTCTTTGTTTAAACATTTTATAGGTAGTAATAAATTCAAAATTGGAAATAAGTGCCTATACTACCAGAGTTCCTCCAGTCCTTCCAGCAGAAGTTGCACATGCAATCAAGAACATGAAGCGAGGAAAAGCTCCAGGAGAAGATGGAATTACTGTAGACATCATACAAGAAGCAAGTGGAGAAATCGAAACAGTACTCGCCCAAATTTTCACTCGATGCCTTAATGAAGGAAAGATTCCTGAGGATTGGAACACCGCTACAATGATCCTGCTACATAAGAAAGGTGACATTGAGGATCTCGGAAACTATAGACCTATCAGCCTCCTATCAGTAGTTTATAAAATCTTCACTAAAGTTCATTCACACCGCTTGAAGGTAACACTGGACATGGCTCAACCGAGAGAACAAGCTGGATTCAGGAGTGGCTACAGCACAATAGATCATATCCACGTGCTGAGAGAACTAATTGAAAGAGCGAGGGAATATGAACTTCCATTGTGCATGGCTTTTATCGATTATGAAAAAGCCTTTGATTCGGTGAAACCATCAGCAGTTACAATGGCTCTGAAAACCTGCGGTATTGAAGATGCATACATTAATATTATTAATAACATCTATGAAAATGCAAGTGCAAAGATTGGGCTGTTTGAAAATACAACACACGTAAAAATTGGAAAGGGAGTGAGACAAGGTGACACCATATCTCCGAAGCTCTTTAATGCCACATTGGAGGGTGTTTTTCAGTCGCTGAGCTGGGAAAACAAGGGGATAAAGATTAATGGAGATTATCTAACCCACCTTCGTTTTGCTGATGACGTAGTCATTTTTGCAACTACCCCATCAGAACTACAGAGTATGATCCAGGAACTTGCTGACAAGAGTAAAGAAGTGGGGTTAAAAATGAACTTTCAGAAGACAAAAGTGATGTTCAATGCTTTTACAAGAAATGAAGATTTATCGATTGATGGAGAAAAGCTGGAGATAACAGACACGTACGTTTATCTTGGACAGCAGATATCAAGTGAGGGTCACATTGATGAAGAAATTAATCGGCGTACGAAACTTGCCTGGAGAGCTTTTGGAAGAAACAGCATAATTTTCAAGAGCATTATGCCATTATGTCTTAAAAGAAAAGTGTTTGATCAATGCATCCTTCCAGTGCTTACGTATGGTGCAGAGACGTGGACCTTAACTAAAAGAGACATACAAAGGCTGCAGACAACTCAAAGAAGCATGGAGAGGTGCATGCTTGGTGTAACCAGGAGAGATAAGAAGAGGAACTCGTGGATCCGAAAAACGACAAGAGTGGAAGACATCATGATCAGAGTTAAATCCCTGAAATGGCAATGGGCTGGACATACTGCCAGAAGGACAGATCATCGATGGACAGCCGAAATTTTGGATTGGATTCCAAGGGACAGGAAAAGACCCAGAAGAAGACCACATGGGAGATGGGTGGATGAAATTCGAAAGTATGCAGGGGTGACATGGAGGAGACTGGCACAAGACAGACCGTTGTGGAGGAAACTTGGGGAGACCTTCGTCCAGCAGTGGATTGATAATGGTTGACAATGATGATGATGATGACTTCAATTTATTCTGATTCGAGATTTATAACATCATATTTTGCTACTTAATTGTTAAGAATCTATAACCTATTGTATTTTATTTACTAGTATAATATTTTACGGTTTTTATTTTTCCTATGGAGAGTGAAAAATAAAATTGACAACTTCAGATTACATTTGGTGAAAAAGAATTGAATTTTTCAAATGGGTTGGCGTAAACATTAAAAAAGCCAGAGTAACTTCTGCATTTGCATATCGCATTATCATCCGTGGATGTACACCTCAGTGCGACTGTCACGTACGGAGTGATTGCGTATGTGGCACCCTATCACCAATCCGCGCTAGAAATCAATTAAATCTGTCAATTGAAAGATATTGCATTCACAATCGCACTATTTTCTCATAATGATCCTGTGAGCATATTTAGATTTAGGTCTGGGATGTAGTGCTTGCGTAGGACCTAATTCACTACAAAAAAAGGAGAGTTTCCGTATATTCATAGCAGGGCAGTGTATTTTTCGCATTTGCACACGAATATTTTATAATTTTGGACGTTCAGAGCTTGCTATTTCTCCAGCATTTTCTAGTATTGGCCAATTCTGAAAAATGCTGTCAGAGCTGTGGTGCCTTCCCGGTGGCGTAGTGGTCTAAGCGCTGGCTTATGACCATTCGTCGGAGGAATGGTTCGGGTTCGAGTTTCGGTTGGGCATGGATTTTGTATTTGTGTTAAGGTACTGGCTCTTTCCCTTTCCTAGAACCAGTGGCCCCAAATAAGGGACGGGCGACTGCTTATAGCTCACTGAGTTGCCCGAAGTGGTCATTAAACCTCCAATCAAAAAAGAAAAAAAAGCCGTGGTACTGTAAGAAAATATTTTGTTGGACCACTGAAATTGTGATTTTATGAGTAATACGTTTAAAACTGCTTGCAGCATTCTTAAAACAGGCTTGGATTTGATATCTTCAAATATTAAAATTTCCATTCGTGAGAGGTTAAGAAACATTTGAATGAAAAATTAAATTGCATCGGTTGAAATTTTAGGAGATTCTTATAATTTCTAAACGAGTGCCGATTAATAAAAGAAATAATCGTACCAACACATATTTCAAAAACCTCTTTAGAGTGTTAGGAAGCGCAACTAAATACATTTTAAGCAAGAAAGTTGACACCGAATTTTCGGTTGTGATGAGTATGTCTTTTGAATCCTTTCTGGTGCATATTAAATATATGAAAGGCATTCAAAGTCATGCAACCGGTTACGAATGAATAACAACCGGATTATTTATAGAAAATCGATAAATCATCCAGAAATCGAACCAGTTACTTACTTTCACCAGCGGCTGAAAAGAATGTTACGAACATTTACCGGAGACCAACAGATTTTCAAATCGAACAGTTAAAAGAAGAAATATAGAAGGAAACATGATGTAATTTTACGCCCCGAACGGAAGAATTTTCCGTAATGGGAAAGTTGAGAAACAGGCGAAGAATAGCCTATATGGAAAACACTGTGCTAAAGAAAAATAACTTTTCAGACACGTCTGCCGGAAGAAATGGAGATAGCAAAAAAAAAAAAAATGGTATTGACCCTTATGCCCTTTATCAGGAAACCTGTGCATTATTTAGATTTTTAGAAGCGGAGAAACAGCTGCAAACAGAAATACAGAAACATCACCCACCGACAGAACTGAGAACCACAAAATTCCTAATATACTGTCATTAAAGGGCTCCACTAGGTAAATGACATCCACTGTTGAAAGAACTCTTATTGTCACACATTTAGAAACAGCGGTATGAAGAAAACCAGATGAACAGCTGGCGCCCAAAGCGGTGAAATTGTGCATTAATTTGGGAAGAAGATATAAAAAAGAGTTTTCATAATTAGTATATTATATGACCGAAAAATAATTTTTATATAAGGTTTTTGGTCCTGCAGATATTGCTGTAAACCAAAACGTGAGCTTACGCCCTCTGTGGCAAACTTGTGAGTACAGAAAAAATTGAAAATATATGAGAAACATTTCACAGCAGAAACGCCTCTAAAAGAAAGAAAGAATTTCCCAAATCGGACACTTACATCTTAGATTTTGCTGCAAGTACATCAAAACCAGAAATAAACACTTACGACCCCTGGTGTCAACCATTCCTTACCAAACTTAGGAACTGTATGCAAAACAGTTTTCATCTGGAGCTGTATTCGATGAAGGGAGAATTTCTCAAATCGGACATTTAGAAGCAGAGATAGCGGGGGAAACGCAATTTAATTTTACGCCTCTCAGCGGAAACTCTATGCATTACTTGAAAAAGAAATTGTGTCTAAAATAGTCTTCGTTATAAATGTCGTTGAAAGTAAGGAATAATTTTTTCAATAGGATATTTAGAAGCAATAAAATTTATTTTGAATTTGACATCATCTGCATTTACACCCTCTAGCGGCGATGTTGTTCATCGGGAAAAACCGGAATGCAAAGATCGTCATTTGTACATTTCAAGCTTCCCAATGCAGAAAGGATTTTCCAAATCAGACTAAGAGTTCCGAAGATATAGTGTATACAGACGGACGGACAAACCGATAACATAAGCACGATCGTTTAAAATAAAATACCTGCTAAATATGGTGGAGAATTTCTTTGCAATCTGCGCATTGTGTCAACCACCTGAACACTGTTATGTATTTTACAGGATAAAGCCATCTGCAACTGCATTATGAATGCTCAGCTAAAGAGCCGTAGTTTTTATTCAGTAATTTTTCCGAGTTCATTAAGTATCGAGATAACCATTGCATGGAAACATTGCACTTAATCACAATTTTCAGGACAGTTGAACATATAAACTGACAATCCTTGCTATTTCTAACTTTGCTTCCTTATTTTATGCATATACTGCCCTGTGGATAATAGTTACGTGATTATTGCCGTTTAACTATCTAGGTCTTACGAAACTTGTAGGAGAAGCTGCATTGATAGTAGCATTTCGTCTGCCCTCTACGCGCGTCTTGGAATGATTTTAAAACCGCAACAAACTATGGAAACATGCCGGGGTCCAGGATGCGTAATTATCGGAGAAGAAATGATATTTACTTCCAACAGAGCTGACCATTATTTAATCATGCGTGCGTAAGATCAAAACGGGTCATTATTAGGTGGTGGGTGGTTTTGAGGGCTTAACCACCACCGTGAGCAACTCAATGTGCTATAAGCAGTCACCCTTCCCTAATTTAGGGCTCTTGGTTCCAGGGACGGGAAAGAGCAGGAAGATGCCTCATCGGGATTCGAACCAGGAACCACTTGGACGAAATGTCGCAAACCAACGCTTATACCACTGCGTCACCAGCGGCTAGTTCTTTGTTTGGAAAAGTTGTTTGACAACTTTGTTAACACGGCACAGCTCAGCCAATTTTTCATGTCGCACAAGTCTCTTATATTATTCTATTGTAGAATAACTCAAGAAGTAAATGTAATAGCATAAGTACTGCTTTGCCAACTTACCCATGTGCTAGGTTACGAAGATACGAATCTTCAGTCAGGGCCCGTGTTCGAAATTCGGATGAGTGTGTCGTGCAACACGAGATATCTCCGTTTCCTGGAAGCAGTGGCCCTATATTAGGGACGAGTAATTGTATATGGCTCTTAGTTTTGCTCACGATGATAGTTAAACTCTGAAACTAAAAAACAAATGTGCGAGACACGAAAGACCGTCTTCTGCTTCAGCTGATGAGATGTTACATCATGTCATTTATGAATACAGCGTATAGTCTATTTCAAAATGTGAAAACAGATAAAGGAAGCTAAACACGGCAAAGAAATGTGGAAGGCAAAACAAAGTAGTCTTCCTGGTGTACTCGAAGTGAATCAATTTGAAAAAAAAATCTATGGCAACTATCGGTATATTGGCGTGATACTCCGATAAACAAAAACATATTTAAAAAAATTATTGAAATAACTCTGAGTGAGAGAAACCAAACATGAGGGCGCAATATCCCTCCTTAAAAAAGCACCGAAAGTGATTCATGAAATTTGTCGTTTCGGGCATCAATGTTCGTGTTCCTGTTAATTTTCAGGAGACATATTGTGTCAACCTGTCTTGTTTGTTTTTTTTTACTCTTTTCAACCGTAGGTTCAAGAAAAGTATATGCTCCAGCTTTGTCTGTCTGCCTGTATGTCTCAAATTTTACTATGTAGTTGGGAATAACCTGGACACGAACTCTATGGAAATGGATGAAATGGGGTCAAAGGTCAGAACATAAGAGCGGCATCCATTCCATCGCCCTTTTGCGTCACAACTTACGTAAAAATGCTTCGATTGCAACAAAACTTTATCATGTTGTTCCGGAGGTAAACGAAACTGGTTCTGTTGAATATAATCAAAATGGGGTCCAAGGTCAGGGCACAGGAGCGAGATTTATTCCACAGCCATTATTCTCATAACTTGGGTAATGATTTCTGGTCGGTTGGAAAATGTATCATAATCAATGCATTGCATGACTTTACTAACTTGTTACTCAGAGTTTTTGCATTGCTTAGGTAATTTTCTGTACCTGATTGGTTTTCCACTTTTATGGTTTTGTTCGGGATAATACATAGTTCCTAGAACAACATTTCGCTCCGTATTTGAACCAACGTCCTTTTTCTTGTAAAACAGCGATGCATTTTCTGTGAATTGATCAATAACAAATAAAATTTTGAAATATGCCTTTCAGCTTCGTCATACACCGAAATCTGCGACAACAAAAACAACTTTTGGCTTTTGTGGATGGAACGGGTGATTTTTCATGTGTCTTTTTCCATGATGATACGTTCGCATTTTTATATTTGTTATTGGGGCATGAAAAAGTAAAACTAATTCTTCTTTCCATTCAAATAATTGCAGTGAAACGAAAATATAATCGCATTTCTTTTCTACATTAGCGTGTCTTTTATTTAGTCGTAGCTTCAATCGAGTCGAATAATTATTTAAACATGATCAAAAATACAGAATCAGGAAACACATTTTTTTAAGTATTGCGCATGTTGTTCATATGTATAAGAAATGATTGGTGAAGATATTCAACGTTAAATTTCCGCGTAAGAAGGAGAATAACAAATTAACAAATAACGTCTTTTACTTTATAATGTCAAAAAGTAATAAAATAAAGTAGCGTTGTTTCGAAAACAACATCGTTTTGGAATTTTCTTCGCCTCATTAGGGTTTGGATTGTGCTGGATATAAGAATAGTTATAAAAGAAAGATATAAGAATTTCACATCCTTTATAGTTTGTAGACACTGCATTTAATCGATAACAAAAGCAATATCTGCCCAATTGTTAGGCATGAAAATAAGAACAAAAATTTGATGTCAATCCGGAAGAAATAACAATTATCGAAAAAGCGGAAACGTATTTGGTTTGGTATAACACTAACTTTGAAACAGAATTACTGCGTCGGAGAAAATCTACATCCTTTTATTTAATTTAACACAAATGTTTTCAAATTCGCTCCATTCTTATTTCAAAAAAAGAACAACCCATAATTCTTCACGGTAATTCGCGGTATTTTTAGTACGCATTCTTACAAAAGGTTTTATCCTATGGATACGCATTTCTTACAAAAGGTTCTATTTTATGGATACGCATTTCTTGCAAAAGGTTCTATCCTATGGATGCACATCTTTTACAAAAAGTTCTAACCTATGGATACGCATTTCTTACATAAGGTTCTAGCTTATGGATACGCATTTCTTACAAAAGGTTCTAGCCTATGGATACGCATTTCTTACAAAAGGTTCTATCCTACGGATACGCATTCCTTACAGAAGGTTCTATCCTACGGATACGCATTTCTTACAGAAGGTTTCATCCTATATATACGCATTTCTTACAAAAGGTTCTATCTTATGGATACGCATTTCTTACAAAAGGTTCTATCCTATGGATACACATCTTTTACAAAAGGTTCTAGCGTATGGATACGCATTTCTCACATAAGGTTCTAGCTTATGGATACGCATTTCTTACAAAAGGTTCTACCCTATGGATACGCATTTCTTACAAAAGGTTCTATTCTACGGATACGCATTCTTTACAAAAGGTTCTATTCTACGGATACGCATTCTTTACAAAAGGTTTCATCCTATGGATACGCATTTCTTACAAAAGGTTCTATCCTATAATTACGAATTCCTTAAAAAATGTTTTATCCTATGCATACGCATTTCTTACAAAATGCTGTATCCCATGGATACGCATTCCTTACAAAAGGTTCTATCTTATGGAAACGCATTTCTCACAAAAGTTTCTATCCTATGGAAAAGCATTTTTTACAAAGGTTCTATCCGATGAATACGCATTTCTTACAAAAGGTTCTACCCTATGGATATGTATTTCTTACAAAAGTTTCTATGCCATGGATACGCATTTCTTACAAAAGGTTCTATCACATGGCTACCCATTACTTAAAAAAGTTCTATCCCATGGATACCCATTTCTTACAAAATGCTCTATCCCATGGATACGTATTTTTTGCAAAAGGTTCTATCCGAAGAACACGTATTTCTTACAAAAGGTTCTAACCCATAGATACGCATTTCTTACGAAAGATTCTATCATATGAATACGCATTGCTTACAAAAGGTTCTATCATATGAATACGCATTTCTTACAAAAGGTTTTATTTTATGGATACGCATTTCTTTCAACAGGTTCTATCGTATGGATACGCATTTCTTACAACAGGTTCTATCGTACGGATACGCATTTCTTACTAAATGTTCTATCCTATGGATACACAATTCTTACAAAATGTTCTATCCTATGGATACGCAATTCTTACAAAAGGTGCTGTCCTATGGATACGCATTTCTTACAAGAGATTCTATCTTATGGATATGCATTTCTTAAAAAGGGTTCTATCCCACAGATACGCATTTCTTACAAAAGGTTCTATCCTATGGAAACTCATTTCTCACAAAAGGTTCTATCCTATGGAAACGCATTTCTTACATAGGTTCTGTCGGATGGATGCGCATTTCTTACAAAAGGTTCTACCCTATGGATACGCATTACTTACAAAAGATTATGTCCTATGAATACGCATTTCTTACAAAAGTTTCTATCCTATGGATACGCATTTCTTACAAAGGTTCTATCCGATGGATACGTATATCTTACAAAAGTTTCTATGCCATGGATACGCATTTCTTACTAAAGGTTATATCCCATGGACACGCATTTCTTACAAAAGATTCTATTCCATGGATACCCATTTCTTACAAAAGGTTCGATCCCATGGATACACATTTCTTACAGAATGTTATATCCCATGGATACGCATTTTTTACAAAAGGTTCTATCCGAAGGATACGTATTTGTTACAAATGGTTCTAACCCATAGATACGCATTTCTTACAAAAGCTTCTATCATATGAATACGCAATTCTTACAAAAGCTTCTATCATGTGAATACTCAATTCTTACAAAAGGTTCAATCCCACGGATACGCATTTCTTACAAAAGGTTCTATCCCATGGATACGCGTTTCTTACAAAGATTGTACCCCATGGATATGCGTTTCTTACAAAAGGTTCTATTTGAGGTATACGTATTTCTTACAAAAGGTTCTATCCTATGGATACGCATTTCTTACAGAAGGTTGTATTCTATGAATTCGCATTTTTACTAAAGCTTCTATTTTATGGATACGCATTTCTCACAAAACGTTCTATGCTATGGATACGCATTTCTTACAAAAGGTTTTAATGGATACGCATTTCTTACAAAAGGTTTTAATGGATACGCATTTCTTACAAAAGGTTTTAATGGATACGCATTTCTTACAAAAGGTTCTATCCTATGGATACGCATTTCTTACAAAAAGTTACATCTTATGGATACGCATTTCTTACAAAAGGTTCTAGCCTATGGACAAGCATTTCTTACCAAAGGTTCTATCGTATTGATATGCATGTTCTACAAAAGTTCTATCCTATGGAAACGCATTTCTTACAAAAGATTCTATCATATGGATACGCATTTCTTACAAAAGGTTCTATCCTACGGATAGAACCGTAGGACAGAACCTTTTGTAAGAAATGCGTTTCTTACGTAGGATAGAACCTTTGTAAGAAATACATTTCTTACAAAAGGTTCTATCCTACGGATAGAATGGATACACATTTCTTACAAAAGGTTCTATCCTATGGATACGCGTGTCTTACAAAAGGTTCTATCCGATGGATACGCATTTCTTACAATAGGTTCTATCCTCAATCACAAGAGCATATTCCACCTAGAATTACCATCACCACTGTAGTGCCCCTAATGTTGTCAAAACTTCCGCAAAATCACTTTAAAATTTGTGAATAAAGCATCTGGATGCCATACGAATGCTTCGTACGTAAAAACGTGTGGATTTGTTTTGCCGAAGGTGAATAAGAATATCGTGTCATATTGAAGAAAGCCACTTTGCTGAAGCGCCTTTAATTCTTCAGAAAACTGTAGCTCATTTCCAGAGTATTGTCCATATTCTCTTAATTTTCTAATCTTTGACAGTTCTGTAAAACAACTTTTGAAAAATCGTTAGAAAGTATGAAGACTGAAGCAGGAAAAAAAGTAGACGCAGTTTCTCTAACACATGTACGTATATTTTACGTATTAAATACGTCTGCAGTTTCTGTCCAGGATTAGCATTTTTCATCATGTACCATTTATACGCTTTTTGCAGCCTTTTGACATGCGTTATGTAAAATTCAACTAACATGTCAGTGTTACAAGTACTTCTGAAAGTTGTTATCAGATAATTATTTAACTAAATTATTTTCAGGGAAAACTCTGTATGATCGCCCTCCCCGCTGATAACGGAACTTTGGATTGCTGCTTCAGTTGATCTATCGTGGTGACTCAAACATTTATGCTGTCGAATCCTTATTCATTTTGCTGACTCCTGCCTTGGTGTCAATCACAATTTAACAAATCTGTGGAGCGCAAATTAAATCACGTAGATACAAGCTTCACGAATATCAGTTAAGTCCAGCATTAAATTGCCTTGGCGAGACAGAATTTATCGTTGGCCTACTGATGAATAAGGCCAGAACGTCCTCTTGGATTCTCTCGCTTCAGGGTAACATAGCAACGATCTCAGGAAGCCAGTGTTTCAGAAACGTTGAATGAAATTGCAAGTACGACGTTACAATAAATGGTTTTCTAAAAAAAGTCATGTGACCACTCCTGTGGAGAGGGTCGTTCTTAAATAGCGCAAAAACTGTTTTAGATAGTTATTCCAAATATACTTTGCTATGTGGATTGCCATATTATCTCAAAAACAAGGAGATTTTATTTGTTTACTACAAAAGCTTGTACAAGGAAATCAGGGGCACAATTAGAGGAAAATAGGTGGCATTTTCATAATATACACTAACTGGTCAATTTATTTGGACCTGTAGACAAATGTATGTAAATAAGCTCAGGCATCATCGGTGTTCATGATGTAACTACTGCTGCATGATCATGGCAACGACAGTACTGAACGCAGGACATCAGAATAATGTTTTTTAAAGATTCATTGGGAAAGATGCTGCTCGCTCGAATTGCAATTTGAACTGGAATGGACTTTACCAAAAAAATAGGGAAAATATAAATAATTAGTGAAACTGCATAAACAGTACAAATAAATATTTAATACTTAGGCACTGAAATAGAAGAAGATTATGAGGGTATTATTTCTCAAAAACATATAAACCTAACAAAAATCATAAAGAACATCTAACAAATTAAATTTTCTAGCAGAAGAAAAGGCCAGCAAAGTTGCAGGGTGAGACACTCGCGGAGAAAAGGAGACAATTATCGTCTCCTTTTGATTAAAAGCAGCCTTTTAATTTCTCTGAGAGTAAACGAATCACTCTCCTTCTCGCATGAAGATTGAGATCTTTTCGTAGAATTCCCATGTATGTTCCCGACTTGAAGAAGGTGATCTCTTCCTAGATTTTCCAGGGAAGTCCCGAGATTGGCTACAGGAGAGAAGAGGAGATCTTGAAGCAATGGATCTCTTCCAAACTGCCTTCACAAATCACTGAATTGTCCCGGAATATCCGAGAAATTCACAAATCTGGGACACTTCTGAGGTAGCATGTGCTTAGAGGTGCAACACAATTCTCTGTTACTGGAGATACGGTGTGATGATAGGGTGAATTCGAAGGAGTTGTGTGAGTATTAACAAATCTCTTGCTACCGTGGAATGTTTCAAGGAAACAGTGTTAACAACGTACAGAGAATATTTGCAGGAAAAAAGAAGTAGGCTTGAGATGACTAAAGATTAACTAGATCTGTATGGAGAAACAGACGTGCAACGGTGTGTCAAACGACAGATAATATAAATTAGAGACAATGCTAAATGGTATCCTAAGGCACGATGTGGCTTAAATGCGGCGCATGTTGCTTTGTCTGCATTTAAGCAACAGAACATCTGTTAGTATATCATTGATGTCTGTAATGAATAAGGCAAAGCGTCTTCAAAGGGATTGAAAGCACCGGAAGCATTCCCTAAATTATTGAAATAGGGTTATGTATCCACAAAATTGCAGACTACAATTTTTTTATGATTATGTGTATTAAAGATATGATAACCTACAAGTTTGTCCGCGCCGAACATCAAATCCGTGTCTTCTCACTCCGGAGTAAGGTGCTCTTCCAACTGAGCTACTCGGGCATGTGCTGTCCCAGCTATCTGCCTTCATCTCACGTGGGTCTTGCGGGGTAGGCACGTCACATCTACCCCCCCCCCCCAAGAGGGCCGGGTACATGGCTCACGGGTCAGCCGGAACCATGGGTCGCTGTAGGCAGTCATACCTCGAGGAAGGCGCACTTGAGAAATCTCAGTCAATTTGGTGTGTAGAACGCAACATCACTCTAATTTATTTTTTCGAAGCACTGCAGAAGGGATTCTCATTTTTCCTGTCTCGCCGTGTAGAAAGAACGTAACATCATTGCGAGAAACGTAACAGCCGGGTCATCCTAGAAGTTCGGGCGCCAATATAACGCAAAAGTTTGTCCGCACCGGGCATCGAATCTTGGGTCTCTTCACTCCGGAGTAAGTCGCTCTCCCAACTGAGCTAGGAGAATATGTGCTCTCACTGCTATCTGCCTTTATCTCATGTGCCGCTGCGGGTCAGGCACGTGACAACATACAATGTTTCTCACAGATGTTTTATTTTTCAAGTCGAATAAGGTTTCGCTGTGCTCTCTGCTCTTGCTTCAGCAGGAAGCATAGCACGTAAATATAAAAATCGTATGTGACGTTTTCAATTATGTTTACAGTCACGGATTTCAAATAGTTGCTTCCACGCGCTTGGCAGAAATTAGTGTGGATGCCATGTCGTTCACAATTTGCAAAGAATTCTCATAGTTTTGGAAAGCTTCCAGAGCATCAAGTTTGGTTATTGAATCTGGTTTATCGATTAGTTTTACGTTTTCAAGGATTAAATTTATGGTCACTTTCTTAACAGTATTTAGCCATCGACGGAGTCTTTAGGTCACAGTTTCGGATACAGCGCTCAGTATATGGGACAGACCAGCAGAGCTTTGCGTTTTCGATTGAGGGAACACGAGACTCACATTCAAAAACGTGACCTAGAGAAGCCGTCGAGGGCTAAACACTGTTGCAAAGATGACCATAAATTTCTCCTTGGAAAAGCAAACCTACAGGTTCAATCACCAAATCTGATACTCTGGGAGGTTTCCGTGATCATATATCAGAATTATTCGCAACTTGTGACCGACATGGCATCCACATCATTTATATCACGAGCGTTGAAGCAACTAACTATAACCCGTGAGTGTAAACGCCATTGGTGACGTCACATACGATTTGAATCTTTAGGTACCATTCGTCCTGATGAAGCTGGTCCAGAGCCAAGGGAAATCTTGGTCGACTTGAAGAATAAAACATTTGTGAGAAACGTTGTATGTCCTTATTATACGTAGAGCCCTGTGGTCTGACGAATAGTCTTTTAATTTGCACCATGCGGATGGGAAGATGTGAGTTTAATGACAAAAAATAGAAGTTTTTCATGGATACAACTCTCCTGACGCACAGAGATACAGGCTGGTAGAAAAGAATTTAGATGAGTTATTTTGACAGGACACACGTCTGATCAGAGCCGTTGTTACTGAGGGGGGAGGATGGGCAGGGGGCGGTTGTCCTACAAGGATGGTCATAACAAGGGCGTAAATGCATGCTCTGAGGAGCACAAAAAGTAAAAATGAACAGAGTGTGTGAATAAATGTGCCTAACATTTTAACTCAACAGCAAAGTTATACACTGTAGTGTATTCTTTTGTAAATACTTTAGTTAGCAGCATGCACTTTTACGCACAGCTAACCAGGGAACAGAACTTACATTGTGAGCTGTGGACCACCTCATATTGACGCATGGAGTGGTCCGAAACAGTGGATGGATGGATGGATGTAAAACAGTAAGCTGATTTGCCTAACCTCTGTGACTTTTCCGAATATGTCGTAGGGATGAAGGGCTATTAGTCATTTGTGCTCTGGTGCCGAAAGTTCCACTGAGCGTTTAACTTTGAACCGAATTTTCCTAGCATTACTTCGGAAGGATCTTCCTATTCTTACGTTCACTATCTCATACCCATTAGCTCTGTGCTGGTTTGCTTTCATTCTACATTTCTGCACGTGCTGTGTTGCCGGTCTTCGCACAATTTTTACGTTTCACTTGATATTTAAAACTGGTGGTTCTTAGGTGTTCAACTAATTTTTAAATGTTGAGCAAAATTATGTCGAAAACTGGAGGGAAGATTTTTTAACGATTTAATACTTCCCCTTAACAAGATATGAATAAGTAAGAACTTCCTACCATTTGAGTGGAAGTAAGGAACTTTTGAACTCAAAGGGGCGTAATTTTGAGGCTCGCTCTCCCAGTTAAGAAAATATTTTGAGGCTCGTTCTCCCAGTTGCTACGTTGCTGCGTCTGATTATCCAAGTGTATTTCAACATCTCTGATGAACATGTTCTTCAAACTGTAGGTGGTCGCAATCCTCGTGTTGACGGATACATCCCCTCGCACAATGCACCATGCGCTAATGACCACAGTGTCTCTGAGTGGTTCCAGAAATATGATGAAAGCTTTTCCCTGCTTCATCATTTAAGTCCGTATATCTTAACCCTGTAAACAATTTGTGGGATGAAGTCGAATTGGTACAGAGACATCAATCCACTGTCATTAAATGCTCTTCATTATTTTTTTTTGTTGGAGGTTTAACGTCCACCGTTAGCAACTCAATGGGCTCTAAACTGTCGCCCGTCCCTAATTTAGAGCCACTGGTTCCAGGGAAGGGAAAGAGCTAGTGCCGTAAAGCAAACACAAAATCCATGCTTCACCGGAATTCGAACCCGGACCCCATCTCGGAAGATTTATTCTTCAAAATGAAACATGCTTTTTGACTTGAAACCCGCATTTTTCTCAGGAACGGAACCAAAACGTACTGAAATCACTACAGTGGCGTTTCGAAGGGTATAACGTAAATGCCATTTGCGTGACAGAAATCGAATCTTTCTGCTCCGCAGCCGAATGATTTCCCAATTAAGATGCACTGACGAAGTTTGTCGCTGCAACTTTGCCGTCTTGCCATGAGCATCACCTCTCAGATAGTTAAGTCAGAAGACCAAAGGTTGTGTAATATATTATCAGATGGATGATCCAATAAGATGGCATCTCAGTGAACCTCCCAATACGATTATGTCCTCGTTTTTGATTTTATTAAATCCGCTACCACATGATTAAGTGCGCAAATTAATGCAACATTTGGTGCGCCATTGGTCCACACATTAGTACACCAGCGTGTTGTCACAGAAGATACGGATGCATTTGCTTGACGTATGCGTATGGGTACGGTTCGCTATTTCTTGCACAATAGCTCAAAAACTTACTATTCATTATGTAAAAGTCCCTCAGAAACCTTGAAAATCGATCCACTATGTATAGAGAATTGAGCACGCTTGTCTCCATTTCCGTTTAAATGTGTTTTGGTAGTTTCGTGTCTCAGAAGGCAAGCTAGAAATGTGAGGCTCTCAGACTTGGGTTCTCGCATTTGTCGTTAGGCAAATAAAGAGGGGGAAATGATGTCACAGATCAACGTTACAACATGAAAAGACAGCATTCCCTTCGCCCCACCAAAAATTTCGATATATACTTAGTTTCTGTTACCCAAGAGATTTTGAAGTAGGGAATACATTGCAAGATTCTTATCATTCCAAGTGTCAAAACTACTTTCTGCGAAGGGAATAGTGTTTCCTTTCTTCTTTATTTTTTTCATTGTCACGGGTGCAAGTAAAATTGATGTCCAATATACCTCGAGAAATGTGATCTTCATATGACGAAATCACTTGATATGAGGTACTTTATTTTCTCAGTTCTTGAGTTGTTCATTTTAGGAACAAAGATGCCGTTCTAGTGCTATTGTTGCTTACTTGTGACAGAATCAAGAGATTGATGACAAAACGCCTACAGAAAATCGTAGCGGTACCTTTTATGGCTCTCTAGGGGCGTCAATCAGAAATTTCTATCCACGTAGACAAAGAGAAATATCGCACCAAAATGTAGAGATACAACACACTTCTTAAACCGACAAAAAAGAAATCACCGTAAAAGCCGAAAAACAGGTGACGAAATTCAAAATAGGAATATTTTAATTTCATTTGTATATACACTGATTGGCCACTTTATTATGGCTACCCCCTCAGTACTTTGCTGGGCCACAATTTGCCTTTAATACTGCGTCGATACTTCGTGGCATGGACTCGACGAAATGTTGATAGGTGGTTTGTGGAATCTGAGCCAGGAGTGTGAGATTGCAGGGTTGTGGATCCAGCTGTCTGATGGCTCGTTCAACTTCCTCCCACAAATTCTCAATGGGGTTGAGATCTGGAGATTGTGGGGGCCACCTAAACAAAATAAACTCACCGGCATGTTCCTGAAACCAATCATGTACAATACGAGCACTATAGCAGGAAGCATTAACTCGTTGAAAGTAACCATCGCCATTGGAATAAACCATCCACATGACAGGATGCACTTAGACCGGAAGGATGTTTAGATATGATGTGCCAGTCAGACGTTGATCAACACGAGTTAAAGGGCCCAAATCATGCCAGGAAAACATTCCCTAAACCATAACGTTGCCTCCACCAGCTTGAAGGGTTGTAGCAATGCATTTGGGGTCCATGCTTTTGTGCTGTGTCCGCCAATTTCTCACTCGGACATCGGCATGGTGCAACTGAAAACGTGAATCATCGGACCACATAATTTGTTTCCAATTATCGACTGTCCAATCCTTGTGCTCCTGTGCGGACTGGAGACGTTTTCTCTTCTTAACTGCAGACAGCAAAGGTGTTCAAACAGGCCTTCGGCTTCCATATCTCATCCGATGCAGTGTACGGCAAACAGTGCATGCAGCGATCATTTGAGAGGATCCTTGATTAAGATCGTCTGTAATTTGCTGCTCTGTTGCTCTTCTGTTGCCTGTTACCAGTCTGGACACTCTCCGTTCCGCTCGAGCAGTCACTAGTCGATGAAGACCACACGCCGCACCTAGAGACCTAGCTTTTTGGTTGACAGTCCAGTCTTTAAACACTTTAACAACAGCTGCTCTGGAACATATCACGAATTCGGCGGTTTCGGTGATACTCGCTCCATGGCTCCAAGTTCCTACAATCATTCCACGTTGAAAGTCCGTCCATTCGCATTTTGTACATATCTCGTCAACCAAAAATCACTTCTACTACTGTCGCAAGCACTAATCTTTCGGTTTTTATACTAGCCTCGACCTCTGGTGGCAACAGCGTACAACCATAGTTCATTTGCTTAAAACTGTCAGGTGGTCATAATAAAGTGGCCATTCAGTGTATGTACTACTGTATGTGAAAACTGCAACGCCAAGAAAGAATGCAGCTGTTAAAATGAAATTTACCCTATCTACCAACAAGTAATTGGACACCCCTGAAATCGACGATGCCGCCCCGGTGAAGCAGTGGTCTAAGCGATGGCCTCTGATCATTCGTCCGAAAGGGTTCCGAGTACGAATCCCTGTGAGGCATGGATGTTGTGTTTGCCTTACACTGGCTCTCTCCCTTCCCTGGAACCAGTGGCCCGAAATTACGGACGGGCGACTGCTTATAGCCCATTGAGTTGCTCACGGTGGTCGTTAAACCTTCAATCAAAAAAACAAATCGACGATATCTGCGGTTCTGATACACGTCACGGCCGCCGCCGTGTGGGAAACAACAACGCAACCAGTCGCATGCAAGATGCCACGCAGTTCGGAGCTCTGTGATTTCGAGAAAGGTGTAATCGTCGGGTATCACAGAAATAGGCGATCCATACGTGACATATTCAGCAAATTGAAGTACCCAAAATCGACAGTGGCCTACGTGATTGGCAAGTGGAAGATGAGAGGTGACTGTCGGATTATGCCCTGACCCGGCAGACCCACAAAACTGGGAGTTAGAAATCGACGGGTGCTGGCCAGAGAAATTCGGAAGAACCACACCAAATCGATGGGCCACATCCGCGAAGAGTTTCAACAGGCATCCGGGAGTGTCCGTTCGATGAATACTCTGCGTAAGGAAGCCCATCTGCTCGGTTATCATGGACGTGCTGCCGCCCACAAGCCGTTGATCACCAATTACAATAGCGCTGCTCGGCTAACGTGGTGCAAAGAACTTCGACAGTGGACCGGTTATCAGTGGAAACAGGTTCTCTGGAGCGACGAATTAAGGTTCACCCCCTACAGTTCGGATGGCAGGGTCTGGGTTTGGCGTCTTCTGGAGAACGCCTCCTGCCGGAATGTATTGTGCCAACTGTGAAGTTCGACGTCGGTGGAATTACGCTATGGGGGTGTTTCTCCTGGTATGGCACGGGACCCTTGGCCGCAATTCCTAGTAGACTCAACGCCGAGACCTACTGCACCATTTTGGGTGACCATGCGCTTCTTACGTTGTGGCAGTTTTACGGGGTGGACCTATGTTTCTTTCAGGATGACAATGCCACCTGTCATGTTGCGAGGTCCACCATGGCTTGGTATGCTGACAATGGGGTTAATCGAATAGATTGGCCTGCGCAAAGCACAAACCTTAACCCTATCGAGCACCTCTGTGACGAGATGGAGCGTCGACTTAAGGTGTGCTCCCACCGTCCGAAATCGGTGAAGGAACTGACCTGTCTTTTTCAAGCTGAATCGAATAAAATACCGCTAGCCGTCGTAGAACGCTTGGTTGAGAGTATGCGCCGGAGGGTCGCAGCTGTAATCGCGGCTCATGGAGGCTCCACCAACTATTGAAGGTGAATAAACTTCGTCTTCCTTTGCTATCGCAGGTGTCCAACCACTTGTTGGTAGATAGAGGACGGCGTGGCATTCACATATTCCTCATGTTGACTGATAATAATGTAGAGTTACACTACACTAGATTTCTCCGCTACGAAAACTCAGCATCGTGTGAAGTCACATCGAGCAACAATAACTGCTACTACACGGCGTGGCTTCTTTATTGGAGGTTTAACGACCACCGTGAGCACCTCAATGAGGTATAAGAAGCGGCTCATCCCTAATTTAGGACCGCTGGTTCCAGGGAAGGGAGAAAGCCAGCGCCGAAAGACAAACACAAGATCTATGCAACATCGGGATTCGAACCCGAACCCATCTCGGACTAATGATCAGAGACTATCGCTTAGATCACTGCGGCACCGGGGCGGACGGCGTGGCATTGAATGGAAGGGTGTTTGATGTCGACAAGGCAAACAGCCTGCCAGGCTGTTTCTATGGGAGACTAAAGTTCATTTGTGGTGATTGGCGGGGGCACTTTACGGGCCACTCGCTTAGCTACTATATCTAAGACATCATCGGTCAGGAACATATCCGGCGAACGTGCATGCCAGGGAAGAAGTGGTATTTGCCATGAATGGAAGATGGGTAAGACATTCCCGGCCACGCGTGGCCAAGCATTCTCTTGGTTGAATATAGCGCTACGACAACTTTGAAAGAAGGGCTATTACCTCTGCCCCTAAAACATCCACGATGTATCTCTGGCTTTTTAGGTTTCTTTCAATTCGTATCAAGCGATTTTATTGCTAACTGAGCCTAATCATCCACGTTGGGCCGGTGTGACTCTGCAAGGTGCCGTTCACCACGATGTCTTCAAAAACGTATGCAACCACTATGGTGCACCAAGTTGAACCACGACTCATTTGAAAGCACGACCTGTGCCAATCGGCGCGCCAATGTCTGTGTTCGAGACCCTATTGCAGCCAGAGGAGTCCGTAGTTGAAGGTTTAAGGAATGCGCAGAAGAAGCTGCTGGTGACCAGTCCTCTGCTAATCAGACGACGCTGAACTGTGCTGGTGGACAAAGCCTGGCATGTAAAAGTGTTCCACTACTACGGTAGCACCGTGGTTATTGCTGTGTGATCGGTCACTAACATGCGGTAGAAGTGTCTTTCATCATGTGCAGTCGAGCAATTATGCGGTCCATTTCATGGATTTCTGTTGCATCCGAGTCGCTACTGTCCACTGACGCTACTTTCGCATCACTGTACTAATGTTTCGTACCGCACATACAACTGAATACGAGTTCTGTTATTGGCTCTGATAGCAAGAAATGAGAGCTGACACATTCTAAAACCTTATTTACTCCATAATATCTCCTGATTTATTTTCATAAGAATCAGTCTTATTGTTCAGTTCTGTGTTAAGGAAATCGACTTCTTGTTACATCAGGCAGTTGTGTTTCCTTTTTCTGGTTATTCGGCTTCAACGTTTGATAGAATAAAGCTAATGCAACAGAGGTTATTGCATTACTTTCTGCATTAAATTGTTTTTCTAATGTTATTTAATTTTATGGTATTATTCTAAAGACGATTGGTGTTATGAGCCACCAAAAATTTAGAAGTACAAATTTTCCTGAAGGTTTTTAGTGTTTTGGCCATCAGTGTATATCAATTGTTGACGAAAAGCTTTTTATTTCAGTAGAGCTGATGTTGTTCTTCTTAATGTACATCAACTGGTATCGCCATAGATCTGCACATTTAAAATTGCAGTTATATAGCATTTCCGTAAAGCAATTTAACTTAAACAAAACGAAATCCCATCCACCTTGACAAGAATAAGCTATAGCAAATATCATGTCAAGCAGAAACACTTTTATTACAGAATTCATTTGTTTTCATTAAGTCTTCTTTACGATGCAAATTTACCATTCCCCCTTTTTTATAGTTGTTACCTCTCCCATAAGTGTTCCAAATATGGCAAGTTCCAACCTCCAAAATACATTAGGTTCTTCGCTTTTCTTATTTTGTTTCCTGTAAGAAGCCTTTCTGTTCCTTTTTTTTAACGGTCGTCACTTTGATTTTCAAGAACACGCTCTTAAGAAAATATTATGAAAGGCTTTTTGTTTTTGTCACATCCTGCTTCTGAAACACTTCTAAGATTCTCATGGGGTTTTTTTTTCTTTCTTTTTTTTTTTTTTTTTTTTTTTTTTTGGTGTGTGTGTTATCGCAATTATGTTGTCGTTTCCAAGGGGTCTTGGCGATGACTTTGCTTTTTCCTTCAAATTTTTATCAGAACTCGTTAATTGAATTACCGAACTTGTTTTACTAATAATGTAGATTTTTTGTGATAAATTCATCTCAATTCTTCTTAAATTAATTCTACCTGCAGAAAACATTGCATTGTTTTCGAATAAACCTTCCTAGACGTCTGGAAGGTTTGACAATTCAGAATTTCTCTTCAAATAATATCAAGTTGTTCCTCATAGGAATAAAAATATTATATCTCGGTCGGTAGTATTTTGCGAAAATATAAAACCGGTATTTCCTTTGGGCTGATGCACGTGGTCTCTCATAGTTAGCTAGATGATCCCAGTCTATAGGGCAATCTGTTCTCTTTTGTTTCGCAATACGTTCCCCCGTTCTTCGAAAAATCTGAGCAGACGTGAGAGAGCTTCTGCAGATTTCATTCTGAAAAGCGATTTCTAGATTTTGAGGAAGGAGAAAGTGAGTATAAAAGTGGATTTCGATTTCATTTTTGTCTTGGATAAGAAAATGTCGTTCTGTTGGGTATGTTCTAAAGCAGCTGTTACCGGGCTTCCCTGGGTGACACAACTGCATGATTCCAGTTTAGGAAAAGTAGATTTAATAATTTAAAAGAATCGTTATTGCGAATTTAGTATTATCAGATCGAGTTTCCTTCAGTTTTGTTTTGGCTACAAAAAATATGCAGAATCCCGTTATTTCAATACCTTAGTCTATTCTTAACGTTTTTTAATTGCTTTGTAATACACACAACTCAGCACTCAATGACAAAACTTTATGGAGATATACGTAAACCTTACTACGCAAAGTATATGCAAAATGCGTGGTCACGTGTGCTATCACGTGATCTACGCTACTAGTTAAACTGGTGCTCGTTGGTAAGCGTTAGGAATGCTGATCACAATGGGAACAAGAAAGATAACAATGCATTTTCGGGTGCAATGAGCACGTCTTTTGAATCTATAACGAAGTAAATTTTTCCGTCATTTTTGGTCCACGCCGGGAATCGAACCCGAGTCCACTTATTCCGGAACAAGTCGCTCTACCAACTGACCTACGCAGACGTTCGCTCTCACTGCTATCTGTCTTTACGTCGTGTACGTCCTGCGGGGAAAGCACGACACACCTTCTCCCCCTAAAAATATAGCCGGGGGCATCGTCCACGGGTCAGCCGTGACCATGAATCGTTGCAGGCAGCCATCCGCTGTAGAACGTGCACTTCAGAACTCCCAGTGAATCTGGTGCGTGGAATGCAACGTCATACACTTTATTTTTCGAAGCGCTAGAGAAAGGGTTCTCTTATTTTTTTATCTCGCGGTGCGAGAAGAACATCCCACCATTGCAAGATATTGAACGGCCAGGACATCCGGGAAGTTCGGGCGCCATTATAACGAAATAAATTTATCCGTCATTTTTTGGTCCACGCCGGGGATCGAACCCGAGTCCACTTATTCCGGAACAAGTCGCTCTACCAACTGAGCTACGCAGACGTTCGTTCTCGCTGCTATCAGCCTTTATGTCGTGTGCGTCTTGCGGGGCAGGCACGTCGCAAATCGTTCTGACGCAAATAAAATTTATCAAAGCTGTTCAAAGTCAATGGAACCGGTGTGGAAAACAATAGTACCTGACCGAAGAAAGATGTTTTTAGATCGGGTTTTTCATGCCACAGATATTGCTGTAAACGAAATCGTAAACTTACTCGTCTGGTTGCAGACTTGTGCGTTAAGAAAAATTTGAATTTATATAAGAAACATTTCGAAGCGCAAATGCTCTCCAACAAAGAAATAATTTTTCAAATCGGACTCTTCGAAGCAGAGCACATTGCAGATAAATATAAGATATGCGTCTTCGCCCTCTGGCGGGGAAACCATGCATTACGTTAGGAAGAAAGTGCTATCAAATGGTTTTTCGATGTGCGGGGTTTCGCTCAAAGAAAAAAAAATAGTAGAGTTTTCAGGAGCTCAGATTTTGTGCAAATACATCAGAAACAGAAATTAACACATATTCCTCCTGGTGGTCAAACTATTCATAACCAAATATTAGAAATTATATGAAACACATTTTCCATCAGGAGCTGTATGCGACACAGGAATAATTTTTCAAATCGGAGTTTTAGAAGCAGAAATAACACAGAAAACACAATTTGCCTTTGCGCCCCTAACGGAAAGTCTATTATTTACTTGAAAATTTTGAATTTATATGAAAAACATTTTGCATCGGGAATACTATCCAACAAAAAAGGAACTTTTCAAATCGGATTCACGGAAGTAGAGATATGATATACATCTACGCCCCCTGGCGGGGACATTATGCATTAATTTAAGAAGCAAATACTCCTAAAAGGTTTTTTGGCGAGAGTAGTATTGATCCGCAAACGAATTGTTTCAATCGAGGTTTTAGAAGCTCAGATTTTGCTGCAAATATATCAGAAGCGGAAATTAAGATTTAACGGCCCTTTACCAAACATGAGAAATCATAAGCAAAGGATTTCCCATAAGAAGCTGCATCTGGTGCAAAAAGAATTTTTCAAATCAGAGTTTAACAAACAGAGATATCGGGGGAAACGCAATTTACCTTTACTCCCACTATCAGAAACTCTATGAATTACTTGAAAATTTTGAAATTATATGAAAAACATGTCGCACCGGTAACTCTATCCAATAAAGAAAGAATTTTTCAAATCAAACCATTAAGAGCAGAGATATTGGCAAAAAGTACGCTATACATCTACGCCACCTGACGAAGAAACCATGGAATATTTTAAGAAGAATATATTCCGAAATGGTTTATCGACGTGAATGACATCGGTCCACGAACGAATTTTTTCAATCGAAATTTTAAAAGCTCAGATTTTATGGTAAAAACATCAGCAGGAAAAATTAACGCATACGCCCCCTGGTTGCCAAATTATTCTTTATCAAAAGTTAGAAATTGCATGCAAAAGAAGTTCCACCAGGAGCTGTATCCGCTAAAGAAAAAAAAAATGAAATCGGAGTTTTAGAAGAACAGATATCGGAGACAACGTAATTTACTTTTACGCCCCTTGCAGAAAATCCATGCGTAACTGGAAAAAGTAACTATACCTAAAATACTCTTCGACATAAGCGGAATCGAAAGATAAAATGATTTTATCAATCTCATGTTTAGAAGCAAATATATGGCATAAAATGTATTTTGAGCTCGACATCATCTGCATTTACGCCCTCTAGCGGCGAAATTGTATATCATAAAAACAACGAAATGAAGGATAATCATTCGGATATTTGAAGCTTCCCAATGCAAAAAGAATTGTTAAAATCGGGCTAATAGTTGCAGAGATATGACGTCTGCAGGCGGACGGACGGACAAACCGGTAACATAAGCACCATCTTTTTTTACAAAAGACGTGCTAACAAAAGATCTACCATTACGCCCCCCAGCGTAAAGTCTATGAAATACCTGAAAATTTTAAAATAATATGTAAAGCATGTCACACTGGAAACACTATCCAACAAAGAAGGAATTTTTCAAATCGGACTCCTAGAAGTAGAGATATTGACAAAAATAAGATATACATCTGCGCCCCCTGGCGTAGAAACCATGCATTATTTCAAAAAGAAAATGTTCCATAAAGGTTTGTCGACATGAGTAGTATCGGTCAACAAACGACTTTTTTCAATCGATATTTTAGAAGCTCTTAATTTCCTGCAAATACATCAGTAGCGGAAATTAAGATTTACACCCCGTGGTGGTCAAACCATTTTTTTAGAAAAATTAGAAATCATGTGCAAAGAATTCCCCATCCGGAGCTGTATCCTGTGCAGAAAGAATTTTTTAAATCGGAGATTTAGAAGCAGAGATATCGGGATATAGCGGAAAGTCTATTAAATACTTGTTTTTCATGTAATTTAAAAGTTTTCAAGTATTTAATAGACTTTCCGCCCCATAGCGGAAAGTCTATTAAATACTTGAAAACTTTTAAATTACATGAAAAACATGTCACACTGAAAACAGTATCCAAATAAGACTGAATTTATTCAAATCGGACGCCTAAAAGTAGAGATATTGACAAAAATAATATCTACATCTACGCTCCTTGGAGGAGAAACTGTGGAATTTTTTAAGAAGAAACTATTTCGTGAAGGTTTATCGATGTGAGTGGCATCAGTACACGAAATATTTTTTTCAATCGATATTTCAGAGGCTCAGATTTTATGTCAAACACGTCAGAAGCATAAATTAACACTTACGCCTCATGGTGGCTAAAGTATTATTTACGAAAAATTAGAAATTATATGCAAAAAGTTTCCATCAGGAGGTGTATCCGCTGAAGAAAAAAATTTTCAAATCGGAGCTTTAGAAGAAGAGTCACGCCCCCAAGTGGAAAATCTATGCGTAATTTGAAAAGTAACTATATCTGAAATATTCTTCGACATAAATGGAATCGAAAGATAAAATATTTTTTTCAATCGGATGTTTAGAAGCAAATATGTGGAGTAAAACGTATTTTTGAATTTGACATCATCTGCATTTACGCCCTCTAGCGGCGAAATTGTACATAAAAAAAAAACGAAATAAAAATAAAGGATCACAATTCTCATATTTCAAGCTTCCCAATGCAAAAATAATTTTTCAAATCGGACTAATAGTTGCAGAGATATCGTGGGTACAGGCGGACGGACAGACGGACAAACCGATAACAGAAGCACGATCTTTTTTTACAAGAGACGTGCTAAAAAGAACTCAGTTTAATACGCTTGACGAAAAATAAGCAGTGGTCTAAACTCTGGTTTCTGACCACTCGTTCGAATCCGGGAGGAAGAGGGGGATGTTGCTGTGTTTGTTTTACCACAGCGACCCTTTTCCTTCCGTAGAAGCATTGGCCTTAAATTAAGGACAGGCGACTGCTTACAACAAATTGAGTTGCAGACGCTGCTCGTTAACATCCTAAACAAAAGAAAAATAATAAACGTAACTATGGCAGCGGGTAAGACACAATTCGTGAAGATTCCGTATCACTTTGGGGTCCTTCAGTTTTTCCACTGTATCCTGTGGTTGTCCGAAAAAATGTTACTTGATCATTTGGCCTTTACAGACTTAGCTACTTTACCTTTTGATGTCCATAAGAACTTAACACAATAGTACACTATAACATAAACCTAAGAACTTAACACTTTCATGCACTTAAAGAAGCAATAATGTTAACAAAGTTACTTATCAAATGGTGATCTTGCGCGTTCAATTACGTTATTTTAAACAATTCACCTGCGGGGTAACTTTCATATTGTATTTCATTTCTCATATTAATTCAGGTGTTACTTCAGAGCGAAATTTTTGTAATATATTACAAAGCATCACTGTGCAGCTGAAACACCTGCAATTGTAACTGTATGTGTGACAAAACAGAGAGTAAGATGTATCAGCGATGGAAACGGGTCACGGGTCAACGGGTCGACAACTTCTTGCGGGTCGAACAGGTCGGGTCAAAGTGTTCCTGACCCGACTTCGACCGATTTTTATTTTCGTTTTATTTTTGAAAAGAGAAAAATATATTCCAAAGAAAAATGCTCGTTGTGGAATTTTGTAGTCGATACTGGTGCCCACGGAGTGAAATAATGATTTGCCATGCAAAAATATTGTCGTCTCTTTCTTAAAGCAACACAGATTTCCGCCGACCGACGTCAAATACACCGACACTATATCGTAAAAAGATACTTCCTTTGCGTTCTTTTACAGTGAGATTGCCCAGGGCAAGGTACTGGCAAACGCCATTCGCCTGCTTCTTAGCTGATTCACTCTCTCCGTGAGAAGTTCACTGTATAACTAAGAGTTACTTTTCACATCGCATCTTTTACATTGAGCATACAGAGGTTTTCGATTGATGTGCTAGCATCCAGTTCCCATGACATGTCATGTGGATTTACCTCCTAAAATACGTGCTTGTTGAAAACCACAAGGAGAAGAGTGAATGCTGGAAATTGTTTCGTCTCATTAAGGAACCGGGGAATAATTTTGTGTTGTTTGGTCTTGCTTGTTGTTCAAAATGTGGAAAGTGTATAATTACAAAGAAAGATGTCGACAGTGTAATAAGCGATTATGGAACCAAAAATATAACGGATCATATGAAAGTATGCGCACCTCCATCAAAGCGTGGAAAGAGTGAACTATCTAAATTCATTTCAAAAAGTGCATTTGTGTAATGCTAAATAACGATTCCCATTTGTAATATACTCACGGCCACGGTCATAGTCAGCCAGTACTTCTGGATTACGCAAAATAGTGGCACAAAAAATGGCACTAAAATTTAGCAAGTAACCAAATTTTATTATTAAAAAAGGATTTCAGTTATTAAATATCAAGCAGTTATTGGGATGAATATATACTGTATATTACGTTTATAGGTATATATATATATAAATTCAGTTTCGAATTTATAGTTCAAAGCAGATTTGTCCGGGTCAGTTACGGGTCCGGATGGGGTCTGGATCGGGTCCAGTTGTGGGACGTTCGGCTCCGGGTCCGAAATTTTTGACCCGTTTCCAACTCCGAATTGTATCTCAAAATTTTACTTACGGTGCTTCTCTTCAATAATATTTTGCTTGACATTCAGGATTCACTGTTTCACGGAAATGATCTGACAACACTGAACAGATTTGATCTATTGCAATAATTATCCGAAGTATTTCCCTGACGGAAGCAATGCATTTATATATGTATTATACATCAAAGGCTCTGTCTTCACATGATTAGGAAAGGATGATAAATACCGCAGGAGGATACGCACACAAAACTGTGAGAGGGATAATAAAGAATAGAAACGTCATTGTCGTAAATTATAAAACACCGATCGATACGTTCTTACTTAAGATGAATGAAATGTGAGTGCAAATATTTACCTGAAACCCAGGTTTATTTTGATGTAGTGGATGGGATGTGACGGAATGTGCTCAGCGGATATTTATTTTCTGACATTCAAATTTGTTTTCTATTCTCGCAGATGTTCGTAAGAGATATGTTTCTCCGAATTAAGCAAATGAGAAGCTAGACCAATATTTCTCTCAAGAAGTACGCATTATTACGCATATTTATAACTGATGTTAATCATTTTGCTTTTAATATTGAATATGTATTTACTCTCTTCCTAAGTTCATTAACTTGATTTGAAGCGGCACCACGGTTAAGCTGGCGGAAGTTTGTGAACATATTTGCAGGTGAGGCCTGTGACTATCATCAAACACACACACACACACACACACACACGTGCGTGCATGTTTGCATAATGAAACGAAATTCATACCTGGCCACTGATTCCGCTACCGGAGCGCGAATTCCTGCTATCCTGTGCTTATTACTTTAAGCTCGAGAATGCAGGAAATAGGAACGTTGCAACCTCTAGGGATTCCTTACGCAAAAAGGCGTTTCGTATTAACTCGAATGATTTATGAGAGGCACATAAGGGAAGAAAGCAAAGAACTGAAGTGTACACAAATTTAGACCCATCATGACCCAAAAGTACTAAAGTTTGCAAACAACTTAAAGAAATAAAGGAATTAAATTGGTAATAAATAACTGTAATTGTGAAAACACGTTTTTGTCCGTGACGGTGATTGAACCCTCGTCCCCCTCACACTGGAGTCAGTTGCTCTCCCAACTAAGCTATACGGACGGGATGTATCTCTGCATATTTCTCATCTTGACACGTGTTTAGCCTCTGTAGTACGTCACATCATTTCTCTCTTAATTTTCCTTTTGTAAACGAAGAACGAACCTTCATTAATTCTAGACGGTGTGGGGAACAAACATCACACATCTTTCGGAGAACCCAACGGTCAGTGCATCCATTTTTATGTTCGGGCGCCAAAGTGAAAACACAAGTTTGTCCGTGACGAGGATCGAACCAGCGACCCGTCATCCCGGAGTAAGTTGCTCCCAACTAAGCTACACAGACGGAATTTACCGCTGCAGATTTAAAACAAAAGATTCCTCCTTTTCAGAAATACAAATACCAAAGTGAAAAAGTGTAGATTCGGTCTTCAACTCGTGTTCGTGGGGTCATTGTTGGGCTCCAGAACTCCATTTATTGGCTCGCGAGTCCTCTTCCACATAACGAATTCCTCAAAAAATTAAATTAATTTTTCGTTTTACAATAATTTGAATTGCATTTTAATTAATAAATTGTATTCTTTTATAATATTTGAATTCTATGCATCAGATTTAAGAATCATTTTTGATTTAAGAGGATTTTTACATATATGTTCACCTTTTGAAGACGGTTATTTTAGTGCTCATCTGAGGTCCATGGACTTTTGTTTCTCCAGTTTGCAATGAGCTGTGGTGTCGTAATTATATCTTTTAAGTTTTAAAGGGTGTTAAAAATGCAGGATATCAAGTATCTACTTCGGACACCATTGTAATATAGGTATCATTTTAACTACATTGCAGTTTTATCGGAAAGTTAAGTTTTATAATCCAAAACCACTCTGAAATAGATATTCATAAAAATACATGCATTTTTTATCTTCTTCTTCATGTGGCTATCCAGTACTTTCCATTTTTTCATGTAACTACCAGTGGTATTCCGTTTTTTACGCTTTCCAACCGTAGGTTGAAGAAGCGTATATGCTCCAGCTTTTTCCGTCCGTCTGTCCGTCCGTCGGCATGATAACTCACGTAAAAATGGTTCGATTTCGATGAAATTTTAGTATGTGGTAGGGGACCACCAGGCGACGAACCCTATTGAAAATGAGTGAAGTGGGGTCAAAAGTCACGCCATAAGATACGGATCCATTCAATTGCCCTTATGCGCATAACTTGCGTAAATATGGTTCGATTTCAATGAAATTTTATTATGTGGTAGGGGACCACCAGGGGACAAACCCTACTGAAAATTGCTGGAGTGGGGTCAAAGGTCACGCCATAACAGAGGGATTCATTTCATTGCCTTTATGCATCATAACATGCGTAAATATGGTTCGAATTCGATGAAATTTCAGTATGTAGTTGGAAACTACCTGGCCACGAACCCTATTGAAAATTGGTAAATTGGGGTCAAAGGTCAGGCAGGGCATAAGAGCGGGATTTACTCCATTCCCCTTATGCGTCATAACTTGCGTAAAAATGGTTCGATTTCGATGAAACTTTGGTATGTGGTAAGGAGCCACCTGGGAACGAAACCTACTGAAAATGGGTGGAATGGGGTCAAAGGTCAGGGCATAAAGGTGGAATTCATTCCATTGCCTTTATGCGTCATAACATGCGTAAATATGGTTCGATTTCGATGAAATTTTAGTATATGGTAGGGAACCACCTGGGCACGAACCCTATTCAAAATGGGCGAAATGGGGTCAAAGGTCAGGCAGGATATAACAGCGGGTTTGGTTCCATTGCCCTTATGCGTCATAACTTGCGTAAAAATGGTTCGATTTCGATGAAATTTTGGTATGTGGTAGGGAGCCACTGGGGATGAACCCTATTGAAAATGGGCGAAATTAGGTCACAGGTCAGGACACTGGAGTGGGATCCATTCCATTGCCCTTGTGCATCATAACTTACCAAAAAATGTTTCGATTGCGACAAAACGTTATCATGTTGTTCCGGAGGTATAGTAAACCGGTTCTGATGAATATCAACGAAATGGGGTCAAAGGTCATTGCACAAAAGCAAGATTTATTCCACAGCCATTTTCCTCATAACTTGAGTAATCATTTCTGGTATGTTAGAAAGCGTATCATAATCAATGCATTGCATGATTTTACTAACTTGTTGCATTTAGCTCGCAATTCTTATTCAATTTTTTCATGTGACCCGTCAGGACTATTTAATTTTCCAATGTGGCACATGTCTCCACAAAGATTGAACACCCCTCATCTAAAACTTTGCAGGATTGTTTTTTTTGTTGGGTTGAAGGTTTAACGACCACCGTGAGCAACGCAATGGGCTATAAGCAGTCGGCCTTCCCTAATGTAGGGTCACTGGTTCCAGGTAAGGGAGAGAGCCAGCACCGTAAGACAAACACAACATCCATGTCTCACCGGAATTCGAACCCGGACCCAACTCGGACGAATTGTCATAAGCCATCGCTTAGAACACTGCGCCAGATTGGCGGGAAAATAAATTTTGCATAGGGGAAGAAACTATTGTAACTTCTTGTAATGAAAATAAATGGTTGATTAGCACAAATTGTTTTATATATGAAAATAAAAGGTTTACTATTTTTTCACCCGACTTATTATTAGCTTACGAAACGTAACTTTGAAGTTACGTCACTTTGTGCCGAAGAACATGTACGTTCTGTTTCCTGACGAAACTCCATGTTCACCTTCTGTTAAAATATTAGATCACGGTGATGTGGAAGTTCATGAACGGGCTGAGATCGTTGGATTATATAACTGATCACATTGCCAAATTTCTTACCACAAGAAGTGGAGATGAGAAAGCAGCTTCTTGATCATTCGTGAAAATAAAAGTAATTAATTTTCGTCGCTCAGAGAAGGAATCTACTTTCTTGTAAAAAATAATTCATACATCATATTTCTATTGCAATCTAATCTACAAGATATGACGTGTGAGAATTTCGGAAAATTAACCGGCATTAAACTACGTATAAGTTCCTATCGTTTGCTTTCATGTTGTGATTTACACTATATTAACAAAAGTCACCGAACCCCCTTTCAAAAGCAAATGAACGGATCCGCTGCGTTGTTAAGATGCGCGGTACATCTGCAAACGTTATAAAAACAAGCCTGCAGTAGACCGCTATCACTGTGAGGTTGAGTGAAAATGTCACGGCGGAAGAGAACTGACTTTGAGAAAGGAAAGATTGTTGGGTGTTATATTGGTGGGTTGTCCATAAAAGAAACCGAGAGGCATTTAAACGGACCCAAGACAACTGTGCTGAATAAGTGGAAGACACATGGCGTGCCTGAAGCCGCAAAACGTACCGACAGACCAAAGAAATCAGTGATAAAGGACGTCGAAACCACAGGAGAGTCGTTACAGCTAATAGACGGAGTACTGCACAAGACCTCAGTGTACATGTGAGTAAAAATGCTGGAACATCGGTAAGTACACAAACCATTCACAGAGAACTTCATTCCATGGATTGCCGTGGCCATGCGGCTGCTCATAAGCCTTTAATATCCATTCGGGATGTTACTCGTCGTTTAGCATGGTGTAAATAACATTTATCATGTTCCGTAAATTAATGGAAACGGCTCCTATGGACTGATGAATCCAAGTATACAATCTATCCGTCTGATGGTCGTGTGTAATTATGGCGACAGCCGGTGGAACGCTATTTACCAGTTTTGAGCTGGCAGTGTAATCGTGTGGGGGTGTTTTTCGTGGTATGGTTCCGACCCATTGGTTGTCGTGAACAAACCTCTTAACCAGTACGTCTACCTCTATATTCTGGACAATTATGCCCTACCAACTTTGCGGCAATACTATGGAACCGGGCTTTCTTGGTACCAGTAGGATAATGCACCGAGCCATTAAAGCAAGGATTGTTACGGCATGGTTTGAAGATAATTCCGTATCGTGTGTGGACTGGTCCTCCCAGAGCTCTGATAGCAATCCCATAGAGCACCTACGGGATGAAAAAACTCTGTCGAGAAGCTTGTCTCGAAGGGTCAGTGCATGCATTTGTTAGTGATTTAATACCTATAATGTGCACTCAAATGCTTTTCACATTGATCTCAAATGACGTCTAACTAAAGAACTAGAATTTTTCAACTCGCTGAACGGAAGACTGAAAAGAGAGAGAGTACTTACCACCATTCATTAATTAATCCAAATTTATTTACAATAAGTAAACTCCCAACATCCTAATTGTTCACTGATGAATGCAGGTTTATTTAACACACACATAAGGTGACATTGTTTTTACAATGAGACACGCACACACACGGCCATGTTAAACTTTCGTTGCCGACGTGAGAGTAGGAGAAACAACAGCAGCTTCACTTCGTCTGTAGAAGTGAGCGAGAGAGTTTCGCCCAGTGCGGCAGCGACATCTATCGTCCTCTAGAACTGCAAAAAGACACATCTTGGTAATTCTCCTAACAGCATTAAGGCCAAAGGTGGACCGACACCGTAATAATGTACGTCAATAAATGTTATGTTGTGTATGTCTTCTAGGTGTCCGGTGACTTTTGCCAATATAGTGCATTTAATTGCCACTTGCGAAATTCTAGATCATGCAGAGTGAGATTTCAACCATGACAGCCAAGAAATTAACAAAACGGATATCTTATTATATGAAAGATCATATTGTTTTCTACAGAACAAGTAAACCAGATAAATTCTATGTCGGAAACCACTTTAAAGACATATTTTTTCAGAGCGTAAACATCTGTGATGGAAATTTCTTAAACATTGAAAGTTGTAACTTAAAGAAAATGTTTTTTTTTCTTTGTTTTTTTTTTTTGTTTTTTGCTTAGAAGTAACAACTACATGGAAGATTCCTCACGCAGGGCTGATTGCTTCGTCAGATAGTCGCTGGCTCTAATCTAAACAAAGAAATTCTGATTGAAAATTTAAATCTTTAACAATGTAAAACTTGGTAGATGCTGCCATTAGGTTTCGTGCAGGTGACATCCGTTCTAAATCTCTGAGCGTGGAATGCCCAGAAGTGCGTGCCGAACTGCAAGCGCTCGGTTGAAAGGTCTTAATTACAAACATCAGTATTGGCAGGTATCTTAACGGTTTCCTTGTATGCCATCGCTCTTGCGTTTATATGTGAAGCGAGTTTCTTAATTACATATCATTAAGGGATAGTAGATGGGATCCATAAGATATTACATTGGCAGGACCGAGGGTTTCCTGAAGGTAAATTTGATGTAACACAAACGTGATGTCAAGCAGGGCAAACTAACCCCTGCTTTAGCACGGCAAGTTGAAATCCACGATGCAATCCCAAAATGGGATGAAGTTAACAAACTTGCACCATATACGTACAAAAGCAAGGGCCACGATATTGAAGGAAACGATTGAGGTACTCACTGACTCGAAGGTTTGCCATGAAGATCGTTCCACCTGATTCCCGACTGTTTACCACGAACTTCAGGGTGTTCCATCATTAAAAATGTAGCCTACGAGAAATTTAAAGTAAGCACATATCGCGTTTTACTTTGCTTATGATCACAAATTTTAGTGAGAATCATTTCTTTTAGTTCAGATTCAGGGAATTTCTGATGAAGCCACACATTCTCGGTAAACAAAAGCGTGCGTGTCCTAACAATTTTCATGTTAACGCCAATAAACAGATTTTCTATAAACAATGACTTTTCCCACGTCGCACTATCTCCAGTCCGTTTTACAAGTTATCCTCTAAAATGTTACCCATTAATTTAATCTCAGAATATTGTGCACTGGATGTTCTACAATCAAACTTAAATATCTTCAAGATTTTGTTTTGTATTTCCAGGTCCTGACGTACGCCTAGGCCCGATAATTATTCAATAATTATGAATGGAAAAAACATTTGGGGGAAAAGTTTTTTTCTTCTGAAAGGAATTTTCTTCTTAATATTAAGATTTAATAAAATTATATATGATTTCCTATTTTTCTCCGTACGAGGTGCCATTTATTAAATTAACTTTTTAATTAATTGATAATATTTAGTGGGGAAAAATCTACTTACACTTTCAAAAATGTGGGCAGATGAGGGCTCCTCATCTTGTGCTGTGCCTAGGGCCAGATTCTGTGTACATCGGGCCTGTGCATTTCATTATTTTGTTTAGCATCTGACCCTTTCTCGTGCAAACGCACCAAAAGAAAGAGAAAAATTGACAAAAATATTAAGAAATAAATTTGATGGGGAAGACAACAATTTATATGTTTATACCTCAACATTTACTACAGCTGAAAGAGTCTTCAAATTTTAAATTCGATTAAAATGATTCCCTACCTGTTATATATCTTAAAACAATTAAGGCGATTAATTTTTAAGCGCCTTTTACAAATCTAAAGATTTTTTTATTTTTTGATTGGAGGTTTAACGACCACCGTGAGCAACTCAACGGGCTATAAGCAGTCGCCCGTCCCTAATTTAGGGTCACTGGTACCACGGAAGGGAGAGAGCCAGTGCCGTAAGACAAACACAACATCCATGCCTGAGCGGGATTTAAACCCGGACCCCTTACGGACGAATGATCAGAGGCCAGCGCCTTAGACCACTGAGCCACCGGGGCGGCAATCTAAAGAAATGGGAAGTGATGCCCTGTAGAGTTGGCTGACTAAATATAAATATTTCTTTTCGGTATAAAGCAATATTGCGAATAATCTGTAAAATTGTTAAAAAAAAATTTCAAATAAAAAAAAAACCAAAAAAAAACGATTAATCGAAGCGCAAGAGGCAAAAGACTGCATGAAAAGTAATCAGATCTGACTTGTGTAATGAGGAGATCTTAAAAAAATTCCACAGCTCCGCATGACAAAACTCGTGCCTGATTTCAGCTGTTTTGCTAACTTGGCAGCAGTTATTCGAAGATATCTTTTAACTGTTACAACAAGATGGAGCAGTTTGGCGTGGTCGATCATTATTAAATCTTCTGGTAGCTATTCTGTATTAAGATAACTGTTTCCGAATCCGTGATACAACGCTTTGGGCGATTCCGAACTCTTTCCTATGTCTGTCGTTGTTCGCCCATCTTCCAGTGTAACAACAACTCAATTTGCGGACGAGTAAAATCATTCAGATGAGTTCTTTTAGTTGTTCTAAAAGTTGCCATGGCAATAAAAAAAACGATTTACACCTCAACACCTACAGAGCAAAAGATTGCTTTCCACTAACGCCTCAGCTTTTATTCCTAATCGGCAGTAAAGAGTTGTCACGTGATTGATGACGATTTGCATATGACCAAAGATCTCTCTGTCTCTCTCTCTCTCACACACACACACACGCACACACACACATGTATATATATATATAATATTTATATACACAGTTGAGTCACATTATTGTGACAACCTCCTACTTTTAACGTCAACAGCGCGTAGCTAATGAAAGAAGGCACATGTCTTGAGCTAGCTTGGACGGTATATAAGGGGTGCTGTAGGCATTCTGAAAATATGTCACTCGTTGCTGTCTTGGATGAAAGGAGCGAATTATGATATTTGCAAAAAAGGATGATTATCGGTTTTCGGGCTAAGGTAGGCAGCATATCTGAAACAGCGCAGTTTGTGAGCTGTTCGCGTGTTACTGGGGTTAACGTGTATCGTGATTGGAGACATGGCCCCATTACGAATAAGCGACGTGGAAACTGCGAAGCAACGTGGGCCATTGATGTGAGAGGTGAACGTCGGATTCGAAGGTGCGTGAGAGGCCGATCAACACGCTACAGTGGAGCAACTGACTGGCCGAATGAACCAAGGGACTACAGGAAGTGTGTATAAAACGGCATTCCAGCAAACCCTGCTGCGTATGTGGCTCCGACGCAGACGGAAGGTCACTACACTTATGCTAACGAATGTGCATCGGCCGAAAATGCTTACATTGGCACGGCATTATCGGAATTTAGGCCTCCTCTGATTGGCAGAGAATTGCCTTCTCCGATGAGCCAAATTTTCTGCTTCATCGAACTGATGGACGTTGACGTATAAGACGAGAAACATCGAACAAAAGCAGGCTGGTGAGGGCAACGTTATGGTCTGGGGAATCACTTTGTGGCTTTCTATGGGTTCACTCATACCTGTGGTAGGCACTTAGGAACAAATGTGTTATGAATCCATCCCTGCAGACCACCGGCACCCATATATGCTGATTGTATTCCGTGGGGTGGATGGGATCTTTCTGAACGACAATGTGACGTGTGATACAGCTGGAAATGCCTGCGAGTGGTTCAAAGAGCACGATGAAGACTTCGAAGTACGTGCCTGGCCCTCTAATTCCCCAGACTTAAGTAAAATTGAACATCTGTGCGACCGCCTTAATCGTGTTGTTGTTCCCAGTATGGATTCTCCAGCACACACATGCAGCAGCGCTCGGATGAACTGCAGTCAGCCTAACTCCACATACCTGCAAACACTTTCCAGCATCTCATCACTTTATTGTGTTACTCCTAGCCCGTCTAGCTGCTGTCAGCGCAACACACGTCGTTTAGTCTGGATATTAACTGATGGTCACAATAATGAGACTCGGCCAAGTATATACAGTATATATACTGCTAGCCACACAAAATGCAACACCAAGAAGGAAGAATCCGATTGGCCTGAAATTCACAGCATGCGTCGCCCGCGAGAGAACATGCAAACGATTAGCATTGCAGGGCATATGCAAATCATGTGCGCCCGGCACGCCACCAAGTAGCACTATAAGAAGGAAGCACATAAGACGGGATGTAAGTAGAGGAAGTGTCTTGTGCTGCCGGGCCTGTGCGTGCGAAGCTTCCTGAAGCCTTGTCGCAGACGACGGCAGTCATTCCAGCACGTTTCGGAGTTCGACACAGGACGAATAGTGGCTCATCGCGACAGAGGTTTATCGTACCGAGACATCGGTGCCCGTGTGGGACGTCATTCAGTCACAGTAAGGCAAGTATGGATTCCGTGTGTGCAATAGGGACGGACGGACCGACGTGAGTGAATGCCGCAGTCGTGGCACGCCACCAAATGAGAGGACCGCCATGTTGTGCAGCGGGCATTGACGGCTCGCACCGCCACTTCACGAACATTGGTGCAGGAATTACAATGTGTTGCGCAACAACCTGTGTTAGGACGTACCGTTCGTACGTCCTAACACAGCAGGAGCGGGGATTTGTCGCACGCGCCCATTGCTCCGATTACCATTGACGTTACACCACCGGCGAGTGAGGCGGCAGTGGACCGTTCAACGCCGCACTTGGACTACGGAATGGCACAACATTGTCTTCTCCGAAGAATCCCGTTTCTGCTTGCAACACCACGATGGTCGGATCCGCGTGTGGCGGCACCGCAGCGAGAGACTGTATGACGCCTGCATTATGCATCGCCATACCGGTCTGTCGCCTGGCGTTAAAGTTTGGGGCGCAATTGGATATGACACCCGCAACCCCTCTGGTACGCATCGCTGGTACACTCCACAACCACCAATACATCTGCGACGTTTTGGAGCCTGTGGTCCTTCCTTACCTGCAGGACCTGCCAGCGGCCACGTTTCAACAGGACAATGCGCGCCCGCACGTGGCACGCATCGTGCAACAATTCTTCACAGCCCACCATGTGTCACTGCTACCGCGGCCCGCCTGTTCTCCAGATATGTCGCCCATCGAACACGTCTGGTCGCTGATCGGCAACCGAGTGGCCCGGCAAGCACCACCCGTGGCTACGCCTGATGAACTGTGGCAACGTGTGGAAGCAGCCTGGACAGACATACCCCAAGCCCAACATCCAGAGCCTCTATCGTTTGATGCCGCGGCTTGTAGCGGCCGGTATTACCAGCCATGGGGGCCACGCGAACTATTGATGTCTGCGTGTTCCGCAAACCGCACGGGCCTGTAAGCTCAATCGTTTCATCTTTGTATCTGTTGTTATGTGTCCAGTAAATCTCGCTTTGCTTTCTCGTGTCCTTCTTGGTGTTGCATTTTGGGTGGCCAGCAGTGTATATAGATAGAGTTTTGAAAAAACGTAAAAGGAGACAAAGGAATATCGAACAAAAAATTTTCTGTTTAACCTACCTTATTACTTCTATTTACTTCTGTTTAATCTACCTTATTTATACGCGTATTTTATATTTAGTGTTTAACTACCACCGTGAGCAACTCCATGGGATACAAGCAGTCTCCCTTCCCTAATTTAGGGTTACTGGTTCCACGGAAGGGAGCGATTCAGTGCCGTAAGACATACGCAATATGTATGCCTCACGGGGATTCGAACCCAGACACATCTCGGACAAATGGTCAGAAGCCATTGCTTAGACCACTGAGCCACCGGGCAGCTCTTTTACGTATGTTCTGGGTAATTTACCATGCAAAGAATTGCGATCGTTTCATTGTCCCAATCTTAAAACTTCAATTCAAACAATTCGCAATGCATGCAAACACGTAATTTGAAGAGAACGACACTTTTCAGCAGCTAAGACAGACAACCCCATCAAATTTATATTTAGTGTGCTCGGGATGCACTACAACTCTGGATTTTCAAAAGGATGAATCTGTCCTCTTCAGCTGTAAAATAACGGAAATTTTAAAACGCGGCCAGAACAATGTACTATGAACCTTTGTTCAGATATTAATTGATCACTTTTCACAAGCCCCTACAGAAGCTTTAAGGAGAAAGCTCACACACAAACACGCACACACACAGCACGGTGTTAACTTCCATCATCAATCATATATTTTGTTTCTATGACTTTCCGTATGATCGTCCTTATCCAGATTATATTTAGGATAGAAAATTCCGTGTAGGTTTACACAGTACAGCTCATTTACAAATTAAGTATTTCCGTATTGCTTCTCAATATTAACCTTTCACAGATATTTGATTAAAAAATTTGCTCCTAAATTCCGGTAAATTATTTTGGAACATTGCTGTTATAAGCTCTGAATTCACAGGTGATTAACCAAATTGGGAGAGTGGTGAGAGGCGTTCGTTTCCGCATTGGTGTTCGTATGGGCTCTTCCAGCCCAGTTCCCGGATGAGGAACGATGACGGGCCTGTACCACAAAGCTCTGGCATTTTCTTCTGTCCAGCAAGAATCATCTCAAACTTGTGACGGAAGACTACTTATATACACAGAGGTTCACCCATGGTGGTCGTTAAACTGTGAAATGATTCAATTAAATTCATTTTTTCCAAAGTTTCTGTCTTAGAACTTGTCACTGCAAAAATATCATTATCTTGATCCTTATTGTTTTATATAATGAAGTTTAATCACTCAAATGATGAGGACACATGCATCAAGGAAAATATTTTGAGTAATCGTGAAATTTTTCAATTCAGTGGCATTCAGTAGAAACAAATAAACGCATGAATTAAGGGTTGAAAAATACCCAGAGGGTATCAACAATTTTTCATCTGTTGGATCCATTTTCCCTTTGCGCTTCGATAAACTATTTCGAAGAATTACCGGAGCTTCAGGTTTGATAAGACATTTTATATTAGTAGTTTGGAAACCAAACGTATTTAAAATATTTTCTTTAAATATCCTTTCGACGTCATTTAGAGGAAGTGAGGATTTAAAAAAATGCTAAGAAGTTCATGGGTTAATGGAAATGACCCGGATTTTCATGTTGTTTTTCTATTTCCAAAAAGAGTCTTTTTTTTCGTTCACTTAATTTTTTTCTTCGTTTTATCAACCAGAATTTATAAAACCTGATTACAGGAAGAAAGTTTATGAGAAAGATGCGTGCTCAGAGAGCCAAAGTTAACACATTTACCCCAAAATCAATGTAATTACTGAAGTCTGTGATTGCAGTGACAATGCGGATCTCAATATCACGATAGCTTACAATAAGTGCTACTTTCTGAGATAATGACTTCTATCCACAACGGAGATCTTCTTCGAAGGTGAAGATGCTCGCTGCTGAAGATCCTAATCAGTGACAGATATGGGATTACGCTGGAGACGAAAACTTATCTCCGCACTAAGTGCTTGACTGCAGCCAGAGAACAGTAATGGCCACCGCGTGAATTATGGAGCTCCAAGACGCAGGAGAGAACAAATATAGTAATAAATGCCCTCTCTGGTGGGTATGTGCTTAAAATAAAAACACGATTTTATCAGATATAGCGATAAAGATTGCGTTTATCGATGACATTCTAATTTACGAGCACACTGAAAACATTTCTGAATTGAAGAAGAAAAGCTTAGCTCATCAAAATATCGCTTAACTGTAGGAAAAGAAGAATAAATCTAATTCTTGTTTATCTCCGCATGACATTTGCTAGCACATTCAAAGGAGACTTGCAAAAGCAGGGAATAAATTTCATATATTTAAGGTTACACTTCTTGGACTAAGAATGTTTGCGGCGAAGTGTGGTCTGTCTCACTATCCATTTTGAAAACACCAAAATCATTTGTATCGATTACATGTAAAATTAAAGGGTGCGCAAATACCCCAAAGAATGTGGGGAAATGGTGAAAGTACTCAAAATCTGCTATTTCAAATCTTGGCATCATATAGCGCAAGCGAATGTTTTAATAGAGGTAGTAAAGGAAACAGAAAGTTTTAAAACTCTGAGTTATGCTTGTTACTGGATTTATAAAACCGTTTAAAAATCGCATTCTGACCCACGTTAAAACGATGAAATTTGGAATTAAGCGCTATGCCTTAAAACTTGCGACGTTTACCTCTAATTTAATCTCTGTTTTGAGTTTCTGTGTTCTTATGTAAATTTGGTTCCTTCTCGTTAATAATTCTCTAAACTTAACGCCACTAATTAGATTTTCTTTCGATGATTCGATATCGGCAACCCGGACATCAGATCAAAGGGCAAGCAAGGTAAAGATTTCTGAGATAAGATCTCTGTGTGAAATATGCAGATTGATATCACGTGAAATGTTAGTTGAGTGATTCACAAGCAGCGTTCAGACTAACAGACAGCAAATGAATCTTGGAACATTTGTACTGAGAGAATGGTTTAATTTCATTGCAGCGATTCAGACACATTGTGAAATATCATTCATAATACCTATTTAGTGCGAGACGCAAAACTTCATGCAAAGGATCAAACTAAATAAAAAACAATACCCTCTGAGCACGATTTATTAAAAGATGAAAATATGTACTGATTAAAACAAAAAAAATAGATTTAAAAACTCCTGTTTTTGTCACGTGTCTCTGGAGTAACATACCCATTGTGCACATGGACAGTGTATATAAAATGTTATGTTGGCGTGTCTTATATATCGGGCCACGGGTGGCCTAGTGGGCAACGTTCGTGACTGCCACCGACAGGACCTCAGGCACGAACGCTGGATTCCACTAAATATCCGCCGTGCGTAGGATGTGCACGTTAAGCCGTCGGACACCGGGTACTGCCCCTCCCCTCCGGTAATAAATAATGGCGTCTTTCTCCCCCTTTCTACTTTGCTTCCGTGTCACTTTCCTATTGGGCACTCTAGCCCAAATCTCCTAGATTCCTATTTCTAAGGGCTGTTTAAGACCTGGGTCAGACACTCCCTCACTCCCTTCCTAAAATCATCTACATATGATCTGATGTGAAGATGAGCTGAACGTCACCTTGAAAGTACTTATGGTTTTAATCTGTACATATTTTTCATCTTTCAATAATTCGTGCTCAAACGGTATTGTTTGTAATTTGTTTTCCTATTTAGTGTATTCTGAAAGACTTATTGTTCTTAGGTTAAATTTATTTGATAGGTGCTTTTAATAGTATTTTTTCGCTGAATTCAAATATGTTTGCCACATGTCTGAGAAGGGCAGCTTTCTTGGGATTTGAAACATTTGCTAAATTGTTTTTTCCGATAATATACTCAATATAATACTTGTACAATTAATTCATCTAAAATACACTTTTAGTTGATTTTCTGCTATAATTAGCTTGGGGAACGTCCCGTGTTTAGTGTCCAGCAGTGATGTGGTAGGATTTTTGTGTTCCATTTTCGTGGGTAGCGATTTGCCATCTTTGATATATGCTGGTGGAAGCGTTCACCATGTTTTTCAATTACATGCCCAGGAATTTGTAGAAAAAAGTCGAAATGTGAATCAAAGCATTTATTTTCAGAGGCATACAGGTTTATCATGGTATATCTGGAATGTTTTATAGATGTCAATACTTATATCTTAAAGACTATTTAACATGATAAGGTTAAGGAACTATTATTTGAAAGTTCAGTTTATTATCTTTCCAGGTAAATTATTCATAACAGTATCATGAATATCACTCTCACAGAAAATATGAAAAAAAGCACCCATGATGCAGCTCTCAGCGCAAGGCGATCTCCAAGGGAGAATGCTGAGTTCCACAAATTTTCTTTGTGTTTTGTCTAAAAGATCAAGAGCAACGTCGACAACGCTGAGGACCCTGACGTCTTCCCTATTAAGAGTAAGAAGCATGACTGTCGCTTTCACACCATCAGGACGCCCGAGTTTGTCATCAAGATGCAAGTGACATACATAAAATCGACCCCAGGAAATCAATTAACGACTTATCCAAGTAATTGGGTGTTGCTTTTCGTGCCGTCCACCGCATCATCCACGATGATCTCGGCTACAGCTCCGTCGTTCTTAATAGTGGTCAGTTAGTCGGCCAAGCCATGTAGGAAAGGGGTCTGACGAAGTGAAAGAAACTGCTCAACAAAGTCAAGTATTCACAGAAGAACAACATGCTGAGATTCTTCACATACGAGAAGAATTTTGACTATCACCAGAAAGACAATAATGGGATTAACGACAGGTTGTTGTGCAAGAACCGTGATGGCGCGTGCCCAGGATCATGCACACAAAAGTTTCTACCACCGTCATGCTCCTCGGGGTCATCTCCAGCAAGGGAGATGTCATACCTTCTCCCTTGAGAAGATTTTAAGTGTCAACGCAGTGGAGTACATTAAGGTGGAGAGATATATAGTGAAGCTCTGGATGGACACTATTTTTGAAGGGAGGCCACACATCTTCTAACAGGACTCTGCGCAGCTCACAAGGACATGAATATACGTTATATTTCAAGAAACATGAATATACGTTAAATTTCTAGAAACATGAATATACGTTATATTTCAAGAAACATGAATTACGTTATATTTCAAGAAACATGAATATACGTTATATTTCAAGAAACATGAATATACGTTGTATTTCAAGAAACATGAATATACGTTATATTGAAGCAAAATCTTTTACGATAGGTAATGCACAAACACACTTCGTAACTATTCAATAAACCCATCGTTTGTGTTGATGACGACCTCTATGCTTGAGCGGAATCAGTCGCAGGCTTCGGAGACTCTGGATGTACACTATTGCTGAAGGGAAGCCTCATATCTTCCAACAGGACTCTGCCCAGCTCACAAGGACAAAGTGACTCAAAAATGGTTATAACAGAACGTGCCCTACCACTAGATCTCAGGCTTACAGCTCTCCCGACTTGAATCCCATGATTGCTATTTATGGGGCATACTTGAGACACTAAAAATCATCCCGACAACACCCTTGATTCAATCAGGCGTGCTATTGTCGATGCTTCGAGCCACATAAACAAGGCCCAGGTCTCCGAAGCCTGCGACCGATTCCTCTGAAGGATAGAGGCTGTCATCACCAGCAACCGTGGGTTCATTGAATAATTACGAAGTGTGTTTGTGCATTACCTATTGTACAAGATTTTATTTCAATATAACGTATATTCATGTTTCAATTAATTCTTTTATTTTATACATACATTTTCCACATACCATGGTAACCCTGTATTGGATTCCAGGACTCTGAAGTTTTCAAGAACTTCACTAACCAATTCTTTGTAGGTCTCGGCCTGCCTGTTGTCTAGGACATTTCTCACCACTTTTTGAAATGATCTTCATGGAGCTGTCGCAATCACATTCAAGCTTCGCTCATACTCTGGATCGTTCATGAGCTCCCTTATTTGTGGTTTAAAAACATCCCTTTTTGGATTTTGCTTCATTTATTCAAGAAAACGTGCTTTTTATGAAAAGAGAGCCTTACTCATTACGACCCATCACTTTGACGAAGCTCTCTTTATTAAACAAAGTTTGATATGCAATGGTAGAAGGCACACTTTCTCGGAATTCCAAAGTGGCTGACAAACGACATTTTTATCTCCACGTTTTAGGAGTTTTCTTATTGGCTACTGCTTTTTGAAAAAGTTGTTTATCCTGTTTCTACTGTCCCACTCACATCAAAAGCCACAGAACTTTGAGCATCGAAGCTGAAGTCCTAGTACGAGAGATATCACATTTAGATCTCCACAAATGTGCCAAAAACATTTCTCATGCTGTATGATTGTTTGTAACAATTTCATATTGTCATACGACTTCTTCTGTGATGCGTAAGCAAGGAAGACTGACAGATTCTCATTTCCGATATGAAGGAGGACGGCGTGGAAGCCTGTTTTTGAAGAATCTATACGAAGTCTCCATTTTTCACGATTGTTCTGCTTTCCTAAGGCATCTCATATAAAGTCCACAATATTGCAATACACTAAGTAAGTCATCTCGCATGGAGAATTGATGTTCAAATTCCTGCTGCGTTGACCGAAATAACATATTGTGTTTCCTTTTTGAAATAGATTCCAGCATTTCAGCCTTGAAGTCAACAATTCGGCCTGAATTTTAGACACATTCAGATCACGAACCAGATCATGAAGTGTTGACTGGTTAATTTTGTAAGGTTATGTTGTATTTCAAAGAACATTTGGGACCCTTTCTTCTTCATAACCTTTTTGATCAGTCTGAAACTCTGCATCACCAAAGTGTACTTCTGAATTGAAACGCTATGCTTCTGGTGGCCCTGGAATTGTTAGATGTGCACTGTGAGGAACAGGCCGGATTGCCGAAGAGATATTAGGTTATTTAAATAACTTCTTACACTTGCTTGTGATTTCACTAATTTTTGTGATACAAAAATAGCAGTCTGTGGAGTGTGCCATGGTTCTCCTCACATGTCATTTGAAATCTCGTCACATGCCATTTGGAAACTGCAAATGACTGCCGAAGCCGAAAGAGATACAATAAAAATAGTTTATCCTGTATTTGATGAATGATGTTCAATCCTGCGCTGTATATTTACAGCACCCAATGTTGTTCTAAGTACAGTGTAACACAATTCAGTGAGCGATGGGATTTACTACGAGATATGTTAGACATGCGGCACTGCATCAGTTTCAGAAACCGAAAAAAATATGGCACTGTTACATCAGAAACTTTGTGCATATCGTTTATATTGAAACCTTTTAATCGGAACGAAATTTCTGCAAGTTGGAAAACTAGGGTCTGAAAAATTTAGGCTCACAGATTTTGTTCAACGAGGTATTTACAAATCTTCTTCTGATGACATACGGCAGAAGATTTGGAAATATCTAGTCGAAAAATCTTTCTAATTCTCATTAAAAACGTAAACAATTCTCATCACCCACGTACACTTTATCCCATATCAAAAATGAGAAGGAAAAGGTACTTTCTCCCGTTAAATACCTTTATTCACAGAGATCCTTTGAACACGCTCTTTTCTGCACAATACGCACTTAATTCTCTATGGAGCCGGAAAGTACACGACATTTCCTTCTTCTCTAGCCATCTTTCAAGTCGAATTTGAAAAATTATTTTTTGCACAGCCTAGATTTAGTAGGAGGGATATATTTTATACAGTATATTATGGAATATTTTTACTGCAAACAGTTTTACCACAAAGGATGTAAGCGCACATTTATATTTGCAATGGCCTTCTTTTATTTTTCCAAAACTCTGACTAAAAAAAATGTTTCAGACGCATTTCACTAAAAAAATAAATACAGCACAGATCCTGTTCTGACAAATTGTATTCTGATTTCTCCCTGATTTTATCGCATTTCAAAAAATCAGATAAGAAAATTATTTTTGTTGAAAACTACACTGCTGGCCACCCAAAATGCAACACCAATAAGGACACGATCAATAAATCTCCCATGACTTTTTAGAATTTTAATTATTACCCATTTTTCTTAGTTATAAGAATACTTATTACACCGAATGAAATGGTGTCGTATTTGTTGCTCTCTTCTTGAAATCATAACATTTTTAACGATATACGTTCCAAAAGCAGATGATTAGGTGGAAGAGTAGGTAAATAACTTAAATGAAGAGCAAATGCATTCTGGATTACGTATTTCCTGAACTGCAGTACTTCCCAATACAAGAGTATTTACAAATTTAAGTAAAATCAATTAGATCGTTCATGAAGTGCGCAAACAGATGAAACGAAATTGTTTAAGAGACGAAACAAAACCTCGGACACAACAACGCCTTACTCCTATTTATTAATTTTTGACAAATCTGGTTTTCTTGTTTGTTGCACATATGCATGGTCATTAAGCGTCATCATATTTATATATATATATTTCATCCTATATCTCTACACTCTCCGTATGTCGGACCAGTATCATCCAAATGCTAGTTCAGTATGATTAAAAGTTTAATGGAAGATATCGTTGCGCATTTATTAAAATGACATTTTCTCCTGCTTATTTTAATAAAAGTTTCATATCTTGAGCTCCCAAGAACAGTTTTAGTTTCGCACACCAAATCTGGACTAGAAGCACCAGCATGTTTCACTGCCTTCTCACAAGTGGGAGCTTTATCTTGAAATCTAACTGTAATAATTTGGGAAATGTCTCTCATTGTTATGTGTGGGATCAGAAAGCGAATGTTCTTTCGCACAAACTGCAGGACCCAATGTCGAAGTCGAGGCGAGAACTGAAATGGAGAAATTTCGTAAACATGAGAGAACATTCTAGTTTAAATAAAACATAGTAATGAACTAAGATATTCCATTTTAAATTACCACATCACTTTCCCTTGACAATTATCTATGCTTTCTAATAGATGATGAATAAGTCCTGAGAAAATTGCCGCTTTGGCGTACTTCGAAAACCAGTGCTGAAATATCGTCAGTATTAAACATACACAGCGTGCCATTGGGACTCCGCAATAATTAGAAAAATTCATGAGAGATAGCTAAATCGCATTAAATGTGAGATACAATTTACGATGAAATTCTCTAATGAACGCGATTACTAATCTACGCCTATCATTAAGGAGTAAAAAACGCATATCATTTTGAAACATTATTTAAAAACGTTTTAGACATCAACGCACATAAATTCACAATTTAGCCCATATAATGAAAAATTATAAGTAATTATTATATTGAAACCTCCATTAACGGACACCTCCTAACAACGGTAACTTCGAGGCAACGATAGGTTTGGGCTGTGTGACCTGCCTGCACCGCAGGACGCACATGAGATAAAAGCAGATAGCAGCGAGAACATACGTCCGCGTAGCTCAGTTGGAGGGCGACTTATTCCGGAATGAGGGGACCCGGGTTCGATGCCTAGTTGGTACAGAACAGATGACGTAGGACTAACATTGACGATAACCATTTAAGGTCGAGATAAAGGAATATCAAATGAATCTTTCTACTCATAGATGACGCTGAAAATGGCGCGGTTTTTGAGACCCCTTCTTGTGGAGGTCCTAGTCTTGTGAGAGAATTTCATGAAGACTTTTTCTTACCAGATGGTGATTTTTGAAAAAGCTTCTGTCAGCATCGTGTAATATCAGCATCTGATTTCTGATTTACATAACTTTCCGGGAAAGTTACGTAAATCTAATATGTACAAAGGCAAAAATACTGTAATGTAAGTGATTGAACCCTTAAAGCGGCCGATGTACTGCGCTTGAACTAAGTGGTACCCGAAGTTTTATTCTCTCCAAACGAAAATGTTAACATAGCGGCGGGGTTTACAATAGCCATAGCAAACTAATTTATTTTTACCCCCTCTCATCTCAGCAGCAGCGAAAACAAACATGTTATAGGTGATAAGCGTACCCTTGTAATCCTATTTTTACTGTTCCATGGCCTAAAACATAATATGGAAAGAGTAGTCACCCTGGAACGAAAATCACGCAACTGTGTAAAAAGAGTTACTCAAATGTCTTCTCTCTGATTCCTTAAATTGTCTCATTTGCCATAGTCCTTTATCAGTTATTTTGTCAGAAGGGAGTCCTATCATTCATCCGCCTCAATGACCAGTCAGAGTAACAAATCTAAGAGAGAAAGCAACTTTTTTTTATGCTCTAGTCTTCAGGGTAACTCATACGAGCAGCTTTGGGAGCACTAACCACACCCCGAATATGTTTGCCTCATTAGCGTTCGGCCCACTTCTGAGAGAGTGAATATATTAGTTGGATTTGAGTTCAGCCCATTTTGTTAACCACGAGTTAATTCTTTCCAACCGGTTAAAGGGTTAAATCATTATTGACGTCTTTAACAAAAGTATATAACCGCATGGTTATTGTTGTTTGCATGAAAACTTTTATTATTTCAGAAAAAAAAAAGGTAAGGGAATGCCACGTTTTCAGTACTTGACGTACGTTACAGCGCCACCTATTAACGATATGCAACACTACTCCAACACTCGGACATTTAATTTTAAATTATTCCTTTTACATTTTTCTTAACTTTACAAGCCACTGACTATAGTTCAGTGTTTGTTTCGTCCGTGTGCCAGCTTTCACGAGTCAGGAAGCATTTCTTGCATGTGAACTTATGTAACTCAATTTTCAACATTGCAAGTATAGCAGCGCACTTTCACTTGATGTCCACCTCAGCAAGAGTCAACGGAGGCGATTTAACAAATACCTTATCAGACCCGAATTTAACAAATACCTGGTCAGTCCCGAAGGCGATTTAACGAATATCTTACCCCTTTGGATTTTGCGTAGTCACATCGATACGTCAGCGAGAGGGATACGATAAAGATAAATTATATTGCAAGAAGATGCGCCTCTGGCAAGATCGGTTGGATTAAGAGTGGTGCCATAGTGTGCTTAAGTGAAAAGAAAGGAGTTGAAATGTAGGTCCTAGTGAGGCGATTCTAGTTCCCGTGTATGTTACAGTCGATTCCGAGGTCTGCAGGGTTTGTCGCTTGTGCCTGAATGTTGCGTATTCGACTGTATCTCTTGATGATACCCATGTCGACTCCGTTTCTGCTTACGGAAAAGCCCAGCTAAATTTGCAGTTACAAGCTTAACTGTCTAACTTTATTATTTTTCTAATAGCGTTCCCTAACCTTAATCTTCTTGGTTGCTACTTCTGAAGTCTGTTTAAGATCAGACGTCGGATATTGTGTTTCTAAAGTACTCTTGTCGGAAGCTGCGTTTATAAAGTCCTGTGTTTCTAAAGATACTGCGTTTCTAAAATCTACGCCATGATTTATTTATGTAATTGTTATATTGAGTTTTATTCCAAATTCAGCGTTTTAAGTTTATACACAAACTTCGTACACTTATTTTACTTTTGTACATACTCAACAGACTATCAAATTTAATTTAGGCCTAACCTCAGAACAACAGCCACCGCCCCAAAATGGTAGTTTTCTTACGATCCGAGCAGTCATCGTTTTTCGGAGGTTTATTATTATTATTATTATTGTCAACTTTTCTGCCGGATCTGGCGACAAAAGCTCGTGAGATACATCTAAATCTTGGAAATAAGTCTGTGATTTTCTTGTTACATGGAAGGTTTGAAGATGGACTGTCTTTTGGTAAAGCAATCTCTGTGGTAACCTTAACTCTTCGAGGTTTTTAGAAAATCATTAGGTACCTCTACGGTTGCCGGAATGACAACTGGTAAACTCTGTTTTATGCTGTTTCCAGTTCCTTTAGGTGTCCATTCATAGGCTCTCGAATGTGGGGATGTTCTCTGACACTGTTCTTTGGGTGTATTCGGTAAGGGGAACCTCTACACTTATTTGTTGGGTCTTCTTTAGTTTTTTCTTCACAGTTGTTTTTTCCCGGTACATCACATTAATTTTGATTTTCAAGAATAGCTTCTGGTCGTAAATACCGTCAGTGTGCACAAACGCACTTAGTTCTGGTTTCTACCTGTAATAAATTAGCGTGTTATGAATTAGCCTTGGATTAGAAAGAGAGAGACAGAGAGAGAGAGGTGTGCATAATGCGAGTGCAGTCTTTTTTAAAGATTTAACTCCAAGGTGTTGATCAAGGTTCTCAGCAACTTCTCGAATCCGAGGTTTTCGTTAGGTTGACTTCAAGAATGTGGTGTTTCCTTTGGTTTGTCACACATTAAATAGGTGTCTTGATGTGCAACTTTGATTATTTGTTTCCAGTAGCTTTGATTTGCGATAACGCGATCTTGAACCCTAGTGAAGAATTCTTTGGTTTATGGATAAAGCTGAGTTTTTTTAAGCCATTGTAGTGAGGAGTTTTTTTTATACGTTTGTTTCCAGATCTAAGAAGTTTGGACATTTCCTTTGCATAATTTCGCTTTTCCAAGTTTTCAGGGACTTCGAATTATTTTCTAATACTTGGTCGATGGTCGATAACAAGGGAGAGCCAAATGAAAGCCTTAAACAATTTTTCCCACAATATATTGAGCAAAAGTGGTACACTCATTCATAATTTTTCAATGTAATTCCCATTTTGTGCAATACAAGTCCTCCAGCATTACAAAGTGCACCCATTCATGTAAAACAAATTATTTCGGCTGTCTGTGCAGCCCACTCATGCACCATCTTGTGCAACCCTTCTTCTGACCTGAAAGGTTTTCTCACCATTCTAACTTTGAGTGATCCCAAGATGATGTAATCACTTGGGGCAAACTTTGGTGAATACGGAGGATGTGAAAGACACTGGAAGTGCAGGTCTCGTATGGTTGCATTCGTTGCACGGGCAATATGGGGCTGAGCGTTGTCATGTTCAAAAAGACGTCTGAATCTGATGGCAGGTCGAAGATAAGTCCTGATAATATCTGGATACATGTCACTTGTTAGAGTGTTTTTCATGGGCAAGCCGTGCTCCACATTTACGCCTTGTTCATTCCCATAGAGAGTCAGCATAACCTTTCCTGCAGTTGGCTACGTGTTCATCTCTAAGGAGAGTCGGCATAACCTTTCCTTCAGTTGGCTACGTGTTTATCCCTAAGGAGAGTCAGCATAACCTTTCCTGCAGTTGGCTACGTGTTCATCTCTAAGGAGAGTCAGCATAACCTTACCTGCAGTTGGCTACGTGTTTATCCCTAAGGAGAGTCATCATAACCTTTCCTGCAGTTGGCTACGTGTTCATACCTAAGGAGAGTCAGCATAACCTTTGCTGCAGTCGGCTTCGGTTTTGGTGAGGAGTTATGGCATCATTCCTTGGTCACTCGCTTGATTTCTGACTGATGATTGTGAACCAAAATTTCATCTCCAGTAACAATTCCCTGCATGAAGCAATCAGTTTCTACTCTAAAGCCCAGCAAATGTTATTAACTGGCATCAACACGTTGTTATTTTAATTCTGGGGTCAGCTGGCGTAACACCCATCATGCTAACACTTTGTTGAACTGAAGCACATCATGAATGATGTGGTGCTATGAAACATGACGGATGTTCAAAAGTGCGGCTATTTCATCCACCGTCACTCGGCGATTCCTCACCACAATGCCTTCAACTGCTGCAATGGTCTCCAGTGTCACTACTCTGTGTGCCTGTCCCGGTCGAAGAGAATATGTCACAGAACTCACGCCGTTTCGGAAATTCCTACTCCATTAGTACAGTGACAGACATGCATCACCATAATGCAACTTCATTTGACGATAAATGTCAATGGGTTGCACTCCTTCACTACTTATAAAATGGGTGACAGAACGTTGCTCCTCTTTGGTGCATGTCTGAAGTGGGAGGCCATCTTTACACTGCTACTGTGACGTTACTAACCTTGTCTGCACCGTGCTGCCACCTGTAAGAAAAGCGTTTAATCATTCGTAACAATATTGTTATTTACAGAACAATAACACAGTATTTTGAATATGTCAGTACGGTCCCCCTATCGGCGGCACGGTCCCTGATCGACCTTTTAAGGTTTTCAGTTGGCTCATCTGAAATTATAATTTTATTTAATATACTTTCCTCTCTTGATATTCCTTTTTCTTCTCGTTCTTATTACTCGTATTTTCGTACCAAAGGCAGTGATAACACTATGCATAATATGAGCCTTGGAGACTAAGAGAGCACTTCACAGATAGTGAGTAAACTGGACGCTGAAACCCATACGACACAAAGCGTTTCAGATATGTATCAATACATTACGGTTACGTTAAAAATAGCATTCACCGATACTACTGTTGTATAGTTTGCATTGTACATAATTGCTACCTTGATGTCACATTCCCGCGATATTTAAGATTTTTGGTTTGACAAAGGCATGGTTACGCATGCGCATTTATGCCATTTCAGCGTAGCACTCTCCTAGTCGTATTTCCACGTGCTACTAGGATATTCGTTGGTGATATTGTCGTACTCTAGTTAGCTAGTTAGTTCATTTAATATTTCATCATTATTTTTTATTCAAGATCATCTGAAAGTAAGTAATTGTTTTGATTACTAAATTTTTTTAATTCTAAAAAAGCATTTTATGAAATCTAAGTAGATGGCTGTGTTGTTGTAGTAGTATACTATACCAGCATGTTTTTTTACTTGAAGCTGAGAAATTTCATATTGGTAGGTATTTAAAGAAATGAAGAATCTTTTTCTCGCTGAAATATAGTCTATTGCACATGTATAATAGAAATACGTCACCCTCATTTGGGACCGTTTTTTACTTCTTTTGTAATCAATATATAAATAACCCCGCTGTTCCCAACGGACAGCGGACTGCGTTGAACCTGTAAAAATGCAAACAACTCGTAATGTTGCTGCTTTTGAAACAGCTGTCGAGTGTAATATTTTAAAGGTTATTAAACCTATAATGTTCCGATTAGTAAATACGTAGCAGTAATATTATGACGTCAGGTATACCTTTCAAATACGTGACAGTAATGTAACGACGTTACAAAAATCTTTTAAATACGTAACAGTAACATGAAGTTGGTATCTTGAAGTTACAAAAACCTTTCACTGTAGCGTTACGGCTATGTTTCAAAGTTATGTAACGTTTGAGGACATTTTAACGTAACCGTAAGGTATCTGAAACATTACTGTTGCATTGCACAACGTACCTGGAAAGTCTCAATGTTTCAGTGCTACGTAGTTGTTACATATACGAAATATTCTGTGTTGTGTGGGAAGGAACCTATATGCTGCACATCGAAACCAGTCAGAAAGGCAAGGCTTTGACAAGAAGACTTTAAATATGTATTCGTCGCCCTCATCGCGGGAGAAAATGTTTAATGGAGTCCGGTTCGAATGCCGTGTCATCTCAAAGGAAGAACTAATATGTCAGACGAGAAGAGCAAAAAAGATGCTCTTGAAGGGGTAAGCTCTTTGAGCATACCGAGACGTCGTTAATTCTTATCCTGAACCTTATGTAAATATGTACCAATACAAACTGCAAACATTACAACAAAGTGGGAGGGATATTACTGAGGATTCACAGTATTTGTTAAATCCGTTTTGGACAGACAAAGCTAACGTTTCGTTACGTGGATCGGCCAACACTCATAATTAACGAATGTGTGGACAGGATAATACACATGCACACTCAGAGGATTCATTGTATCCGTCATTCTTAGGCCTGTTTTTCTAAGAGGATATTTGCTAAGTAAACGCAGAATGCCCATTTAAACTGCTACGTGAAAGCGTGATGCCAGGTTTACAAAAACAAAATTTGCTGCACACTGTCACGTTTACTCAGTTAGCTACGCGAGCTCAAATCGCATGGCCAGTAACAGAATATTCTTGTCATCACACTTGATGCAGAAAGACATATCGGCAGGAACTGTAGCATCCCTTGGCTACCTCGTCTCCAACCGAATGTACCAGATAAATATTCCATCACACGGGCATGCAACATTCCGTGATTACTGGAGTTATGACGCGTTTGAATGCTCTAATACATAGTGGAGGACATGTTGACTAATTAACGTTGCGATTCTATCACCAAATGAACGTAATCTATTCATAATACACCGATGAGCAGTTACATCATGACAAACTTCAAACTAAGCTGCAGGATTACCTTTAGCTCGAAAAACAGCGGCCACTCGGCGACGCATCGATTCGATGAGGTAACTATAGGTATCATTGTCCTATCTGGTACCATAATGTCAATGGCAGGTCCTCCAGTTCCCGTACATTTCTGGGTGGTAATGGTTTAGCGCGAACCAGTTTTACCAAGTCGAATCACAAATGCTCGATTTGGTTCATGTCAGGTGAATTTGAAGGCCAGGGAATTAACAGAAAATCACAGCATGTTCTTCGAACCGCTCCTTGACGATTCTGGCAGTGTGGCAATGCGTATTATTCTGTTGGTAACAGCCCTAACCAGAAGGGAACACAGTTGCCATGAATAGACCTACGTGGTCCGCAACGAACCGACAGCTGTCAAGGATTGTGCTATTGGAATATTTGGGCTTAAAGTGTACCAAGAAAACATCTCCCACAGCATGAAACCACCCCCGCAGGCCAGTTTTCGCCCAATATGTCATCCAGGTACCAAAGCCTAAATTGGTAATCGGCATATCTGCGCTCGGCTATCTACTTGATGTCAGACCAGGCCACTTTCTTCCAATCATCCACGGTCCAATCTCGATTATCTTGGGCTCATTTCATTCGCTGTTGGCGATGCCGTGCAATCAGCATGGGGACCCGTTTAGGTTTTCGGCCACGCAGGCCAATGCGCAGTAGGCCGCGATAAACTGTGTGCTGTGACACATTGCACTGATCCCCACTATTGTAGCTGTAGGTGATTTGTCGCACTGTGGCCCTGCGGTCGCTGTGAACAATTCGGGGTAGTCTCCGATCCCCTCTGGCATTAATGAGCATGGGAGGAGACACCGCTAGACGAAGGTTCGTTGTTTGGCCATATGTGCGCCACGTTTGATACGCACTCACTACAGCTTGACGTCAACAATCTAAAAGCCGCGTCGTTTCCGACATCGTAATTCCAAGGCGCTGTGCAAACCCAATTTGTCCGTTATCAATATTCGATAAATCGGAAGCTTTTCCCATTCTGACTCCGAACACTTTACTAGTCGAAAGCAGGTCCTCGAGTTGTATGTATAATTCTCTGTGAACTTCACCTGCGCCACCGTTCGATCTCCATGCGCGCTGATTTATTTAGGCTGGGGTTAGTCATAATGTAATAGCTTATCGGTGTATTTTCATTGAACTGAACTGTATTCAGAAACCTTTTAGCCACCATTCCTGTGTGAGTGACTATTTGAACAAAAAATTATCCCGTTGTCAAACTCTCCCTACTAACTGATACACCGCGCTGTAATACACGCGCTTGTTCATTTGTTGTAAAGTTTCGAACCAGACTTTTGAACCCACCGGTATGTATAGCTTTTTTATTGTGAAAATACCTTACATCCTTTTATTTAACCAATCATTAGTTTCCTCACTTTCCTTTAGGAGCAACCTCGTCCAAGTTTCTTTTCTACTGAAATCGTACTTGAAAAACCGTAAATAAGGCAAATGAATTTAATTATATCACAAATATTAATATGAAAGGAATTCAGTTCCTTTGAAATTGGATGAAAGTTACTTACTTTAGCAGTACAAGTGATTATCTTAGCTAGACTAATAACAACTTTCTGGAATTTCATTTTCACCTTTGGTCTTACATAATACTAGGAAACACCTCAATAAGATGGCAAAGCTAATTTTGTTCTTCATTTTGCGCAAAAACAGAAATTGCAAGATAAGAACTTTGTGCTTCGTGAAAATTTCCATTTTCATCAGACTTCAGCATCATTTAGTATTTTGTTCTTTTCAAAATTTCTGTAATTACATTCAAGCAAAATCTTCCTCCTTGTTGTATTCCCGCAGGGGTATCCTAGTAGAAAAAAGGTGCTTACAGTATCTGTGTAAAGGAAGTATTTTGTCTCCCAAAAATTACCTCGCTCTCTCATGAATTGCAAAATGTAGTTTCTTTAGGTCTGGTACGAAATTAATCTTTAGTTTGTGATTATCCCTTTTTGACATTCGACTTGTAAATGGTGCTAAATACCTTTCGAAACTTTTACATACATTTCATATGCAGTCTTGTATTTCACTTTTTACCCATTTCCAACTATCTTTCTGAAAACAAAAATTATGACAGTTTACATCAAAAATAATAACTTTTCTGATGAATCGACCGTTTTCTTCTTTGTTTAACTATTGATAATACAGTATTTGTTTGACTGGTACATTCATTCTTGTTGACTTTAAAAAAGTGTCAAAAGTCATGGAATAGCAGTATGCAAATTTTTTACTGTCGCTGCAGTCATATAAAGGCTTCGTCGTACGGCATGATTTTTATTAGCTGCGAGGTCTAATCTCGTGAGTCAGGTTGAATTACCGCTAGTAGTATTATGGCAAGCCGACGTGAATTATCTGAGTTTGAACGAGGCATGGTAGTGGGAGCCAGACGGATGGGACATTCAATTTCCGAAGTTGTGCGAACATTCAACATTCCTCGATCCAGGGTGTCACGTGTGTACCGAGAATACTTCATGGAAGGCATTACCATCCACCGTGGACAGCGCAGTGGCCGACCACGGGTACTGAATGACCGTGACCAGCGGCGTCTGATCAGGATTGGCCATGCTAACAGACAAGAGACACTGGCTCAAATAACATCCATATTCAACGTAGAGACATATCCATCAGGTCAGTGCAGCTTAATTTAGCGTCCATGGGGTATAGGAGCAGAAGACCCACTAAAGTACTTTTGTTAACACAACGACATCGGACACAGCGCCTAACCTGGGCTCGTGAACACGATAATTGGAACGTGTAAGACTGGCAACATGCGGCGGGGTCTGATAAGTCACGCTACCAGTTGTTACGAGCTGATGGTAGGGTTCGGGTGTGGCACAGACTCCATGAGGCCATTGACCCAAGCTGTCAACAAGGCATTGTGTGAACACGGTCATTAGACCCTGGAATACTGGCAACATGTGGTGTGGTCCGATGAGTCTAGCTACCAGTTGTTACGAGCTGATGGTAGGGTTCGGGTGTGGCGCAGACACCATGAGGCAATGGACCCAAGCTGATAAAAAGGCATTGTGTGAACACGGTAATTGGACCCTGGAAGACTGGCAACATGTGCTATGGTCTCATGATTCACGCTACCAGTTGTTACAAGCTGATGGTAGGGTTCGGGTGTGGCGCAGACCCCACGAGGTCATGGACCTAAGCTGTCAACAAGGCATTGTGTGGACACGGTAATTGGACCCTGGAAGACTGGCAGCATGTGGCGTGGTCCGATGAGTCACGCTACCAGTTGTTACGAGCTGATGGTAGGGTTCGGGTGTGGCGCAGACACCATGAGGCAATGGACCCAAGCTGATAACAAGGCATTGTGTGAACACGGTAATTGGACCCTGGAAGACTGGCAACATGTGCTGTGGTCTCATGATTCACGCTACCAGTTGTTACAAGCTGATGGTAGGGTTCGGGTGTGGCGCAGACCCCATGAGGTCATGGACCTAAGCTGTCAACAAGGCATTGTGTGGACACGGTAATTGGACCCTGGAAGACTGACAACACGTGGCGTGGTCCGATGAGTCACGCTACCAGTTGTTACGAGCTGATGGTAGGGTTCGGGTGTGGCGCAGACACCATGAGGCCGTGGACGCAAGATGTCAACAAGGCACCGTGCAAGATGGTACATGTGTGGGGGAATTTGCGTGACACGGTTCGGGTCCTCCGCTCCTCGTAAACACGTTATGAACCGGTAATAGCTGTGTTGCTCCTCTGGGTGACCATTCACTGCCTTTTATGGATTTCATGTACTTCAACAACGATTGTATTTTACAGGCAGACAGTGAACCATTTAGTCGGGCCCAAGTTGTCCAAATTTGGTTCGAGGAGCATTCTGGACAGTTCCGATGGATGGTGTGGCCACCACGTTTGCCCGACATGAACCCAATAGTTCACTTATGGGACGTAGTGGAAAGGTTCATCGCACCCAAGATCCTTCACCTACAAATACCAGGGAACTGTGGGCTGCTGTTCAGACGGCATGGCTAAACATCTCTCCAGAAGTCTTTCGGCCACTTGTGGAATCGATGCCACGTCGAGTTGCTGCACTTTGACGGTCTAAAGGAGTTATAACACAATACTAGTATCCATGACTTTTGGCACTTCAGTGTATAATTAATTTTCTTTAAGAGCACTGCAATTTCCTTTATGTTTCTAAAAGTCCAAGATTTAATCGTACACTCATGCAAAAATCTACAGCAAGATTTTCCTCCGAGTACAGTGACATAATCCAGAATAATTTCATCCCTCAAATTTAGGAATTGGTTTATTTCATTATGCTATGTACTGATGGTATTTCAGACGCACAGTATACTATTACGTGTACCTAAATCTTCTCTCTTCGGAATATTTACTTCCGTATTTCATGCTCATTTTACTGTTCCGGTAATAGTGAAAAGACATTAATATTGAACATGGATGGTTCCTTACTTCACACAGGTATCAAACAGTAGTTTTTTTCTACTGATAAAGCTGAAAAACTGTTTTTGTTTAACTATAAAGCCTAAACATTTGAGCTGTGCAAACCGTTCGTTAGGTATGTGTCGACGGTTGGGTAATGTAGATAAATGCAATTGCGAATCAGATACGTGATTGGTGAGGGAGGGTAAAGAGAAAATCGTCTGGTCGCAGCTAAATTTGGTCTTCCCCACCCAAGCTTGTGGCTCACTGCCTCGGAAGGATTCCTGTAGCGAGAGCACGTGTTAGGATTGAGAATGTGTGTACTACGTCATCGGGAATCCTACCAGTACATGGACACCTTCACCATGAATGTGATCACAAGCACACTTCCTACGGCTGGGTGGTCTCCCGGTGCTATTGAGTCGGAAATCAATCGGCCAAACTGTCAGCCAAAGTTTGCAGTAGCCTTTTAAGGAAGGTACCGTACATCGCCGAAGTTGCAAGTAGGACTACGTCAGAAGACCACGATTTTTGCATTCGAAGACAAACCATATCACTCCCTGAATCGGCAATGGAAAACATTCGACAAGGTGTAGGAAGAACACTAACGTATCGACACGGGGTGTGAATCGCAGACTGGCTGAGACAGATGTGCACCCTTGCCTGCCTTTGCGACGACTTCCACTTAACATGGCACATCTTCTTGCAAGGCTATAATAGTGCCATACCAGACATGTGCGGTGGGACGAATCGACACATATCGTCTTCCGCGACGAGTCTCGATTCTATTTCAGCTTTGACGATGGCCAAATGACAGTCTGGAAACATCGTCGTCACCGAGCTTATCACGTTGCCAACCGTGAGTGGTAGGCTGATGGTAGGGTTCGGGTGTGGCGCAGACACCATGAGGTCATGGACCTAAGCTGTCAACGTATCCTCAGCTTGGGACGCTAAGGGTGTCTCTGTTTCAACAGATGTTTGTTGTCCGTAAGCATAGTCTCTACGCATAGTCTGCACAATGACTACATAACAATGTCTTCATGATGTGCTACAGATCGTCTCATTACCGTACCTTCTTAGTATCCCTGATGCCCAATTTCAACAAAATACTGCCGGGCCATGCACTGCCAATACCAACACACAGATCCTATATGGTATCCAGGTGCCGTCCTTTGCAGCATAGTCTTCAGAGAGCCTTACAACACATAACATGCAGGACGTTATTTTAGGTGACTTAGCGTCCCCGTATGTCCCCCTTTCCTCCGTCTGTAGTGTCGATCCCAAGTCAGCAAAGCATGGTCAGCGATATCTAACAAAATCATCCAGAGAGGTTTCCACTTGATTGTACGCCGTGGTACCGGGTGTACAGCCCAGCCTGGCGGTCATACGACCCGCTGACTCACGCCAAATTTTACAGTACCCTCCTCCATTATATTAAAGTAATCCAACGAAACTAAATCCCTTCTTTCCTATATATTTACCTACATGTCTAGTAACTTACGCCTCATTCCGTGCATGTTTTCATGATGGGAAATTTTAATAGCTAGCTGTGTGTTTTTTATTCTAGAAAGGTTTGAGATAATAAATTACACTAATGCTTGGAAATGGTTTAAGTTTGTGGACTACTGTATATGCAAACACGCTGCTGGCCAACCACAACGCAACACCAAGAAGGACACGAGATAGCAAGGCCAGATTTACTGGACACATAACAACAGATACAAAGATAAAACGATTGAGCTTACAGGCCAGTGCGACTTGCGGAACACACAGACATCAATAGTCCGTGTGGCCCCCATGGCTGGAAATAACGGCCGCTACATGCCCGGCATCGAACGAAAGAGGCTTTGGATGTGGGCTTGGGGTATGTCGGTCCAGGCTGCTTCCCCACGTTGCCACAGTTCATCAGGCGTAGCCACGGGTGGTGCTTGCCGGGCCACTCGGTTGCCGATCAGCGACCAGACGTGTTCGATGTGCAACATATCGGGAGAACAGGCGGGCCACGGCAGCAGTGACACCTTGGTGGCCGTGAAGAATTGTTGCACGATGAATCCTACGTGCGGGCGCGCCTTGTCCTGTTGAAACGTGGCCGCTGGTAAGTCCTGCAGGTAAGGAAGGACTACAGGCTCTAAAACGTCGGAGATGCAGCGGTGGCTGTTAAGTGTACCGGTGATGCGTACCAGAGGAGTGCGGGTGTCATATCCAATTTCGCCCCAAAACATAATGCCGGGCGACGGACCGGTATGGCGATGCATAATGCAGGCGTCATACAGTCTCTCGCCGCGGTACCGCCACACGTGGACCCGACCATCGTGGTGTTGCAGGCAGAAGCGGGATTCGTCGGAGAAGACAATATCGTGCCATTCCGTAGTCCAGGTGAGGCGTTCAATGGCCCACTGCCGCCTCACTCGCCGGTGATGTAACGTCAATGGTAATCGGAGCAATGGGCGCCGTGCGGCAAATCTTCGCTCCTGCAGACGACGTCGAACGGTACGTGCTGACACACGTTGTTGCGCAACACACCCTATTTTCTCCGCTAACGTTCGTGATTTGGCGGTGCGAGCCGTCAATGCCCGCCGCACAACATAGCAGTCCTCTCGTTCGGTGGTGTGCCGCGGCTGCGGCAATCGCTCACGTCAGTCCGTCCGTCCCTCCTGCACCCACCGAATCCATACTCGCATCACTGGGGTTGGATATCGTCCCACAAGGGCGCCGGTGTCTTGGTACGACAAACCGCTGTCGCGATAATCCTCTATTCGTCCTCTGTCGAACTCCGAAACGTGCTGGAATGTCTGCCGTATTCTGCGACGAGGCATCAGGAAGCTTCCCACGCACAGGTCCAGCAGCACAGCACACTTTCACTACTTACACCCCGCATTCTGTGCACCCTTCTTATAGTGCGTCTCGGTGGCGTGCCGGGCGCACATTATTTGCATATGCCCTGCAATGCTAATCGTTTGCATGTCCTCTCGCGGGCGACGCATGCTGCAAATTTCAGGTCAATCGGATACTTCCTTCTTGGTGTTGCATTTTGGGTGGCCAGCAGTGTAGATAGATAGATAGATAGATAGATAGATAGATAGATAGATAGATGATAGGTAGGTAGATAAATACATACATACATATTGTGGATTGAATCATTATGGCCTGAAGCTACCGGTTCTACATGGTTGTTACTTATTTTTCTAGTTATGTGTATACACACAAACCAAATTAGACGAAACTCAAACGTCACTGAAGCAGCAAATTATTCCGAATACCCACTGTTAATTAGATAGATGCTATTTTCAATTACGCACGCAAATGTGATGTTGAGGGTTTTCATAAAAAAGATTACTGCAAAGTGTTCAGATGTGTAGGAAGCGTAGAGAGTGACATTATGGGAAAAACTCGTTCTTTAAGGGACTTCATAAGAGGTATGACAATAGGAGCTAGCATGGCAGGTGCAAACATCTCCCAACTTGCTCCCTTCTCGGCTATGCAAGAACAACTATATTGAGGATGTACAACGAATGATGACCAAACAACAAAACAAAAGGTCAGTGGTCTTGCTCTGGTCGTAAAAGATTGGTCCATGTTCCAGGCCAGTCGTAGTTAGAAAGGGTTGTACGAGGCCAATGGTGGCAGAAGAGGATTTTACAACGCCATTGGTGGCTGGAGATGATTGCACGATGTCAATGGTGAATGGAGAGGATTGTAAGTGGCCCCTGGCGTAAAATAACCTTGCAGCACTACCTCGTTATCGAGATGAGAATTTCAGGGTACACAGCATGTCGGAGCGACATGTAGGAGACAGGGTCAAAGCCGAAAGTTGTAGAAGAAACTTGGGGAAATATTGCTCCAGAAAGGGATTAATAATGTTTGATGATGTATGGTATGAAAATCATCAGCAAACACTCTTAATCTATGCTGTATAAATGTTATAACGAAGTAAATTTCTTCGTCATTTCTGTCCACGCCAGGATTCGGACCCGGATCCCCTCATTCCGGAATAAGTCACTCTACCAATTGAGCTACATTCTGATTCCTATCTGCCTTTATGTCGTGTGCGTCCTTCTGGCAGGTACGTCACATCTCCTGGTACGTTACATCATCTCCCCCTTATTTTTTTTTTTTTTTTTTTCGAAGTGCTGGAGAAGGGATTCTCTTATTTTTCCTATCTCGCGGTGTGGAAAGAACATCACACCAATGTGAGATTTTGAACGGTTGGGTCATCCGGATAGTTCGGGCGCCATTATAACGAAGTAAATTTCTCCGTCATTTCTTTATCCGCGCCAGGATTCGAACCCGGGTCCCCTCATTCCGGAATAAGTTGCTCTACCAATTGAGCTACGCGGACGTTTTATTCTGATTCCTATCTGCCTTTATGTCGTGTGCGTCCTTCGGGCAGGTACGTCACATCTCCTGGTACGTTACAAAGTCTCCTTTTTTCAGTCCAATGAAATACTCTCCTTTTCCTTTTACCTCACTTTACCCGACCATGTACTACTTCATTCTTTTAAGGTCCTCCTTCACGGTCAGTTTCACATGGTAGTCTAGTCCGGATGTCCACTGATTCCTAGAATTGTGTGCATTAATTTGGTCATGTGTATTTCAGCTGCCGGAGAATGAGAGGCAGTGTCAGTTTTGTTAATTCATTTGCGGAGGAGGGGGCATAACATTCAACGTCGGCCAAGTTGGCTGTTGATTGTAGGATATCATTTCTTCTAAGGCGGGAATTATAATTGTACCACTATTCGTCGGTCGAGGGAGATACGTCTATGGTAACAGGATGCACCACGAGAAGACGGTTTGACATTTATCAAGAAGACGGTGTATGTTGTGCATCACTTGGGTTTGAATAATATAACTTGATTTCATATTTTTACTTTACACAATTTTTATTTGATTACATTATTTTGCATTACACTTTTGGTGTTTGACTACATAATTGTTGCCAACTTATTATAGATTTCGAATATAAATTCCTCGTCAATATAGATAATGTATTATCTTGGTTTTTCTAGTAAAATCAAGTGCTTAAATTTAAATTATTTTGATAAGAATTATTAAGTGTTGTAGATATAAAGGATTCCATTGATGATTAACCTAAAGTATTTGATTTCGTCATTTCCCATTCTGTTGAATCTTTAAGTATATGATCTGTACAAATGAACTTTGCTAAACACTAACGACGAACTGTACTTAAAAGAGTAAAAATATACTTGTAATCTGAATTTATCGGCGCAAAATAGAAATCAAAGTTTCCTAGCTTGCACATATAGGTAACTGCTCCTATGTGGTATGATATAAAGAAATTAGCTTCCTAATCCACCCGTAAATCTACTGCCATGCCAGAAACCTTTTGTGATCATTACTAGGAGTGAGATGTGCAATGATAGCGTCTCTCTGGAATTGCCATGAATACTGATCCATTTCTTCATATAATGTATTTTTTCATTCCAATGTACCGCGTGCAAAACAATATGACGCCTCGTTTCTTTGAACGAATAATTACATTCTGATTTATCGTCTAGTAAAGTCCCCATGCTCAAATTGTTGAAGCGTTCTATTAAACCAGTTTGTTCTCTCTAAGATATCTGGTTGAATGTGCGAAATCTTGAACATTTTGATTTCTATTTTGCACCAATAAATTTGAATTATTGGCATATTTTTACTATTTTAAGTTTTGCTAATATTTATAAACAGTTCATTTCTTTTTTAGTGTTTCAAAATGATTAGTATTTATTATAGTATTTAATTATAATGACGTTCCACGTGCATACACAATGCAACCAAAAACAAAATAAATCTCAGCAATCAAATAATTCACTCCTATTGTAAATATAACGCCCAGGGCAGTATCCTCCAACTGTGGATATAACACTGCGATTGTGTCCTCTCTATTGTACGAGTACTTATATCAAATACTCGTACTAACGTAATTGGAGGTACTAATTCTCTCCATGATCCATTGGATAACACTAATACTCATTGATTTGTATATTCTCAATATTGAGTCGTCACTATAACGTATCCAAATAACTTCGAATAAGTTTGGTTTTCTCTCAACCCTTCTGCTTGAGAGGTTTGTGGTACTTCTAAATTTTTAAATAATTTATTTAAATTTGAACCATAACTTTCATTGAGAGTTTCAAACTATTTATTTTTGTAAGCAGTGCCACCCAGTGCCCTTTTCACCAGCCCACTGTTCGATAATGAGCATGGCTAAAACACAGAATTACAAATTTGTAATTTATTGTATTCCTCAGACAATAGACAACGGTACACGGTTCTTATACATGGCAACATCAGAGCTCATTGCTAAGCAATTTGGAAACACTGAATATTTCTCCTTTACAACATCAGAATTATTCTAGTAAAATGTGGAGCGTTAAGTGTTAGCACTAAAAATATATACCCTGACTTAATGGAAAGTGATGAATAGTACACTTTATAACACTTTTACTACTCATCAAACAAAGAAAAGCCATGAATCTTTGAGTGATGTAATTATTTTGAAGATGACTTCTTTCTTTCTTTCTTGGAGGTTTAACGACCACCGTGAGCAACTCAATGGGCTATAAGCAGTCGCCCGTCCCTAATTTAGGGTCACTGGCTCCAGGGAAGGGAGAGAGCCAATGCCGTAAGACAAACACAACATCCATGCCTGATCGGGATTCGAACTCGGACCCCTTACGGACGAATGATCAGAGGCCTGCGCCACCGGGGCGGCATTTTGAAGATGACAATCCGTTTCTTGGTGTAAATGCGACAAGGATGGTAAGACAGATAATATCCCGTCCTGGAACCGAATCCGCGCCTCCCAGATAGCGCTTGGGTATGCTTACCACTACACCACCCAGAGTGACCAAGTCTCAAGTTTCCGATTAATTTGAATATAACTATCACAGGATTTCCATTGATGATGTAATTATTATTTGTTCTGGGGAAAACATTGATGATGCATCTTTACAGCTCTTCATTGCATTCATACTACAGTAGGTCCCGCATATAACGATCCTATATTTAGCGAGATCTCGGATCAAACCGGCAATACAGGAAATATTGTTTGGTATAATGTTAATTCAAAGCTAATTCTATCGTTTTAATGAAAAAAAAAATATTATAAAGTTCCTGAAATTAACGAGGGAAATAAAAAGCAAAGACGGTCATTTGTAAGAGGCAAGGTAACATAATTTAGTGAGATTCCATAAACACATAAAATCATCTGCACACTATCCTGGAATGGAGGAATGCATAGCTTGTACCAAAACCATTTAGAATGTTTTAGTTTTGGAAAAAATGTGTAATACTGCGTTCGAAGTTGGCACGAGTCTCGAAATAACGTTAGTCGTTTTAGTAACCTTAGCAAACGACCACACCTGTTTATCACGCATGCGTGGTTCGTAGAGCGATGTTTAATAAGCATTGTTTCTTGAACCCCTAACAAGTGCTTTCGCGCTGTGATTTTTCGAAAAAATGGATGTGAAAGAGGAACAGAGATGCGTCATTAAATTTTGCTGTCCACTTAAGAAGTCTGTTGGCGAGACTGTCCGTCTTATGCAAGAGGCTTATAAGGGAGAATGTCTAGGAAAATTAACTATTTTCTGATGGCATAAAGAATTTATGGATCGTCTTGAGACGACGGTTTAACACTTTCAGCGGCCGAAGTACCTGAACCACATAGTGCCCAAAATTTTCTGCACTTTCCAAACAGAAGTGTTCACAAAATGGCCGGGTTTTACGAAAAGTATTGCAGAAAGACTTCTTTTCCTAACTCATCTCAGCAGTACGGACCATAAACATGTCATTCGTGAGAAGATATCAGCTCTAGTCCCATATTATCTGCTCCACGACCCAAAACATGATACGGAAGGGATAGTAGAATAAAATGTCAACTGAACACGATAAAAACATATGCACGGCACAACGTACCACATGTTAAAAATACTTTACCAAAAAAAAAAAAAACACATCACACGATTCATTAGATTTTTCGAAGACACATCGTCTTCATCATCAGATGATACAGTGTAATATCACGAGATGGACATTGACTTAAATACTGTTGGGTGACGTCACAAACACATAAACCACGCCATCTGTGAGATAGCAATGCTGAAAACAAAGAATTTCAAATACCACCTCATCATGAAGGCTTACTAACTAACACATTTGTCCATGGTTTGGCTATCATTTTTGGTTCATAATCATTACAACACCAGTGTTCAAATGAGGTAATATACAAACTTTCCATAAAAAAAATGAGTGATTGTTTACCTGGAGTGTTCAAGATAGTAACCTCATCCCACTTACGGAAGTGGGATACGGACGCCACCAAACGAGACAGAGCAGTTGATAGTCTTCCAGTTTTGAGGTTATACTTGTGCTCTTTTATTATGGTGCTTAAACACCTTTTAGTGGAGCCGATGTAAACCGTATCCTGTGCCTCCGGGTCTTCAGCCTGTAGAAGAACTGAGTATATGCCTGAGTATATGCCAGACCTATGTTTCAATGCACCAGGGTCCCGGTCCTTCCTAATCAAACTAAAAATGTTTCGAGTTTTGATACCAATATTGATATTTAGTGGTTTACACTTGTTTTTCAAAATGTTAGTGACTCAACGTACGGCACTGAACTTATATATTGAGGTTTGCGGTTCTGTTGACTGAGTGTCGTTTTAATCTGTCGATATAGTCTGTCTACCACAGAGACTTCATAACCATGGTGTGCAGCGATCTGTTTAATCTTATCCCCTTAGTCAATGTCCACCTCGTGATATTACACTGTATCATCTGATGATGAAGACGATGTGTCTTCGAATAATGAATTGTATGATGTGTTTTTATTAGTAAAGCATTTTTAACATGTGGTACGTTGTACACTGCATTTGTTTTTTTCGTGTTCAGTCGGCATTTAATCTACTATTGGATTTTAACACGAATTAATTTCATCAACTGAAGGAATAGTTCCTCTGACACGGACACCATGTCACTGGGCAGAAACAAGTGACTGAAACATCATCTCTCTTCATTCGTAAGTTCGTCGCTACTATTACAGCCCTTTTAATAGGTAATCAGTCAGAAAGAATTAGTGTCAATCATCTTCGTAAATGACTATTTTCTTTGAACAACAAAGCTAAGAGGGACAGCAGCGATTCTGATGCGCATGCTCACTTGTTGCAATCTCCTTTTAGACAGCGAATATATTCGTCGGATCTGATTTCAGCCCATTTTGCTAACCCCGAGTTAAATCGTTCCAGCCGGTCAAAGGGTTGATTGCGCATGGAGGGAGACCTTCAACAAGGTTGCAGAGGTAAGCATCTATACAGTAGGTGTTATTATGCCTGAAGGTATCATCTATACAGTAGGTGCTATTATGCCTGATGGTATCATCTATACAGTAGGTGTTTTTATGCCGGAAGGTATCATCTATAGGTAGGTGATATTATGCCTGAAGATATCATCAATACAGTAGGTGCTATTATGCGTGAACGTATCATCTATACAATTGGTGCTATTATGTCTGAACATATCATCTATACAGTAAGTGCTATTATGGCTGAAGGTATCATCTCTACAGTAGGCGCTATTATGCCTGAAAGTATCATCTGTACAGTAGGTGCTATTATGCCTGAATGTATCATCTATACAGTAGGTGCTATTATGCCTTGAACCTAACAATTAGAGATATCGAATATATTGTTCACATTTCGAAATCCTCAATTCACAGAATTTTAACCGAGCGTTTGGGCATTAAACAACTTGGGTTCCCCATTTCCTTTCATGTGCGGCCCAATGCAAGGCCGCACACGGGCAGTTCTGTCGTTTCGTATTTAGAATTTTTTTTTGTTTAAGTTGATGTTATAACATGCATATAGTCCAGATTTGTCACCTTCTGGTTGTTCCCCATTTAAAAAAAACATTACGGAGACAACAAATTTGTGGCTGATCAACAACAACTTATCACAGCTGCGCAGGGGAGCTTCAACAACAATTCAGAAGAATTCCAGAAGTCATTCAAAAAGGGAGCCTTCAAAAGCCTGTATTCGATGCAATGGACTCTATTTAGAAAAAATTACTACTTCCTTGATAATTAAGATATGCATTTTAAAAAAAAAACATTCCCAGTTGTTTTGGGACAGCGTTTGCATAAATGACGGCATACAGGTCAAAAATACAACTGCGTAGATAAATTCTTGTGCCCTAGTGAAAGATGTACACAGAAGCGCAGTGGGGAGGGGATGCATCAAGTGCGTAACACGCCAATTGTGCAAGAGAGTCTCACCGCCACTCACTCCTAGGGACTATGCCTTCGGTGTATCGCGTCAGGAGAGTTCAAAGCAGGAAACTCAACAAAAGTACGATGCGTTCGACTCACGCACGTGTAAATCGATTTCTGGGAGATAATTACAGAGATAAATAGGTGTGTAATGGAATTTGGATGTATTAGGTGGGAAACAGGATATAAAACTATTCCTGGAATTGTGTCCATTTCCACTTTCACCCTCCAAGTGGGGGTTGCATTGCGAAGATCGATGCTGATTTTGCGGTATGTGGCTTGTTTAGTTAAACAACGGGAAGTTCCACGTGGTCGTCAAGTTGAATATAATTAAAAGATTTAATTAGTTGACTAATGGAGGTAATATCATAATTTGTGGTCACTTGTTACTTATTTTTCAAATATCAGTGCACCACAAAAATATTTGCCGTTTCCGGAGACTGAAACAAAGTATAACACATTCGTAATAGAAAAGCAATTTATTCATCAAAATAATTACCATGGGCATCAACAACGTTCTGCCGACGTGTTAACAACTTACAAAGGCCGTTCCATAAATACTGAGAGCAATTTTGTTTTGAGTTGGCAACAGTCCGAAGGTGGAAAATAATCACGCAGACGAGTAACTGAATTAAAGAAGTATTTATGGCAACAGTCATTAGCCGTGGCAGACGATTCTGATTTTGCTATTACGCTGTTGTTTAAGGTACGTCTGCATTGCGCCATACAGCTATAGAGGTGATTGATTCAGAGTTAAGAAGCGAAATGTGTTGCGCTATAAAATGTCGCCATGGCTTGGCTAAAACGGCTCTAGAAACAGTTGATTTAATGAAAAAATGCTTACAAAGATAAATGTTTGGATGAGTCAACAATTTTTAGTTGGCACCGTGAATTCAAAAACAGGGCGTTTCTTGGAAGAACTCGCTCCTAGGACTGGTAGACCTGAAAGTGTTGTTACGGAGCATATTGTTAACATAATTTGGGCAATCCTGCAGGAAGATCGACGAATGACGTCTGAAGACATAACGGCGTCAACTAATATTTCAGAAACGTCGGCATTCCGCATTTTATGCGACAAATTACTGCTGCATCGTGTGTGTTCCAGATGGGTACCTCCTCACCTGACGAGAGTACAATTGTTAGCCAGAGTTTAGGTGCGTCATGAGTGGAAACAAATTATTACAAAGGATCCAAACTTTCTAAACACAGTAATAAGTACCGACGAAACATGGGTCCACTATTTCGACCCCCTCACGAAACGCACAACGTGTCTCAGAAAACACACATGCTCGCCTGCTCCGAAAACTGTCCGCCAAACCAAGTCAGCTGGGAAGGTGATGAGGATAATTTTCTTTAATCATAAAAGTGTTGTCTACCAGCATGCCGTTTCTCCATAAAGTACTGTCAATGCTGATTATTACATTTCCGTCTTGAAGAATCTGTGACGACACATGTCGATTAAACGATCGGAAATGGTGCGCAAGTGAACCCTACACCATGATAACGCCCACCAAAATGTAGCTGCTTGTGTTCAGAAGGTTCTTAGGAAACACAGTACTGAAATCAGGCCACAGACTGCCTACAACAATCCCGGCCTCACCCAGAGCGAGTTCTAGTTGTTTCCAACAGTACAGGAGAAGTTCCGTGGCATAACATTTAACACAGATGCTTATGTTATTCAATCTATACAAGGGTCGACAAAGCAGCTTTCACAAAATGCTTTCGCCACATGCTTTGAAAAGTGCACTGAACGTTGGGACCGTTGCATACATGGAGGTTCTATTACTGGAGACACCACTGGCTCTGCCGCCATAGGTCACAGCTAATCTGTGGTGTGACATCACAAGCAGGCAAAAATGTACTAAACTACACCGTCGATGAAACAGTAAGCTTGTGTATCATTGCTAAAGATTATTGAATTACTCATTTTATCTGTTTATACGCTTAGAAGCTTTTGTTCCATTGGTTTCCAAGCAGCTTCTCTTCTGCTGGTGCGTCGTGCCTGCTCATGACGTCATTTGCAGCACAGACGGTGACTTATGGCGGCCAATGCTGCGTGGATAGGTGTGGTGTCTCCATTAATATAACCTCCTTGGTTGCATATCATCAGTGGGAAGATACTTTGAGAAAAAATACCATACATTTTTTGTACCTATATTTCTTTATTTTATGTTAATTTACTCTCGGTTTTTATGGAACGGCCGTTGAATATATAGCCCTTCGATAACATGCCGGATCACGGAAAGAGAAAACGTTTTAGAGGGCAGCGTGCAACTCATCAAACTTGGAGAAGTCGTGTCCATCTAAATGATTGTCGAGTGAAAGAAACAAATGATAATCTGAAGGTGAGATATCTAGGGAGTAAGCTGGATGACAAAAAAGTTCCTACCCAAATTCTTTGATGATATTTTCGGTGAATGAAGCAATGTGGGAACGAACGTTATCATAAAGGAGCAGAACTCTCTTTCTATTGACCAGTGGTGCTTCCTTCTTTTTCGGGTCCTTATTCACACATTTCAGTTGTTCACAGTGCACTGCATCGGTTATCGTTTTGGCCGCTCTGCAAGAGTTCATAATGAAGAACTCCCCGTGCTGCCCAATTTTCACACACCATAACTTTACGTGTATGCAGTGCTGGCTTCGATGTGTGAAGAATTTATCCAGTTGTGGACGATCAATATCTGGAACGTTTTGGGGAGCTGAACTGGACCCACTTCTCATCACATGTGAGTATCATATCCAAAAATGGGGTCTTGTCATAACGAGACATCAGTGCGAGACAAATTGAGACACATTGCTGTTTGTTCACTGCAGACAATTCGTGGCGGACCCACTTAGACAATTTGTATGTCTTACCTATTGCATACTGATGTCTTGGAACAGTTTCATCACTAACACCAAATGAATGGGGTAGTTCCTGGCATGTTTGACTACCGTCCTGCTCAATAGCAACTTCCAGGGCTTCTGTGGCAAAGCTGATGGGACCACCACCCCGGGACTTCTCTTGTAGGGATTCAGCTCCGTCCCTGAACTTTGGAAACCAATTCCGGGTGGTGCGCTCCTACGCAGCTTATGCCCCGAATGCTAAGCAAGTGCGATGGTTATTTTCTGCCGCAAATCAACCGAGTTTAAATTTGTTAAACAAACACCCACGAATAGTCTCCACTGATACACTCATTGTAGTCGCACGATTCTCCACTACCAAACTGCTTACTCATCTGATTCATACGCGATAGGTATCTTGGGATTTTAGCTGTCGATATACCGCGGCGGAACGGCATTTCTCCGCAAATTTAATCATTACAATATGTTTCGTTTGCTCCCTCACAAAACACGGCTAATACTTTTCTGGTGACCTGATTGTATATCCGGTTGTTAGGTTTATGCAATATAAACGTATTAGCATTTTATTGTGGTGAGAATTTTCTCCCAAAAACAGTTTTAGCTAGCACCCTGTTTTTACGAGTGTTTTCGTCGGACCCGAGCTCTATGTGGGTACTACTATATTTGTCTTAAGATAGTGAGAAGTAGTGAATTAAAATTTGCAAGAACACCGATATAAGTAACGAAATGCTTGCTAGATGAGAACATATGGATAGAGATACTGCTTCTGTGTCACATAAATACACAGCTGGCTACCCAAAATGCAACACCAAGAAGGACACAAGATAGCAAAGCCACATTTTCTGGACACATAACAACAGATACAAAGAAACGATTAAGCTCACAGGCCCGTGCGACTTGCGGAACACGCAGACATGAATAGTTTGTGTGAACCCCATGGCTAAAAATAACGGCCGCTACACGCTGCGGCATCGAACGAAAGAGGCTTTGAATGTGGGCTTGGGGTATGTAGGTCCCGGCTGCTTCCACACATTGCCACAGTTCATCAGGCCTAGCCACGGGCGGTGCATGCTGTTCCACTCGGTTGCCGATCAGCGACCAGACGTGTTCAATGGGCCACGTATCGGGAGAACAGGCGAATCGCGGTAGCAGTGACACCAGGTGGGCATTGAAGAATTTTTGCACGATGCGTGCCACGTGCGGGCGCGCATTGTCCTGTTGAAACGTGGCCCCTGCCAGGTCCTGTAGGTAAGGGTGGACTACAGGCTCCAAAACGTCGGAGATGCAGCTGTGGCTGTTGAGTGTGCCGGCGATGCGTACCAGAGGGGAGCGAGTGTCATATCCAATTGCGCCCCAAACAATAACGCCAGGCGACGGCCCGATAGGGCGATGCATAATGTAGGTGTCATACAATCTCTCGCCGCGGTGTCCCCACACGCGGATCCGACCATCGTGTTGTTGCAGGCAGAAGCGGGATTCGTCGGAGAAGACGATGTCGTGCCATTCCGCAGTCCAGGTGCGGCGTTCAACTGCCCACTGCCACCGCACTCACCGGTGGTGTAACGTCCATGGAAATCGGAGTAATGGGCGCTGTGCGAGAAGTCCCCGCTCCTGCAGACGACGTCGAACGGTTCGTGATGGCACAGGTTGTTGCGCAACACACCCTAAATCCTGCCCTAACGTTCGTGATATGGCGGTGCGAGCAGTCAATGCCCGCCGCACAACATGCCGGTCCTCTCGGTGGGTGGTGTGCCGCGGCTGCGGCAATCGCTCACGTCGGTCAGCCCGTCACTCCTGCACCCACACCGAATCCATACTCGCCTAACTGTTGCTGGGTGTCGTCCCACACGGGCGCCGATATCTCGGTACGATAAACGGCTGTCGCGATAAGTCACTATTCGTCATCTATCGAACTCCAAAACGTGCTGGAATGACTGCCGTATTCTGCGACGAGGCATCAGAAAGCTTCCCACGCACAGGCCGGCAGCACAACACTCTTCCATTGCTTACACCCCCGCCATCTGTGTACCCTTCTTATAGGGCTTCTCGGTGGCGTGCCGGGCGAACATGATTTGTATATGCCCTACAATGCTAATCGTTTGCATGTCCTCTCGCGGGCGACGCATGCTGCGAATTTCAGGCCAATCGGATGCTTCCTTCTTGGTGTTGCATCTTGGGTGGCCAGCTGTGTAATTGCGGTAAAAATGGTGTAGTTCCTACAAGACTGTTTTCTGATATGCACAAATCACATTTTTTACTTTTCTTGTGTGTGTGTGTGTGTGTTCTCGTTTTTTTGCATAAATCTATAAAAAAGTAATGTTTCTTTCCAAATAGCTTCTGCTTTTTTCAAATTATTTCGTGAATTTCTGGCTTCAGAAACTCTCCTTGTAAACAACAGCTTTAAGGGAGCAATTAGTGTTGTTCACTAATAATTGTTTTTCTGCAAATTTAAATGGCTGCTTACATTTTAATACTTGTATTCTTATTCTGCTTTTTTGTAAATTCCTTTCCATTCTCTCTGTGCTTACAGAGCAATTTGTACTATTACAGCAGTTAAACTTGTTTTATGGCCAATTCGCATTGCAGAACTCTCAATAATGAAAGTTCCAATAGCCTTGTTGTCTCAAATATGTTTCTGAGAAATACATCATCTTTAACGAAAACACCGTTTTTCCTCTTTTCGCCTGCACAAAATGGTCCTCGGGAAATTGCTCAAAACAATATGTTTTCGAACAAATAGCTTTTACACTGAGAAATAAAACAGATTGACTTCGACTGCATTTTTCACTTGGCGCTCTGCTGAGCTTAAGCAACACAACAAATGGCTAACAGGTCTACATCTGACGCAAATTAACGTCTCCTTGAGGTATTTATGCTGGTGGAAAACTCCGTGCAAACATCAACAAAACTAATTTTCTGCGGTTCTTCAAGAGACAAAGTATTTACTGAACCAGATTGTTAATGCTTTTCTAACCGCAGGAGCGTCGGAACTATCTAAAGCTTCTCGGGAGCTTAAAAATTAACGTTGTTTTCAAAATCACGCGACCTCAAATCTATCTTAATTCTAACAGTTCGAGATTTTCAATCAGAAGACAGTAAAACGTTTTCCTACAATTGCAGCCAAAAACGAAGTCATTCTTGTTCAGAAAATAAATGACAGTTTTTCTGGAGCTGTGATAAAACAATCATTTCGTAACAATTTTTAAGTTTAAGAATTATAAATTAACAAGTTAGTAAAATCATGCAATGCATTGATTATGATACGCTTTCCAACATACCAGAAATGATTACTCAAGTTATGAGGATAATGGCTGTGGAATAAATATCGCTCCTGTGTCCTGACCTTTGACCCCATTTCGATGATATTCAACAGAACCGGTTCAGTACACCTCAAGAATAACATACTAAAGTTTTGTCGCAATAGAAGCAGTTTTACGCAAGTTATGAGAATAATGGCTGTGGAATAAATCTTGCTTTTGTGCAATGACCTTTGACCCCATTACGTTGATATTCAACACAACCGGTTCACTATACCTCCGGAACAACATGATAACGTTTTGTCGCAATCGAAAAAAATTTTGGTAAGTTATGATGCACAAGGGCAATGGAATGGATCCCACTCCAGTGTCCTGACCTTTGACTCCATTTCGCCCATTTTCAATAGGATTCGTCCCCAGCGGCTCCCTACCACATACTAAACTTTCATCGAAATCAAACCATTTTTACGCAAGTTATGACGCATAAGGGCAATGGAACAAATCCTGCTCTTATGTCCTGCCTGACCTTTGACCCCATTTTGCCCAGTTTTAAAAGGGTTCGTGTCCAGGTGGTGCCCTACCACATACTAAAATTTCATCGAAATCGAACCATATTTACGCATGTTATGATGCATAAAGGCAAAGGAATGGATTCCACTTTAATGCCCGGACCCTTGACCTCATTTCACCTATTTTCAATAGGGTTCCTCCCCAGGTGGTTCCTTACCAAATACTAAAATTTCATCGAAATCGAACCATTTTTACGCAAGTTATGACGCATAAGGGCAATGGAATAAATACCGCTTTTATACCAAGCCTGACTTTTGACCCCATTCGCCCATTTTCAATAGGGTTCGTGCCCAGTGGTTCCCTACCACATACTAAAATTTCATCGAAATCGAACCATATTTACGCATGTTATGGCGCATAAAAGCATTGAAATGGATCCCGCTTTTATGTCCTGACCTTTGACCCCATTCCACCCATTTTCAGTAGGTTTCGTTCCCAGGTGGCTCCTTACCACATACCAAAGTTTCATCGAAATCGAACCATTTTTACGCAAGTTATGAAGCATAAGGGCAATGGAATAAATCCCGCTCTTATGCCCTACCTGACCTTTGACCCCAATTTGCCAATTTTCAATAGGGTTCGTGCCCAGGTAGTTTCCTACCACATACTGAAATTTCATCGAAATCGAACCATATTTACGCATGTTATGACGCATAAAGGCAATGAAATGGATCCCGCTCTTATGGCGTGATCTTTGACCCCACTTCACCCATTTTCAATAGGTTTCGTCCCCTGGTGGTTCCTTACTACATACTAAAATTTCATCGAAATCGAACCATATTTACGCAAGTTATGACGCATTAGGGCAATTGAATGGATCCTGCTCTTATGGCGTGACCTTTTACCCCACTTCACCCATTTTCAATAGGGTTCGTCCCCTGGTGGTCCCCTACCACATACTAAATTTTCATCGAAATCGAACCATTTTTACGTGAGTTATCGTGCCGACAGGCAGACGGACGGACGGACAGACGGACGGAAAAAGTTGGAGCATATACGCTTCTTCAGCCTACGGTTGGAAAGCGTAAAAAAGATTATAATGCACGGTACCTTTAAGATCTATAGTTTGGTACTACATTTGTGTACGCCTTATAATTTTTCTGGCTTTAACTTCTTTCTTCCGTTCTCGCCTTTTCGTTCAAGACAATGTTTTTAGAAATTTAGAGCTATAGAACAAAAGATATGAATCAGCAAATGAAGGTGAATCGAAAATTACAGACTTCAAATTTAGAAAGTTTTCCGAATAAGTTGCATTCAGATGGAAACGGGTTTCATCCATTTTTAAAAAAATACTAACAGTTTTTTAAATACTACCACGTTGTCACCCCTTTGTTCAGTTGATTCCTTTTTGCTCTTCTTCGCTTTGAGCCTGAGTAAAAATTCCGGTTAAAAGATGACTGTTGTAATGGTTCTGAAGAAAACACTTCCTCTTCCACCACTGCACAAGTTACACTCTAAATCGTCCTGCAATTCTCCCAAGTTTTAGATGCTTGTGATCGCTGTAGAGTATAAAAAAAGAAAAAAACATCACACTCAACCAGAAAATAGTTAAGGCCTCCTAAAGTTTAAAGAAAAAGCAAATTTTAATTCTAGACATACCAAGTATGGAGGTGAAAATGTGAATGAAATGTTATAGAAAAAGAACTGATGTGCCTTGTAGAATTCTCATATTCCAATAATCAGGAAGAAACAGAAGTCAAGTAAATTTTAAAAATGAATAATTAATTCTACATTAAGGAACCAACATTACGATCAACTGTCTAACAGCGTGTTGGAGAGCCTTTCTCCCCGATGATGGCTTACACCTTGCATTACAACGAATCCACCATAGCTCGAAGGTTCTTCAGGTAGCTTGTACCAGCTAGACAGGAAGACGTCGTGGAGTTCACCAACGCGGTGACGCAATACTTTGAACCGATGAATACTTCGCACACTGCCTCCTACAAATATTTACGAGGATTAAAGTTATGGGAGCATGTCATACAGTTCACTCCGTGACATGATTGGGCTTGATTCTCTAACCTGTGATGTGCCTGCCTTGCAGGACGCACATGAGATAAAGGCAGATAGTAGTGATAGCACATGCCTTGTAGTATAGTGGATAACACTCGGAGCTCCGGAGACGCGAGTTATGGGTTCGAATCCTGCCCGTGACATAAAATTGGCAGGTAAATTTACTTCGTCATATTGGCGCCAGAACTTCAAAGATGGTCTGGCGGTTAGGTTTATCGCAATGGTGTGGTGTTCTTTCCTCACCGCGATGCAGAAAAAGTGAGAATCCCTTCTTTACAAAACTCATATGTTGGCGTTCACTTTTGACATGAGCATAATAACGGAATACAGAGGATAACGTGATCAAAACATTATGGCAAAATACAGCTGTATTTGCTCGTAAACTGAAAAATAACATTTTCATGTAACATGGTTAGTACCAGGTTGAACCGCCATGAACTGCGTCAGACTGTGCAATTCTGTCATGGAGTCTGTCGTACAGATGTTGGATGTAAGTTTGGGGTATTGAGTTCCAAGCATCCTCAACCTGGACGCGTAAATCGGGGATGGTCGTGGCTGGCCGTGTAGACCGCATAAGTTGTCCCATAAAATCCCACACGTTCTCAATGTGGGATAAATCCGGTGAACGTACAGGCCATGGAAGTTGTCTCACACCCTGAAGTGTATGTTGCGATGCACGTGCTGTGTTTGGCCATGCGTTATGTTTCTGGAAAACACCACGATGGACCGACCTTACAAATGGCACAACAACGGGCTGAATGACGTTGTTGATGTAGGAGGTTCTGTTTAACGTACTCGGTACAAACACTAGTTGTGTGCGGGAGTGATAGCTAATCGCTACCCACACCAGGAGACCAGGTGTAGGCCCTGTGTGTAGCTGGCGGATGCAAGAAGGGTGGAGACGCTCCCCTATGCGTCTGCGTACACGCATACGGCCATCGGGGCCCCCAAGCAGAATCTGCTTTCATCGCTGAACACGACAGTTCGCCATTGCGTTATCCATTGCAGACGTTGGCGACACCACTGCAGCCGTTCCTGACGGTGGGCTGGAGTCAGAGGTACACATGCCAAAGGCACACGTGTACGTAGTCCTGCATAGAGTAGAAGGTTGTGGTTTGTTCCCACAGTCACCTCAGATGTAACGGCAGCTCGGATTTGCTTCGCAGTGGATGTGTGCCTCTGACGGAGTGTCCGCTCATCAGTCCGTCTACGACTCTCGGTTCCACATCTTCTCGTGTGGGAATGTTCCTCGGAACATCTACGCCACCATCGTACCACCACCGATACTTCCCGCCCAATTCTCTACGCAATATGACGATACGACCACCCGGCCTCGCGGAGTCCGACTAGACGACCTCGCTCAAAGTCCGATAACCGTTAAAATCCTACACGTCTTCCATGTCCGGGCATTGCAGTTTCTTCAGGGTCTTCGCACGTGTCCGTACGCCGAAGACTGTTGACATTCACTTCGCCGTACTCCTTAAATACCACCGACAAAAATTTGCATATTATGCCGTGCTGTGGCGTAAGCGCTCACCGGTTGGTCCCGAAATTAATATCACACCTACGTAAACTCGACCCCATTAACATATGTAAATTTCATGATCGTCCGCCAATTCCTTCTTGGTGTGCTTTTTTCACTTTTTCCGGCAGTGTATTTTTCAGTTTTATGTCGTAGGTACACAAGCCCATAAGAATTATTTCAGAATGCGCCATGCAACTGAAAGGGAATGATGATACCGAATCCACATCTACCTCGGGATTTGAAATAAAGCCTGGAATTGTGAGGTATCAATATCCCGAATCGCCTCGGATCGCATGACGTTCAAGCTCTAAATGTGTCTGACTCTACCATTCATTTCTTTCTACTCCTAAGAAAGATATTTTAAAATTCTGGAAGAAATCCATTGAAATAAATTCTTTCGTAATTTAATAGAACTTGTTTTCTCGCGCCATATTTCTTATTACTCTCATGAAAATTTATTCATTTCCTTGCTTTCCCTGTAATGAAACGGTGTTGACTTTCTTTTATGAAAACATTAAACTCTAAATGCAGAGAAAAATCTATTATGCGCTATGAACACCAATTTTTTAAGCAGCTTCCAATGAAAATATTAAAAAAAATATCCTCAATTTTTTCATAAGAAAACACAAACTGTTTGAAGTAAATATTTAAATGATGAATAATCTTTATAAATATTTCCTTACTAGAACGTCCTGTTCAATTTCAGACAGGCTGATTGGAAATAATATATGCTTATTACCTTCCTCCGTTTTTATATTTCTAGTGATGCATATCAGAATATGCATTAATTAGGTCATGAATAAGGTTTAAGCAGCTTAAAACCATAAATCCATCTTTCTTTTCGGAAGTAAAAGACTGTGCCGACACATAATCTCTTTTTTTTATATTCCAATCGGATTACGTTGGTTTGATTCTGAAATCACAGCACGAGACGAAAATATTTTTTACTATTAATAACACATCTGTTTTCCTTTTTTTTTTCGCAAGAGGAGGGTGTTTTACTTAGCGTTTTTGCTTTGCTAAATATTAGAATTAAGGGGCACGAAATTTCAAGAAAACGCAATTATGTGTTGCATTCTAATGTGAGATATGATACAAAATGGCTTTCTTACCGATATTATTATTTTATGGTTGGCAATTAATATGCAGATTTTCCGAATTCATCTGTGAATGATGCATATTCAAAGCGGTCGAATAATGTGGCATGCTCTGAAATTACTTTAACCGCACTCATTAGAAAACTGAAAGAACATTCTGACATAAACTACTTCATCACTAATAAAGAATGCATGCATTCAAGCAACGTACCTTAAAGATATTACCTCAAAAGAAAAAAGGAACACGTCCTTCTGAGAGAAATTAATATCATTATGTGGAATAATTTACTTGTACATGAATTTAGCGAGAACTATTTTCTTCCGAAAGTTACCCATTTGAATAAATTAAATACTGAGCTAAGTATAAAACTAGTGCACCAAATTGATTAACTCAGAGATGGTGAAAATCCAAGAGCATCTAGGAGAGAATATTCGGGTTATTTTCCTAATTTAGATAATAAAACAGTGCAGTTATGAAACTGGAATTCACATTTTGACACGTTTTCGAACTTTTTAAAAGTTGCTATCGCAGCTAATGATCCTACTGCAATCAAAGCACTTTGAATGAAAAAAATTGCACATCCTACTTTTGATTCTAATAACTGGCGTGAAGCGCATTTCAAAGAAAATTGATGGAAAAAGAAAGGATATAATTCTTAACATTATGACATTTGCTATACAACTTTTCTTAAATACATGTCTATAGTTTTCATGCAACTGTTCTGGAATACATTAATTAGTGTGTACAACAGCAGAAAAATGAAGCCTAGGAACATTGTAAATGGAGCATGGCTATTTAACAACAACGATCTCGCATTTGTCTTGAATAAAAATAAACCTTTGTATTTACAAGAAACTAAAATTTACTCCATTTTTCTCTATTAAGAGACTCACATTATTACCTAGAACTTTTCAAGGCAAACCAGTGTACAGAGATGAGACTATCATCTTTTATTTCAAATATACAAATATTTAAAATTTCGTGCTGACAAGAAATCAAATCAAACAGCTGTCGAAGCACGATAAAAATATACGATGCAGATCTCAAAATATTTAATATATCCTAAAATATATACATGATAAACACGCAAGATTTTTCACATGTGTTGCACATGTATAATCACGCTGTAAACTGATTTGCGCCAGGTGCCTACGGCTGTACATACTGGGTGATTGAAAACTCCTTCAGCAAAGCAAATGGGGAGATAGTACACATCAAGGCAAACAATATTTACAATGGAACTTAGGGCCACATTCCAATCCTAGTGCCTGAAAAGAACACGTCCGAGAAACGTCCAGCAGACACACCGAGTTCCAACCAGGGCATGAGAAGCCCAAGATGCAAATCAGGTGACCTGAACACCTGCCTAGACGATGAGGAGCAAACATTTAACAAGAAAGATGACACCGAATTTTCGGGTGTAATAAGCACGCCTTTTGAATCCGTTCTGACGCAAATTAAATTTATCCAAGCTATCCAAAATCAATGGAACCGGTATGGAAAACAATAATACGTGACGGAAGAAAGAAGTTTTTCAATAGGGTTTTCAATCCCTCAAATATTGCTGTAAACGGAATCGTGAGCTTACGCACTCTGGTTGCAGACTTGTGCGTTAAAAAAAACATGAATTGATTTGAGAAACATTTCTCACCGGAAACGCTCTCCAACACAGAAATATTTTTTCAAATCGGACTCTTAGAAACACAGATATCGACAAAAATAATATGTGACTTTACGTCCCCTGGTGGGAAAACCATGCATTATTTTAGGAATAAAGTATTCTTAAAAGGTTTTTCAATATGAGAGGTACCAGTCCAAGAAAAAAAAAATTAGGCGAGTTTTCAGGAGCCCAGATTTTGCTACAAATACATCAGAAGCAGAAATTAACACTTATGCCCCCTGGTGGCCAAACCATTCTTTACCAAACATTAGAAATTATGTGAAAAAGATTTTCCGTCAGGTCTTGTATGCAATACAGGAATAAGTTTTCAAATCAGAGCTTTAGGAGCAAAAATAACGAAGAAAACGCAATTTACCATTTTGCCCCTTAGCGGAAAGTCTATGATTTACTTGAAAATTTTGAATTTATAGGAAAAACATTTCGCATCGGAAACACTATCCAACAAAGAAGGAATTTTTCAAATCGGAATTTTAGAAGTAGAGATATTGATAAAAATATGATATACATCTACGCTTATGGCGTAGAAACCATGCAATATTTCAAGAAGAAAATTTTCCTAAAATGTGTGTCGACATGAGTAGTATCGGTCAACAAACGACTTTTTTTCAATTTAGATTTTAGAAGCTCATATTTTGTTGCAAATACATCAAAAGCGGAAATTAAGACTTACGCCACCTGGTGGCTCAATAATTGTTTACAATAATTTGAAATTATCTGCAAATGATTTCCCATCAGGAGCTGTATCTGGTGCAGAAAGATTTTTTTAAATCGGAGATTTAGAAGCAGAGATATAAGGGAAAAGCAATTTACCTTTACGCACCCTAGCGGAAAGTCTATAAATTACTTGAAAATTTTGAAATTATATGAAAAACATATCACATTGCAGACACTATCCAACAAAGAAGACATTTTTCCAATCGGACTCCTAGAAGTAGAGATATTGACGAAAATACCATATACATCTGCGCCCCCTGGCGGTGAAACTGTAGAATATTTTAAGAAGAAAATATTCTAAAACGGTTTATCTATATGAGTGGCATCAGTCCACGAAATAATTTTTTTCAATCGATAATTTAGAAGCTCAGATTTTATGGCAAATACATCAGAAGCAAAAATTAACACTTAGGCCCCTGGTGGCCAAAGTATTCTTTACCAAAAATTTGAATTATATGCAAAAGATTTTCTATCAGGAGTGTGTCTGCTGAAGAAAAAACTTTTGAAATCGGAGTTTCAGGAGAAGAACTATCGGGAAAAATGTAATTAAGTTTTACGCCCCGTAGGGGAAAATCTATGCGTAATTTGAAAAAGTGACTATATGTTAATTACTCTTCTACATAAATGGTATCGTAGGTTAAAATAATTTTTTCAATCGGAAGTTTAGAAGCAAATATGTGAAATAAAACGTATTTTTTGAATTCGACATCATCTACCTTTACGCCCTCTAGCGGCGAAGTTGTACATCGTAAAAAACGAAATGAAGGATCGTCATTCGCATATTTTAAGCTTCCCAACGCAAAAATATTTTTTTAAACGCGACTAATAGCTACAGAGATATTTTGGGTACAGACGGACGGACAAACCGGTAACATAAGCACGATCTTTTTTTACTAAAGACGTGCTAAAAACGTAGTCGAACCCTTTCAGCGATATTACTCTGCAAACATCACATGAGAATTGACGTATACGTATGACCGGCGCAGCGTACCGTGTATTCCTGAAGCAATTGCTTCCCCATCTGTTGCAGGATGTCCCGCTCACCACACGGAGTGGCATGTGGTTTATGCATGATGGGGCCTCAGCACACTTTGCCACCGAGGTTCGATTCTACCTAAATTAGACAAAACCCGGGCGGTGGATTAGGCCAGGTGGAACTGTTGCTTGGCCTACACGCTTCCTGGGCCTTAATCCACTGGACTTCTACTTCTGGGGGCACATGAAAGCATTGGTGTACGAGACACCTGTGTACTCCCTGGAAGATCTCGTCGTGTGAATCGCTGTTGTTGCGGACAAGATCAGCACAACACCGGTAGTCTACGAGAGGGAGTGACAATCCTTCATTCGCCGGTGTGGGCTGTGCAACGACGCCCTTGGACGACAGTTTGTGAGCGCGTTTGAGTCTTTCTCTGATGTGATTGGAATTGTGCAACTCGTAAATTAGGTATGTCTCTTTGTTTTCATTGCTGAAGGCTCAAAGTGGATATGCAACTTTACTCTTTTCTGGCACTAGCATGGGAATGCCGCGCTAGGTTCCATTGCAAATATTGTTCATCTTGATGTGTACTGCCACCTCTCTTGTTTTGTTGGGGTTTACAATTCCGCTGTATTCATGATAAAAACGCAAGATATTTCGCATGTGTCAAACATGCATCATCAGGCTGTGAACTGATTAGGGCCAGGTGCTTACGGGTGTACATATAGTCATCGTCAGGAGACATGGACGCCAAATTCTGCGCCAGATACAGTACATAAGCATTGAAAAACATATATGTGTGGAGTATCTTATGCTAAATAATAAGTGAGTCATTTGACAAAATTCTCCAAGCAGCAGGTGCAACAGAAGGAGCTTCGGTGTTACAACGTTGGTCACCATATGCCATGATATACATACTTTCCTAAACAAAGTAAGTCTTTTAGTATGAGTTCGTAAAAGAATAAAAGCGTCCTTCCATAGAAGTGTAAATTAATGTTCTTTCACTAGATGGGCTAAGGCAGTAGCAGATAATTCAATTCTTAAAGAGCATTTGCGTTCCTGGATTCGAGTCGATAAATTGCGAAGGGTAGATGCAATGCAAGATTTTATAACATGTGCAGAACGAGTATTTCTTCCACTGTTTTGTAAAGTACAGTTAATAATTCCATACAGAAAAAAAGCGAAAGAACTAGGGTGTACTTTCTTCTACACAATAAGAAGAGATTTTTCCAGAATTAATTCTATAAACAAAGATGTTAAAATAAAGATTTATTGTTTCCGCTTTTGTTTTGTTATTTCGAAATTTAACGACAAGTACGAGTATCACCGGCTGAAATAAATTGCCCATCTGCAATTTCCACCTACTGGTTCTAGCAAAGGAGTAGAACCAGAATCGAAAGGACAAGTAATTATTCCTTGAATTCTTTTTTTTTCGGGTTTAACGACCACCGTGAGCAACTCAATGGGTTTTACAAGCAGTCATCCGTAATCCATGACTATCCATGACTCATCGCGATTCGAATGCGGATCCGTCCCAGACGAATGGCCAGATGTAAGTGCATAGACTAATTAGCTCGTTGTACTCTGAGCTAGAGGAAAAGGTCTCAAGCCTGTATTGTACTTTGGACTGGGGAAAAATCAAGCTTACCTCACAAGAAAACAAGATTATTCAAGTAATAATCTTGTTATACTTTCGTAAGTTATATCGTGGTATTGTTTCCTATATTATTATCATTGTTTCTCGCTTCTGCTTAGTAAGATAGATTCAGTTCTTCATTCCTGGTCACAGATGAAATCTTTAACCTCGCTCAAGCTCTTATGGTTTTACGCAGCCATCTTGTTTCCTCCCTTCTACAACAACGACTCATAGTTCAAACCACGAAGAAAGCTTTCCACCACTACGCGCTGTTAAAAATTATGTAAAAGGTTGCACCGAAAAGTGTTGGTATGCTCGCACAACTTTGGGGGCAAAAGTAAACCATTGTATGATGCATGAGACATACTGGATATAAACACGGTGCAATGGGTTCAACTTAGCGCCATTCAGGTTGAATACCAAACCGTGGTGCATAGTTGCATTGCATTTTGGAGCGTTTCGTGCGTCACACAATGCTTTGTCTTTGCGTCAAATGCGCTGCGAATGGTGTAACAAAATATTTTAGTGCAACCTACTGCCACATTTTTAAATGTGTGCTAAAATGAAACTGATAACGTTTCTGTAGGAGGGGCAGATCTCACTGAAATTCGGCCGATACCTTCACTTTATCTTTTCAATGTCAGGTCTATGTCAATTGCCCTTTTCCGTACATGATATTTCTGTCAACAAATCACATCAATTCTATTTAAGACTTGTTGTGAAATCAAGTCAATCAGCGGCATTCATTTAATTTATTAGTCAAACTTACACTCACGGACAATGAAATTTGTGCACCAAGAAAGAAGTATCGGATTGAACTGAAATTTTATTGACGTAATGATACAAATAAATGATGCACATGATGGCAAAAATAGAGCGTCAGGACAATTACAGAGAAATCTGTGGCACGTCGACCGGTCATCTTCACTAGCGCGTTGTACCGCCTAGTGCGGCGATACATGCTGCAATACGGTCCGGCATGGAGATGAACAGAAGACTGATGTTGTCCTGAGGCAGACTGGTCCGCACGTGTTGGACGGTGTGCTCCAAATCTTGGATAGTGCGGCACGGCGTTTCAACTGGTCCCACACATGTTCGATAGCGGACATATCGGGGGACCTGGTGGGCCATGTAATTGTCTTGACATGAAGTAGGCAGTGCTGGGCAACCCGAGCCGTTTGCATGTGGCCATTATCTATCTGGTATAGCGCACCTAGAACCCGGGCGAGGAATGTGAGCACATAGACCTCATTTACATACCATTGGGACGACAATGATCCACGTACCACTGCTGTTGCTGAACGGATATCGTAGGCAATGGCTCCCAAGGCCATAATGCTTGCATTGAAGGAGGTGCGGCGTTTGAGAGCGATGTTGGGATTGTGTCGTTGACCCGAGGACATCCACACCCTGACACGGTTATCATCTGTCCCCAACACGAAGCGGCAAACATTTGCTAAATACCAGTCGCCAGCCTCTGGCGTTCCACGTTGCTCTGGTCTGGCACCACTGCACATGGAGCAGGCGATGTTCCGGTGTTAATGGCAGCACATGTAAGGGGCACTGGGTTAGAAGATTCGCTTCCGCGAGGGGTCGGAAAATAGTTCGTGGGCACACAGGAGCCGCTACACCTGCCTGTATAGTGGACCGGGTCCCCGTGGGATCCGTGCGTGCCTGGCGCACTATCCATCTAACCTCTCTACCGGTGGTCATCCTCTGCCGTCCGTGTGGCAGTGCCACTGCTCCAACACAGTCGGACGTTATGATCAGAACGTTCCACGTGGCTGGTTATACGCGGTTTTCTTCCCGATGATCATGCCTCTCTCAAAGTCCTTTAGTTGAGTAAATCGAGGTCTCTGGCGTCTACCGGGCATTCCTTTCACTCTGTACTCTTGCTTGTGTTGGCCGGTGCCTTTTGCTTTCATGGGTCATCGCCTACACGCCGGTTTTTAAGGCTGCCGGTTCGTGTTTGCAGCGCCACCCCAGGGTGTGCGGTCATGTGTAATCGCATCAAACGTGGATCATTTGCATACCAGCACGCACTCTAGTTATTTGCAAAGTTTCACAGTTGTAGCATGTCTTCTTCTACGTGCACAAATTTCATTGTCCGTGAGCGTAGTTAAAAGAATTAAGGAAATGGAGTTTTGCCTATCAAAGAGTAAGTTAAAGGAGATAATAGCTTCAATAGAATTATAGACAAGGAATTATAATAATTTCAAACAAGATCTCTTGTACTACGATAAGCCTAGTAAGGAGGTGTCAAAAATAATTCGAACATTGTTTAAAATCCCATTGCCTGAAAGTACTCAACGCCTTTAAAGGCTTATATCAAATGATTGCATGTTTAATACGTTTCATAATGTCAAATTAAATATTTAAGTAACAATATTTAATATATAGTGCCGCTATTAAGCAGTAGGACTAAATTTTAAAAAATAGTAAAGCAGGAAAAAACTTACGTGAATTTATTTTATTCGGAGCACATTCCTCCTGCATTAATAGAGAAAGTGGCGCAATCAGCCAACGAAGGGCAGAAAGTAAAGAAATCATATAAGTCAATGATGGAACTTTCTTCCCAGATTGGGACCATGTAAGAATCCTAGTAACGCCAAGATCCCATTCAATGCTGTTATTGACTGAAAGTCTATTTATTTGTAAAACCTGTAACAAATGTTGTAATGACTATATATCATGTGATTTACTACCTGTATGGAAAAATGTATACTGCCGGACAATTGCAAAGGACGGATGACAATAGCAACGATAGCAACCATAAACTGGAAGGCAGGAAAATGTGGAAATTAGCATAAGTGCGGAATACAGTAAGACGTGTTGTGCGAATGCAAATTTTGGATTGCCGAACTTGTTCGTGACGTCATAGCGCTGATTAGAGATATAATGGATTTGACGCGTATTGACCGTTGTTGTTCAAACGCAAAGTTGAAAGGGAAAGAATCATTTGACGAACTTGCAATTTTCAGTGTGTCTTCCCGACATCACCTAGATGATTTAACGCGTGGCCGTATTATTGGCAAGATTGAAGAAGGGCGAAAAATAACAGATGTTTTTAGGGAGTTCGACGTCAGCCACAGTGTTGTTTCAAGGCTTTGGAAATATTTTCAAACAAATGGAGAGTGTAGAAAACGTCACGGGGGAGGTCGTGTTCGCAGTACGACACCTGCAGAAGATCGGTACATAGTGCTATCAACAAAAAGACACCGGCGCAGCACAGCTAGTGCGGTAGCAAATCAGTTTATTACTGCTACTAGCAAGCGGATCTCCCGAAAAACTGTCGCCAGGACTTTTGCATGAAGGAAGACTATACGCCCGCCGTCCTGTTGTGTGCATCCCATTGTCCAGACGTCACCGTACCGCCCGTTTGCAATGGTGCCATCAACATCGCAATTGGACTGATAACGATTGGTCTGCCGTGCTCTTCTCAGATGAGAGTAGATACAGTCTATCGTCTGATTGTCGACGACAACTGATCTGGGGTGATAGTGGTACTGCATATTGTCCAGCAAACATACAGGAAAGGGAACGATATCCGACATGTAGTGTCCTGGTATGGGCTGGCATCATGATCAATGGCCGTACGGCCCCCTATGTGCTTCCAACTGGGACTATGACTGGCCAACGATACATTAATGATGTTATGCTACCTCATGTTCGCATGTTCCGTGGTGCTGTCGGCGATAGATTCATTTTCATATACGACAACGCAACATGTCATCGAACAGTCGCTGTACAGGAGTGTCTTGAGAGCGAGGATATTTAACGCCTCTTATGGCGAGCACGTTCTCCAGATCTGAATCCTATTGAAAATGTGTGGGATGCTTTGGGGAGGAGTCTTGCTGGTCGCCAATGCCCTCCAATAAACAAGGACACCCTCATCCGTGCACTGACAGAGGAATGGGATAAATTACCCCAACAGCTGCTTGATAATGTTGTGCAAAGCATGACACGACGTGTGGAATCTTGCATCTCCCTCCATGGTGGCCATATCCCGTATTGACATCTTACGCCGGAACGCCTGCGGACGGTAATTGCATTTTTTTCATGTTTACGTATTCTGCACAAAATGGCCTGTTTGTCTCTTGAACACGTTCCAAAGCCTTCTGGATTTCAGAGCACAATAAATTGTCTTTCTTGTAATGTCCTGACATTCTGACATTATTTTATTTCACTTGGCATCCAACCACACTTACTTTTTTATGCGCTATATAGCCGTTTATGATCCGTCCTTAGCAATTGCCCAGCAGTGTATTATATAATCACCCAAAGGAGACAGGACAAAACGTGGGAGCTCCACCTTAAACATCGCTGACGTAACACACACACACACACTATTTTTACCCATACTGCCCTGGTTTCTATAAATTGCAGCACTGTTCAAACGTTCACCTCACATCTGAAGATGGGACCAAAGTGGCCCGAAAGTACTCATGTGTATCTTTAGATTAAACTAATGAATTACGTTTTACGGCTTTTAATTTAAATTTAATAGTTCCTTGATTTTCTTATTCAATTGTTCGTACAGAGACGGTGTCATTTATACTTATTTATTAAGATAGTACGAGTGAGTGGTTTTATATTGTGCATATAAATCATATTATGGTATAGAGTAATGAGGTGAATTTACAGTTCTTTATATGTCTTCAATGACTTGGAAAAAGTTGCCTTTTAATCCTTTATCCGGCTGGAACGAAATACCTGGAGGTTAGCAAATTGGACTGAAATCAGCACGTATGAATATATTTGCTGTCTAATAAGTAGGCCAAACGCGGTTGTAAAGAATGCATCAGAAAGCGTTGCTTTTCCTTATTCAAATTAATTATTTAGAGGATTCGGAGGGTACGTAAGCTGTCGATGCAAGATAATCAACAAGCCATGACAATTCAATTGCAGATTAAAGACGAATTTTATATACTGTGCTAAACGAGTATAATTAAAACGACTAGCTACGATAGGTTAAAATGACACATACAATATCTTTCTGGCTTGCCTCAAGCTTATCATCAGGAAAACCCCAGCCAGCACCGCGCCGACATACCACTAAGTACAACGGGACGAACTCCCAGGATGCATCAGTTGTTACGTAATATGTAAAGTTCGGAAGACATAATATGCATATGTGCATAAGACACTATTCGTTGGCGGTTGCATTTTTAGTTTTAGCAGGGTTATGTACATTTTTGACATAAGACCTCCATAACTGTGGTCGTATATATGGAGAGTCGTCATTACAGCAAATGGTCGACAAACTGCAAATGTATAAACTTTCAGTAAATAAAATTGTAAATTGATTAGAAGCAGGAGCAATAATCTCAGTCTTTTCCCAAAGGCGTGTGTTGGCCCCCATCCACCAGTTCGGCGAGGGCTCGTATTGGTGTTCCGCAACACGGACACCAACAGAACGAAGTGTCGACTCAGTATATACTTTGTGGCTGGTTGATGGCTTGTTTGACTTCAGGGGAATGCTATACACACCATGCTTCACGGTAATATTTTCGGTGTCACGGTCTGATTTAACTAGCGTAAATAAGTTACTTGTTCTCCTGCCAAAACCAATCTGATGCTTTCGACAGGCATTGTGCAGTATGGCAGCCACTAATGGGTGATAATGAAAAGAACCCACATAGCGAATGGGGGAGGGGGGCTTCTCGTCGTAAGGAAGTGTCTGCGAGTATCACGCAATAACCTATAAACACAGTCCCTTGAGTATTCCAAACTTAAGACAATGTTCAAGGCTTTCGCAATTTCCAATTGCCGCAGATAAGAGCTAGACGAGTGGAAGAAGTCACGTCGGAGCATAAACCTTAAGGAGCCAAGCTTGTGGGTTATGGGGTTGGTGGAGGATTGAGGGTTTAAGAGAGGATAATTGACACTAGGTGCAGAGACGTGGACCTTAACTAAAAGAGACATACAAAGGCTGCAGACAACTCAAAGCAGCATGGAGAGGTGCATGCTTGGTGTAACCAGGAGAGATAAGAAGAGGAACTCGTGGATCCGAAAAATGACAAGAGTGGAAGACATCATGATCAGAGTTAAATCCCTGAAATGGCAATGGGCTGGACATACTGCCAGAAGGACAGATCATCGATGGACAGCAGAAATTTTAGATTGGATTCCAAGGGACAGGAAAAGACCCAGAAGAAGACCACATGGGAGATGGGTGGATGAAATTCGAAAGTATGCAGGGGTGACATGGAGGAGACTGGCACAAGACAGACCGTTGTGGAGGAAACTTGGGGAGACCTTCGTCCAGCAGTGGATTGATAATGGTTGACAATGATGATGATGATGATGAATTGACACTAATCCTGGTGGATGATTGACACTAATCAGAGGATGATTTACTATAAATTTAGAGATTGATTGACACTAATCCTGTCTGACGGATAACTTGCTAAAACAGGCAATAAATATGGCGAAGAACTTAAGAAAGGAGAGAACTGTTTAATCTCTTGCTTATTCCCAGTGGAATAATGTCCGTGCTATGAAACTAGCCCTTGTCATCCTGTCTCTCGTCATGAAACATAGACTAAAGGACTAGGTGCGGGCGCTTATCACAGGTGTTAGGTATATGGTCGGTACTGCTGAGATGCGATGCGGAACAGAAGTTCTTTTCGCTGTAACTTTTGTAAACATTGTAAAACTCTGACGCTGTGTGAATATTTTGTGTTTGGGAAACGCTAAACATTTTGGTCAGGACTTGGTCCAGGTAGATCGGCGTCCTAAATTGTTAAAGCCATCTTTAATTTAGGGAATAGAAAGAAGTAGTCGCACTGTGATAAATCTGAAGAATAGGGAGAATGGTTGTTGCACACACCTTTTTTTGCATCGCAGTACACTGTACACTCTCTGTGCTGGTGCATTGTTGTGAAGAAGAAGCCAATGCCAGTTTTTGTACTCCGGCATGGCACGAATAATTATGTGTCACAATCGTTTCAAAATGGATGTATAAGCATTGACAATGAACAATAACAACGTACTATACACCAACTGTACCTAAATACTATAACGATACTAGATATCAGAAATTTCTTGGTGTAGAATAGAAATCAAAATTTCCAAGCGTTCGCACATCAAGCAGATGGCATTTTCCAGGACGATAGGTTGCAAACTGAATAATAGAACGCTTCAACAATTTGAACGCGGTGACTTGACAACGACGAAGAGATGCAAACGTAATCATGTATTCAAAGACACGAGGCGTTATGCTCGTTTAGCACGCAGAATCATGGAAGGAAAATCAAGAGGTAATCACTATTTGAAGAATTGGTTCCACATTCATGGCAACTCCAGTGAGACGCTATCATTTCACGACTCGTTGTTTGTAGAGATCTCCAAAGTTTCGCGAATGGCAGTAGATTCTAGAGTAGAGTAGGAAGCTGGTTTCTTTACGTCATCCCACATACGAGCAGTTGACTTGAACTTGGCAAGTCGCTGCTCCTATGTGGGATGACGTAAAGAATCTACGTCATTCAGGATGACGTAAAGATGTTATGATTTTATATCTATATGGGGTGTCGTTAAGAAATTAGCTTCCAACTCCACCCGAAAATTTACTGCCATTCGCGAAACTTTGGGGATCATAACAAACAGCGAGTCGTGCAATGACAGCGTCTCACTGGAGTTGCCACGAATTTGGAACCAGTTCTTCAAATAGTGATTATCTCTTGATTTTCCTTCCATGATTCGGCGTGCTAAACGAGCATAACGACACGTGTCCTTGAATACCTGACCAAGAAGTTTCGGATATCTAGCATAGTTATACTATATAAGTCAATTTATCTTGACAGATTTACCATTAAGAATGAACTCGTGACGTAGAATTCCTTTGCTGTCGTAAAAGCACATAAGCATTACCTTAATTTGGAATTATGTAACCTGATCTTACTTCCTTGAATGTGGCTGTTTCACCTAAACGCTCTAACGTTTCGTTTCAATATTACAACAAAAACACCGTGTCTCGTTTCCTGCCACAACGCTTTTGGAGAAAATTTTGCATCGTTTCTGCAATCTCCAGGAAAAAAATATGAATCGTGCGTTTATTAACATAGAGCTCACATTTCAGGATCACCAAGGTCACATAACGATCACTTTTAATCCTTTTGCGAATTTTCTCAATGAATTCAGAGGTGCGGACTAAAGCCGGGGGTCCGGCCTTCCGTCATTTTCCAAATCTTTCCGCCCATCCTTGAAACGTGCATGCCATCGTAATAATTGTGCACGAGATAGGGAATATACCATATACACATACCGCAACAATTTCACTGTCTCAGATGCAGTTTTTTCGATTTTAAAACAAAGCTGGATACTTGCTGTATGCTTCATGACAGAGAAGTGACAATATTCTTCCACGGAATAACGTCATTCAAATGGTAAATAATCATTCGCGCAATTGTTGCCACCGCATTCTTGATAAATGACTCAATAAAAACCCCATGCCTTCCCGACTAGTGTGTTTTACAGGAATTAAAAAACAAAACAGCCTCATTTTTTTCTTGCCTCACGGTGTAGAAAGACCGCAGACATTTCATGAGTACTGGTTTTATTACCCATAGGGAATTTGTTAAGGATGACCTACATACGAAACCAACCCATAATATAGTCGTCTGCTGAATTTCTGTAATGAATATACACTATATTGACAAACGTTGCTCGGCACTCCTTCAAAAGCAAATGAACGGAGACGTTATGTTGTTAAGATACGCGGTACAGGTGCAAAGGGTGTAAAAACAAGCCTGGAACTGACCGCGATCGTATCGCACTTTGAGGTTGAGTCAAAATTTCGGGCCGGAAGAGAACTGACTTTGAGATAAGAAAGATTGTTGGGTGTTATATTAGTGGGTTGTCCATAAGAGAAACCGAGAGGAGTTTAAACAAGCCCAAGTCAATTGTTTTGGATGTACTGAATACATAGAAGACACATGGTGGGCCTGAAGCAGCAAAACGTACTTGCAGAACAAAGAAAATCAGTGATAGAGGACGTAGAAGCCTCAGGGGAATCGTTATAGCTAAACGACGGAGTACTGCACAAGACCTCAGTGTACAGATGAGCAAAAATGTTGGAACCTCTGCATGTACACGTACCATTCGCAGATAATTTCATTCCATGGGTTACCGTTTTCGTGCGGCTGCTCATAAGCCTTTCATCTCCACTCGGAATGTTATTCGTCGTTTAGCATGGTGTAAAGAACATTTATCGTGGACCGTAGATCAATGGAAACGGATCCTATGGACTGATAAATCCAGACACACGATCCATCAGTCTGATGTCCGTGTGTGGATATGGCGGCAGCCGGGGGAACGCTATTTACCACAGTCTACTGTTCTTACGGTCAAGTATGGAGCTGGCAGTGTACTCGTGTGGGGGTGTTTTTCGTGGTATGGTTCGAGCCCGTTGGTTATCGTGGAGAAACCTGTTAACGAGCATGTCTACCTCGATATTCTGGACAGTTGTGCCCTATGAACTTTGTGGCAATACTATGGAAGCGAGCCTTGTTAGTACCAGCAAGATAATGTACCGAGACATAAAGCAAGGACTCTTACAGCGTGGTTTGACGATAATTCCGTATCGTGTGTGGACTGGCCAGCACAAAGCCCAGATATTAATCCCATATAGCACATATGGGATGTATTAGAGTGCCGCATAAGAAGTTTGGAACCAAGGCCTACTACTAAGTAACAGTTAGCGGCAGCATTATGTACTGAATGGCAGCGCATACTTATCGCTGTGTTCCAAAACCTTGTGGAAAGCATGTCTCGAAGGGTCAGCGCATGCATTAAGGCCAAAGGTGGACCGACACCGTACTAATGTATGTCAATAAATGATATGTTGTGTTTCTCTTCGTGGTGTCCGGTTACTTTTGTCAATATAGTGTATTTAAGACGCAAATATTTCAAAATCCGAAAGAAATCCGGTAACCAAAGCGCTTTGGTCTTGAAGCATTTCATACGAGGGATGCCTATAACAAATTCTCAGGTCTTTGATGTTTTACATTTAGAGTACAGCACTAAAGATCGAAATCTTTTAAACTTCTTATCTGCGTGTTGGAGTTTTTCTTGCGGTTGACATTTTAAATGCCATTACAACGCATTTCGGTCACTTTTGCATTACGTTTCTGTAAACGAAAGCATAAATTCAAATCCAAAATCAGAAGCTGAGTTTGTTCGACATTCCGTGTTATTGTCCAGTCGCGTCTTGGGTTAGAATTTTTATCCGGATTAATTGCGTTACATATATCCGCTTTGTTGCCTTTTGTGTTCGGTGCAGGATTATGCTTGCACTCAGCCCAAGCAATAGAGAGACTTCCAATCGACAGTTGGTTCCTAGTATCCATTGGTGCATTCATTATTTAAACAGCTCACCGAGAACAAACCGGAACAATGGTTCGACGCTTCGTCGAATAACTGAGGTATATGACGGGGAAACCCCGGGGAGTAAAATCTTCCATCTCTATTTTAGGAATGTAGATAGTGTATAATGCCCACCGTCAATTTCTCTAAACTTTGCAAATTCCAACAAAAGGTCAGTACGCATTGCAGTGTGTAAAATGTTAATTATCTCCATTCTCGATCATCTGAATATTCAGTAGTAGGAGCTAGAGGTTCACATTTACAACAAAGGCTTTCAACTCTGAATTACTGATGGCTTGCCGAATACAAAATGTCCCGCGAAGCCCGCGCATCGCGGAATGAGACGAGTGCTTGTTTTAAAATGCATTTGATTTCTGCGTTGCGATCTTCTAAATGAGAAATAAAATTTAATGGTGCATAAACAATGCAGTATTGTGCGCTAATGGATTCTAGTCTCTTTTGCTGAAAACAAGTAACGACCTGAAGAAATATTTTCCACATTTTTCACCAACGTTCTCAACACGAAGTGGGTTCACGTAGAGAAAACTCTTCTTATGTTGTACTTCCCAATGGCAAACTGATCGTAAATACAATATTTCAAGTCATTCGCAAGTAAAGCCGTGTTACTGGCATGCATAGCAACTGTCGCTAGTGCACTTCAGAAAAGCAATGAACACGTCCCTTATACTTCGTTTTTAAGACCGAGGATGATATACAATTCAAGCTGCGAAATATAACATTATACAGAAAAGGAAGGATTCGCGTGTCTAATACTTAAACACACTTTGCCTTAAAAAATACCAAGTCCAAGTCAACATATATTCGATTATTTAGCGAACAATTGATTAACATAATTTTATTTATTTGGGTATATAAACCTTTACCACCAGCATAACCCAGTTGGTTAAGTCGTTATACACTACGTAAGAGGAGAAAGTTTCTGACGGGTGTTCGAATCCAGTTCCCGCCGGCCATCTAGTCTGCGGATTTTCAGGGGGTTCCGATGTCTCCCTGTGTTCGGAGACACGAATGTGCAGATGGTTCTCTGTGAAGTCGGCCCCGGACGAACTTTGTCCCTTACCCGTATGCAGCAGATGAATTGCAAGACGGCTGAATAAATTCCTAGTAATCCTCAAAAATGCATTGCCGTCTTTGCGGAACTAAACCCGCCATGGGCGGACGAAAGAGAGCGAGAGGGAGATTCAAACCTTTAACTAATGTAGGGTTCCTTTGTTTTCAGAATACAAACATAAGTGAAAAATCAGTTTACCTAGTACACCAAAATTACGTGAAGCTTGATAACCAATCGTAGCTGGTCCGTTTTAATTGAAACCTTGGATAGTTTAACGTTAAATGTCCTCAATTAAACACAGAAATCTCATTTCAAGAATACGTCAAGAGATGTATTTACAGTCCTAACCCTTTATTCTGGTCAGCAAAGACAATGCACACTTCAAGAATAAACAAACGCAGTTTTCAATACAAAGGCTTCATTCAAGCTCGAGTAATATCAGTCTGTAAGATCATAACATCGATTGTTTATCGCCAGAACAAATCTCTTTTCAAATCAATCACAAGCTCTAGCAGAATTCAGCAAACGTGAGTTAGCCGGTACATGTCGCTAAAGACAGCATCATACATCTAATGAAAGATAGTATAACACTTCTAATGAGAGACAGCGCCAACGTACACTCATTGTCATAAAAAGAAGAAAAAATCGTGCAAATCGGCAAATAGCTACGGGAAGGGCAGACATGCAAATGATTAAAGTTCCGTGCGATTCCGCATGCCTGCTTGCACAAGACCGGCGCTGCAATCGCAATCCTTGGGAAACAAAAGGCGCAGGGATCTCTCCTGACTCTTAGCGTGCACTTCGGCATGAATGTGGGGACTTCACATTCATGCCAAAGTGCATGCTAAGAGTCAGGTAAGATCCCTGAGCGATAGACATGCCTAGGAACCGCCGTAGATGTGCTTACGAGCAACTGACGGAGTTTGAACGATGCCGTATCGTCAGGATGAGACAGGGAGGGTGGCCGGCGAGCCAAATTGGCAGGTATTTTTGCCGGTCGGACAGTTCAGTGCGATCGTGTTGGAAGCAGTGGACACGGGAAGGCACGCAGACACGGCGGACTGGCTCTGGATGACCCAGGCACACCGTCGGAAAGGGTACCGTGGGATCGTGAGAGAGGCACGTACAGATGCATCGATATGTGGCGGCTGAACAAGGTACTCTTGTGTCACCCGTAACCATTTGCAGACGTATGGCTGAGGCAGATCTGCACTCTCGACGTCCCTTACAGTTTCTGCTTTTAAAACCTGACCATCGTCGGCGCCGATTGTAGTGATGTCAGCAGCGAGCAACGTGGAATGCTACGGACTGGCGACGTATATTTTTCGGCGACGAATCTCGTTTCTGTATGGGAAAGAGCGACCCCCGTGTCAGTGTGGAGGACCGCAGGTGAGTGACACAACCTCAACCTCACTATGCAGCGGCACACGTTCTGAACTGCAGGAGTGATGGTTTGGGGAGCCATCACGTATGACAGTCGTACTACTCTCCCAGTGATCCAAGGAACGTTTGGAAGTCCGCGCTACGTACAGGAGATACTGCGGCCCCGTGTGCTGTCTTTCCTGGCGGAGCGGCATGGAGCCATTTTCCACCAATATAATGCCCATCCACACACGGCTCGGTTTTCGCAGGACTGTCTACGTCAATGCTTCGACGCTTCCGTGTCCTGCCAGATCGCCTGATCTCTCGTATATCGAACGCGTGTGAGACCAGATGAGACACCATCTTTCTCCATGTCCCAGTGTTCATGATTTACAGCGTCAGTTGCAATAAGTGTGGGCAAATCTGTCCCAGGATAGCATACGATGTCTTTTTGACGCCATGCCGGTCGGTATCACCGCATGTCTCCGATCACGTGGCTGTCCGATGAGGTACTAACTGACCGTTTGTCGGCGGGAAATCGTCCTTCTGCTGTGATATTGTAGTCACTTTTGTCCTTGGCATGCACCATCTCACTACTGAAATCTCATTTCAATCCAACGCCTCTCTCTAGGTGCGCGGATTTTTATGAAAATGAGTGTGCATGGCAAAGCTCGTTCATATCTTTGTTTTCCACGTATGTCACTCAACCTCCGACCTCAATGCACTTGCCACAAATCATTCATCCAAGTGAGTAAATGTAAACGTTCAGTTTGTAGCATGCTTAAGTAGAACGAGCTAAAATTTACATAGTAGAGTGAGCTAAAAATCTGGGGGACTAAAAACCCGATTCAAAAACTTCTTTCTTCGGTCTGATACTGATAGTTATGGAAACCCTGTATGAGTGTTTTCTTATCAAAAATAACGTAAAATTTGCGCACTTCTGTCTGCAGCTGTATCTTCGCTTCGAAACACCCTATTGAGAAATTACTTTTTTTCCTGTATGCTATTCACGATAACAGAGACGTGGAACATTATCCTTTGTAAATAATGCCCCGATTTCCCTCTAGGTGGTGTAAGGGTTAATACATTTTTTTCGCTATCTCTGCTGGTGGGAGACGTATTTGAAAAGTTGTTTTTCCTTATCATAGCGTTTTCCATACAGATTATGTTTGCCTATTTTCAACTTTCCCATTATGCAAAATTCTTCCGCTAGAAGGTGCACAGTTATATCATGTTTCCTGCCATATTTGTTTTTTTAAATGTTCGACTTGAAAATCTATTTGTTTCCGATATCCTTCTGCTATGAAAACATTTTTGTGCGCCATCTGTTAATTTTTGGAACACATGTTTCAGTCACTGTTGAAAATAATGTAGCTGTTTCTGAATGTTTTATCGACTGTAAAAATCTGGTTGATTTTTCTTAGTGATTCCATTAATTTGGAATAAGTTTGAAAAATTAATTCACGTAATAAAGGATTTAAAAGATGTGTTCATTACAACCTAAAATTCGGTGTCATCATTCTTTTCTTTTTATTTCAAATATTTGGAAGGCACAAATACAGAAAACCAGGATGTCAATATTAAATGTAACTGCAAATATGCATCAAACTGTATGCTGCTTGTCATTGGTCATGTATTACGAAAACCAGTTGAAAAGTCCACATTCGAGCCGGGCACTAGACATGAACTAGAAGTCCAAATGCAAATATAGTACAAAATGTAGTATGAATTCGGGGAGGGCCTGGTTCAACCTTGTGTAATAAACCTGCAAATATAGTTTATGCTCTACTCTGATATACCGAACCGTGAAACGGTTCTTTGTCACAATGATTAAAGTTGTCGACTATGATATATATACCATAGAATATAGAAGAACTGGAGCTGCTGTTAGCCTACTGAATAGATAGCATGTGAACCAAATGGTACCTGACATGTTTAAAGTCAAGTTTCACTAAACCAAACCGCACTATTTAAGTAAACAAGTGCATTAGTACAATTAAAATGATGCAGACGCTTGAGCCATGCACTATTTTGATAATTTCTTTTCTAGCTATCCGTGGCATTTCGGAATATATAGCACATTAATGTGTTCCACTGAGAACATATTGAGGAAAGGTTGACAACTCATTCGGAATACATCGAGATAGTAATTCTATAAAATGCGTTTGCAGGGTGTTTCGACAGTGTTCCATGCTTTTATCACGAAGCGTCCCGAATGTGTTATGTAAAAATAGTATCTTCTATCATAAAACATTTTGTGGAGGGGACAGGGCATTGATAACACATACACATTCGGAACACCTTGGGAACATATAAAGAACGTAATGCAGTGGCGGCTTTTCAGGTGAAGTAGGTAAAGTGCCTCTTCATCTAATTTACTCAAATTAAAGTTTTATTCAGTATTTTTTTTAAATATATTCTTTTTTGTCTTTATTCAGTTCCAAAGTACTCAAAATTTTGAATAGATAATAATTCACATGGCGCGCTCAATACGGAAAACAAATCCTTATACGCAAAACTGTGTAAGTGAAGAGCCGAAATGAGAATGCTTGGAAGTCTGCAGTTTTCGGCCGAGTTGTCATGGTAACAGTGACGTCACCATCCCCAATCTGCTCGCTCAAGTGAAGCGTTTCAGCTTCGGGCATCTTACCTCTGCATCTTTCAGTTTTTGAGCGTAGGTCGTGAGAGATCATGGTGAAGCGGGCGGACTACCAAGGTACCTTGCAATCTACAAGAGCTTTTTCCTTGTGGTGCTCTGGTACATTATTTTCCGAAAGGAATTTGTTCTTTCGGGCTTTGTGATTATTTGTTGAAAGCTTTAGCTGATATTTTAGGTTTGTGTACAATTTAACTGACAGTGATAATTTTTAGTACGCATCCTGTGAACGACATTGTTTGTAATTTATTGCAAACTCCATTTAATCGGTGGAAAGATGAAGATAAAAGAGACATTTTGCTTCAAGGACGACCGATGGTTTCACTGACAATTGTTACCAAGAAAGAAATCAAGAAGAGCGGTAAATCTGACAATATTAATTTTACAAATTGTCGGTTTACTCAATATAAATGGATTTGCAGCACTTCTGTGTTAATTTTTTTGGCGCTGCTTACCTTTTTGTAATAAACATTCGGCATGGAATAAAGACGGATTCTCAGATTTATTAAGCGTAAGACGGTCACTTCATAAACATCGTGATTCTATAGCGAATACCTGAAACGCGGATTAATTTAAAGGAATTTTGAAAAAATTTAAAACATCATTTCCGATGCCCTGAGGAAGAATGCTAGTCTTTTAAAAACGCATTTTAACGAAAACGTTCCTTTAAATAGACTTTTCCTGCAGACAGTGATTGATGCAGCATTAGTCTATATTGTATCTCAGCAAACAAGAACTAGCATTCCATGGCCATGACGAAAGCATGGGCTCGATAAATCGTGGAAATTTCATTGAATTACTTTCATTGTTGATATGAAGAAGTTATTTAGAAATTGAAAATCAATACGAAAGGATAAAAAACTATTCAAAATGAATTAATTGAATGTATATCTGAATATATAAACGATCACGTCAAAAATTTAATAATTTTTTTATGGTTGATTCAGAATATGTATTGGTTGAGGGATTTTTGGGTTTCCATGATATGAGTGAAGATAGAATGTCAGGAGCTTTATACAAAATGCTAGACAAAAATTTGGGACAATCTGATTAACAACACAAATAAATAGGACAATGTTACGATGGGGCAAGTACAATGTCTGGACACTTAAATGGGCTACAGAAAAAAAAGTTAAGGATAAAGCTTCTCACGCTGTTTTTGTTCATTGTTTAGTTCATCGTTTGAAACTTGTATTACACCAGAGTTTTTCTAAAATTTCTAAGTGTCGAATACTTTTGCAAGCCTCGTTGGAATTGCTTCGTTTGTTCACCATTATGCGAAGCGGTCTTATACACTTATATCAACAACCACAAGACGCAGACCAACCATAACAGAAACTCGATGGTCCTCCACTTCGAAATTAGTAAGTGTAGTTGTTGAAGATTGGAATAAATTGAAGGAAGTGTTCGGACTTCTGACGAATAGCGAACAATCAGACAAAAAATCAGTTCATCTTGCCAAGGGATTTTTGAATTATGTGAACACTTCCGAATTTACATTTTTGGCTCCACCGACCTATAATTCGAACTTTTGAAGAAACAATAACGAAGCATAAACTACTGTGTAACTTAAATAAAAAAAAAGAAACCTCGTGAAATTTTGAGCCATAAAAGGAACGATGAGGTATTTGAAACACAGTTTGGAAAAGCTAGCAAAATCACAGAAATAAGCACGGGAATGTGCTGCTCTTACACAGGAAACAATTTTTCAAAATTATAAATAATTGTATTTTGAAATTTTGGACCACATTCTTATGGAAATGGATATAAGATTTCAAGACTGTAAAAAACTTCAATTTGTCTGACTTGCTGACACAACCAAATTCGAATAATTTAATGCATGCTTTTCCTCTCGCACTCTTAAAAATCTACATTTTTACGGAAACATATTTACTAAACACCAGCGCCTTAAAAATGAACTGAGGCTTGCATATGCCGATGAAAACCTAAGGAATATATTGACTCAAGAACACCTTCGAGTTTTTCACGGAGACAAAGACATTTTTACAGAAGATTATAAATTGGTTTTCCTCATTTTGACAATTCCATCTACAAGTGTGCCAGTGGAAAGAAGTTTTCTTAAAAGAATACAAACTTGCTCAAGAAACACTAGTTCTCAAGATAGACTTGCTTCTTTGGCAAACATTTCTATTCAGGAAGTCATTTTATTGATGCTCACGAAGAAAAAACCATCTTATAACGACATAACAAAAAAAATGTGGCGGCTTTAAAAGGAAGAAAAATTGATTTAATATACAAAAGATAGGTAAGTCCTCATTAAGGGAATTTCATTGTAAACAGTAGTATCTTTTCATACTGCACTTGTACCTCTTCACCTATTTTTCCAACCACGAGCCGCCACTGACGTATTTTGTTTGGAAATGTTATTCGCAAAGTTCTACGAAAGTCCGCGACCTATTCCAAATGATTCGTTAATTGGTATTTTCCACCTCAAAAATTAATTTTGCTTTCATTGTTATTGTGCTTATCATACGGTTAATGGGAACAGCTATGCCTTGTAATTTAAATTTGCACCTCTGATATGAATTCCACGTGTCAATCTAAAACAATATTTTTCTTTGTTTGAACTTATGGAAGTTCGTCCAATTTGTCGCTCACAGCGCACGCGTGTACCACTTTACTTTGTTGTCGTAGCAACAAAGACCGAATTTTATCAGCTTGTGGTGTGACGCCATCTCACCTAAATCAATCTGACATTACGTCAGAGATGCACTACATCACACGATTTACGTCACACGATCAACTATTTTGAAACAGGAAAACGCTGCGTCAGGAATTTTCGATCTACTTTGTCGTTCATAAACGACATACATAATTTTTCATTTAGAATCCTATCGTATGAAATTTAGTTTCAAGATTACCCTTGCGAACTCAAAATGTTCATTTTAGATTGTCCAAACAGTTTCTTTTCTCATTTAAGTATAAAACGTGAGAGTTCCAATAGAGTAGGTAATAGTGTGTTATTATTTTTTCAAACGTATGCTAAAGAAACATGATTTCGGAACTTTCTTTTTCCTTTTTCCGTAAAATACGAAATTCTCAGAATAGAACTAAATTTTTGTTTCACAGTGTATAACCAGTTATTATTTTATTTATATGCGTAGAAGAAATGAAAAAGAAAGAAAAAAGGACTGCAACCCCACCGCAACCCTGCGCGACGATGTGCTGCGGTGTGAGGCAATCGTCGCAACAGCTGGCTACACCAAAATTCTGCGTCAGGTGATTTACGCTTCACAGTCGTAATTGGTACGGGGATGTCCATAGATGCCTCTATACCTTATGGCGAAGTAAATTTTTCCATCATCTTTGTCCACGCCGGTCATCGAATTCGGGTTCCCCTCACTCCGTAGTAAGTCGGTTTCCCAACTGAGCTACGCAGATGTATGCTCTCGCTGCTACTGCCTTTATGTTATGTGCGTCCTGCTGTGCAGGCACGTCACAACCTACAGAATTTGTTTCACGTTTATAATGACAAAGTATTCAGGATCATAATCTTCACCATTGTCAACCATTGTTATCCACTGCTGGACGAAGGTCTCCCCAAGTTTCCTCGACAACGGTCTGTCTTGTGCCAGTCTCTTCCATGTCACTCCTGCATACTTTCGAATTTCATCCACCCATCTTCCATGTGGTCTTCTTCTGGGTCTTTTCCTGTCCCTTTGAATCCAATCTAAAATTTCGGCTGTCCATCGATGGTCTGTCCTTCTGGCAGTATGCCCAGCCCATTGCCATTTCAGGGATTTAACTGTGATCATGATTTTTACCACTGTTGTCATTTTTGGATCCACGAGTTCCTCTTCTTATCTCTCCTGGTTACACCAAGCATGCACCTCTCTATGCCCCTTTGAATTGTCTGTAGCCTTTGTATGTCTCTTTTAGTTAAGGTCGACGTCTCTGCAACATACGTAAGCACTGGAAGATTGCATTGATCAAACACTTTTCTCTTAAGACATAATGGCATATTGCTCTTAAAAATTATGCTGTTTCTTCCAAAAGCTCTCCAGGCAAGTTTTGTACGCCGATTAATTTCTTCATCAATGTGACCCTCACTTGATATCTGCTGTCCAAGATAAATGTATGTGTTTGTTATCTCCAGCTTTACACCATCAATCGATAAATCTTCATTTCTTGCAAAAAGCGTTATTGAACATAACTTTTGTCTTCTAAAAGTTCATTTTTAATCCCACTTCTTTACTCTTGTCAGCAAGTTCCTGGATCATACTCTGCAGCTCTGATGGGGTAGTTGCAAAAATGACTACGTCATCAGCAAAGCGAAGGTGGGTTAGAAAATCTCCATTAATTATTTATGCCTTTGTTTTCCCAGTTCAGTGATTGAAAGACATTTTCCAATGTGGCATTAAAGAGCTTCGGAGATATGGTGTCACCTTGTCTCACTCCTTTTCCAATTTTTATGTGTGTTGTATTTTCAAACAGCCGAATCTTTGTACTTGCATTTTCATTGATGTTATTAATAATATTAATGTATGCATCTTCAATACCGCAGGATTTCAGAGCCATTGTTACTGCTGATGGTTTCACCGAATCAAAGGCTTTTTCCTAATCGATAAAAGCCATGCACAATGGAAGTTTATATTCCCTCACTCTTTCAATTAGTTCTCTCAGTACGTGGATATGATCTATTGTGCTGTAGCCACTCCTGAATCCAGCTTGTTCTCTCGGTTGAGCCATGTCCAGTGTTACCTTCAAGCGGTGTGAAATAACTTTAGTGAAGATTTTATAAACCACAGATACGAGGCTGATAGGTCTGTAGCTCCTGATTTCCTCAATGTCACCTTTCTTATGTAGCAGGATAATAGTAGCGTTGTTCCAATCCTCAGGAATCTTTCCTTCATTAATGCATCGAGTGAAAATTTGGGCGAGTACTGTTTCGATTTCTCCACTTGCTTCTTTTATGATGTCTACAGTAATTTGATCTTCTCCTGGAGCTTTTCCCCGCTTCATGTTTTTGATTGCATGTGCAACGTCTGCTGGGAGGACTGGAAGAACTCTGGTACTGGTACCTTTCATGATGTCTGGAGTTCATGTATCATCGCTATCATATAATTGGGAGTAGAAATCTTTCACCCTCGTCAAAATTTTGCCTCTATTTCTCGTTACAGAACCATCTTCTTTTTTCAGTGCCATAATCTGTTTTCTTTCCTTCAGGATCATATAGTTACGGAAATAACTCTATGATATTCTGTTGTGTTCTGTATGCTTACCATGTTTCTGTGCTATACTTCTGTATCGCAACTTTGACTGTAGCAGAATTCTTTGCAGACAGGGAAGCTTAATTCTTTCCCACACCTCTTTGCAAGTTTTCCAAAGGCCGTCAATTGTTCTTGGTTGTCTACTTCTGAAGGCTTGTTTAAGTAACCCTAAGCCGCAAAAATCCATGGGAATGGGATCAGATACCCTTCTTTAGGATGCGATAGTACCCTTTTCCTGATAGTATATTGCCCGGATTTCGTTTGTGTCACTAAGGTATATTCATGCTTCATCCAAAGTGACCACAAGCTTCCACCTGTCCCTTGGAGATGTCTCTCATACAGTTTTCTGTAGTTCGTCATACGCTCCGAAATGTGGCGTGGAAGGAGCTTGTGTAAGTTAGGCGGAAACCATTTTTCTAAAGTGTAGCTGTGATTCGATAATGGTTTAGAGTTCCTTGTGAGAAACCTGTATGTTGTGCAATGTTTTCTGCTTTGCCTAATTCTCTTTCTGTACAAGGGACTTGACTTTTCGTACCACCTCAGCGGTTTCTTTGTTTTTAGGGTGGTTTTTGTTTCGTGGTATTTGTGCGCCACTCGATCAAGATGCAAAGTTATCTTTTGCACGATTAATTGCTTGACATATGCCATTTTCAGAAAACACAACACCATTTGCTTTGCGCCTCTTTTTGGATTGCTGTATACGATTAACCTCCTTCGGAAGGGTCAATTATATACCCCTCCCAGAACGGAATCACACGTGTAGGTATCTTAACACTACAAAAGCAAATAAATGCTCTTAAAGCGGAAAGTTGCCATGCACGATAAACATGGTTACGTAATCGTAACGCACATGATTTGAATGACGCGCATTTTACTTTGTCGTTATAAACGTGAATCCTCCTTTGTATGTCTTCAGCTCCGAATCATGGGACTCCTACGGCTTACCGTAGAATGCGGCGAACGAGGCATTCGTACGTCCTGATAGCTGCATAAGCACCATTAAGCAGACATACCCAAACTTCCTACATCCACTGTAGCCACTTTCGGTCAACAGTTGCGATATCCGGGTGCATTTCCACCACGGGGCCACGGAACGTTCTACAAGCCATACGTAGCCCCTTAATGAGGCATTTGTAAAGCGTTCTATGTTATTGCAGAACTATCGATCATGCCACCCGGACATTCGAAGACTTCACACGACTTTTCGTCTCCGAGATCCCTTTGATGCAATGGTCTATACACCCAAGTGAAGACAACCAAACTTAGCTCCTCCCTGGTCTTTCGCCCTTTTATATCCATCACCTATCACGTGATTGGGTAATCATTTGCGTAAACTAACAGTCAACACATTACCACCAATTTGCATGGTGCGGACAAGTAATTTTTTGCTGTGGTGTTTGCGCTGTCGAGAAATGTATACCAAAGGAAAATATTGCTGCATGTGAATTGATCGTGAAAATAGTTTCTGCATTTCGAGTCCTGATACATTTTATTCAGCTGCATTTCGCAAGGGGAAATAAATTTACTTTTAACAACGCACGACAAACGTTTTAAAATTACTTAAATTTTGCACATGCTTTCGATGTAATGTATTTCTCTGTAGGCTTTTTCATATGTTTTCTCACAATTTTAAATGCTTTCTAACAAGACTTCCTACGCTATGCAGAAGGTGTGGTTACACATTTATTGTCAACACCTGTCGTTTTTTGATGGTGAATCATTTATCATCTACCCGACAAGGTTCCATTTAGAAGATATCTTTGACAGAAATTCGATTATGACAGTGCAGTGTTTAAGAAGGAATTGTTCTGCCGATAAAGACGGTTTGATCAATATTTTTTCTTTGGAAATTCCGTAATCGCAACACCGTGCGTTAAAAACGATATCAACGGCTATAACAAAGAAACGCAGTTTGAAGGAAGAGTAAAACTAGTGTTTCTATTGTGTCATTGCATTTCTTTAGGACTTAATAATCAGAAAATGCACATCATTATTTCTTCAAAGAAAACAGCTCTAAATGGCTGAATTGTCGATATCCCCTTCTTATTGGGAAAAAAGTCTCGAGGTAAATGCATTTATAAATATAGCTAGAGGAGATTTGATGATATATGAGTTTCACTGATATACACAAAAGTATTGCTTCGGTATAAATTTTCGCGTGGATGTATTTTAATTTTTAATACCATAAATATCATTATCCTAAACAGAGATATTAAAAATATGCCAAATTTATAGTTTTCTGGAGACGCAGCATAACAAATTTAAGCTCTAAAATGATGATTGCTAGAAAAAAAGCAGGGATATCGAGGGATCATGATATTTCGTACACTTTGACGTGCTTTAAGCATAACAAATTTACCAATGAAGCACAATTAGGATTATCAACTTATATCTCAGTTGTTTATCTACCCAACAAGTAATGAGATGTTTTTATCGAAAGGTTTGGTTGTCCAATAATCTGTATCAAAACAACGGATAGACGCCATGACCAGTTGGAACTGCAAGAAAATGCAATATTATGAACATACAGTGATATAATTGGCAACACTTCTAACGCGATAACTTTAGGTATATGTGAATTGTTGTCTGATTTGTTTGTCAATGGAATACAACCAAGTGGAAATATTAAAGAAAATATTTTATCTTCAGAGCTTACAGGGACAGAGGAAATATCAGAAGATAGTATAACTATACTGGTTAACTGAATTTATTGGCCTAGATGAAATCAAAGTTTTCAAGCTTTCGCACATCAACCGGATGGCTTTTTCAAGGAAGGTACACAGCAAACTATATTATTGCGCGAAGTTGTGTCCAAATCTTTCGTTCTACGGATTTCCTCTTTGACAATTCTTCCACACAAGAACGTACTTTCTTAAATAAATAATGCAGTTTTCCATATCGAAAGCATCGAAAATGCAAAGTTGTTACCGTTCTAGCTGGTAGCTATGGGCTCAGTGCTCTGTTTACCACAGCATAGATAAATACACAGAACAGCACTACACACACACACACACACAGATGCAGAAGGAAACTAAAACGAAATAAAGAAAGAGGACAATGGAATAAAAAGGCAACCCGTCCGTGCTGCTTTACTGGAAAAAAAGGGAAATCATATTATTCCTGGCTTCGAAAATGCTCAAAAACCCTTTTGAGCAAAATGTTTATTCTCTCACTGAAATATTATTAGTGACAGTTAGGAAACTCAGGTTGCTACATATTTACATATCTTTTTAAATGGAAAAAATTGTGGACCATATAACGTTTTATTGATTAATAGTTCTCACATTTTTCTGTTTTAAGTTGGGCCTGTTATTTTATAAAATCGTAGTGATGTGATTTGGAAAATCAAGCATTTTCATTCCATACTGTGCCTTTTCACACAATAAACCCCATATTCATTTTATATTACGAAGGTTGATTGATGTCTCCAATAGCATAAAATAAGCTTCAGACTCGATAATTAACACAGCAATCAGACATCGCTGACTTGATTGTAATTACTGTTTCACACGTGAATTCAATCACATCAGAAAACTTAAAAAATTCCCGCTCCACGGCGAGAATTTTTTAAGTTTTCTGATGAAGGCGGTGTAACTTTTTGGAGAGCTTTCATCGTTATCAGGGTTGCTTCTTACGTTCGTCTAAAATTGAATATCATAGTAATAACATTAATCAATACAATAATCTATCAGAACAGATAAGACCATCACCCACAATCCGCCTGAAACCTTTCTGGTCGACAAGAAGAAGTAAACATACCTCATTGACATAGCCGTGTCCGACACGTGTAACACCCAAAATACGCACGGGGAGAAGCTTTCAAAGTATAACGACCTACAGTACGAAGCCGAGGCGTAACTGGGGCGGGGTAGACGGGGCTGCTGCCTAGGGCGCAGCAGGTGAAAGGGAGAAAAATCACTGCTTACAATCTGATTAAAAATGGAAATCACGTTTTTGCACAAGTTTATGGTGCACCTTTTTTTGAGCCGTTATTTAACATTTCTTTATTTACAGAAGTTAGGTATTATGCAGTTCGTCAATTTTGGTAGCTTCGGCAAATTAGCATTTATTCTTCAAAATGTTCACCAGATGTTAACTGCTCACATTGAAAAATTAAAGCACGTGTGTACTTAGTTGCAAAACAAAAATGTAGTTCACATTGTTGAAGATTCTCTGGGGGTTATTCGATCATTACTGCAACTGCGAGACACGACTACCAGCTGATTTCAACCTGTCTGCTGTGGTACCGTAGGTTCAAACTCCAAAACAGGTGTAAAAAGGGAGTAACCGTTTGATAGTGCGTCCCATATAGAGATAACAATGCGATGTGACATTAATTTTGATTTGACGACAAATGCACATTTTGTGTGTGCGTGTGTGTGGTGCTGTGGTGGCTCAGTGATCTAAGCAACCAATGGCCCTATATTAGGGCGGGCGACTGGATACAATTGTAGATAAACACATGGTCCGATGGCGTAGTTGTCCAAGCGCTGGGCTCTGACAGTTGGTTGGAGTTGCCCCGGGATTGGGTGTCCCGGATGAGACATGGGTGCCGTGCTTGGCTCTGCCCAGTTTCCGAAATCAATGGCCCCGAATTAGGGAGTGGGGACAACTTGTAGCCCTTATAATACTTCACGGTGAACGTAAAACCCTGACAAAAAAAGATGGTGGGAGCAATACTTTGTGCTTGTCTCGTGGGCAGAGATACCTGGTTACGCCGTTCTATGAAGTCAAGGAAATATGGCACATAGAGAACGTCACCACCGTACCCATAGTTATATAAGCCACAGGACAGTTGTACCTGAAATAATTCACAGCTCTGTACATACACTAGACCTTCAACCTAACACCTTCATGGAACCACAGAAAGCAGCTATCCTGGACATTTGTAGAATAGTAAGGAAGTTCCCGGACAACTGAGAGAAAGAAACACCATTTCCCAGAATTTTCACGTCGTACCCGTCGTAGAGAAGAAACCCTCAGAAAGAGGTAGGATCACCTTATAATTCATTGGTCATTATGCAGAAAGCACACTCTGCCAGCTTCGAAAAACTCATGGAAGTAAATGGCTGAAAATGTCATAGGAAATGATCAAATCAAGATCTTGTGGGATTTTCGAATTGAAACCGATCGGCACCTAGAACATATTACACGAGACATAACAGTTATAGAAAAAAGGAAAGTCTGAATAATTGATATAGCGGTTCCTGGAGATGCCAGGGTCGATGAAAATGAACTGGAAATAATGTCTAAATATACAGATCTGGACACAGAAGTTACCCGATCATGGATTAAACACACAACGGCAGTTCCCATTAACAACGGGGTACTTGGAACAATGTCAAAAAGTTCTATGAATCACTTCAAAACGTTTGCAGCTTTCTGATATACCACCTACAAGACTGCAGAAGACAGCTTTACTTGGGACATCGTATATTTTACGCAGATTGCTGACTGATACCTAGGTTTCCGGTGGAAACTCGTAACAGCTCAACAACACCAGTCAACGATAATTTTGTTGTTTGTTTTTGATTGTCATAGGCTGTGTTTCGTATATTTCGAATATAGAAGACGATTATAATATTGATAAAAGATATTGCTTTTGAGAAACCAAGCATTCGAAATGCTTACTATTCTCATCGTCATAGTTTTGTAAATACTTACTTTAATGACTCATATGTGTGCTTTCATTTGTTTTACGGAAAAAACATTCATTAATCCACCTACATAAGTATTGCTCAATGTCAGGAATTAGTAAACCTTATAAGAACAAACATTGATCAAACACTTTTCTTTTATGTCTTAAAAGAAAAGTGTTTGATCAATGCATCCTTCCAGTGCTTACGTATGGTGCAGAGACGTGGACCTTAACTAAAAGAGACATACAAAGGCTGCAGACAACTCAAAGCAGCATGGAGAGGTGCATGCTTGGTATAACCAGGAGAGATAAGAAGAGGAACTCGTGGATCCGAAAAATGACGAGAGTGGAAGACATAATGATCAGAGTTAAATCCCTGAAATGGCAATGGGCTGGACATACTGCCAGAAGGACAGACCATAGATGGACAGCCGAAATTTTAGATTGGATTCCAAGGGACAGGAAAAGACCCAGAAAAAGACCACATGGGAGATGGGTGGATGAAATTCGTAAATATGCGGGAGTGACATGGAGGAGACTGGCACAAGACAGACCGTTGTGGAGGAAACTTGGGGAGACCTTCGTCCAGCAGTGGATTGATAATGGTTGACAATGATGATGATAAGAACAAACAAATTTTTGGTGTGTAACTGGAGTAGGAGCATCCCATATTATCTATAATTTTTAATGCAATGTTGGGATCTTTAAGTTAAGCATTGTTGAGGCACATTAAAGACTTAGTTTTCGTTTGCGTATTATGACATGCCCATGCTGAGTGATATAACAGATCAAAGATTATTAGCAAAGGCGTTTTAATCTAGCATATCAAGTTGCTGAGCAACATAGGTTTATAGTTTTTCGATTTCAGTCATTCATAAGCCATAAATGTTCATTCACGTTTATTTCAAAACCTGAAGGACTTAAAGTTTGAAATCGCATAGTCTTGGGCAAGAGCGGAAAGATTTATTAGACGATTAGCTGTTTGCATAATAACCTCGTGTGCGATTTAAAGCGAAAACATAACATAAACGAGCAGTTTCTGATAATTTGAGTTATTAAGTCAAAGAGTAATCATTTCAGATACATGTTATTAATGAGTGCATAAACACGAACGTCTTAAGTACAGTTATTAAACCGCTCTGGGGAAAATCAATATGCAAATATCGCGGATTAAAGCAGTTCTCAGAACACGTAATGTAATCAACCATTCTATCCGTTTGTAAATAACGAAGACAAAATCCGTAGATTTTCCTGTAAGTTATCCACGTTTATCACCGGCTCGTTGGTATAAGATAGGCTATCAATAGGAAAACGATGCTAATTGGCACTTTTCTATGAGCTAAACTCTCTGTTTCTCTCGCTCTCATTTCCAGCATTTTAATAGTATGAAAATGTAATATCAACCAATTCTTCGCCTGCATTCTATAAATGCGGCTATAATTTTTACATAGCTTCAAATAAATTTTGATCATATGCAATAACGCACGAGTAGGGTTGTTATTGACAGTATCGCTTCATCACTCGTCAATATAACTCAATGACGTTAACATTGTTACACAAAACATCAGTTGTTATATATGTTTTCTTACAACGTAACAACGTAATTAAGTTACATTGCCGAGAGATGAAGCGATACTGCATACACAGGGTGATTCAGCTGGGCGTGTACAAACTTCTGGGAGGGGTAGGTTAGACAAATCGAAAGCACATAGCAATGCTGGGTCGGAAATGCCATCTTTATGTGCTAGTGTACAGAGAGGACGAGAAATGAAAGAGCAGCACGTAAGAGAACAAAACGCTTTTTATTACTCGCAAGACATTTGCAAAATACATTGAGGTTACAGAAGGTGTTCAAAGCTGCGACCATGAGCTCTAACATACATCTGCGTTATGTGCATTGAAGCAACCTTCCCGTGTAAAGCACGCTTCGTCAGTCAACAGCTGAGAAAGAGAAAATTGGAGTTCTGCCCCCTCTTCTGTAGGTACCGATGCGCAAATGCAATGCGCTTAGGGTAATTCCCAAGGCTTAGTTTCTGAACGCCCTGCACATGATATGGAGGCAATTGGTCTTCGTACAGAATTATCCATACAGTGGATTGAGACAGACCGAGCCGATGGGCAATTACTCGTGTGCTAGTAATTGGTGTGTCTGCTGCTTGATTTAACACATTATCTTCGATGGCAGGAGTAAGTACCCATCGTTCCCGACACCTGGCCGGCCCCTGGAAAGTACCAATGCCCCCTAACCTCTGATGCAGCCGTGCAAACATTAGGTGGCTTGGCACTCATCACATCGGGTACCGTTCCTGGTATAGTCACACTGCCGCTCGTGCGTTGCAGTCAGCTGCTTTGTATGCGAGGTGCATTTCACCCATTTCCGCGTTCGTTAGCTCAAATATACTACTACCTCTGCGTGTATATATTCACCGAATAGCAATTGAATTAGAGACAGCTGGCGTTATGCAAATGTGGCGCTGTGGGCGGCCCTGTAAACAGAAACGACATAACGTATGCAGCGATCCGACAATATAAGGAATGACGCGACGGGTATCAGTGAGAGTCGGACGCAGTATGGGTAAGACGAAGGATCTAAGCGCATTTGATCGTAGGCAAATTGTTGGGGCCCGATGAATGGGTCACTTCATCCCGGAAGTCGTGCAGGCACTGGGATTTTCACGAGCCACTGTATCACGGGTGCATTGTTAGTACATCGAATCCGGTAAAATCATCCCTTCAAGGGCCAACTGCCGTGGACAACAGCGTGTGGATGAGCGGGTTCATCGTCGGCTAGCTCGCATTGTAACAGCGGATAGACAGGTCATAGTGCACGAAATCACTCGGCAATTTACCGTTGGTGCACAAAAACGTGTAAGCAGCCACACCATCCAGAACCATCTCATCGCTATGGGGTACAGAAGCCATATTCCCACGAGGGTACCGTTGCTGACCGCACATCACAGGGTGAAAAGATTAGCATGGGTGCAGGAACATCGCCACTGGACCCTAGACATGAGTAAAAATGTTGCCTGGACTGATGAGTCGAGATTCACGTTGGCGCATGCGGATGGGAGGATACGAGTGCGGCGCAAACCACATGAAGCAATGGATCCTTCTTGCCAGCAGGGTACTCTTCAAGATGGTGGGGTGGCATTCTCGTCTGGGGACTGTTTACGTGGACTAAAATGGGTACCCTGGTACGGGTGACATCGTTCCTCACAGGTCTACGTTACTGGGATATCCTGGACGATCATTTGCTCCCGTTTGTGCGTCTTCAACATCCCACCGGGAACCTCATCCTGCAACAAGAGAATGCACCGTGCCATTGCTCCCGAATTGTATCCGAATGGTTGGAGGAACACTCCTCCGACGTGACCTCGCTTCCTTGGCCAGCTAGGTCACCTGACCTCAATCCCATCGAGCACACCTGGGTTGCCATCGAGAGAGATGTTCGAGGCTCTGACCCCCTCCATCAAATCTTCGTGAACTGTGGGAGCTTGTTCAGGGGTCGCGGATACGTATGACTTCCGAACGCTTCAGGTGTCTTGTCGAGTCCATGCCGAGACGAATCGGTTCTGTTGAATATCAACGAAATGGTGTCAAAGGTCATTGCACAAAAGCAAGATTTATTCCACAGCCAATATTCTCATAACTTGCGTAAAACTGCTTCTATTGCGACAAAATTTTAGTATGTTATTCTTGAGGTGTACTGAACCGGTTCTGTTGAATATCATCGAAATAGCGTCAAAGGGCAGGACACAGGAGCGATATTTATTCCACAGCCATTATCCTCATAACTTGAGTAATAATTTCTGGTATGTTGGAAAGCGTATCATAATCAATGCATTGCTTGATTTTACTAACTCGTTTTCATTATCCACAAGGTTCTTTTTTTTTTTTTTTTTTTTTTGATTGGAGGTTTAACGACCACCGTGAGCAACTCAATGGGCTATAAGCAGTCGCCCGTCCCTAATTTAGCGTCACTGGTTCCAGGGAAGGGAGAGAGCCAGTGCCGTAAGACAAACACAACATCCATGCCTCACCGGGATTCGAACCCGGACCCCGTTAGGACGAATGATCAGAGGCCATCGCTTAGACCACTGCGCCACCGGGGCGGCCCACAAGGTTCTCTTACCTTTCCTGGTTACACTAGGCATGAATCTATTAATGCTTTTTTGAGTTATCTGCAGTCTTTGTACATCTTTCGTTCGCTATCCAACCGTAGGTTGAAAAAGCGTATATGTTCCAGCTTTGTCCGTCTGTCTGTCTGTCTGTTTGTCTGTCCGTCCGTCCGCACGACAACTCAGGTAGAAATGGTTCGAGTTCTATGAAATTTTAGTATGTGGTAGAGCACCACCTGGGAAAGGAACTCTGTCGAAAATGGACGAAATGGGGTCTAAGGTCAGGACATAGGAGCGGGATCCATTCCATTGCCTTTATGCCTCATGCCTTGCGTAAAAATGCTTCGATTTCGATTAAATTTTAGTATGTGGAAAGGGACCGCCATGGAGAGAACCCTATTGAAAATGAACGAAATGGAGTCAAAATACAGAACACAGGAGCGGAATCCATTCCATTGCCCTTATGTCTTATGACTTGCGTAAAAATGGTTCGATTTTGACGAAAGTTTAATATGTGGTAAGGAACAACCTGGCAATGAACCCTATTGAAAATGGAAGAAATGAGGTCAAAGGTCAGGACATACGAGTGGGATCCATCCCATTGCATTTATGCATCATAACTTACGTAAAAATGCTTCGATTGCGACAAACTTTTATCATGTTGTTCCGGAAGTATACTGAACCGGTGTATTTAAATATAATCGAAATGGGGTCCAAGGTCAAGACACAGGACCGATTTGTATTCCACAGCTATTACTCTCATAACTTGATTAAAAATGCTTCTATTGAGAAAAAACTTTAGTATGTTGTTCCGAAGGTATACTGAACCGGTTCTGTTGAGTATCATCAAAATTGAGTCAACGGTCAGGGCACATGAGCAGAATTTATTCCACAGCCATTATCCTCATAACTTCACTAATGGTTTCTGGTATGTTGAAAAACGTTTCATAATCAATGCATTGCGTTATTTTACTAACTTGTTTAGTTAAGGTCCAAGTCTCTGCTCCATACGAAATCACTGGCTGGATGAATTGATTAAACACTTTCCTTTTAAAACATAGTGGCATACTGCTCTTAATAATTGCGCGATTTCTTCCAAAAGCTCTGCTTCCAAGTTTTACCCGACGATTAGTTTCCTCACCAATGTGACTCTTGATATCTGGTGCCCAAGATAAATGTACGTATCGGTTGTTTCAAGTTTTTCTCCAAAAATCAATAGATCTTATTTTCTTGTAAAAGAAAAGAAGATTTATGTGTGTGTGTGTACATCACTTTGGTACTCTGAAAGTTCATTTTTAATCCACTAACTTCCGCATAACGTCGGATTCGTGCACACTACAAGCAGTTTACCGTGTTTGAGAGATGAGGAATAGTTGGGCTGAGGGACGCTGGTTGTATAAGTGTCCGTATCGCAAGGCATGAGGATCGAAGCGACGCGGCAATCGGTCGATGTCGGCGCTAATGGGTGGAGGAGGTCACAACCCAGCGGCACGCGGGCAGTGGACGGCGGCAAGGTCTGAACGCGAGGTTCGAGCGATGATTGCGACATCCGCATGAAAGGAGCCGAGTTCGTCGCTCTCAACCATCCGTGACCATGTATCATTTTATGCAGGTTGGAAAGTCGCGATGCAGACTGTTGCCAGACGACTTGTGACACGGGGACTGTACTCGAGGAGCCCACTCCGCCTCCTACCACCGGCCGGCGAGCGTCGGAGGCACCAGTGGCAGTGGTGTCGGACCACATCAACGTGGGATAGTGTCCCGTGCTCTCGTGTCGTCCTCTGTGATGATGCATGCTTTGCACTTGATGCCCATGAGCAGCGAAAACGAGCCTGGAGACGAGCCGGCCAGTCCAAAGATCCTACCTTTCCGGAAGAACGGCACACTGCTTGCAGACCGGGATTGATTCTTTAGTGTGGATCGGGAGAACACCCTTGGTAGTCCTCAGCAAGGTTAGTAGACTCCAAGGTTATGCTTATCCGACACTTCCGCTGAACACTGTCTCAGGGGTCGCCTTCGTGACGTCAGAGTCCCGGAGATCTGCACACCCCATCCGCCTAAAGCTGCTTGCTCTCGTTTTTCTGGTTCAGGGTCTAAAAGCTACATTGTCTCATTTGAAGCTAGGTATTTGTAGCAAACAAATTATCTTTTCCTTGGTCATACTGAACATGCCTGGTTCGTGTGCAATAGCAACGTGTCAAAATTATTATTCGAAAACCAGAAGGAATGGCATTCATTACCATAGGTTTCCGAAAAATGAAGTTTTGCGTAAAACATGGAAATTGAGATGCAAACGAGTTGACAATTTCAACGAAATGAATTCAGCTATTTGTTCGGAACATTTTCCTGAGGAAGACTACGAACGCGATTTAAGGAATGAACTTCTAGGTTTGCCTATCCGCTAAATGCTAAAGGACACAGCTGTACCAAGTTTAAACCTCCCGGAAAACATTAATGTAAATTCTAATTCTGAGAGAAAGAACAGACAGGAGAAAAGGAAACGAACTGATCTTGTTGGCGATTTGATAAACTCTGATAATGCAGAGGAAATTTTGGAAGACATGTGGAGTGCCAATGATGAAAATACTGAAATTGAATGTATGAAAGACCTGAAAACAGAAAATGAAATTCTATTGAAGGAAAATTATATTTTGATGAAGGAAAATGAAAAGCTGAAAAAACAAATATTATATTTAAGATCTTCAAACCATAGTCTAACTTTACGTGTAAAAGTCCTCAAAGTAAAACAGAATCAAATGCAGAAAGAATTATTAGAATTGCGAAGGTTACAAAAAGATGAGAAAAAAACAGAGAAATGTGCATAACAAAATTTGCTTTCTACAGTGTTTACTCCAGGACAGATAAGGGTTTTGTTAGGCCAAAAACGGATTGTTTGGAATTCTACTGATATTGCAGCTGCAATAACATTAAGAACTGTTTCCAGGAGAGCATATCACTACTTGAGAAATAAAGTTAATATTCCTCTTTCTACTTTGTCAACGTTGCGCCGATGGGTAGCTACAATTAAATGTTTACCTGGAATTCAAGCCACAACTTTAAAACTGATGCAGAGCCAAGGAATGCAAATGACTGAAGCCGAAAGAACATGTGTAATTTCTATAGATGAAATGAAAGTTTCCAGCAAAATGTGCTATAATATTGAAACAGATGAAGTTATAGGACCGTGTAGGTACGTACTGGTATTCATGGCAAGAGGACTTGTTAATCCCTGGAAACAACCAGTATTTTACGATTTTCACGTTAGTGGTTCCAGTCTCAGAGAAATATTAATGAAAGTAATTTGTGCCGTAGAAAATATCATGTTTCCTGGATTTGCTCTTACTTCAGATCTGGGAGCTTCAAACCAGAAATTATGGAAAGAATTGGCTATATCGCCTGAGAGTCCGTTCTTTGAAACTCCTTTCGACAAAAACAGACATATAAATGTATTTGCTGACATTCCACATATGGTAAAGTTATTGCGAAACCATATTTTGGACAGTGACATAAAAATAAGAAATATAGTGATAAATTGCTCCCTATTTGAAAAGCTATTAGAGAAGGACAGTAAGGAATTAAAAATAGCGTATAATATGAGTGAAACACACATACGTGTTAAAGGAGCAAATAGGCAGATTGTACGTTATGCTGTACAGTTGCTTTCGGAGCGTGTTGGAAATGCCATCAAATATTTATTTCCCGAAGATGATGAAGCAGCAAATTTTATTCTTCTTGTTGACAGATTTTTTGATACAATGAATTCGAGGCAACCATTCTCAGACAAACCATTCCGATGTGCTTTAGGTAACAATCAACAGCAATTTCAACTTCTGAATGAGGCTTACAACACTATTTCGCAGATGCGCGTTGTTGGAAGAAAAAACGCCCTACCATTTCAGCAAGGTCTTCTGGTCAGTATTACATCCGTAATGGCTGTCCACAAGATTCTAAGCGAAAAATATGAGCTAAAATATTTTTTAACTCACAGAGTTAATCAAGATGTCCTAGAAAATTTTTTCTCACAGATACGTGCAACAGGGAATACCTATGATCACCCTTCACCACTGGAATTTCAAAATCGTCTCAGACTGCTGGTACTTGGGAAAGTAGTCTGGAACTGTCAGAAATCTAACGTTTTGCCTGAGTCAGAACAACATTATTTAACTGTCGCCATGCTCTCGTCTTCCTGTGTCTTACACAATAATGCATCCTGCAATGATGAAACAGCCCACACAAGTAAAAATGAAATTACGGCTGCACTTCGCGAAGAACCCACAACTGCAATTACGTCTTCTAGTGACAGCATATCGTACCAAGCTTTACGATACCTTGCTGGATATGTTGCATTTAAATGCCAAACAACGTGTCCTAGGCTGGGGGACAAAAATGCACCTCTGGACCTAGTGCAAGAAAAAGGAATTCTTTGCGACTGGATTAGCGTCGTAAGCAGAGGCTGGTTGCAACATCCAACAAATGAGTGGATGAGCATGGTTATCCAACTAGAAGAAATTTTTTAAAACTACATGGGAAAAATAATTTAAGGAAAGTTAAAGGAATTGTTCACACCACAGTGGAAGCTTCTGCCCATCAGTTCCCTCCAAATGTGCACCCTGCCATCAAACTATTCATGAAAACGCGAATTGTGATCCGTATGCGCCATATTAACGCTCAACAAAAAATATATTGCCAACCCAAGAAGAGAAAACTGGTTAAAACAGTTACCTAAGGAACATGACAAAGATAAGTGAAGAAATAATTTTTTTACGTTAAATAATGTTCCGATTCTTAAAGTTCTCAAAATTTAGCGAATAAAATATGACTAAAGAAACAAACAAACAAAAATTGCAAAGATCCATGATTTTATCTTTTCTGTTCAGCGAGTGTTCAAATGAAAAGGTACGAAACGGCACTGTTGGTATAAAGGAAAACTTTATTCAAAGTATACACCATAGGCCGTAGCACAACGACACCATTGATTAACGAACCGAAGGATTCCTTGTTCCCAGAATTCCTGTGGCCGTGACGAGACCCAGTCCTGCACAGCTTCCTTGAGTTCGTCGTCCGAGTGGAAGCGCTTCCCTTTCAGATGTTTTTTCAGGGGAACAAACACATGGAAATCGCATCACCTGTGACGATCCGCTCCAGGAAAGCGGGGTCTTCATGATACCGAAACAGATGTTGAAGTGCTAGCCCCATACGCAGTTCCTTTTGCTGGTCGGTGAGCTGCTTCGGAACCCACCGCGCGCACACCTTCCGATAACGCAACCTGTCGTGAACAATTGTCCACATTGTTCCAACGCGGACATCCACCTCCACCGCCAACATTCGCAATGTGACACGCCGATCACCTCTCATTAGGTCGTCCACCTTGTCGATGAGATCGGCCGTGATGACTGTGTTTGCCTGGCCTGGTCTCGGGCCATCAACCGAACTCTCACGGCCTGCACGAAAACGGGCACTCCATTTTCTCACTGACTTGTCGGACACACAGTCTTCCCCATATACGGTCACCATCCGGCGATGAATAGCGGCCGGTTTAACACCTTCCGCTCTCAGATATCGGATAACGCCTCGCTGCTCCTCAATCGTCGAATTTTGCAATGTGAACGCCATCCTGTCCTCACACGCACTGCCGCGTCAATTGGACGGCGCTCTTTATAAGAGCCTCTGCTCTCTCCTGCGCATGCGGGCGCCCGCGCCTGCTCCGATCCACGCCGGCGACTCCAATCGCATCCCTAGATGAGTCGCTACGTTCTCCCATAGCGGCATAGGCAAATATGTTAACGGTTACGTTCTTATGACGTTTCGTACCTTTTCATTTGAACACCCTTATACAAATAATAACAGAGCATTTAGTGAAATTAATTTCCAACTTTTTAATTAAGCAAGTTAGTGGAATGCTACTCAAGTTTTTATTTGTTCCGCATAAAAGGATTTCTTCATGAGGTTCTGATAGCATAATCTTATAAGTTTTTTTTCCTTCTTTTGAATTTATTTAAAGACAGTATTACAGTTGCATATAAATAAATTAGAAGGTATAATCACTGTCCATGCACTTTTCCTTAGTGTCATGTCAATATCCTATTTAGATATTTAGATTAATCAGATTTGAAAAAAAATGAAAGAAATGCATAATAAGTTTCTTCACACTCTCGGTTTACTCTAAATAAAATATTCACATGGATGTCCGTTTTTCCTTATTATATTACAGATGTGCTTTTGCATTACATCTTGGTTGCAAGCTTTCAGATTCAGAGCGTATTTGAGTAAAAAGTTGTTGACATTTCTCCCGATAGTGCTTCAATTGTATTAACAATCTGTCCGTCCTGCTGGCTGCGTCTTGTGGTACACTGACGTCACTACGTAAGGGACCGGCACTTCCGCTGCGAGGGAGGCAGGATGAGCAAACCTTACTGTCTATTAACCTTGGTCCTCAGAACCACCTTCATGGCTCAATGATACGTCGGCGACATTCTACGACTTTTTGTGTTGCCATTCCTATCGCAGCAGCATCGAGCAATTTTCCAAAATGACAATGCCCGACCACATACCGCATGGTATCTCAGGCCTGCTTCCGTAATGTCGACACCCTTCCATAACCAGTCTGAACTTTCGGCCTCTTCCTGATCGAAAAGGTTTGGGGCTATGAAACGCCACCTACACCCTTGCTGGAATGTTAGAGAAGTGGCTCGCAATTCGGACACCATCTGGCACTCTGTACCTCACGAAAGTGAACTGTATGGGACAATGCAATGCCGAGCTGCCCTTTTGTTTTCGAGACAGACCTGGAGATAGAACGTACTGATTTGTCCTACTCCTGCACCTGTTTTTTCCGCATAAACGAGCCAACAGTTTCTGGTACTGTAACCATTTTCTTGACTATATATGTACATTTAACGTGCTAATTTTCATCTTGGTTGGCTGATTCCTTCTAGGTGCATATTATTTTTTTATTTGTTTTTTTACAAGTATCGTGATTGGAAAAATTTCACCATTGCTAATAAGCGAAGTGGAAGCTGTCGAGCACCACGTGACATTGATGAGAGAGGTGGACGTCGACTGCGAAGGTGCGTTAGGGTCGATCAGAACACTACAATGGAGCAACTCACTCGCCGAAGGAACCAGGTGCCTACCGGAGGTGTGTCTAAAATGAGATTTCTGTGAACCCTGCTGCGTATGGGGTTCCGATGTAGACGGATGGTCACCGCGCCTATGCTAATGAAGGTGCATCCGCAGAAAAGGCTTACATTTGCACGACAGTTTCGTAATTGGACCTCCGCTGACTGGCAAAGGATTGCTTTCTTCGATGAGTAATGTTTTCTGCTTCACCGAATAAATGGACGTTGGCGTATAAAACGAGAAACATCTGAGAACAAACACTCTTCAACCATTACTTGAAGAACACAAGCTGGTGAGGGCAGCGTTATTGTCTGGGGAATGTTTTCGTGGCATTCTCTGGGTCCACTCATACCTGTGAAAGGCACTATTCACCGAATTCGTTATGAATTCATCCATGCAGACCACGTACACCCATACATGCATATTGTATGATCTAGGGCGGATGGGATCTTCCAGCACGATAATGCGACGTGTCAGGCAGGTAGAAATATCCGAGAGTGGTTGGAAGAGCACGCTGAAGACTTCAAAGTACTTTTCTTGACCCCTAATTCCCCAGACTTAAACCCAATTGAGAATCTGTGGGACAACCTCGATCGTGTTGTTTGCACTATGGAACTTCCACTACGAACTCTCCAGCAGCTGTCAGATGCACTGCAGTCAGTATGGCTGCACATACTTGCGAACACCTTCCAGTATCTTATTGGGTCACCCCCAGCCCATTTAGCTGCTGTACACGCTGAACACGGCGGTTCCTCTGGATATTAGCTGGTGGTCACAATAATGTGACTCGACCATGTAGAAGGCAGAGTATTAAAATTGATGATTGCTTGAAAATAACGCTGAAGTCATCTCCAGCGGTATTACCTGTTACTTATGACGCTATTATACGCTGAGGTACTACATGTTCCCGTCATTTAATAACGCATGGAAAATATTGGTATTTCCCTTTAGATAGTATCATTGCATGCTAGCTAGATGAAGCGTATTACAACTATAGTATTTTCCTATTTTGAAATAATTTGCAGATATGAAACTTGTTATACCCACTAAAAATATCCGCGAAGAGGAGAGGAACCAAAGTTCTTTTTCTTTTGTTCCAAGATATGATCGTTTTAGACTATGTCCTTATTATTCAAATTCAAATGTTTATAAATGTAGCTGCGGTGAATGAAATATAATTGATGTATTCTTATTTATATTTATTAAACAATGACAGAATACACTAAATATATGCTTTAGGATTTAGTAATTTCTAATGTTACCACATTCTTTCAGCAAACGCAAAAATCTTCAGAAACTTTTTCAGTGTGTTAACGAAATGAGACCACAGCGAAATTCGTAGGTTTTAGTACTTGTAAAGGAAAAGTTCCTTGTTTAAAATTTTACAGAATTCACATATGTGGGCCATGCTTCTTCCCAATTCTCATGTTTTACGTTCTATTTAAATTTCCCTCAATTAAATTGAAGGAGAAACCCTATTTTCTTTTGTAAATATTTAAATAGGGAAGTTAGGTTTATTGAGATTTCAATCACTGTGGAGATTTAACGTCACTTGCTGAAGACTTAAGTTTACAATAGGGTGAATGGTTGTTTTTAGTAGTTGAAATTCATCATTTGTGACCTTTAGGGCATCTTGATTTAGGTTTCGTAGGAGAACGTAGATTCGGTAGCAATAAGTTGTTGAAAAAACAAGAAAGCATTTTTCGTATATGTTGCTGAAGGTGTGGGTATTCTATTGCAATATTCCATATTTCAAACGGATTTTTCGTAGCGTCAAATGACTCCAAAATGTACTCAAAAGTGCCATGTATTTTAAGGACACTAAAATGCCATCTATTTTAAGGACACGAAAATGCCATCTTCTGAGAGCTCAATCAGTTCGATCTACAGCGCTATAGGAGCCTTGGAGACATCAAATAAGTGAGGATGAAGTGCTGATTGAGTGTGATGTCATGATTCTCAAAGTAAGTGAACCTTTCATTGTATTTTTTATTTAATAATAGAGTGGCCGTGGAACTGAATCATGAGCTTAGAAGGTGTCAAAATAGCCCTTAGGACTTATTAATGTTTTAATTGTGGCAGTCAGTCGGGGAGCATTATTTCGTTGAATCTTTTTTTAATCTTCGGTATTTTAAATACGGCCATTTATGATCAAAATAAATATAAAAATTATAAAATACGAACACAAATGTATTATTAAAAATAAAATAATTTTTTCTGCAATATTTGAATTCACTCAAAGGCCAGACTTATAAAGCCTCAGGTTCCCCATACCTGGTCTAGTGTAAAGAGTCAGCATGAAGCGGCTTACATTTCAAATTCCCGCTTTATTCGCTATTTTTTGTCACATGATCTCAGAACAAGTTTGGCTTTAAATCATATCACAATATCAAATATGTCTATATACATTTTTTTATGAAACACATTTTTATGACGCGAATATACGTAAATGTATTTCTATCTACCAAGTCGTTATCACAGAAATACACACTCTCAAGACGGTATCTCAATTCCTCTCTTTACTGAACAAATCATTACCACGAACTCCTTCCATAGAAATCGTTAATTCAAACTGAATTGCATTTAACAAATCATGGCCTTGCTCTGCACAATCTGCACTCAGCACATTCAGTGATTCTTTATTGACTCATATCTGTACAACTCAGCTCTCTACTGAACAAATCGTTATCAAAAATTAGTTCCTTCCAAATCTTTATCTCAAACCGAACTGCATTTAAAAAAATCATAGCTGACTTTGCACGTCTGATCAGCACAGTCAATGCTTACGTTATATTGAGCCAGTACTCTACTCAACAAATCGATATCTCAAATTGCTTCCTTAGAACTCGTTATTTCAAACTAAATTGAGTTTAACAAATCATAGCTAGTTATGCACTTTCTGCTCTCTGCACATTCAATGACTCCTTTGTACCGACTGAGCTCTCTACTCAACAAATCTTATCCCAAACTGCTTCCTTACAACTCGTTATCTTAAACTGAACTGAACTTAACAAATCATAACTGCATTGATCTGCACCCTCTCTTCTCAGCACATCCAATGATTATTTTATATTGGCTCCGCTACCTACTGAACAAATCGTTATCACAAACTGAACTGCACTTAACAAATGATAGCTAACTCTGCACACTCTTATCTCAGCACATTCAGTGACTACGTTACATTAACTTCTAATTCACTACCAGTGACTCCAAATTTAGATAACTCGTCAGGAAGGTAATGTATGATATTTTAAAATCAGAACATTCAAATAGGAGTTTAAATTGAATAAATAAGTCATAGCTTTCTATGTCACACAAATCGTCAGGACAAAGTAGTTTTTCTGAACCTATGGATGATAAAAACGAATACTCCGAGAGTATCATAACTGGGTACGGTGACACAAAAAATACTAGTTCCAAATCCTAAACATCTCCTTTAACACTAAAACAAAATGATTCAAATTGGACTCATTCCTCGTGAATACATCCGAATAAAAAAAATTGTTTTTAAAACATCTTTTATTAATTTCTGATGAGACACGCTTTTACTCGATCACGAAGAATCAAACTGTATTATAAATAACTATGCAGTAATTAAGTCGATGCATCAAATTTATAATAATGAATCCTTCAAAAAACAAAAGAAACACTCTCGTTAGAGAAATACACGCCTTTGTATCTGCCAGAACTTCAAAAGTTAAAATAGAAAGCATAATAATAAAACCTAAAGGAAAATGTCAGAAGATAACATCGTAGATAGTAGAAATATATTCGCAAGGTCATGTTTTTTGTTAAGATTCCATAAATATACAGGCTCGTTCCTATAAATGAGTTTTTCTTCTGGGTTCCTATTTCTGCAATTTAAAATTATGATTGCCTCCTCTGGTATGTGAGACGCAGGTTGCTGCGGTGGAACTTCAGTAATGCAGTATCACATCTCAAAATGACTTATTAGCCTTTGCATTCCTGTTCATTTAGGGAATGTTTTCTTGAGGACTTCCTCATTAATATTTTTCATCATTTTCCTTAAAGCTACGTCAATTTAATTGGATATGTGATATAGAGAGATCAGACAAGTGCTATTATTTGTATTTAAAAAAAAAACAGAATTTCAAAGCTAGTTCTTCATAATAAGAGTTTTGCAAGCTCCTAAGAGATTGTTCAGCGTTTTTATTACGGTAACGAAAAGCTTCGCTTCGTAGAAATTCAGTGTTTGATATGTCGTGCCTCTTGTGTAGTAAAATTCAGAGTAGGGAAATGAAGTTTGAAAGATTCATATTTAAAATTTATGAAAGGCAATAATTATAATGGACACACACGAGAAAGAATAAAATCTCTGTGAAGAACCGTAAATATATTTAATGAAGAATCATTCATAAGAAATTTAATTGTTGTTATCAAGTTACAGCATTTTAATGAGCACCTTTGTTCAATAAGTTCTGATTCTTCAAACAAACGAAGTCATTAGCGTGAAGAAACAGACATTAGCTTATACGTCAGTTGATCAAAAGGTACTTAGACTGATAAGCTAAATTAGTTATACCTGTAGGAGATGAAATTCCTTCATCTATGCATTTTCCAAAAGTCCACATTAAAATTTATGTCACGTTTAATTGTTCCCACATCACTGAAGTTTATTGAACGATTGTTTTTCAATATCATGAGCTACAGAAAATGTTTCGGCATCTGTTACTAAGCACACCGGACACAATATTAGTCATCCGTAACAGAAATGACAGCAGCAAGTTACCGGTTGCACAGAGGGCGCCGTGATAGCGTTGTCGGGAGACAAATAGCACTGCCATGGTCTACAGGATCATTTCTGTCTCGTGCAGTGGTGAAGAGCAACGTGTGTGTTGAATTTAGTCTGCAATATGGGTTACAAGACAGACGTAACTGAGTGGCAAAAAGTAGTCATCGTGTTTAGCAGTGCCCACGGACACAAAATGAAAGAATTCGCTCAATTTTTTGTTGTGCCAAAGCGTACTGTCCAGCGGGTCTACAAACAGTGGTGTAGTTCGCAGTCACCTGAAAATCGGTGACGTAAATGTGGCCGGAATAGGATTGTCACCAATAGGGACAGCCGCCATGTTTTACGCCTAATAACAGCAAATCGGTTTCAAACCAGGCAACAGTTTCTCCAAATAGTCAATGAAAGTCACTCCAACCAATTTCCGAAAGGACATTGCGACGAGAACTGCATGCGATGGGCATCTGGAGCAGAGTACCACGAAAGAGGCTTCTTTTAACAGCAAGTCACAAAGTCGCACACGTTATCGATGGGCTCAGAGGCACCTGAACTTTATTGTGGGGAATTGGAAACGAGTAATTTGGTGTGATGAGTCTCGTTTTGGTTTGTACTACAGTGATGGGAGACAACGAGTGCATCCCAGGCCCAATGAAGCCTTTAATCATGATTGTGTCGAAAGTGTTGTTCAAGTTGGAGGGGGTTCTGTGATGTTTTGGGGATATTTTTAAGTACCAAGAAATGTTGCAGTGACGATGAGTTTAAACGAGTATGCATACCTCCGTATTTTGAATGACGAATTGTTGCCCTTTGCCCTACATCTCCAGGAGCAGCATTCCATTGCCACTTCTGTCTTCCAAGACGACAACTGCCTCGTGCACAGGGCTAAAACTGTACCTGAGTGACACGACGAACAATCAGCAGCAATGTTTCACCTCGACTGGCCCGCCAAATCCCCAGATTAAAATCCTATTGAAAATCTGTGGGATCAGTTGGAACAGAAGGTGATAATGCCGTACTAGACACCCACGTACTCTGGCGTTACTTCGAGACCAATTGACGCACGAGTAACTGCAATTCGATGTTCAATACATCTACAACTTTGTTTAGTCCGTATACATCTACAACTTTGTTTAGTCCGTATACATCTACAACTTTGTTTAGTCCGTATACATCTACAACTTTGTTACCACACGGGATTCATGCTGTTTTCAAGGCTGGAGGCCCCTTCACTCGTGATTTGGTAAGTTCTGACAGGGGTGACTAATTTTTTTCCGGGATGCTTGTATATAGAAAAAATCTAGAAATTTCATTTGGGAAAATATGTAAGGTAGTGTGTCCGCATCATCTCATTTTGGTCCAGTTGTTTCATCACTCCACACCCTTCATAAAAAAATAAACTCAATTTTTTTCGAAAGTTGAATTACTACCCATGTTTCAATTATTTGCATCTTTAGTAGCAGTGGATATCTAACCGAATAAAACAAGTACAAGTTTGATGCTAACGTGCGTATTACCTCTCACTTTACATTAATACGGACAAACAGAGAATTTAAGTATTGCTTTCACAACAGATGACTACAGCTAAGATGAAGCCATTTACGTGGTTCGTAGTGTTTTTAAATCGCAGAATTCCATGACTTTTCCTAGATTTAGACTTCATTGGACGTTACAAAATTAAATTGATAAAATGAGATAAAGAAAAGTCCCTAAAATATTTAATTACAAGCGGACCCAAATTTCCCTTAATTGAAGTATGCGCTTGCATTTCGCTCTATGTTCGGGAAATGAGAAATTCAGGAGCGAGCACGTATGTCTCGAAAAAAGAAATCAGCATCACAAAATTTTGGAGAGAGAGGAAAAAATTCTAACAAAATGTAGGGAAAAAAATAATCTCTAATAACCTAAAAAACCCATTCACCAGAGAAATACACAAAACTGCAGGTAAAGAGGGCGCTCGTTGCTCCCTTGAGTTTGATACCAATATATTTTTTTAATTTTCTGATAGTACCAGGGTTGTAGTAAAAACTATTTCCTGGTAGCGATTTTCCAACCCGCATTTTTCTACCAGCATCCTTCTGCTCCTCAGCCGAATGTTTTCCCAGCTGCGCCGCACTGACGGAATTTATCGCTGCAACTTTGTTGTTTTACCTCTACATCTTCCCGAATGTTTTCCCAACTGCGCTACACCGACGGAATTTATCGCTGCAACTTTGCTGTCTTGACACGTGCTTCATCTCTGTAGTGCGTAACATAATCCCCCCCTTTGAAAAAGGCTGGGATGGAATCATATGGTTTCGGGTCAGCCGGTAAACCGCGCTTGAAGAAGAGCTCACTACAGAAAAATAAATTATCATTAACTTCAGAAGATATGTGGAAGAAGCGTCACACATTTTTTTCGAAGCGAAGTAGGAATTCTCATTAAATTTAAAAGCATATTTATTCTCAGTAATTTTGGTGTTTCAGTGAGTATCTTTAATCAGAGGTATCGTATAAATGTTACTCACACTAAAAGATAATCACTCAAACACGGAAGTTACTTACTAAACGATTAAATACTTTGGAAGTAAAAAGCGACGATTGCGTAATAGAATTTTGAAACATCAGGGTACTATAAAAAATGGAATATGTTTAACAGCATTACCCAGAACTTGTACAAGGCAAAACATATACATTTGTATGGGACGATAATCACTTAATATCTCGATACCCTAATGCAGGGGTCGGCAAACTACGGCCCGCAGCCTCTCTTTCTACGTCCCACGAGCTCTAAGAATTGATTTTTCATTTTCAAATTCTTTAAAATTGCAGTCTTTGAAATGTCAAAGTACGCGCTACAGATAAATTGCCGACCGCAGAGTTGAGGAGTTGCGAGATACGACCGTATGTGGCGCTTCTATAGCTTCGCACTCGGTGTCCTCTTCTGTGAAGCCACGCAGTTTTAATTTGGCTATGATTTGGCAGCGTTTCCAGTGCCACGTGTATCGCTGTTCTGTCGCATTTTGTTCTCGTTTGATTACCTTTGCATATACATCGTGTCATTGTCAAAACCAATTTTGATGATAGGGAGTACTAACGTCGAACCCCAATTTGGTGAAATATTATCCAATAAAAAGAGCAACTTCATTCTTCTCATTAGTAGAGCTGTATTTCAAACAATTGCAGACGTTTTTACGTAATTTTTTAGTCTACTTATTACTTTTTTAATATACTTATACTTATTATAATTATTATTACTTTTTTTAGTCTACTTATTATTGTTTTTATTCTACCTTATTAATATTTGTTATTGTACGCATTCCTACTTAAATAACAAGAAAAAAAACCTACATAAACATCCTCGAGTTCACCTCTTGGCCTGCAGAGCCTAAAATATTTACTGTTTGGCCCCTTAAAAACAATTTGCCGACCCCTGCCCTAATGAATGGGTTTTGAGATAGTGCGAAGCTGTTGTGATACAGAAATATTCAAATTCCTGCTATAATGACGACCAACCTGTTGCTCTACCCGACTCTTGGAGAAATCTTATTCAAGAATACGTTATCAAGAACTCAGCATCATGTAAATTAAACTTAACTCAACTCTATTTGTAAACCGTATCTGCTTATGGCATTTGACCCTTTGCACAGTGTTATACCATGTCATCAGTCGTCTTGTGTTACCCTGAACGTTATTTCAAACCACAGACAAAATGACTTTATGAAGTGTATTTTATTTCTTTTAGTTCTTACCCTGATGAAGAGACCACCTGAAGATCACGAAAGTGCACGTGTCCTTTATGAATAAATTATTTAACGTGCCTAGACGACTACCTTTCTAATTGGGTTTATCTGGTGCGTATATACCCAAACCGAGTATTACTACTTGGTTCAATTTTGGGCCACGAGATCCTTTTCGGTAATCAGACGTCAATGTAGATTAAAAATCCATTTGCCAGTGGCGTCTGACAAACTAGCATTATTCTGTTCCGGAGCCGAATGTTTTTCCAATTAAACTATACCGACGGAATTTATCGCCAAAAATTTGCCGTTTTGACATGTTCCTCGTCTTTGCAGTACGTCACACTGAGACCAAATCATCCCCGGAAGAGTAAGAAAGCGATCGGTTACCCGAAGGACATTATATTTTTATTGTAGGTTAAACGACTACTGTGAGCAACTCAGTGGGCTATGGGCAAACGCCCGTCCCTAATTTAGGATCACTGGTTCCACAGAAGGGAGAGAGCCAGTGGCGTAACACAAACACAACATGCATGCCTCACCGGGATTCGAACCCGGACCCCTTTCGGACGAATGTTAAGATGTCATCGCTTAGACCACTGTGCCACCGGGGCGGCACAGAAGGACTTTTCCAGGAAATTTGCAGGACATTATAAATGCTTTCCCAGGACAAGCGTTCGAAATATCCGATGGTCTAAAGTGTCCGTTTGTATTTAAAAACAATAACAGAAAAACATATGCGTGTATTGCAGTGGGATTTGCACAAAAATCATCAGCTAGCAGGGGAATTTTGTTTGGAAAGGGGACGAGAGGGAGCGCTTTACACGCATGCAAACCATGGAAGATATGCAGATATAATGCATCTGCACTTTTAACTACTGGACATCAAAATCTTGTGTCAACCAGAATAATACAAGTTAGTAAAATCATGCAATGCATTGATTATGATACGCTTTCCAACATGCCAGAAATCATTACTCAAGTTATCACTCAAGTTATGAGAATTATGGCGGTGGAATAAATCTCGGTCCTGTGCCCTGATATTTGATCCCATTTCGATGATATTCAACAGAACCGGTTCGGTATATCTCCGAAATAACATGAAAACGTTTTGTCGCAATCGAAGCATTTTTACATAAATAATGATGCATAAGGGCTATGGAATAGATCCCGCACCTGTGTCCTAACCTTTGACCCCATTTTGCCCATTTTCAACAGAATTCGTCCCCAGACAGGCCCCTACAACATACTAATATTTTATCCAAATCGAAGCATTTTTACGTATGTCGTGATGCATAATGGCGATGGAAGCGATTCCGCTCCTATGTCGTGACCTTTGACGCCATTTCGCCCATTTTCAATAGAGTTTGTCGCCAGGTGGTCCCCTACCACATACTAAAATTTCATCGAAATGGATCTTTTTTTACGTTAGTTATGGCGCATAAAAGCAGTGGAATGGATCCCGCTCCTATGTACTGACCTTTAACCCCATTTCGTTCACTTTACATTGGGTTCCTTACCAGGTGATCCCCTACCAGATACTAAAATTTCATCGAAATGGAACGATTGTTACGCGAGTTATCGTGCGGACGGACATACGCACAAAACGTGTGACGTAACGAGGCAGATGGGAATCCCGACCATCTGCTCGCAGCAAGAGTGTGACGTCATAAAACTTTAATAGGATTTACACACAACGCGTGACGTAGTGAGACCGATGGCGTGATCGCGCGCCAACATTCTCAAACGCGAGATTGTGATGTCATAAGATTTCTAAGCATTGGTAACATTAATGGAACGACGCCATGCCAATAAAAACGTTATAATTCGGGGTGGGTATTTATCCCACTAAACGAATTCTCCTAAAGTCGAGATCAAGCTAAATCAATTTCTTGTACCAAAAAACTGTAAGTTAACGACTTTCATCAAAATTCTTACAGCCGTTTTCAAAATAAAATGTACATACATGCATACAAGAATTGCTACTTTAAGGTGGACGTCAAGTAATTTTGCTTCCTATACTCCCAATGGAAAAACGTCTGTACACATTTTCTTCACAAACAATGCGTTCCCAAGGACGAAAATTTGAACATCCATTAAGATACATTCATTTCATAACTTGGAATACTTAATATTTTCTAAACCGTAACCGTAATTATGCAATCCAACATTTATTTGTCCACTGACGTCATCAAAGCACAGATCGCGCCATCTTTTTTCTTGTCAACACCACCAAAGGAAACGTTATTGTTTTCTAATATAATTATGCTTATGCTTTACAAAATGTTAAGTATTCCAAGTTATAGTATGAAGTTATTTTAACCGATGTTCAAATTTCCATCCTTGGGAACACACTAATCGTGAAGGAAATGTGTACAAAAGGTTTTCCATTGGAAATATAGGAAGCAAAATTACTTGACGTCCACCGTAATAGTGTGGAATAAGGACGATGGAATGGATCCATATCCCATGTCCTGACCTTTGATTCCATTTGTCCCATTTTCAATAGGGTTACTCTCCAGGTGGTCCCCTACCACATACTAAAATTTCATCGAAATCGAACCATTTTTACGCACCTTATGCCGCATAAAGGCAATGGAATACATCCTGCTCATATGTCCTGACGTTTGACCCCACTTCACCCATTTTCAATAGGGTTCGTCCCCAGGTGGTCCCCTACCACATACTAAACTTTCATTGACGTCGAACCATATTTACGCAAGTTATGACGCATAAGGACAATTGAATGAATTCTGCTCTTATGTCGTGACCTTTGACCCCATTTAACTCATTTTCAATAGACTTCGTCCCCTGGCGGTCCCCTACCACATACGAAAATTTCATCGAAATCGAACCATTTTCACGTGAGTTATCGTGCCGACAGACGGACAGACGGATGGAAAAAGCTGGAGCATATACGCTTTTTCAACCTACGGTTGGAAAGCGTAAATAAACACTTATAACATACAAGGTTGTCCACGTCGGTTATCGAACTGAGTAAGTCGCTCTCCCAACTGAGCTACGCTGACAAAACTTGTACGTTATATTGGCGCCCGAACTTCCAGGATGACCCGGCTTAAATTATTCGCAATGATGTGCTGTTATTTCGACACGGCGAGACAGGAAAGATGAGAATCCCTTCTTCAGTGCTTCGAAAAAATGAATCAATTTGATGTTACGTTCCACACACCAAATTGTCTGGGTTTTCTCAAATGCACGTTCTTCATGGGATGACTGCCTAAAGCGACACATGGTCCCGGCTGACGCTAAGGCCATGCCCCAGGCCCTCTTTCTAGGGGGGGATGTGACGTGCGTGCACCGCAGGACGTACTTGTCCGCGTAGGTAAGCTAAGAGAGCAACTTACTCCGGAGTGAGGGGACCCGAATATGATTTTCGGCGCGGACAAAATTGCACGTTATACACTCAAAACTGTCTGTTGCTACTTTTCAAACTTCTGAGCCCCCTTTCAGAGTTAAAAAAATGAAGGATTAGTTCTGAGTCGCTAAGCAAAATGATCTGTTGGCCTGACATGCATTAACCTTTGGACGTTTCCCGGGAACAATAAGGGCATTTTTCCGTGGAGAACACATCCGTTTTCTTCAGAGTGAATGACGTCTCTTCCTGGAGACATGTAAGCTGTGAAGCAAACATCGAGCGTTATTTAAAAAAGTGACTATAAAATGTCTGGCTTTAAAGAGCAATTAATTAAGAGCACATACTCTTAAAATATTTAAAATATTCAGTAGAATTATGCTTAGTAACTAAACCACCAAAGTAAAATGCTTTACGTTCTTGACCACTTCATAAGGGTAAAACTATTTGCTTGTGCATGCTTATTGCCTGTACGGAAATTACATTTTACGATTCTTTGTAAAATTCATAAACACTGTGACGTACCTGCCAGCTGGACGCACACGGCATAAAGGCAGATTGGAGTCAGAATGAACGTCTACGTAGCTAATTTGTTGGTAGAGCGACTTGTTCCAGAATAAGCGGACTCGGGTTCTGATCCCGGCGTAGACCAGAAATGACGGAGAAATTTACTTCGTTATAATGGCGCCCAAACTTTCCGGATGACCTGACCGTTCAAATACTCGCAATGGTGTGATGTTATTCCCACACCGCGAGATAGGAAACATCAGAGAATCTCTTCTCCAGCGCTTCGAAAAATAAATGTGTGTACCGTTGCATTCCACACATTGGATTGACTGGGAGTTCTGAAGTGCACGTTCTACAGTGGATGGCTGCCTGCGACGATTCATGGTCACGGCTGACCCGTGGGCCATGCCCCCGGCCCTCTTTCGGGGGGGGGTGACGTACCTGCCAGCAGGACGCACACGACATAAAGGCAGATAGGAGTCAGAATGAACGTCTGCGTAGGTCAGTTGGCAGAGCCACTTGTTCCGGAATAAGCGGACTCGGGTTCGATTCCCGGCGTAGACCAGAAATGACGGAGAAATGTACTTCGTTATAACACATGGAATTAACATTTCCAAAGAAAGGGAAATAAGATGACCTTTCATAACTTTGCTAAAAAATCAAGCAGCTGTTTTTACTACCTCGTAAGCTTCGCATACAATGAAAATATGTTTTTTCTTTTTTCCCCTGAGTGATGCTAATGCAAATATAAAAGAAAAAACGGTAGAAGCAACGAGGAACAATGGATAATATTTTTGAGACGCTGAAAGAATCGTCATTATGCTCGAGAGTACGTCCTGCTCAATATAAATAAGAGAAAAGCTAGCTACTCACCAACAGATCGAACACAAAGCAGTAAAGATAAGACAGCAGGGAGGGAAACAGCTTGAGCAGTAATAATGTCAGCGAGTTAATTCCCAATAGATTCGGCGGACTGCGTATCTTAAAGAAGTTACAACAAACTGCAGGAATTCACTGGATACGAAATAACAAGTGTCAGAAGAAAGGACGGCTGTAAAGAACAAGAAAAGTAACCGGAAGAACAAATACGACAGAATAAAGAGATATGACAGAAAGGAAATGAAATTAAGTTATTGCAACGGCAGGTCCCTGGTGAGAGACTTTGTGGAAAACGAGCATAAATAAATGCTGGTACTAAAGATTATAATGTCAGTTAACTATATATAGATATCTGAAAGAATGACACCTTAGTAACCAAATAGTGAGGTAAATAAACCTAGAATGCTTTTTTTCTTTGCTATATGTATCGCTCTTAGTATTACAACATGACTACTACAACAAAGCATACTCTAATTTTGTTTTAACTGGAGAAACGATATGTTTAGTACAATCTGTACACATTCATTGACCTGCTTAAAGCGATATCTATAATAGTGAAATGGTCTATAATTCTGTTTTACTTTAGGACACTTAATAAGTCCTAACCGTAGAGTTTAGAAGTTCTGTTTACACAAGCAAACGCACTTGCGACCTGGATTTTAAATTCAAATTTCTAAAATTTTAATTATATTCATGCTAATTTCCGAGGGAAAACTGAAGAACTTAATAACCTAAAAGAGACGCTATCTAGAGAGGGAAGCACATTAGTTCTCCTGGAACGCTGCCTTACTTCGTACACACATAGATCTTTTCGTGTTTTTTTTTCCTTTTCAAAAGACAAAGGTATTAAAGAAAAAATTCTAGCACCACATGAAACCACTGGGTGGTTGTTTTGTTGCATGCTATTAAAACAACATGGTTTTTTTTTATTTATTTCTTTGCAATTTAAATCAGAAAAACAGGCCGATATCAGAATATAAAAAGTATATATACAGGGTGATTCAGAACTCATAGGACAAACTTTAAGGGGTGGTAAATCACACTGCAACAAACATTTTTTGTATCGGAATGTATGGGCGCAAGTAACGCGTGGAGGAACAAACAAAAGAAATAGACATGAAAGGAAACCTAAATTGGGTACTTATAGCATCGATGGCAAATCCTTCTTTACAGCAATGTTTACAATAATTGCTCAAAATTGCGTCCACCAACAGTAATACATGCGTGGCATCGTCGACGTATCAAGAACGATTCTCTGTGAATGTGTGGGCGGGTATTGCGAAAGACTTTCTGCTTGGCTCATATTTACTACCAACGCCACTCGATAGCAGATGTTATCGTATTTTTATGGAAGAAATTTTACCAGAATTGCTTCAAGATGTACCACTGGCCGCCCGACAAGGACTGTGGTTTTCGCAGGATGGGAAGCCAGCCCATTTCAGCATTAATGTGCGCAATTACCCGGATGCCACTTTTGGGAGCGCGATGGATTATCCGTGGTGGACCAGTCCGTTGGCCACCCCAATCGCCCGATATATGGATCCACGATTACGGTCATCTGAAGGCCCTCGTTTACGAGACTCCAGTTTACTCTGTTGAGGACCTCGTCGCTCGAATATCCGTTGCGGCTGCACGTGTGCGAGAAATACCTGGCATCTTTGAAACTGTACGCCAATCACTCCGTTGACGCTGCCACGCATGTATTACTGTTGGTGGACGCAATTGTGAGCAATTATTGTAAGCATTGTGGTAAAGACGTACTTGTCAATGATGCTGTAAGTAAACAATTTATGTTTCCTTTCATGTCTATCTCTTGTGTTTGTGCTTCAACGCGTCCCTTGCGCCCATACATTCCTATACAAAAAACATTTTTATTGCAGGGTACTCTAACACCCCTTAAAGTTTGTCCCATGAGTTCTAATTCACCTTGTATCTAAAACTTCACTAATCAGCTGTATAAGAAACCCTTGGTGTTAGGCAAACGTGCAGAATAAAGGTAACGGTTTATTTATGCAATTTTTTTATATTGAAAGACATTAAAATTAAATTTTAATGTAAATAAAACCGTATTGGTTATTTTAATAAACCTTGGACAATGTAAGTCCGTTAGCGGAAGTTAAATTAAGGCCCATACAAAGCCGTGCCCTCTACTACACTGGTGTGCAAACATTAAGGACGAAGAGGGGAAAATAGCATAACAGAGGAACAAGCAGGCATAAAAAACCGATATACCACTCAAGAGATAAACTAGGGTCCAGTACGGTAGGGCATGCGCATATATGCAGCATGACGTAGGGGGAGGGTGTCGGAAGGGCATAAAGCACACGGGCGGTGTACGCTCATTAATTCGGTGAAAGCTATTGCACGTTGTACATCGGTTTGAACGAGGTCGAGTTGCTGCCACCATGTGATATGGCCAACAGGCAATCCAGTAAACGACATCGGGATGACTTTAACTCAGGTCGCGTCATTGGGAAGTTGGAAGACTGGTCGAAGTGTGACTAGTGTGGACGAGGAGTTCGGGATCGCTCACAGCATCGTTTCCCGAGCTTGAAGGGCATTTCAAACGACAGGAACAGCTGTCCGAGAGTTTAGCAGTGATCGTCCACGAGCAACCACGGCGGCGGACGACCGGTATATTGTCCTACAGGCGAGAAGAGACAGACGACAGACAGCGGGAGAAATCGCAAGGCACGTGCAACAGACAACTGGACGTCCGTTATCGCGTTTTACGTGGCCAGGAGGCTGCACAAAGGTGGTCTATTTGCACGACGACCTGTACGGTGTGTACCATTAACGCCTGCTCACAGGAGACAGCGGTTTCTGTGGTGCTAGGAGCAAGAGAACTAGACAAATCAGCACTGGGGTTAAGTTCTCTTTACGGATGAGAACCGATTTAGTCTGACGAGCGATTCTGGACTTATACACATCTGGAGAGAGCAGGGAACACGCAATCACACTTCCAACATCATCGAAAGGGACCGGTTTTGAGGTGGCGGAGTTCCTGTTTAGGGCGGTATCATGCTTGGTAGCCGTAGTGACCTCCACATCTTCCAAGGAGGTTCAGTCACTGGTGTTCGCTATTGTACCGAGGTTCTCCTGCATCACGTGCGTCTGTTTAGAGGTGCTGTGGGTCCTGAGTTCCTCTTCATTGACGACAACGCCAAACCTCATCGTACAGTGGCTGTCGCAGAGCTATTGGAGAGTGAAAATATTCAACGCATGTATTGGCCCGCAAGGTCTCCGGACCTAAATCCAATCAAACACGTGTGGGACATTCTCGGGAGATGCTTTGCAGCACGTCACCAGCCGCCAGCAACGATTCCGCCGCTGCGATTGGTGCTACAAGAGGAATGGGCCACGGTGCCTCAACAGCTCCTTGACAACTTCATCCTCAGCATGAACAGACGTTGTAAATCCTGCAACGCAGTCAGGGGTGATCATATCTCCTACTAAAAACTGGATTTTTCTTGGCAGCCGCCAGTCACATGGGCGTTTCTGTCCAGTAGTGCTCGAAGCTACCTTTTCAATAAAGTGCCTTTGTATCCTTTGGATTCCTTGTTTGGACGGTTTTGTTCACTTGTCCCATATTCTTACATCTTGGGGATCTTATGGTATGATTTGAGTCGATGTGGAGGACTTCTGCACGACGTTACATTCGAAAAACCGTCTCGTCCTTTAGTTTTGCACGCCAGTGTAGTATGTCGGAATATTGAGCAAAAACATATTCTACAGAATTGTTCCTTAGTTAATATGACTTAAAAGATTTGTGACTTAAATTACCAAAATTACAATCATCTGTATCCACAATGATCTGCTGTTCAGGCTGTTGGGAATATTTTACTATTAAGCTACGATATATGCGTTAGTGATCTATACTGACTACAATTTGGACAACTTGACCGAGAACAAATCCAAAAGTCCTGGTTACTGTTTGGCCCTTTAACGCTTTTCGAACTGACAGCGACTGATCCTGGAACAAACATTGTACGTTCCCCACATGTTTAATGATGAACAAAAAAGTCCAAATTCCTAAGAAAATCCAAATTCTAAATCTCACGTCCCGGTGCATTCCTTCCCTATATCAGATGATCGTCTTAGATCTCACTCATTATTTTGAGTTATCATTAATGAACTCGGCTGGACGGTATTGCACTTCCGTCTATAACATTTCACTCTTTCATACACGTCACTCACTCATCTAAGAGTAATGCCAACAGAAAATAAAACAGGGTTAAACATAATTCCATTTTGATATTCACTTCATTTTAGTATGGTTAATCGCAATGGGAATACATCTATTTAGACCAAATAATCAGTTTTAAAGAAAGACAAAGGAGAGAACTCAAGAGAAGAATTATCAGATGTAATAGAGCCTTTTGGATACTTAAAGACTTAAAATAGTACTAGTGATCCGAATTTCTTGGCGTCGAATGTAAATAAAGAGTCCGAGCTTTCGCTCATCAACCAGACGGCTTTTTCATGGAAAGTAGACAGCTAACTGCAAACTAAATAATGGAACACTTCAACAATTTGAACGTGGTGACTTGACTGTACAAGAAATGAATAGGCACAAATGTGATCAGACATTCGAAGAAACGAGGTCACGTTGGTTGGGCGCGCGGTACTTTGGTAGAAGACACAGCATTATTTGAAGAATTGATTCCAAATACGTGGCAACTCGAGAGAAATGCTATCATTGCAAGCCTCGCTGCTGGTCAAGATTTCTAAAGTTTCGCGAATGGCAATAGATTAGGGTGTGGAGTATGAAGCTAATTTCTTGGTATCATTCCACATAGGATCAGCGGGCTTGAACTCGACCTCTCTTGATAGGGCAGTGGTTCTGTTACCGTCTTTTGTATCTCTTTTATGTTCGTTGATTCGTATTCCAAACGAACGCACCTAAATCTACTGCCATTCGCGAAACCTTGGAAATCTTGGCTAGCAGTGAGGCTTGCAATAATAGCGTCTCTCTCGAGTTGCCACGCATTTGGAATCAATTCTTCAAATAATGCTGTGTTTTCTACCACAGTACCGCGCGCCCAACCAACGGGATCTCGTTTCTTCGAATGTCTGATCACATTTGTGCCTATTCATTTCTTGTCCAGTCAAGTCAACACGTTCAAATTGTTGAAGTGTTGGGTTATCCAGTTTGCAGTTAGCTGTCTACTTTTCTTGAAAAAGCCATCTGGCTGATGTGCGAAAGCTTGGAAACTTTGATTTATATTCTACGCCAAGAAATTCAAATTACTAATGCTATTTTAAGTCTAATTGGTGTACAATTCCTTGTTATTAATTACTTAAAGGCTATTTAACAGGTGATCTTCCGTTGTGTTTAAAAAGAAAAATCTTCAATGTATGTTTTATCCCCGTGTTTCCTATTGGAAGTGAAACATGGAGTATCACACAGCAACAATGTAAAAAAATTGGAGTATCAGTAAGAAAGTTAAGGTGAAGAATGTTAGGAATAACAAGAAGAGATAGGGTTAGATACGAAATTATAAGAAAAAGAACAGGAGTAACAGATATTTTAAAAATAATAAAGGAATCAAAGTGGAGACGGGCTGTGCATGTTGGAAGACTGAAAATGGACAAGATTAATAAAAGAATGGCAACCGAGAGATAGAAGGACGCGAAGAGGGCGCCAAAGAATAAAATGGAGAGATTACCTTCAGAAATTTAGAGATGCTAAAAGGTGGATTGAGGGTAAGTATCGAGGAAGTTGGGAAAACCTGGAGGAGACCTATACATTGCAGTGGGTTTTAACAGGTTAAGAACAAAAAGAAGAAGAATCGCAATGAGTAACGGAAAAACTGCAAACCTTTTCTTAAAAATTTAAAGGCATTGAATTATGTGTATTTGTGGTGAATCCCTTTGTGCTTGTAAACCAAATACGCCTCTCATTTTTACGAAATTTAAGTAATGTACCCCAGAGATGAGAATGGGCCTGGGCGGATTATGACCCAAATCCCGGAAACGGATCAGAGACGTTCACGAGCCGGGGCGGGATCTTATATCAAATCACTTCACAATCAGAAAGACCAAACTTACCTATAAGGTCTTGGCTCCTTTCCTTTAATACACTTCATGCACATTATCGGGATAACGTACATGAAGTGTATTAAAGGAAAGAAGTAAAGACTTTAGAGGTAAGTTTGGTCTTTCTGATTGTGAAGTCATTAATGACTTGCACGTGCATAGTGCACGTATTTGGTGGTTATTGCCAATGAAGATGCAAATAATACACTGCTGGCCACCCAAAATGCAACACCAAGAAGGAAGCATCAGATCGACCTGAAATTCGCAGCATGCGTCGCCCGCTAGAGGACATGCAAACGATTAGCATTGCAGGGCATATGCAAATCATGTGCGCCCGGCACGCCACCGAGAAACACTGTAAGAAGGGTGCACAGAAGGCGGGGTGCAAGTAGTTGAAGTGTGTTGTGCAGCCGGACCTGCGCGTGGGAAGCTTCCTGATGCCTCGTCGTAGAATACGGCAGTCATTCCAGCACGTTTCGGATTTCGACAGAGGACGAATAGTGGCTTATCGCGACAGCGGTTTATCGTACCGAAACATCAGCGCCCGTGTGGGACTACAACCAGCCACATTGAGGCGAGTATGGATTCGGTGGGTGCAGGAGGGACGGACGGACCGACATGAGCGACTGCTGCAGCCGCGGCACACCACCGAACTAGAGGACCAGCATGTTGTGCGGCGGACATTAACGGCTCGCACCGCCACATAACGAACGTTAGCGCAGGATTTAGGGTGTGTTGTGCATCAACCTGTTTCAGTACGTACCGTTCGACGTCGTCTGCAGGAGCGGGGACTTATCGCACGGCACCCATTGCACCAATTACCATTGACGTTACACCACCGGCGAGTGCGGCGGCAGTGGGCCGTTGAACGCTTCACCTGGAATACGGAATGGCATGACATTGTCTTCTCCGACGAATCCCGCTTCTACCTGCAACACCGCGATGGTCGGATCCGCGTGGCGTCGCACCGCGGCGAGAGACTGTATGACGCATGCAATATGCATCGCCATACCGGTCCGTCGCCCGGCATTATGTTTTGGGGCGAAATTGGATATGACACCCGCACTCCTCTGGTACGCATCACCGGTACATTCAACAGCCACCGCTACATCTCCGACGTTTTGGAGCCTGTAGTCCTCCCTTACCTGCAGGACCTGCCGGCGGCCACGTTTCAACAGGACAAAGCGCGCCCGCACGTCGCACGCATCGAGCAACAATTCTTCACGGCCCAGTAGGAGTCACTGCTGCCGTGGCCCGCCTGTTCTCTCAATGTGTCGCCCATCGAACACGTCTGGTCGCTGATCGGCAACCGAGTTGCCCGGCAAGCACCACCCAAGGCTATGCCTGATGAACTGTGGCAACGTGTGGAATCAGCCTTGACTGACATACCCCAAGGCTGCATCCAAAGCCTCTTTCATTCGATACCGCGGCGTGTAGCGGCCGTTATTGCCAGCCATGGGGGCCACACGAACTATTGATGTCTGCGTGTTCCGCAAGTGGCACGGGCCTGTAAGCTCAATCGTTTCATCTTTGTATCTGTTGTTATGTGTCCAGTAAATCTGGCTTTGCTATCTCGTGTCCTTCTTGGTGTTGCATTTTGTGTGGCCAGCAGTGTATTATATCAAATCGTTGACTAAACCCCGGTCCCTTTGTAACGTATACTCTATATTCACTTTTCTTTTGATTTTACTATCTCTGGTTATTTTATTTTACTATGTAAATTATCTTCCTACTGAACGAAATATTATTTCACCCGCTGAATGAGATCTGGCAATGAGTGTAAGTCATGACGTGGTGGTAGCTAGTATATAGGCGCGTTCATCGAGACTTAGGGGAGCTTTTGTGTTGTTATGAGGAGAGCTTGTGGTCGTTAAGTGAGAGCGTGTATATTACGAGGAGTGATTATTCATTATTGTTCTACAAGTGTTGTGCGTGCCTTAGTTGACCAAGAGTCGTTGAAATAAAGAAGTTTTCAGTAAGTTCAGTCTTTCTCAATTCATAGTTTTTGTCAGACCTCTGTCTGGCTGTTAGGTTTATAACATTTATTTGATTCCTATAAATAACCAGCGTTGAGACTTTGTTTAAGTTCGTAATTAACTAGTAACAACACCCTTTTGAATTCATTATTTTGAAGCTTAGTACAAGTAAATCATTAGCTAGCTGGTAGGAAGAGAATCATTCATAATAATTAGCTTAGCGGAAAGTAAATAAAGCTAATTCATTATACCTTCACTTTTTAAATCGATTTCATTTAACACTGTTAACCGAACTAAGTAATGCAAAGGGATACAACTGAATAGCTAAGCTATAATCTCTGTTTTGTTCTTCGCCTAAAATTCTTAATTACTGATTGCTCATTTCGTATTTCGCGTGCATTTCTTTACTCAAAAACACGTGTGAGTGTTTTAAGTAACAAAGATATATTGAAAACTGGTTGTTTAACGTTTTCTGTTGACTAAAATTTAAAGTTCTGGTAGCTACAATATGAAAAATGGGAAAGGGGAATTAGGAGAAGGGATGTCCAGTGCCAACTCAAAATCCCAAATACAACATTGTCCTTTAGGCCTTAGCTCTATTTGCTTCCGGCCTACATGAGGAATCAACCAAAGAGCAAAAAAAGTGCAGCACTTTCCAGTGGTTTTGGTTTCGATTAGGTGCAAAGGTTATATCTTATCAGAGATGTGACCTGTGTTTCATTTCTTCTTTTTCAGAGAGTAATAATGACTGACAATGAACTAGAAAGAATAAACATGAAAAGCAATGCCAGAGAATATGTGGTTACCCCGAATAAACGCGGAAAATCTCATGTATGGGTATACATCGAGAAAATAAATGAGTTGGAATAAAACAAAAATAGTTTAGTACGTTCACTGCATAAAGTGTAAACGGATATTAAAGTATACGTGTTCGGTGGGATGTAGCAGACTTGCCCGACAAGCTCAAGTTTTCGGTAAGTAACCGACTTTAACGATAATTTCTGAATTAAAGAAAATAAGAAAACATTATCTGCCATCGAACGAAAAAGAAAATGATGAAACATTGTGCAAATATCTGTTCTAATGCTATGCAACTTCTTGAGATCATCGAGAGAAAAGGATTTCTGGAGGTGACACAATGCTTAATTCATACAAGTGCTAAAGAAGCATCAGTTCTAATACAAGATATGCTACCTCACAGGACTAAACTTTCAAGTCACGCCAAAAGTTCAGCTGAAACTAAAAGATAAAAATACGCTATTTAAATGAATGAAGTGATACGTACCTTTCGTCTCGCTAAAATGAAAAAAAAATAAATACAGTTCACAAGGAAGCGAATTAATTTGATACCCCTCGAAATCAAAATGAAAGACATTTGTCTTGAATATGACATCCTTGGAAAACAAATGATATCCTTGCAAAATAAATGATACCCTTGGAAAACAAATGATACCCTTGAAAAAAAAATGGTAGCTTGGAAAAGAAATGATACCCTTGGAAAGGCATTTGGTACCTAAATATGGTCCACATAATGATAATTCTCTTTCTCTCTCTCTCTTTCTCTTTCTCTCTCTCTCTCTTTCTTTCTCTCTCTCTCTCTCTCTCTCTCTCTCTCTCTATCTCTCCCTTTCTTTCTTTGTTTCTCTCTTTTTCTTTCTTTCTCTCTCTTTCTTTGTTTCTCTCTTTTCTTTCTCTCTCTCTCTCTCTCTCTCTCTTTCTCTCTCTCTCTCTCTCTCTTTCTTTCTCTCTGTTTCCCCTCACTCTCTCTCCCTTTCTTTCTTTCTCTCTCTATCTTTCTTTCTCTCTCTCTTTCTTTCTTTGTTTTTCTCTTTTTCTTTCTTTCTCCCTCTCTCTCTCTCTCTCTGTTACTCCTCACTCTCTCTCTCCCTTTCTTTATTTCTCTCTCTCTCTCTCTCTCTCTCTCTCTCTCTCTCTCTCCCTTTCTTTCTCTCTTTTTCTTTCTTTCTCTCTCTTTCTTTGTTTCTCTCTTTTCTTTCTCTCTCTCTCTCTCTCTCTCTCTCTCTCTCTCTCTGTTTCTTCTCACTCTCTCTCTCTCTCTCTCTCTCTCTCTCTCTCTCTGTTTCTTCTCACTCTCTCTCCCACTCTCTCTCTCTCTTTCTCTCTCTCGCTCTCTTTCTTTGAGTAGACAATAACGGGAGGAACTAAAATTCTCATCTGATGATGGAAATATACACTCTTTACCAAAAAAGAAACGGAGCATCGTATTTTTGCTTCAAAGTTCAGTATCGTGTGAAGCCACCTCGAGAGAAAATAACAGCCAGTACATGGCATATAATTCGATGGAATAGGTGTTTGATATCGTCCTGGAGAAGAGCCAGGAACGCTGCTTTCATGCGAGACCAGAGTTAATTTCTGACGACTGGTAGAAATGCATGACCGACCAATCGCTTACCTATCATGCATCAGATATGTTCGAACGGAAACGTATCCGCTGAACGTGCAAGCCGGCAAAGAAGCGGTACCTCCAGTGCATGGAAGAGGTCTTAGACATTTCGGGCCAAATCTGGCAGAGTATGGTCCTGCTGGAATATAGCGCCAGTACAACTCTGAAGGAAGGGTAACACTTCTGCCGGTAAAACATCCCTGATGTATCGCTGGCTGTTGAGGGTTCCCTCAATTTGCATTGGGCGAGATCGCGAATCGATGCCTCAAACCATGACTGTGAGCGTTTGGCCGGTAAGTTGCTGTAAAATGCACACTTCAATGTGCCATTCACCACGGTGTTTTCGAACACGTATGCTTCAGTCATCGTGCATCAATTTTAATCGTGACTCGTCAGAAACAACGACCTGTTGCCAATCAGCGTGCCATTGTCTCTGTTCGAGACCCCATTGAAGTCTGAGGTATCTGTGGTTTGGGTCAAAGGAATACAAAACAATGGGATGCTAACGACCAGGCATCTGCTGAGCAAACGACGTTGAAATCGGCTGGAGGACAAAGCCATCCTGCATCAGTGCTCCACTGCTACGCTAACACCGTAAATGTCGGTGTGTCATCTGTTACTGACCAGCTGTATACACTGAGTGGCCACTTTATTATGACCAGCTGTATACACTGAGTGGCCACTTTATTATGACCAGCTGTATACACTGAGTGGCCACTTTATTATGACCAGCTGTATACACTGAGTGGCCACTTTATTATGACCACCGGACAGTTTTAAAGAAATGAGTTTTGGCTGCACGCTGTTGCCACCAAAGGGCGAGGCTAGTATAAAAGGGGAAAGCTTAGTAATTGCGAGTACTGGAAATGAGTTTTGAGTGACGAGATGGGTAAAATATGCGATTTGACGGATTTTCAATGCGGGATGACTGTAGGAGCTCGGAGACATGGAGCGAGTATAATCGAAACTGCAGCATTCGTGAAATGTTCCAGAGCAGCTGTTGTTAAAGTGTTTAAAGACGGGACTGTCAGCCAAAAAACTATGTGTCTACGTGTCTCTTTGGTCGTCATCGACTAGTGACTGCTCGCGCGGAACGGAGAGTGTCCAGACTGGTAACAGACAACAGATAATGCATAAGTGCAGCAAATTACAGACCATCTTAATCAAGGATCCCCTCAAATGGTTTCTGCACGCACTGTTCGCTGTACGTTGCATCGGATGGGATATGGCGGCCGAAGGCCTGTTTGAACACCTTTGCTGTCTGCAATTAACAAGAAAAAATGTCTCCAGTTCGCACAAGGATTGGACAGTCTGTAATTGGAAACAAGTTATGTGGTCCGATGAATCACGTTTTCAGTTGCACCATGCCGATGACCGAGTGAAAATTTGGCGGAACAGCACGGAAGCATGGACACCAAATGCATTGCTACAACCCTTCAAGCTGGTAAAGGCAACGTTATGGTTTGGGGAATGTTTTCCTGTCATACATTGGGCCCTTTAATTCGTATTGATCAACGTCTGACTGGCACATCATATCTAATCATCGTTGCGGACCAAGTGCATCCTGTCATGTGAATGGTTTATCCCAGTGATGATGACTACTTTCAACAAGATAATGCGTCCTGTCACAGTGCTCGTATTGTACAGGATTGGTTTCAGGAACATGCCGGTGAGTTTACTTTGCTTAGGTGGCCCCCACAATCTCCAGATCTCAACTCCATTTAGAATTTGTGGGATGAAGTTGAACGAGCCATCACACAGCTGGACCTACAACCCTGCAATCTCGCACGCTTGGAAAGAGCTATTCATTAAGCATGGTCTCAGATTCCACAAACCAATTATCAACATCTCGTGGAGTCCATGCTTAGAAGAATGGACGCAGTATTAAAGGCAAAAGTTGGCCCAACGAAGTACTGAGGGGGTGGCCATAATAAAGTGGCCACTCAGTGTATAAGTGTTTGTTATCCCGTATAGTCGCGCGATTGTGCAAGTCATGTGTCTGATTTTATGTGTGTCAGAGGCCCATCTGTGCACTGACGCCACCGTCGCATCATTACACTGGCTGTTTACTTGGTACGTGTGGCGATTTCGCGGTATTAAAATCTAGCTTCTCTCATTCCAACAATATTTCCTCGTTCAAAGTCCGTCAGGTGTTTTTAATGGGACTTTCTTCAGCGATGGAACAGTGAAGAACAAGAAACATCCTTTCGATCCAGTGTCGGCTCTTCACCGACTACATTATCTCGTTTAAGCCAGCTCTTTATACCAAATACTGGACATTTCAGGGGCCACCTCTTCGAAAGCGCATGTGCACTTTCATCAAAATTTTGCATGTTCCAACCTGTTATGCATATGCTATAAGTTTCTAATACCAGCCGTTCTTCATGGGGTTGCAATGTTCACAAAAAGTAGTATTAAAGTGATAGCAGAGTAAGAGTTATGAATGTTATATTTCTAACCTTAATTCAAAACAGAAAATAATCCAGCTGCTTTAAGAAATTTAACTGTGACCCTTAGTTGCTTTAAAAAAATAAATTGCAAAGAAATTGTTTGAGATCATGCGAATAATGTGACATCATTATTCACTTTAAAAGGAATTGTAAAGGGATTTTTCAAAATCGTTGGTATAATGTGAGTTATCAAATTGTACTTTCTAACGGCTATTTGTGAACTCGATCGACTTTTTTTATGCTCCACGAAGCTGGTCGTTAGGAGACAAGGAAAGACAAGCAGCAATCGTACGTAGTATTTTGTTGAACTTTTGAATAATTTTATGATCAGTAAAACTGGAAATGATTATTTTTGTGTTTTGACTAAATTTATTTATTTAGAAAATACATGAATAATATTTAAATAATCCGTTTTTTTTTTCATTCAAGCCATTAATGTTTGCATCAATTGCAATGATCACCGTAAAAGTAACAGCAATACACTTGATTCGAGAAGGCATATCTTTTTATGAGAACGCAGTAACTATGAAAGAAGGCAGCTACTAATTTTTGACAATGATTAAGGTATGTGTTTCTGTAATTATTTCAGAGAGATACTTGCTTCCCGGTACAGCAAGTTATAATTCTGTTCAAGGCACGCAATTTCCAGGAGATACTTTTTCCTAAAGTTTTATAACGAGTGCCTTAGCTCGTACAGGAAAATGCCGAGAGAATTCGCATGATAAAACGAAAGAAATCTCTTTGAAGTGGGTGTCTCTGGTAGAAATATTTCTTTCACTTTCAGAAATAAGCTGTAGCAAAATTCTTTATCGGAGTGAACATTTTTACGACCTTATAATTAAAGTCATTTTTATAGTGTTTCTACACTTGTATTAACTTAGTAATTCAATTACATAACACGACAAAGCAGATACTTCAGCAACCAAAAAATAATTATGTTATGCCAATGCTAAAAGGCTTATACGCATGAGGTTCAGAAACTATTTATTGTCGCTACAGTTGAGTAACCTAACTTTTTGAGATGTATAGGTAAATAAACAAAAACTATAAGCAAACAAGATAGAATGAGAAATTTCCAGAACTTAGGCACCGTACGATATCGATCCGCTTTTTGCAAGAATATGTAGTTACAGATATCGTGTAACGCAGTTGTATCAGGAAAGCATCGGCACTAGTTTTTCTTTTTACAGAACACATGACACTAACAGTGCTTGGCAATTTTCCCAAGTCAGAGAAATTGATAATGGTAACACCAATGCCTGTTTTCGAGAAAAAAAGGAAAGGGTGTCCGAATTTTTCACTGAATATTCCTAAAAGTTGATAACAATAAAAAAAGTTTAAATAATACACTAAATAAGTACAGCCTGGTTAATGTACCAACAGGTATCCACAAACACAATGAACTCCAGAAATTTAAATATATAGTGGGCTTCTTAAGGAACTCATTTGGCAGCATATTGCGAGGCTATCTGCAGTGTCAAACATAGCTTCTTTTACTTTTAACACATTTCTACAACATACAATATTTAAAAAGAGGTTTAGCTGAAAAAATGCTGTACTGAAATATCGAAATACACTCTCGATGAACGAATCTAAAAATTCCTTTGAAGCAGATTCGTTATTTTTAGACTACTCTGCTTTTCAACGAACGTTTCCCTCGATTGCCCTTCAAAGGAGATGTCAGGGGCACATCACCAATTTTAGAAGGTCTTTAGCTTGGTGTTTTAGCTAACATTATTGTTACTGTTATCTTTAGGATGCTTTACGGCAACCAATTAAAGAAATTGCTTCCACATGCTAAGGATTTTCTAGCATCTTTTATTACCACGTTCCGCATATTTTGTCCAACTGATTATACGTAAACTAAATATCAATGATGAAATCTTATCTAATCACAGTAGTGTGATATCTGAACAATCTTATGTATGATTAACCTCCAGATTCGCTAAACATTAATGCCGGTTGCTTCAACTAGCAAACCTTGTGATGGCATATTAAAATTATTCGGAAACTTGAGACTTGGTCGTTCTGGGTGGTGTAGTGGTTAGCATACCCGGGCGCTATCTCGGAGACGCGGGTTCAAATTCCGTTTCAGGACGATGAAATTTTCAAGTTTTCGGATATTATCTGACTTACCATCCTTGTCACATTTACGCCAAAAATCGGACTGTCATCTTCAAAATTTGTATTAAATGGTTGTGACGTATATTCTAGATTAACTTTCCTTTTTTAGTTTCTTTCCCTATGTAAATCTTGAGTTTATTCTCAGTATTCTTCACGCTTAACGAAATATCTTTTATTTCAAACAAATACGTTTGGCAACACAATTGAGGTTGAATGCATGTGACGTATGCCTGGTATAAGATAAGAGCAAGAGATAAAAGGGAGATGTGACGTACCTGCCAGCAGGACGCACACGACATAAAGGCAGGTTGCAGTCAGAACAAACGTCCGTGTAGCTCAATTGGTAGAGTGACTTATTCCGGAATAAGGGGATCCGGGTCGGAGCCGCGGCGTGGACAAATATGACGGAGAAATTTACTTCGTTATATGGTGTAATCCCGTATTGCTTTATGATTTATCTGCTCCTCCGGGCAATCACGGGATAGGATTCTTAACCTCCAGATTCGCTAAGCATGAATGCCGGTTGCTTCGACTAGCGAATATTTTGAATAGTTATATTCACATTAATCTGAAACTTGAGATTTGGTCGTTCTGGGTGGTGTAGGGGTTATCATACCCGGGCGCTATCTGGGAGACGCCGGTTCGAGTCCCGCTCCAGGACGATTGAATTTTTCGAGTTTTCGAATATTATCTGACTTACCATCCTTGTCACATTTAAACCCAAAATCGGATTGTCATCTTCTAAATTTGAAAGAAATATTTCTTTTTATTCCAGAATGTGGAAAACGACACTACCACTAACAAAAGAAAATATACATTTTGAACAGTTTCGATGCTATCGCGACTGGGAATTCAAAGAGTAAATAATTTTTGTCAAGTACCCAGACATCCTTTTCTAAAAACAAAAAGAAAAATGAATGTCTCCAACAGTAAACTTAAAAGACGGAAAAAAGACTTCAAACGATCGACAAGAAGTTCAATACGTGCCCGAATGCACCAGAAGACTAAATATGAGTTGTTGTATCTGGATTTTTGTACTTTTCTTAGTAGATTTTTATACTTTTCCCTAAGGGCTATTTGTTCTAGAGATGTATTGTGGTGTGTGGTGCCAACATGTTAGCAGCAGATCCTTGAGCTCTTGTAAATTACGTAGCTGAGACACCACAGATCGGGTTTGTTGTTCCAACACAAAGCACAGATGCTCTATTGGATTGGTGTCTGGGAAATTTGGAGGCCAGGGCAATAAATGGAATTCTTCCTGATGTCCCGCAAACCAATCTGGGCAGCGTGGCATGGCCTATTACTCTGATGAAAAATGGCTAACTGAAAATGTTATTTTACGGCATCCAGGGAAACACGTGTTATTACAAAAACGCACAACTTTGCAAATATCAACAATAAATTGACCTATACAACCAGTAGCGGAAAGCTTGTGGATTGTGCAAAACCTTCTTTGATCTAACATTTTTGGGTGGGGGATCTATGACCACCATGGAAAATATAAGCGGTCTTGCTAAATTTTGGACCACTAATTTTAGGTAGGGCATAGGGCTACCACAACCTGAGTAGCCCATATCCATTACACATCGGTACTGAAACCCTGCATCTCAAGCTAATGGTCAGGGGTCAGTGTTTCAAAACACTCAGGTTCCAGTAAGGGGAGAATGCGTATACCATCAAACAAACATATATCATATGCTGCATCGGAAAGTCGAACCCAGGTAAATCTCAGACGAGTGGTTAGTGGTCTGCGCATCAGACTACTCAGAGGTTGGTGCGGCGATCCAACATTTTGAAGTAGAGTGATTTTGACGAATCCAGAAATGAGGTTTCATTTAGAAGTATGACAAACATAGGGGTACATTTTTTTTCTATCCTGCTACCTAATAAGCACAATGTGCAATGTGGCTTTCATGCTTCTTATAATTCCGGACCAACAGTATCCAAAAGAGAAAACGAGAACATTTTCGACTTACATTAATATGTAAAGAGGAATATTAATACGCCTTTCTTCACTGCAATCTAGTGGTAATATCCAAACAATATAAGTCTCGTGCTAAAATCCAATGATAAACTAAAAACCGTCTAAGCAAGATATATGAGACGATAAATTAAAATACAAGTGAAATCTTTCGGACCATGCCTGAAAAGTCCATCCTCAGACTAAAAATACGAATCGAACAAGGTCGCCAAAGACTCTGTTTGTATAAGTGTGCTGTGAGAGAACGAATCACGATCTGCGCACTTCCACAATTAAATCGAACGTTGTCATAGTGATTTGAGATACACTTAAATGTTGTAACAAATGATAATATCAGCATTACAATGCCCGTAATTAACTTAAGTGTAATATACCACTGCAGTCTGAAGTAAAAATGTAATTATTAACATATACAGGTAAGTCTTTCAGTCTAAAATAACGTTCCAATATGAGTAGACCCTTTTAGTGACGTCGACTAGAGTCTCAGAGCTATAACTCCAGTGCCAATCTCCACGGGAATTGTAGGAACAAAGGTTTGTTCATACGTACAAAATCTTTGCCAATCTCCACGGGAACAGTATGAACAAATGTTTATTTATACGAACAAAACTTTTGCCAATCTGCACGGGAACGATACAAAACCTTTGCCAATCTCCACGGGAACGATACAAAACCTTTGCCAACCTCCACGGGAACGGTATAAACAAATGTTTGTCCATACGTACAGAACCTTTGCCAACCGCCACGGGAACGGTATGAACAAAGGTTTGTCTATGCGTACAAAACCTTTGCCAACCTCCACCGGAAAGTTATGAACAAAAGTTTATTCATATATACAAAACCCTTGCTAATCTCCACGGGAACGGTATGAACAAAGGTTTGTCCATACGTAAAGAACCTTTGCCAACCTCCACGGGAACGGTATGAACAAAGGTTCTTTTGAATAAAGGTTTGTTCATACGTACAAAACCTTTGCCGATCTCCACGGGAACGGTATGAACAAAAGTTTGTCCATACGTACAAAACCTTTGCCAACCTCCACGGGAACGGTATGAACAAAGGTTTGTCCATACGTACAAAACCTTGGTTTATACCGTTCCCGTGGAGATTGGCCTCATACTGGAACATTATTGTTGACTAAACGACTTACTTGTATATGTTAATAATTACATTTTTACTTCAAACTGCAGTGGTGTATTACACTGAAGTTAATTATGGGCATTGTAATGCTGATATTAACATTTGTTACAACACTTAAGAGTATCTCAAATCACTATGACAACGTTCGATTTAATTGTGGACATGCGCAGATCAGGATTCGTTCTCTCACAGCACACTTATAAAAACTGTCTTTGACGACCTTGTTTCATTCGTCTTTTTAGTCTGTGGATGGGCAGTGCAGGCGGGGTCCGAAAGAGTTCACTTGTATTTTAATTTTAATAAAGTATTTTAATTTATCATCTCACATATCGTGCTTAGAATGATTTTAGTTTATCATTAGTGGTAATATTTTCTAATATTGAAGTGGACTTTCCTCTTGCAATCCATTCCCCTAAATATCAGACAACCTGTACCTTATACAAGGGTTCTCTCAAAACAATTGATAATGCCTTTATATAAAACATGCGTGCCATAATTAACAAGGAAGTGGTCATCTTTTTTCAAAATACTGTTCATTCCATTGAATGAAGGTGCCCCAACGTCCCTCCCAATTTTTGAGTGTCTTCTGGAAGTCTTCTTCTTAAAATGAGGGAAAACCAGATGTCACATGGTGACAAGTCTGGACAATATGCAAGTTGAGGCACCAACTTAATATTTACTTTCTCCAAATAAGAAACAACAGAACTGGCGATATGCGGTCTTGCATTGGGCCGCACCCAAAAAGAACTTCGAAACCCAAGTTGAAAAAACTCGTTCCATGCCCAAGTGATCAGTTAAAATTCTGTGAATTGATGATTTTGAAATATGAACCATATATTTGATACCTCTAATGGATGGGTGTCTGTATCCCCGTATAAAACACTTATTGCATTGATGTTTACCTCTGTAACACTCGTTCAAGGTCTTCCTCGATGCACAAGTAATGCCACCGACTCGCGACCATCTATATATTATTTACGGCATCTGTAAATTGTTGATTTATCTAGACATTCGCCATCATAAAGCTCTTGCATAAGACAGATAGTCTCTCCGACAGGCTTCTTAAATCGACAGCAAAATTTAATGGCACATCTTTGTTCCCTTTTCACAGCCATTATTTCAAAAAATCACAAGATGAAAACACTTGCTAGGAATTCACGAAACAACGCTTATTAAACTGGGCACTACCGATAACGCATGCATGATAAACAGGTGTGGCCGGTTGCTGTGGCTACTACAACGACTTCCGTTTTTTTTTTTTTTTTTTTTTTTGAGACTCGTGCCGAGGTCGAAGGCAGTACTGCATATTTTTTATAAACACATTCTTAGTTTTCTTCGAACAAGCTATATATAACCTTTGATGACCTCTGCTAGTAGTTATATTCCAAAACAAAAAAAGGAAAAGAAAACAGAACGACATTTATCGTAAATTTAGCTTCATATTACTGATCGTATTGGGTATCAGTAATATGAAGCTAATTTACGGTAACTTATAGTTATCGTAAATTTAGCTTCATATTACTGATAGAGAACTAACTGAAAGAGCGAGGGAATACCCTTACTCTTCCATTATGCCTGAATTTTATCGATTATGAAAATGCCTTTGATTCGGTGAAATCATCAGCAGTTACAATGGCTTTGAAATCCTGTGGTATTGAAGATGCATACATTAATATTATTAATAACATCTATAAAAATTCAAGTGCAAAAATTTGGCTGTTTGAGAATACAGCACACTGTAAAATTGGAAAGGCAGTGAGACAAGGTGACACCATATCTCCCAAGCTCTTTAATGCCACATTGGAAAATGTATTTCAATCCCTGAACTCGGAAAACAAAGGGGCAAAGATTAATGGAGATTATCTAACTCATCTTCGTTTTGCGGATGACATAGTCATTTTTGCAACTACACCATCGGCGTGCAGAGTATGATCCAGGAACTTGCTGACATGAGTAAAGAAGTGGGATTAAAAATGAACTTTCAGAAGATAAAAGTGATGTACATAAAAGTGATGAGAAAAGCTGGAGATAACCGATACCTACGTTTATCTTGGACAGCAGGGCCACATTGATGAAGAAACTAATCGGTGTATAAAACTTGCCTGAAGAGATTTTGGAAGAAACAGTATAATTTTCAAGAGCAGTATGCCATTATGTCTTAAGAGAAAAGTGTTTGATCAATGCATCCTTCCAGTGCTTCCGTATGGTGCAGAGGCGTGAATTTTACCTAAAACAGACATACAAAGACTGCATACAACTCAAAGTAGCATGGAGAGGTGCATGATTGGTGTAACCAGGAGAGATAACAAGAGGAACTCGTGAATCAAAAAAATGACAAGAGTGGAAGACATCATGATCAGGGTAAAATCCCTGAAGTGGCAAAGGGCTGGACATATTGCCAAAACGACAGACCATCGATGGACAGCTGAAATTTTAGCTGGATTCCGAGGGACAGGAAAAGATCCAGAAGAAGACCACATGGGAGATGGGTGGAAGAAATCCGAAGGTATGCAGGAGTAACATGGAGGAGACTGGCACAAGACAGACCGTTGTGGAAGAAACTAGGGGAGACCTTCGTCCAGCAGTGGATTGATAATGTTTGACAATGATGATGATTACCGATAGGTGTATTTTCTATTTATTTGATAAATATATTTCAAAGGCCAAATACAGCTGAAAATTTAAAAGTTTAATTATAAATGATTAATTTAAAAAACTTAGATAACATTTTTCATTAACTAAATCATAATTAATATAGTTTCAATTATACATTTCGCCTCTTTAGTTTTAATTATGAAGGCTTTAAATTCGAGAATACTTTGGGGGGAGTGGCACATCTCGAGGTTGAGAGTCTTCGTTGTAAGATATCTTTTAGAATCGAAGCCAGATGACGACTGAAACTCTACCATTTCCAAAGTAATAATATATTTGAGCAGATCCTGAAGCTCATGGAATAAAGAAAATTGCTTTTAACGCATATCGAGGATACACTGAAGGGTGCGATGCATTCAGGCGGTAGTCAAAGACAGCGTCACATCGAATTTTCCGGAATTCCTGAGTCAACAATGCTGTTCCAGACTAGTCTAATATTGTTTGGATTACTGCCAATGGCGAAGTCAATTCTCTCACTGCATTTTGGAAGACTATTAGTCAAGTATTTTGATCGGGAACAACATCACTCGTCAAGTTTCCTCTCAGACCGATGTGCCAGATGAATTCCCAATGACTCGAGATAAATTACTATGACCATGTAGTATTGGTTGCAACGACGCATTGAAAACTGCACTTAAATCACCCAGAGAAATTTCAGCTCATACCAAACTACAAACATTTTATGTAGGCTTTGTAGAAGACAGATTTGTTATCCCCTTTCTGTTGCCAATGACACCTTTTTACTTTGAAGTGCGATTCCTGAAAAGAATTATACTGAAGTATTTATATACCAGCATATAGCCCGTCCTAGGACGGTTGTTTTTACGCTTTAAATAAATATTAATATATAGAGGATTTTGCCCGTGCTATGACGGAGTAAATTTTTAATTGAAGCAGATTGAAATCAAATCAAATAGACGACGGATCTATGCAAGGAAATATAGTAAAACCTTATATATAGTAAGAACACATTCATGTTAAAACTAAAACTTATATGCTTTGTATTTCCGTTTTTTTAAAAAAAACGCGATAAATAACATTCTGCGCAAAATGTTTGTTGTTTAAAAATTGTAGATTAGAGCGTTTAGATAGATCGATATTTTGCAAAATGTGTAATATAATTAGCAGTAAACTCGAAATGTTGTTTTCGTGTATCCCTGCCTTAATAACATTTAATTTGATTTTTTGCGTTAAATTACTTTTACTTTGACACACTTGTTATTCCCTTCACGGCTAGTTTTAGACTGTCCTATCCCACAGTTAGTTTGAAACTTCATACCAAAGCTTTTTCTACGAAATAATGCGACATCTGGTATTAAAAATCTGAACTATCTAAAATCTCGACAATGTGCTTTTAGGGGTGACATCTGGTTTTAGATGCAATCTTGCTAAATTTGACTTCTCATGATTTCAGTTTTTATTGTAGGTTAGAGCGTTTAGATAGATCGCTATTTTGCAAAACTCGGCATGGACTTGACAAAGCACCGGAACTCTCGGCATGGACTTGACAAAGCACCGGAAGCGTTGGGAAGCCATACAGATCCACGACCCCTGAACAAGCTCCCACAGTTCACGAAGATTTGATGGAGGGCGATTAGAGCCTAGAACATCTCTCTCGATGGTATCCACGATGTGCTCGATGGGATTGAGGTCAGGTGACTTAGCTGGCAAAGGAAGCGAAGTCACGTCGGTGGAGTGTTCATCCAACCATTCGGATACAATTCGGGAGCGATGGCATTGTCTTGTTGTCTTGAATGTCTTGAACGACGGTGCATTGTCTTGTTGCAGTTGAAGACGCACAAACGGGAGCAAATGGTCTTCCAGGATATCCCCGTAACGTTGACCTGTAAGGGACTATGTCACTCATACCAGGGGTCCCATTTCAGTCCACGTAAACAGTTCGCAGACGAGAATGCCACCCCGACCAGCTTCAAGAGTACCCTGCTGGCAAGATGGATCCGTCGCTGCATGTGGTGTGCGCCGTACTCGTATCCGGCCATCCGCATGTACCAACGTGAATCTCGACTCATCAGTCCAGCCAGGCAACATTTTTCCACATGTCTAGGGTCCAGTGGTGATGTTCCCGTGCCCATGCTAATATTTGCACCTTGTGATGTGCGGTCAGCAGCGCTACCCTCGTGGGACGATGGGTTCTGTACGCCATAGCGAGGAGATGGTTCTGGATGATGTGGCGGCTTACACATTTCTGTGCACCAGCGTTAAATTGCCGAGTGATTTCTTGCACTGTGGCCCGTCTATCCGCTGTTACAATGCGAGCTAGCCGACTATGAAATCGCTCATCCACACGCTGTTGTCCACGGCAGTTGGCCCTTGCAGGGATGGTTTTACCGGATTCGATGTACTCACGCTGCACCCGTGACACAGTGGCTCGTGAAAATCCCAGTGCCTGCACGTCTTCCTAGATGGGATGACCCATTCGTCAGGCCCCGACAATTTTCCCACGATCAAATGCGCTTAGATACTTCGTCTTACCCATACTGCGTCCGACTCTTACCGATTCCTATCGCACCACGCCTTATATTGTCGGATCGCTACATACGTCATGTCGTTTTCTTTTACAATGCCGCCCACAGCGCCATAATTGCATAACGCCAGCTCTCTCTAATTTAATTGCTCTTAAGCGTACGCCGTGCAGCCGTCTGCCAACGGTTCTGGTACTAATAAGACTATGCATGGAGGGCACCGCAATCGTAGCTGTTGGGTCATTCCGCGAATGTCTGACAAGCCGTCGGTCCTCTCTCTCCATGGTTCGTCTAGGTCTCCCAGACACTTTCTGTCGCTGCTGCGTGCCTTGTTGTATCCACTGCCGCCAACAGCGTGCTATTAAGATATCCGCACGACCGGTAGGGCGAGCAATACGGCGATGAGACCATCCTGTTTCCCGAACTCGAAGATGTGGCCCGTCTCGAACTCCTCCAAATGCTCGAATTGCTTCCGAACTTTTCTTCGAGGCATACCTCACTTGCAAAGGATGTAAGTAACAGAACAGCACGAGTCGGAATGACAAGCACGCGCAACGGAACGACCTAATATAGCCGGTCGTACACAGCGTCACGACCCCTCCTTGCTTGTGTCACATGCGCGGCCGAGCGTGATACCTGCATCATTTGCATGTCACACGATGTCTTCCTTCTGATTGCAACTTTCTTTTTGACGTATCTCAACAAATCATGGTGGAACTAATTTGTTTTTCGGAGGAGGAAGCTAATAGCCTACCTGAGAATCTAAGACTGTTAAAACTTTCCTCTACCTAATTTGAGTCACTGGTTCCAACAAAGTCGAATCAGTGACTCAAATTAGAACTACACCAAGGTTAGGGTCAATTCTCTTCTTTGTCTAGTTCGGATCATTGGCAAGAAGCCCACCTTAGCTTCAGTACACTAATTTTTTTGTACATATATACAGGATGATTCATAAAGAAGTATGCAGTTTCAACGCACTATAAAACAAGAACACTGTAAGATATTTTATGTTACCTGTAACAGAATTGCAGGGGAACGTTTCAAGCTTTTTTAGAGACAGTCACAGATATTCTATGTGTGCACCCTTAGTCACACGATACAACCGGTAATCAATTCCCGCCCAAACGCGAGGTAAGATATCTGAATCAAGTGCAGTGATAGTGGCTGTGATACTCTGCTTCAGTTCCGCTTGATCAACAGGAAGGGGAGGGGCGAATACCTTGTCCTTTACGTACCCCCACAGGAAAACGTCACAAGGTGTTAAGTCAGGACTTCTGGGTAACAATTGAGCCAGTGGCATGTTGTAGTCCGAGGCTCGTCCAATCAATCGGACAGACGCTACCATTTTGACTGACCAGTCACGTGACACGCGTGCTATCGCCTATGTCACTTCCCTCAGTAGCGGGACACAAACTTTATGAGTACATCTACCTAACGGTTCGCAGTTGTGGTCCCTGTCTTCAACCGTTACTGTTTTACAGCATCTGGAAACTGTATACTTCTTTATAAATCAGACTGTATATATACATAGCGCACTAATTTATTTTGTACGTCTTGTAAGGTTTCTTTAGGAGCAAAACTTTTAATCTTACCATTTAACTGGGTCACTTGATCAGTTTGCGCGTCAGAGATATAAATTTTCTAAGTATGCTTATATTGCATGCTTTAAAAGACCTTGAAGTACTGCATGCATGCTTCCTATTGAAGATCTTATCCTGCATTTCGAAGGGAAGAGCGAACCAATTGCATTTCCGTGTGAAACAGTCTATGTAATATTTAATCTTTATGTGAAACAAAGTAATACACATGCTCAAATCTGAATTTGCAGAGCACAGAATTGGCTGCGATAAGATAATTTGGGGCGGTGTTGCAAGTTATTTGAATAATCTCTGTACGGTGTATAACGAAGTAAATTTCTCCGTCATTTCTGGTCTACGCCGGGAATCGAACCCGAGTCCGCTTATTCCGGAACAAGTCGCTCTACCAACTGAGCTACGCAGACGTTCATTCTGATTGCTATCTGCCTTTATGTCGAGTGCGTCCTGCTGGCACGTACGTCACAGGTGTATAACACGTAAGAGCAGTTCGCAATACCCATTTTGAGGCGATGTAACAGCAGAAGTAATTGGATATTCGGGAAAGTTAAAGAAAATGATACGCCTAAGATATTTAGGTGAATCCTTATATCACAGCTACGTGGAAACAGCCTTGTGTGTTAGATATATTCTGTTTTGCATTTTATAACTGACTACTTTATGTGAACAATTAATTTTAAAATGCTTGGCGTCCGCTTGTCTCTCTCTTGATGCAAATGTATTCTAAAAGAGATAGAAAACAATACTTCAGCGATTTTTAAAGCCTTTACCATGATTTCCATGGTTGTTTGTGTAGCGCACTAATTTATGTTTCAACGATTAGAGAGAAGAAACAAGACCTTATTGTAATATCGCATTCATGTTTAAGATTAGGTAATGGTAGATTATAATTAACGAAGTAGTTTCCAAAGTTATTTGCACTATTTAGTAAACATGAATTCCGTACTCTCCAAATCTAGCTCAATCGTAACGTTCTTCTTTGAATTTTTGTCTTTAATTAAGCCTTTTTTTACCTGCATTGTTCTTCCATTAACGTAAATGTGAAGTTTTCGGAATACACAGAACTGATTTTGGCTGTTTCCGCTCCAATGTCATCAAGTAATGACATGAAAGGAAGGAATGAAAATCGGAAAAAAAAAAATGAAGTACTTCTCGTTGAACAAACTTGAGTATGTGAAAGACCCACTAGAAACATTTAAAGAGACGCATTCCCATCGCAAACCTTCACGTTAATGAAATTCCTGGTGGTTAGGCAGTCGAAAATATCATGAAGCGTTAAGTGCACCGGACTCAATGGCAGGATCTCGGAAGTCGAAAAAATCGGCGCAACTGGCGTTCCACTGGATAAATGCTCCACAGATGTATCTTTTTTCAGATTCATTAGGTTTTATTAGTCCATGGTCATGAGTCTGTAGAATATGTAGTTCGTTATATTTTCATTCACTGTCTAATGCCGACAAATGACCGAGAGAAGATCTTTGCAATTTGCTAATTTGCGTTTGTTTTTTTCGATTAAGGCGGTCAGTTTTCCCAAAGGTCGAGTTACCTTTAAAAATTTAAGCATATGGTTTTATGCTAAAATTAAAATGGTAGCTCAACTAAAGGGGCCTTAGACACTTTAAAGGATATTTTAACTCTTTAGATGATGTGATTGAATGAGGCGGGAAGTTTATAACAAGTGGGCAACAGAATTTCCAAAGGATACGAAATGCTGCATCACTTGCACAAGTTATTAATATTTCCCCAAGAACTTGGTTGATTAAAGAATATGCAGCCCAATATTTAAATTTATTCGCGTCTGCTGCAGTGAAAATTGCTTTGTAGGCAATTCGAGCATGCTTATCGCATGGAAGACGTAAGGTTACCATGGCAATTGTTATATGCAAAAGTAGCTGGTTCCTGACCAACAGAAAGGTATAAAACTAGAACGACGTCATGTGTAAGTTGTTAGTGATACTGATACTACACTGATGTTCAAAATTAAGAGAATGTGTACATTTTGTCGAATTTCTGAAAAACTAATAGACACATTTTATTGAAATTTGGTACGGATACACATTTATATAAGAAAAAATATTATACCATACAATAGTCAAGGTACGCACTCATGATGGTCAGTAAGGCTCATCAGCGCAGGAATGTCGAAAATCCACGTTGCAAGATCGAATAATAAATGACTCTAATATGGGGTATGGTTCCCTCTCACAGCCATACAGCTCTCACAGCGCGACGTCATACTGGAAACGAGGCGGTTGATGAGTCCCTGTGGCAGTCGGCCCTACTACTGCAGCAACGCAGTTTTCAGTCCCTGGATGGTTCTCGGAGGGGATGGCGAGCTGCAATTACCTTCCCAAGAGCGTCCCAGACATGCTCGATAGGATTTACGTTCCGCTATCTAGCTAGCCAATCCATCCGGCGAATATCCTCACTTTCAAGATAATCGTGGACCAGGTGAACCCTATGTGGACGAGCGGTGTCGTCCGTAAAAAAGAACCGAGGGCCAACTGCGCCGCTGAAAAATCGAACATAGGGCTATAAGATCCCTTCCCTCCTCTCAGCAGTCAGGTCAAACACATGCAGAGGTGTGCGGCCGTTCAATATGATGCCAGCCCAGACCATGACACCTCCGCTGCCATAGCGATCCCTTTCTCGGATGTTGGAGGAACTGTATCGGGTCTCATGTTCTCTCCAGATGAAGGTACGACTAGAATCAGTGTCCAGGCTGAATCGCGACTCGTCTGTGAAGAGAACGTTACTCCACTGAAATCTGGTCCAAGGTTGATGTTGTCAGCACCATGCTAAACGCGCTCTCTTGTGTGCTGAAGTGAGCGGGACGCAAACAGTGGGTCTTCTGGCAAAAAAGCCCTCTATCATGAATCCTTCGGGAAACAGTAACCCTTGAAACTCGGGTTCCAGTGGCGGCATGCAGCTCACGAGATAGCCGTGCAGCTGTAGCAGTCCCGTGGCGCCTTGCTGAATGTGCCAAATACCGATCTTCATTAGTCGTCGTGGCTGTTGGACGACCTTGCCCAGGCCTTCTCGATACGGATTCGGTGTCCTTAAACTGTTTCCACAAATTGCAGACGACACTGGGAGTTACATTGAACTCTGTATAAACCTGCACTTGCGATTGCCCTGCCTCCAATCTACCGACGCTTCTCCACCTCATTCCATAATCAATATGTTCATGGCAACTCATTTTACCTGATTGCTTATGAAATTGAAACAACTCCTGCAAAAACCCAAAGGAATGTCGCTGAGGAGCACGAGCGAACTAATCGCACAAAAAGTCACGTGTGCTTTTCATGCTCTCCGCTCTCACAGCTCCGCCCACACACACGTGTACACTTACGTCTTCGTCACTGCAAATTTCCATTCTTATTCGGCGACATAATTTGTACCTTTGTTTCCGTAGTTTTTGTCAAAATCGACAAAATGTGCAAATTCTCTCAATTTTGAACACCAGTGTAGTTTACAAATTTTCAAGATGACAATCCGATTTTTGGCGTAAATGTGGCAAGGATGGAAAGTCAGATAATATCCGAAAACTTGAAAGTTTTCATCGTCCTGGAGCGGGACTCGAATCCGCGTCTCCCAGAAAACGCCCGGGTATGCTAACTACTACACCACCCAGAACGACCAAGTTTCAAGTTCCCGATCAATTTGACGATGGACATTTTCAAGTTTTCGGATATGATCTGACTTAGCATCCTTGTCACATTTACGCCAAAAATCGGATTGTCATCTTCAAAATTTGTATTATACGGCGTAATCCCGTATTTCTCTCATGATTTATATGCTTCTCCGGGCAAACACGGGATAAGATTCTTAACCTCCAGATTCGCTAAACATGAATGCCGGTTGCTTCGACTAGCGAATCCTGTGATGGTTAAATTCAAATTAATCGGAAACTTGAAACTTGGTCGTTCTGGGTGGTGTAGTGGTTAGCATACCCGGGCGTTTTCTGGGAGAAGCGGATTCGAGTCCCGCTCCAGGACGATGAAAATTTTCAAGTTTTCGGATATTATCTAACTTACCATTATTGTCACATTTACGCCAAAAATCGGATTGTCATTTTCAAAATTTGTACTACATGGCGTAATCCCGAATTTCTCTCATGACCAGTGTAGTTTGTTTGTGTTAAAATCTAGCAGTAGTTTGATACGAGGGAATAAATAACGCATCAGGGGATGGACTAGACATGTGAGGAGGCTCTCAAAATTATTGGTAGTATTTTATTACAGGTAATAATCTAGCAATAGATCGATGTAAATGAATGAATAATGAATCACTGAGCGTTTAAAACCACATGGGGGATTCCTGAAAGTAATGCCTCCTTCTTAATAGCTTTTGAAATTTTGAAGTGATTTGAATGGAACTGCTCTGACATCTAATATGATATGTTACCAATGTGGGAACAATTGTTTTTCACAATCAGAAATAAAGATAATGAATGGCAGCGAAAAGCAGCGAGTCGTAAGTGAATTCCTGGAAAAAGAGGGATGCGAATCACCAAAAATCCACAGAATACTCCTGGCGGTATATGGAGCTGCCAAAATCAATATCAGCAATGGCCGAAGATGGATGAAGAGGTTTGTAGAGGAAGAAAGTTCAGTGGAGAGGAAGACCCGCAACAGCAGTGTCAGATGCCAAAAGACAACAAGTGAAAAACCTCATCACAGCTGATCGTCGTGTCACCATCCAGGAGTTGTGTGATGCAATGCATTGTGGTCATAGTGCTATGGAAACAATAATTAGGGATTTGGGCTACAGATGAATTTCTTCGAAGTCGATCCCAAGAAACCTAACTCAGAAACAATGTGAGCAAACTGTGTACATGAGCCGAAACCCCTTGGACTGTTATAAAAGCGACGGTGAGGTGTTTTTTCTTTAATGTTGTGACGGGGGATGAAACCTGGGTGTTCTTTCGTGGCCCAAAAACAAAACGTGAGTCAATGGATTTGCACCGCACATCTTCACGTCGACAGAAAGAGGTGAAAACAACTTGTTCCGCTGGGAAATTAATGGTGACAATTTTCTAGGTCAGACATGATGTTATTTTGACTGAATTCCTTGAACGGGGTGCAACAATAAACAGTGCACACTATGTGCAAAGATTGAATAAGCTAAAGAAAGCTATCAGAAGGGAGAGACGTGACATTCCACTTCATAGTGTTGCTTTACACCATGATAACGCACGTTCTCACACCTCAATGGAGACTTCTAAGACTATTGCCAAAATTGAGGAGCCAGTCCTGAATTAGTTCCCTCAGACTTTTTCGTGTTATCCCATTTGAGAAGCACACTTCGTGAAGAACGTTTTAACGATGTGACAGACTTTGGCGAAAACGTAAACTCGAAAACGCTGTAAACTCATGGGTGAAGCGACCGCCTCAGGAATTTTTCCAAAATGGATTATACCAATCGGTTCAAAGATGGCGGAAATGTACAAACAATTATGGACAATACTTTAAATAGGCCAGCATTATTAAAAATATGTCCCTTGGCAAATGCAAAATAAAATAGCGCGCACAGAAGAATGGATACTATTTGCAAAGGTTACGAGCGTGCGATTCAGAAAAGAAATCAATAATACACGTTTGTACCATTATCATGTCAAATCCCATTATAATAAGTGGTGTCTCAGCAAAATACAAAATAAATTACATTTTATAGTAGATCATGAACTTTAAGTAACATATAACGTGACGTAAATGTACTTTGAAATTGTAGTTAGAAAATACTGAAACATTTATACAGTACTTTTTTGTCAAGTTTCAATTACGGCAGAAAACAGGATTTTAAGTGCACGTATTGTGCTTACATTGCTAACCTGCATATAATGCAAAACGTATTTTGTCCTGCACTGGATTCGGCAATGAATTAATGCTAACATTAAGTCTTGGACGAGATGAGTTTCTCTCGAAGAAAGACATGGGATTCAACTTCACGCAAGTTACCATAGCTCGATTCTTTGTTGTGCAGAAAAGCAGACAGCAGAAACGGGTGACAGTTTCGCGTTGCAAGACCGGTTTTTCGTACTTGGGGAAAATCGTTACTTCATTCCTGTAATGTCAATCCTTCTTGAAGCAGCTGCTGCTCAACTAAGAGGTGTTTTCGAAGCCGCTCTTTCTGATTTCTCGAGTCAATCGGAGAGTTAAAGCTATTGCTCTAATAATATATCGCATTCTTTCTTCTCTTAATGTCATTACGCTTTTTTTACGTTTTTCAACCGTAGTTTGAAGAAGCGTATATGCTCCATCTTTGTCCGTCTGTCTGTCTGTCCGTTGGCACTAAACCTCGCGTAAAAATGGTTCGATTCCGATGAAATTCTGGTATATGGTAGGGGGCCACCTGTAGACGAACCCTATTGAAAATGGGCGAAATAGGGTCAAAGGTCAGGACATACAAGCGAGATGCATTCCACTGCCCTTATGCGTCAAAACGTGCGTACAAATGGTTCGATATAGATGAAAGTGTAGTATGTGGTGGAAAACAACCCGGGGACAAACCCTATTGAAAATGGCCCAAAATGGGTTCAAAGATCAGGACATAGGAGTGCGATCCATTCCATCGCCCTTATGCGTTATAACTTATGTAAAAATGCTTCGATTGCGACAAAATTTTATCATGTTGTTTCGGAAGTATACTTAACCGGTTCTGTTAAATATATACGAAATGGGTTCAAATGTCAGGGCATAGGAGCGATATTTATTCTACAGCCATTATCCATATAATTTGAGTAATGAATTCCGGTATGTTGGTAAGTGTATCATAATCAATGCATTGCATGATTTACTAACTTGTTTTTTAGGTTTTATTTCTGTAGGTCAATCTTTGAACCTGTTTTTCTATGTACAGTTGAATCTCGGTTGTAAGCGATTCTTAGTCATACGTTTTTCACTTCTATGTGTAATTATATCTTAGTTCCGATATTTCACGGTAGTTTCTACCGCCATTTTCAACTCGGTCACACACACAAAAAAAAATCTGCTTAAAAATGAGAACCTGAACCTACTCAGTTTTTGTTTAAGTACAATCGCATCGTAAACTAGTACACGACATGCTCAAATGTAAGTAACCACACGTACTTACAAATAATTGCGTCAATAAATATAAATATAATCTCGTATTACCTCACTTTATGTATTATAGACTTCAAGAGAAATTCTTTAATAAATGTGTAAAGTGACACACATAAATAATTAGGACAACAAAGTCACTGATCACAACTTATTTAATTATGCATAAAGTACATTTGTGTACGTTAACTATATTTGTGTCAATCTCATAAATGATATATTGTCGCTTCATCACTATCATCATCATCATCATTGTCAACCATTATCAATCCACTGCTGGACGAAGGTCTCCCCAAGTTTAATCCACAACGGTCTGTCTTGTGCCAGTCTCCTCCATGTCACTCCTGCATATTTACGAATTTCATCCACCCATCTCCCATGTGGTCTTTTTCTGGGTCTTTTCCTGTCCCTTGGAATCCAATCTAAAATTTCGGCTGTCCATCTGTGGTCTGTCCTTCTGGCAGTATGTCCAGCCCATTGCCATTTCAGGGATTTAACTCTGATCATGATGTCTTCCACTCTCGTCATTTTTCGGATCCACGAGTTCCTCTTCTTATCTCTCCTGGTTATACCAAGTATGCACCTCTCCATGCTGCTTTGAGTTGTCTGCAGCCTTTGTATGTCTCTTTTAGTTAAGGTCCACGTCTCTGCACCATACGTAAGCACTGGAAGGATGCATTGATCAAACACTTTTCTTTAAGACATAATGGCATATTGCTCTTGAAAATTATGCTGTTTCTTCCAAAAGCTCTCCAGGCAAGTTTTGTACGCCGATTAATTTCTTCATCAATGTGACCCTCACTTGATATCTGCTGTCCAAGATAAACATACGTATCTGTTATCTCCAGCTTTTCTCCATCAATCGATAAATCTTCATTTCTTGTAAAAGCATTGAACATAACTTTTGTCTTCTGAAAGTTCATTTTTAATCCCACTTCTTTACTCTTGTCAGCAAGTTCCTGGATCATACTCTGCAGCTCTGATGGGGTAGTTGCAAAAATGACTACGTCATCAGCAAAACGAAGGTGGGTTAGATAATCTCCATTGATCTTTATCCCTTTGTTTTCCCAGTTCAGTGATTGAAAGACATTTTCCAATGTGGCATTAAAGAGCTTCGAGATATGGTGTCACCTTGTCTCACTCCCTTTCCAATTTTTATGTGTGTTGTATTTTCAAACAGCCGAATCTTTGCACTTGCATTTTCATAGATGTTATTAATAATATTAATGTATGCATCTTCAATACCGCAGGATTTCAGAGCCGTGGTAACTGCTGATGGTTTCACCGAATCAAAGGCTTTTTCATAATCGATAAAAGCCATGCACAATGGAAGTTCATATTCCCTCGCTCTTTCAATTAGTTCTCTCAGTACGTGGATATGATCTATTGTGCTGTAGCCACTCCTGAATCCAGCTTGTTCTCTCGGTTGAGCCATGTCCAGTGTTACCTTCAAGCGGTGTGCAAGAACTTTAGTGAAGATTTTATAAACCACTGATAGGAGGCTGATCGGTCTGTAGTTCCTGAGATCCTCAATGTCACCTTTTTTATGTAGCAGGATCATTGTAGCATTGTTCCAATCCTCAGGAATCTTCCCTTCATTAAGGCATCGAGTGAAAATTTGGGCGAGTACTGTTTCGATTTCTCCACTTTCTTCTCGTATGGTGTCTACAGTAATTCCATCTTCTCTGGAGCTTTTCCCGCTTCATGTTTTTGATTGCATGTGCAACTTCTGCTGGGAAGACTGGAAGAACTCTGGTACTGGTACCTTTCATGATGTCTGGAGTGCATGTATCATCCCTTTCATATAATTTGGAGTAGAAATCTTCACTCTTGTCAAAATTTCTGCCTCTATTTCTTGTTATAGAACCATCTTCTTTTCTCAGAGCCATAATCTGTTTTCTTCCCTTACTGAGATGTCCCTTTGCTATCTTTAGGCTTTGGTTGTTTTTAATTGCGTTCCTCACTAGCTCACAGTTGAATTTCCTTACGTCTTCAGTGATACTTTTCGTGCTGTCTTGCATAGCTCTATATATTCCACTTTGGAAGTCACATCTTCTTTAGTTGTCCTCATCTCTCTTCTTTTTTGCATCAACATTTTGGTTTTTCCTGATAATTTGTTTACATGCAACTTGTTCTTTAGACCCAGCTAATTTTGTTACTGTTTCCATAAGAGCTTTGGTTACTTTTCTGTTAACTTCAAAAATATCCACTTATTCCGATGTTAGGCCTTCTAAAGCAGAGAATCTGTTCTTCAGTTCCAACTTGAAAGTATTATGGTGTTTTTTAAGGTTGGTTATGTCAATACATTTTGTTTGTCTTATGAGCTTGCCACGTTCCAGTTTAGTGTTGAGGTGCATCTTACATCTCACCAATCTATGGTCACTACCTGTGTTGAACTTGTTTAGCACACTGCAGTCTTCGATGACGAATTTTTTGTTACACATAATAAAATCAATTTCACTTGTCGTCCCAATTGGATGTCTCCATGTCCATTTCCTGTGTGGCTTTTTCTTGAAAAAGGAATTCAAGATGAAAAATCCTTCTGCCTCTGCAAACTCAACGAGAGTATTTCCACGCTGGTTTCTGTTGCCGTGACCTAATTTACCTACTGAAGTTTCATTCTGTTGCCGGTGCCCTATTTTTGCATTGAAATCTCCCATAATTATCTTCAAGTGTTGCTTACCTTTATTATTTAGATGACGAATTTCCTCATAAAATTCTTCAATTTCTTCTTCAGGATGACTTGTGGTGGGCATAAGTTTGAATAATCTGAGCCTGGTATCTTCTCGATAGTTGGATAACGAGTCGTGCAGCTCTGTCACAGGAACTTTCAACTTCTACCACTTTATCCTTCAGTTTCTTGTTTATTATAAATCCAACACCACTAGTTCTGCCAGTATCTGTCCCACGATAATAGAAGAGATGTCCACTTTTCAGTTCAATGAGATCTTCTCCTTTTCTCCTTACCTCACTCAGCCCCACGATGTCCCACTTGATCCTTTGTAGTTCCTCTTCCAATTCAAGAAGCCTTGAATCAGAAGATAGGGAGCGTCCGTTGTAGGTAGCCAAGGTCAGCATCAAATGGCAGCCTAGTCCGGTCCTCCGGGGATTCTTAGCACCCTCTGCCTTCATGTCGCACTGGCCGCTGCCTTGGCCAGGTACATTCCAGCTGCCGGAGACTGAGGGCCAAGATTTAAGTTGTAGAGTCATTTTGGAGGTGTTTGGCCATAACTCACCACGCTGGCCAAGCGGGTTGGTGAGTGTGGGATAGCATTTCCTCTGATCCCGATGGTATAGTTATACCGCTATTTGCGGTCGTCAGAGCCCCTTTAGTGGGAACTATACCCCTTTAGTTCATCACTATATTTGTCATAAAATTGTGCGGTCCACTTGCCGAGCATGTGATAACGAGTATATCTATTATCTCAGATGTGTCATCGAATAATATACTTCCAGCTGATTCTAGGAATAAGTGCGTACGTATGGAGTACACTTATTCCAAATTTCTAAGGGTTGTTTAAGACTTGGGTTTAGATACTCCCTTCCTAAAATCATATGTAAAGGAATCCTAAATTCCTTTACATATGATCTGATCTGAAATTTGAAATCCAGCTGCGGATGACTTAGTAGTTAGAGACTCAGACTACCGATCGAGGAACCCCAGGTTGAAACTTAGCCCGATAGGTTTGAACCTGGGGGCTCTCCGTGGTTGTGTGGATTTCTAACAATCGCTCAATATCCGCCGTGCATCGGACGAGCACGTTAAGTTAGGGCTCCCGGGTAAGAATCCCCCGATTATATATAAAGGTGTTCATTTCTAAGCCCTCCTCTAATTTGTCTTTGCCTTCTATGTGCAAAATCATAAGCTTGTGTAGTGGCGCCATCTAGTGTGCTCTCTCTCACTTACAAACTATCCTGTCAGAATTGCAAGATTCGCTCCAACTGCCTTCAGTTTCTGTGCTCTGTCTGAAAAGCAACAGAAACTGAATGAAGTTAGAGCACATAAATTTGAAAAATATGGATTTTTTTGAGTACATAAATTTGAAATATATGTACTCAAAAATGAGTACATGCATTTGAAATTAGAAATACTAGATATACTCACAATTGATTCTTTGTATGTACTCAAAAATGAGTACATGTATTTCAAATAATAAATACCAGATATACTCACAATTGATTCCCTGTATGTACTCAAAAATGAGTACGTGTCTTTTCCAAAAAATGAGACACAAGTACTCGGAGCTATTATAAGCACAGAATGTACTCAAAAACAAGTACATTTTGCGTATTTCTAAGTACCAATTCTCAACAGTGTAAATAATTCACATGCATGCTTTTTGCGATTGTACGTTAAAATTTGAATTTCAGATTATCAAAAATACACCGTTCTTTGATTCTACAACCTTGAGAGAACTGAGACAACGTTGTTGTGTTCCTTCTTGGTGAAGCCAAAGTTCTATCCTGATATCGTCAGAGAATGGTATGCTGTTTACTTTCGGTGTGAATGAAAAATCGGTTTCGCATTTCATGACTCACACACATTCGCGATATTAAAAAATGGATATATCTCTGTGACGTAACTTTCTAGCCCCACTATTTCGCGTCGTAGTAAAATGGAAACCTAAATGTATGCTCAATATTCAACATTCTGGCTTCAAACGGATTAACTCAGGAGCCACCTGAAAAAATGATGTACAGAGGTGTGAACATTTTTAGAAAAATTCTGAATTTTGTACAAAAAAACACGTTATATCAATGAAATACTCCTTTATTTCACCAATAATGACACATTTAGTATTTAGTATGCATGCACTTGCTCTTTGTCAGAGATTCAATGCGGTTTGGCAATCTTTCCACAAGTTTCGTACAAGATTCTTTGATTTCTTTATCATGGTGCTAAATTTAATTAAGCGTTTCTATGAGGGTTACCTTCGTTGTAATGCTGGTTTTTCGCAGTCTCCATTTCACAATCGACAAAAGTTCTCTACGGGGTTCATACTTGGGCTGTTTCCAGGCCATGGCAGAGTTTTTACATTGTTGTCACTTAAAAACTTGGTAACATACTTTGCCTTATGGCACGATGTGCCATCGTGCATAAGACGAAGTCATCATTTGGGAACCAGTTTTTCTGTGGTGGGATTAACCTCTGTTCAAGTACTTTTTTGTACTGATGCTGGTTCATCATACCTTCTACAGTGTATGGACATTATGTATCTTGAGTTGCCATGACACTCCAGACCATCACCCGGGTAGGGCGCTTGACCGTTTGTGCTACGCAATGGGACGAGAACTCATCATGGGCGCTTCTACTCCCGTACGGCTGATTTTTTCCGCAACAGCAAACATGGATTCATCAGAAAAACATACCTGAAAGATAAAAATAACAAACAGTACAGTACAATTTTGCGTACCACGAAACCCCTTCAGTTTTGTGTCGGTAGTCGGTACGCTACTCTGTGCATGATTTCAGAGACAAAACTGAAACCTCAAATTAACTGATTAATTACAAGAACTGTACTATTCCTTACCTTGCGCTAGTCGTTTCCGAATTGCTCTTGGGCTTCTTTTGCCCAGGCAAGCCTCTTCCTTGCCATAGCAGGTGTGATTTTAGCCTTTTTTTAAAAACGTCGTGCACGGAGTCCAGCAGCGATCAGTCTTCAAAGGAAAACATAATCACAAACATTTACCCCGTACTTTTCCATAATCATTTTAAGTCTTTGTTGGTGGCTCTTCTGTTTTAAATAGCAATTTGAATAAATTTGCTCTCCGCTCTTTAGCTGAATTTATTCTTCCATTCAAATTTTCCTACCCTAGAGGGTGCATACGCACAACCAGAATCCAAACACTTCTTCAATCTACACACAGATGTTTGTGAAATTTTTAATCTATCTGCTATTTATCCTTGTGTATAAAGTTTTTCTTACAGAAGACAATTGACTAAAGCCACGTTTCTAGGAGCCATATCACTTGTCTTGACCATAGTCAAAAATGATCACCAAGGCACTAAAGACTTAACAATACAACTTCAAACTTCAAACAATGGTCGCTAAAACTTAACAAACTGCATAAAAGGTATCCAGGTAACATGTAATAAGAAAAACACATGCTACATCACCAAAATATCCCATAGCCTTACTTTTGGAATCGTCTGCTCCTCAGTCCATTTCTCCCTGCAGTGTAGGCGCTATGACTCTTCTAAACAAATGTTCCTACATGCTGTCACATCACTCATAATTTAAAAATACCTCCAAACCATTCTTAAGGGATGAAAAATGATTTATACCAAAAAAGCAAACTAATATTTCATGCAATATTGCATTTATTTACAAGAAGAACCACAAAACCTAGAAAACATCATAATTATGCTAATAATTTTCACATCTTCCTCATGAGTTCCATTCTGAACACTGGTCTTAGATTCTTAGTGGTGATAATTTCTCTTTATCTAGAATTAGGATTTTTAGAGACGAGAGAGAAGTTTGATTTTTATAGGCTTTAAGATTTTCCCAATGTAATGAAATATATTATAATTTGTACCGCATTTTTTGTTTTGCCGGCAACTCGACTTTAAATAAATCATTATAAAGGAACATCTTATACTTTATTTAAACATAAAATGTAATTTCATATTTTAAAATTTCATTTACATGTTTTACCTTTATAAGTTCTCTAAAGCCATTCCTTAGAAAAACGTATAAACGAGGTTTCACTGTATTTGGACTGTTCTTTTGAGCTCACTTCTTTTACTGTTGCTTTGATTTTCCTTCTACTTATTCTTGATCTTATTACAACTTCTGTTTTCTTCATTGCAAAATTATTTCTGTTTCTCTTATCCTTAAACTTTCTGCAAAATTTTGTTACGATGCTCTCTCATTGTAAGTATTTGTGTATTACTTATGATTTTTTACTCTTATTTTGAGCATATTTGTGTCGCTTTCACAGGTCCATTCAGTGCTAGATTTTTTAAAGTTTTGGTCTTCCAGAGTAGCACAGAAAAGACGATAAAAGTTTTAAGCGTAGGCAGCATATCAAGATGAAGTTCGATATCTCGAGGAGAGTACTTAACATCTCCTTTATGAAATCTATAAGAAAAAGGAAAAAGGCGTTCTATTGTTGTCATTTGTTTTTTTGCAGACCATGGTACTTTTTCCGTAGCATTGAAACGTGAAATTTGAAGAGGAGGCCCACAGAAAGGAGAAAATTTACCGCTATTTTATTTGACGACAGAGGAACATCTAGTGTAACATCTTAAGTCCACATTCCCCTTAAAAGGAATTTATCGGCGGTCGTATAAAGAAGGCTGCTCCCTTTCAATCGAAAGAGAAAAGTTTATTCTTGTTTTAAGAAGGACTACTATATGTCAATGAAATGCGGCAAGCTAGCTATTTTATTTGAGTTTAAAGAAACAAACGAATGATTCCAGCTATTTGCGCTACTTTTATCTTGCTGTCTGGAAGGTCATCAGAAAAAAAACTCATCATAAAACTCGAAGTGTTCCACTTTCATGATAATCTTTAACGGGTAAAACGTGACCTCTCAACAGTTAACGCCGTTCGATCATGGCGGTAAGTTGCCACCATTCATTTCTTATCAGGAAATAGTAAATAAAAAAATGATCTTTATATGATTAAATGATTCTTAGGCAAAAATATTAAAAACTACCTACTATCCTGAAAGGTAAGTATAAAAATGAAAATAACGGATAGCTGTACAACGAACACTCAAATATTTTCTGAAATCTACAAGCCACTTTCCGTCATTTCTTTCGTGAATTAACGAAGCAAATTTCTGATACAACCTTTTCCGCAAAATGACGCAAAGAGACCTGAATTTCAGGGATTTTTCGTACCACGGGAAAATTCTGAATTTTCAGAAACATTTCCGCAGTTTCTTCCTTATAGTGGCGGTAAATTACCCTTTTAGAGATGTGTTAACGGAAAATTCTGAATTTTCAGATACCTTTCCGCAGTTTCTTTCTTATAGTGGCGGTAAATTACCCTTTTAGCGATGTGTTAACGGAAAATTCTGAATTTTCAGATACCTTTCCGCAGTTTCTTCCTTATAGTGGCAGTAAATTACCCTTTTAGAGATGTGTTAACGGAAAATTCGGAATTTTCAGAAACCTTTCCGCAGTTTCTTCCTTATAGTGGCGGTAAATTACCCTTTTAGAGATGTGTTAACGGAAAATTCTGAATTTTCAGAAACCTTTCTCCAGTTTCTTCTTTATAGTGGCCGTAAATTACCCTTTTAGAGATTTGTTAACGAAAAATTCTTAATTTTCAGTAACCTTTGAGCAATTCCTATTCGTATATTAACGGAAAAACTACATTCTGACTTTTTCCGGATCCGTATGACGAGAAATTAACGGTAATAGGAGCGATTAGTGAGAATACTTGAGGTTTGATTAACTTTTAAATTTCAATCGTCTATCGAATTTTGAAGTTCCGTAGCGAGGACGGATATTGTGGATAGCATATCGCATGAATTTTGTTTATTGTGGCACAATATATTTCTTCTCCTCTTCCATGTTTTGTGCACCAGCTATTTAATATATAATTTGTGTCACTGTAAGAAACTGGGTACTTAACTTATTGAACAGATGATTACACGATGTCTATGTATCAATCTTTGGACAACTGAAGACAAAAGCAATAATAGCGGTCAAGAGTAAATTTTATATTTAGGAATATATTTTTGCAAAATAATACTACGCATAAAAAGGTACATTTCACCTTTTTAAAAGATAGCTGAAAGTCATTGTCAGTTTAAAAAAATAAAAATGCAAAGCATTTTGCTGCTTCAAAAAAACAGGATGAAGAATGCTTAATTTGTGAAAAAATTTCCTACAGAAAAAGAAAATTATTTCAAACATACTCAGAAAAAATAAGCTCCAGCAAAAAAATAAAATGACTAAATCTCTCGTATTTATGACAAAACAAATTTTGTTATCGGGCAGTTTGTTTACGATGTACGTGATAAGAATTTCCGAGTGTCTGTTGCTCAGTGGTTAAAGGCATGGATTCCCTATTCAGCCAATCCAAGCGGCACTGGTTCAATCCTGACTGGAGCAGGAGGATTATCTGGGAAAAAGCTGGAAAGTGCAGGCTCGCAAAATTTTAATTTAAATACGGAAAAACCTGAAATAAGCCGAATTTCTCACTACGGAAAACCTGCGAAAATATGAAAGTTAAAATTAACGGACACCTTTAGAAACGAAAATTTCTGAAAAACAAGGATACCTACCGGTAAATTTGCTGCACGTTATTTTCTGAAATTTTCCGTGAATTCACATCACTTATGTTTTACAGTGTAGGCAAAAAAAAAATTAAGTTTTCTGGGTTGCAGGATTGTTTCATCATTTTCCAATTCCTACAGTTCCCAAGATTATCTTGCTTTGCACATCTGCGTATAAGAGATGATCAATACGTTTATCTTCAAGGTTGCTGCAACACGGCGAATGACGCAAACGTTAAAGAAAGTCAGGCTATATAAAGGCGGTTAGTAATCTGTGAGAGTAACAGTCAAATTTTGGTGTAGTTCTCTGTTTGTTGAACATATCGAACACATATTAACGACATTATTGTTACCGATCACTTCCAAAGCAGATCAATGAGCATATATTCTGTTTCTGCCATATAAAGGAGGAAAGGAACCTGCAGAAATTTATCGCAGAATGGTGTCGCTATATAGTGATGCGTGCATGCCAAAGACCTCTGTTTTGGAGTGGGCGACGTATACTCTAATTCAACTTTCCTTTTTAGTTTCTTTCTCTACGTAAATTTGAGTTCGTTTTCCGTCGCGTTTCTCAATCTTAACGTCATATCTTCTCTCTCGCTAGAGTGTGGTTGGGAACACCTTCATGTCCGAACGTATGATGTGTGTATATGTCAGATAAGAGCTGGACGATATACAGGATAATTCAAAATGATTGCCCCGATTATAAATGACAATAAAGGGTTTATGAAGATAAATAGACAGCTGGTAACCCTACACAAGAAAAAAGGAAGTTTCAAATTTTATTGAAACCTACTGCTGTTTGTGTGTTTTTTTAATTGAAGGTTTAACGATCACCATGAGCAACTCAATGGGCTATAAGCAGTCGCCCGTCTCTAATTTAGGGCCACTGGTTCCAAGGTAGCCAGCGCCGTAAAACGAACACAACATCCATGCCTCACCGGGATTCAAACCCGGACCCCTTTTGGACGAATGATCAGAGGCCACCGCTTAGACCATCACGGTACTGCTGTGTTGGTATGGTCTTTCGAAAATTCTTCCGAAATGGTATGGTCTTGCTAATTCTTCGAAACCGTTGGATTGGTCGTTGTGGACAGAACGCCAAGGTTTTCTGTGGCAGGTTTCAACCTGCCACCGCAACTCGAACAGAAAACCTACCACAGGAACTCGAACGAAAAACCTTCCACTGGAACCTGCCACTGGAGATCGTATATAAAATACACAAGGGTTGTTGTTAATGTTGTTTATTTATTTTGTCAGTGGTATTACAGGTGTAGGTCTGAATCATCGTTTGAATCTAACCGTAATCGTCAACAAGTTACCGCAAGTCCAAAAACAGCATAAGCCGTCTGAGCACGAGATAAAATATTTTATTGAACTCTAAAACCACATGAAAAATAAAAGTCACACTAAAACCCACGAGCTCTTTCGGAACTCCAAGAGTTATTTCTTCAGATAGCACAAGTACTGCAGCTGCATCACAAACACGATAGATTATATAGTTGATGGCAAAGTATGTGAGCGGTTCTGCGCAAGCTCAGAGACATAAAAAGTTTTACAAAGACTGCGAAGTGAGACGACCGCACATAAAAACATATATTACAAGATATATAAACATTAAAAAAGATTAAAGTTCCGCCCTTACCCCTCATGTTAGTTGCACCCTTCCCCCAAACCTTTAAATATAGCTCTCCCTCCACTTCCCCCTTCACCAGGAAACTATTGGATTGTTGGCTCATTACCTATCGTTCCAAATTTGACAAATCTTTTGACAATCTAGGTTTCGGAATCAAAACACAGAAAACAAAAAAATGAATGTTATACAGATTGCTTACTGAAGATCAAAATGGCGTATATGCTATTCCTCTACAGGCTCTTGAACAGTGAATAAACAATAGTATCTACATGGGCTCCACACTAAGAACTGGTAAAATACGTGCGTATGATAAACAAATTCAAAACCGGTTCGTTGACCACTGCTTTGTCAAGACGCTGCATCGACGTGTCTTTCACTCCCATGTGGAAAGGTTTTACATTACTTGACTCTCATAATATTAAAGCTGCCGTTCTGATGGCAGAGAGTCTTCACATATAGAATCTGGGCGGCGCATGTTTTAACGATGACACTCCAGTGCAGATCCTACTGCCGTGGAAATTATTGCTGAATTCCGTTTCCGAACACGATCAATCCAGACGGGAACAATCACGAAAATGGGAAGGGGTGGTAGTCACGTGGGATGGAGGGGGTTACGGTGAGGGGAACGGTTGTTGCAAAAAAAATATTGGGGGGGGGAGGGGAAGAGAGAGTGGGGGGATCTGGGGAAGGGGGCAGCTAAGATCAGGGGGAGGGGAAGAATTTCAACATTTTTTGATGTTTATATATCTGTAATCTATGTTTTTATGTGCTGCCGTCTCATTTCTCAATATTTGTAAAACGTTTTATGTCTCTGAGCTTACGCAGAACCGCTCACACCCTTTGTCATCAACTATATAATCTATGGTGTTTACGATGCAGCTGCATTTTGGGCCGCGGGTGGCTTAGTGGTCAACGTTCGTGGCTGCCACGGAGAAGACCTCAGGTTCGATCCCAGGCAGGTACGAACGCTCGAACTACTAAATATCCACCGTGCGTCGGATGGGCACCTCAAGCCGTCGGACCCCGGGTACTGGGCCGCCGGTAGTAAATAAAGGCGTCTTCCTTCCCCTTTCTACCTCGCTTCCGTGTCACTATCCTATTGGGCACTCTAGCCCAAATCTTCTAGCATCCTATTTCTAAGGGTTGTTTAAGACCTGGGGTCAGACACTCCCTGCCTAAGACCCTCTACATATGATCTGAATTAGCTGCTGTACTTCCGTCATCTGAAGAAGGAATTCTCTGAGTTCCGAAAGATCTCGTGGGTTTGAGTGCCACTTTTAATTTTCATGTGGTTTTAGAACTCAATAAAAATAGTTTACCTCGTGGTCAGACTGCTTATATGGTTTTTGGACTATCCTCAATGTTTATGTTTTTATCTGTAGTTGCTGCTGTGCCTGAAGTCGTTGCTGAACTTGAAGTCGATGGGCTATGAGTTATGGCAAACAGTGGTCGATAATACGAGAAGTAAGAAACACAGTTGACTATGCGGAACTGTTGTATGCCTGTGGTGATGGTTCACATGAGACTCTGAGTGAATAAACACAAGAAACCAACGGTTGCCCTATTTGCTGATGTCTATATTAAAATCTCCGATAAGAAGGATCAGCAGGTCCCACAAACTTAACTCGCCGAAGTCACTGAACATCTGTGCAAACTTGTGTGTGTAACAAGCAGAGCTGAGTTCGGGCTCAATTTTCGGAGCCCGAGCCCGTTCGAGCGCGTGGTATATCAGCCAGAACCCACCCGAGTCCGAATTTTATATTGCAATACGAGCTCGAGCAAATCCTAAAACTGGCTAACCTGTTAAACCATTAATAAAGAAACATCTCCTTTTCCACACTTCCACTCTCTGCTCTTCCTAAAATTAACTAATGTATTTCTCAACTGGGGAGTGGGAAAGGGGACCTCTATATATTTTTATAGTATAACTGTACGATTTTCTTTGACCGTTTGTCTCCATCTGAAGTGCTTTGGGCGGCCGGACATCCAAAATTATCGGGCGGTGCTACAATTGTATGTTTCTTAAATAATGATAATGTTATTGCGCCATAATGCGATGCAATATTTACGTTGCTAAATAGAATTAGCAGGGAGCTACTGCGTGGAGATAGAGGCTAAATTATCCTCTGCATGCTATCGACTATCCAATATCTGTAGTTTTTGAAAAAAGTTATTTCTTCTCTGCAGAAACACAGTAATGCGCAGTCTATGGCAGTTTCTACCCAAGCCCGGAATAAATAGCCATCTCGAATGCCTGCTCTTCAACTAGAACCAGTTGCCGAAGAATTCCCTTTCTCAACTGCAAAGAGTATCATTTGCTAAAGCATATAACATCACATTTATATATAAAAAAACATCTCTCGCCCTCCCTCTCTCTAAGAGCACGAGCCCGAACCGCAGTAAATATTCTACATCCCGTGCCCGATTCGGGACCAGCCTCTGTTTAGGTCTTTCGGTCTCGAACTCAGACCGTCTCAGCTCTGGTAACAAGCCGAGTTTCTCAAAATGAACTCCACCAAACTCGTTGTTGATGATTTTTTTCTGGAATTTCGCTGTTGCTTTTTCATAAATATTTTTAAAGGTCGTTGGCTTTACGTAATCCGACTCCTTTATTGGACACCAGTCAATATCCGAGTCTACATGAACGTCCATTGGCCTCGCCGCGTCGACCAGTGCGCTAGAGTTGCTGGCGACGGGCTCACTATGACGCGCTCCTTTGGCATCACAATAGCGTTTGCAGCAGCTCGGCATTACTGGTTCGAGGTTTGCTGGGCTCCCAAACTTCTTGTTGTGCCAGTCTCTTTAGTTTTCGCAGTTCCTTTCTGCTCTCAACGTTGCATTTTCGTGGCATTTTGATGTTTCTTTCCGCTAATTCTACAAATCGCACAAACCATAATAATAAAGTACAGTTACATTAACATCAACTCTTATTGTTAGCAGTTGCTATTGTATTTTTTTCAATTCACATGGCTAGTCCACTATATTAACATTGATTACATACCAAAATCAATATTCAATCGCCTTTACTTCAGAAGTATTGAAAACAAAAACAAAAGTATACTCGCGGCGCAGAGCACAAATATGACCATCCACTTCGGCGCGCTGTCACGAACTTCCATTAATACTCCGGCCACACCACTTATCACTAAATGTCATCTAAGCGCTATCAAACGATACTACTTCCATAGACACGCCCCCGATAATTCCGGAGTTATTGAGAGTTAAAATCGGCCAAACAGTTATCTCACGTCCACCGCTAATCTCTATCGTGCCGCCCCGGTGCCGCAGTGGTCTAAGCTACGGTTTCTGATCATTCGTCCACGATGGGTCCGGGATCGAATCCCCGTGAGGCATGGATGATGCGTTTATCTTACGACATTGGTTCTCTCCCTTCCCTGGAGCCAGTGATCATGAATTAAGGGACATGCTACTGCTTATATCCCATTGAGTTCCTCACGGTGGTCGTTAAACCAACAATCACACAAATCTGTATCGTATACCATACGACCTAGTTTTACGTCAAAAGAAAATTTTAGCACCTATTGGACGAGAGACGAAAACATTTTAGAAACTTATACTATTATTGTTCCGTATTTATGTATTAAAATGTATTGTTACGGCACTTCCAGTAAGAATTTACAACGTAGAGTTCATAGAATCGCCAATATTTTTTGTGTGTTTACGGCATTCTGGAGACGCTACGCTCAGAGTAATATTTCACCGCGGTATTGCATGTAAAACGTTATACCGGAGCAGCTCTAGGCACAGTTTTGCTGATATTAACGACGTGCGTCACGAATCGGCCAAATTGGCAATATGAAGTAAGAATATATTCGTCATATGAAGGATGAGTGTTTATTAAATATGATGGATAATTTTGCGCTGGATTTTTCGGAACTGTTTCGAAGAAATCTTCTAGCGTCGAATGCTTCGCCGGGTAAGAGCTGTTTTAGGGTCACGTGGAAGAACAATATCGTATTAGGTAGCTGGCCATAATGTCTTGGGTCATGGGTGAATTCCTGGAATAATTTAATAATTCATGTGGAATAAGAGAAGATATCTTACGCGTCTGGTACCTATCTCATATATTTAATGCATGCAATGCTAAATTAATTTTCGTTTGGTCTCTAATCGTAAACGATTGGATCTGTGCATAAAGGCACAGACATATTTGAAAATAAATGGGACAGACATAATTTTGTGTTCTACATTTTTATGCAAATTAATTCAGAAATGAAAACCATTTTATAATTTTCATAAATATTATAAATACTTTGGCGTATTTATAAAAACACTAAAGTATTTAAAATGTATAAATGCAGTTTTTTCTAGATGCTTCTAGAACACGAACATAATTTCAGATAAAAATAAATCCAAAAGAAAGCGTTGGTTCTAATCGCTAGGTTTTCACATTCTAAACAGCTCGACATATAAATTCCCCACACACAGAGAAGAAAGTGTGTTACAAATCACAGGGCAGATGTACCCACTGGAGATATGCAATGGTGTTAAGTGTCGCGGACGTTTCAGCTTTGGTTTTCGTGCTGTGAAACTGTTCAACGAAGGCCCAAAATGCGGGGTACACGCCATCGACAGGTTTATTGCCATTTGGATGCGTTTCAGAGAGGAAACATTGTAGTCCTGTGTGAAGAGTTCTGTTCTACACATCGTATGGCTGCGCATGTGCAACATGATGCAAGAACGGTTGGAGGCTGTTGGCAGCACTGTCTGCAGGAAGGTTCGTACGTGCGTTGGAGCAGCTGTGGTGCAGTTCGACAGACATCAGCATGCATGGACTGGCGGATAGACCGAAACGTTCGTTCATCCCCAGAAATCACTGCAGCCGACATTCGATGTCCTGGGCCGTTGGCCATGGACGTCGCCATGAAGACCCGAACTCAAAACTGAAGGTTATGTGTGGTAAACCTGTACAGTAAGTAATTGATACGTCAGCTGTCCTTGACGGCCAGCCATGCATGCTCGTCTGCCTTGGTGCTGAAGTCATGCGAACTAGGGTCACGAATGGACCACTGTAGTCTTCAGTGATGAGTCCAGTTTCTGTCTGGATGCTGAAGATCAACGTGTCCGCGTCTAGCGACACCATGGTGAGCTGACGGATCCCGGTTTCGTTCGCGACCGCCACGTCGCCCGTCAGGTAGGCATCATGCTATGTAAAGTTATTGCTCTTGGCAACACAGCACGTCACCTCTCGCCCGCATCTCAGGCACGGTGGCAGCTGCATGATACGTGAGCGAGATTCTGCAGCCAATTTTGATACCGTTCTTGAATGGCCTACAGCATCCCATTCTCCAGCAAGATAACGCCCGTGTACACTCCGCTCGAGTCTCTAGACCATGTTCTGTATTGCCTGTCGCGTCGGTGCAACCACTTATGATAAAACACTGTACGCGGCTGAAAATAATATCAAGGTAAACCCTTATGCATTCGTATTTGCATGCCCAAATTCACCCCTCTATCCTCACTCCTTCTGGTTGGGGCAATTTATGCATCGAGCAGTGTATCTAGCACACAAGAAATTCCCATTACATGTATTTACATCAAAACAACTTCAAAACTGCAGAAGATATGTATCTGTGAGAATTTTAGTACTGCCCCCTTTGCTTCACGTTACTCTTTATTTAAATTGCACCCATAACTCTTTCAGTAAACAGCACCCACCACAAACAATGCAATTTGCTTTATCTGAACGTTTGTCTCACTTTGGTGGCGCAGTGGAATTGGTCATCTCCACAGAAACAACCGAGAAAGAGAAATTTGTGACGTCACGCTTGTGTCATGTAGGTGATCAGTGAATGGAAACTGCTTGTCGGATATAAGTATGTGTCGTTATCACCATATCACCACCTGAGAAAAGAATGCTTCTGACGTCCCGCTTTGCTCTCCGTGTATTAAGGCAGGTCTTCCGTGAATGGAAACTGCGAATTATACCAGCGTGTGACGTAACAACTGTATGACGTATTACTTTTGTGATATCCAAATTGTTGTAATATTCATGAAACATACTTCACATTTGGACGTCACAAACAAAAATAATATTAAAAATTACTGTACATTGTACCGTACTGGTTATTAAAAAATTACTGTATATTGTATGTTATTTTGCCCCGTCACTACTGACGGACTAGTAGAATATCTAAAAACGTGTGAGACGTCTTTCTTGATACCAACCCATAAGTGAACAATTAAAAAATAATTTACATTTTTCTTTCTGTTTCGTACTTTTAAAGAGCTGGAACCGCAAGTCTACAATTTAATCTTGAACGTCAGAAAACGCTGTTATCACCTACAGAGTATTTCGCAGATCATTATGGCATGACTGCAAAAATTCTTAGTAATTCAAATGAAGAAGAAGTCAAGAATTGTTAAAGAATTATTACAGAGAAATTCGATTCGAAATGACTTCTTTTCTCCTAATGTTAGTTTTTTTCAATTCCTGGCTGCTATTACCTCACTTGAGAAAACGAACGAATCATTAACGATTGCATTGGAAGTTTTCAATTACATGATGAAGGATTTCGAATGATTTCCTGGACCTCAAGTGCTCACTACGTGTAAAAAGAAGGAAAGCGAGCCAGTGCTTTTAATACTGATGAAGAGAAGTAATAAGCAAATCTTATTCCAAGAAACATGAAACTTGAGGGTGACAGGCATTGCATTTATCAATGGCATGATGTGAAAATATGCTCTCAGTATTTCCGCTGATATCGAAAGATCTTTTTAAATACTCAAGCCCATTTTTAGTGTCATAAGATAAAGCTTGACCTAAGTAATTCAAAAAGCCATATATGCCTAACAATAACTAATGGATTATTTAGGTTTTAGTAATTAATCTCGATGTGTTTTATGGAAGTGATGCAAACAAGACGTTTAACAACGGCAGTTTTTACCACATATGGTTTTTACGCTTATTTGAATGCCTGTTTGAATAAATTTGACATTCTTGACTTTAGGTGGTAAGTTAGAAGTAATCTTTGACAGTGCGGAATTGTTTGGAAGCCCCGACACAAAATATTCGGTGGTCTCTCTGAAGGTTAAATACAGTTTTCCGTAAGCACCACACGTATGGGTTACTTCCTTTTTCTGCGCATTTTGACAGAATTTTCGTATCTACGATTGTCATAACAAAAGCTCTGCACACATTAATTTAAAACGGAAGCGGATGATACAATTGAAAACCTGATTGCATCATGTCAAGGTCAGACACTGTTTAAATAAATTTGACATCTGTTTGAATAAATTTAACATTCTTGACTTTAGGTGGAAAGTTAGAAGTAATCACTGACAGCGCCGACTTGTTTGGAAGCCCCCACACAAAAAATTCAGGGATACATCTGAAAGTTAAATACAGTTTTCCGTAAGCGATACTCGTATGGGATACTTTCTTCTGCGCAAGTTGATAGAATTTTCTGATGTACGATTGTCATAACAAAAGTTCTTCACACATTAATCTGAAACGGAAGCGGATTACGTAATTGGGAAAATGACTGCGTCATGTTAAGCTCAGACTCTCAGCAACGCATTGGTGTCAGAACGACGCGCTATCATTTGTTGTGTGTAAGTGGGATAGTTTGGAAATGGAAGCCTGGAGCTCCTCGGGACGAGTCAGGGCATTAGACTAGCGTTCGCACTTGAAAATCGAAACTCTGCAGAGGATACCTCCAACACAGATCCACGGTGCTTTGCAAAACGTTTGTGCAAAAGGAACTCTTGATCAAAGCACAATTTCTTTCTAGACATCGTACTTTCTGGAGGTGCAAAGCAGAATCGAAGTTGATCACCGTTCAAGCCGACCTCAAACGGCGACAGATAAAACCCCCGGCACCATTGTTAACGCTACTCTAAGAGTATCACTCTTTCACGGTCGAGGAAATTGCTCATCAGAAAATTTTCTCCACCATATGTATTCACCGAATTTTGACCGACTCACTGGGAAAAAGAAAAAATGGCCACGGGCTCGCTGCCCGATCAACTCATCCCCGAGCAAAAAAGCAATCAGATTGAGCATCGCACAGGATCACCTCCACAGGTTCCAAAGGGAGGGCGACCCCTTCCTGAACAGAATTGTCTCAACTGATGAGACTTGGACCCATGATTTTGAGCTAGGACTGAAGTCACTATCAGCGGAATGGAGGCACCCAAGTTCCCCTCGCACCGCAAAGTGTCGTCGGCAACAATTCAAAGTGAAGAAAATAATGTTTTTTCTTGCCTACGATGCCAGTGTGTTGGGGTCTCTAATCCAATGCCGGTAGGGCACAATATCAACGCATAATATTATCATGACTTTCTACGGACAAAGTTGAGACCGAAAATCCGTCAAAATCGACCCAAACTGTTGGAAACAGCAGCGATCTCGCGGCATGACAACGCATCGTGTCATGGTGCAGCGTCGGTACGTGGCCTTTTGTCGAAATATGGCTGGGAAACTTTTTCGCACACACCATACAGCCCTAATCTCATTCCACCTGACTTTGATCTTTTCTCAGAGTTACAAAATCTGTAACGTGGCAGCCACTGCGACTCGCTGGTTGAACTGTCATTGGACGTATCCCGAGTAATACGACAGCTGAACAAAGTTGGCGTACTACGGGGCATCCAGAACTTACCTCACCACTGGCAAGATGTCATTAGCAACGGAGGGGATTACATTAAATGGCAAAAAGGTACGTTTTCTCTGTTATTTTACACTTTTCTCAAAAATGGACAGTGTGCAGAACTTTTGCTAGGATCCCAGTAAAACAAATCTTTTGCACCAAGTGGCAGAATATTTGCATTTTGTTCATGAGGGATTCCGATTTTAAACAATCAGTTCGTTGCGGACCTGAAAATGGTTATTATATTTCTAATCAGTATCTACACTAGAGATGAGCATGGTCCCGGGCGGGCTCTTACGGCAAATCCTTGACGGACCCACACAGGCCCGGGCACAAGTTCATTTTCCATTTCAGTTCTGTAACTTATTTCAATTTAACGCCGCTAACAAAATTACCTAAAACAATGGGTAACACACAACTGAATGATTAGGCTATATGTGATCTTCTTAATTATTGTTTATGGGTGTTTCGCGGGCATTTCGAAACTCAAAAACGTCTGTGAGTGTTTTAAATAACAACTAGGTGTTACTTCCCAAATGCAATGAAAACTGATGCGTAGTATAAATTTTTCTGGTGACGAGAATTCAAAGTTCTGTTAGCTACAATATGAAAAATGGACATTTTTGGTCATTCGGGTGAAAACATGAAGGTGAGCCGAGGTAAATGAATTAACTTGATACACTTGGGGAATTTTGTTACCGGAATATGATTCACATAAAAATAATTATTTCTCGCTCTCTCTCTCTCTCTCTCTCTTTTGGAAGCCTCGACATTAAGGAAAAACCCTAACATTCCAATCTGATGATGAAAATATATATATGAGTAAAACGACATACCTTATTTTTCCTTATTCACATTGGGAAAATTTGCACAAATGTTTAAACCCAAGCAGGTCCCGTTCCAGTCAAAAATAATAATATAACCGGTCCGGGTGGAGCCGGGCCTTAAACAGAAGTCAGTGGCTATCTCTAATCTACACGTATATAGTTAGTTGGATTGGTATTAGCGACACCTACCAAGATGTTGTAGGGTGCCATAGGTAGTGGTACTGATGCGTGCCATACTGTTTCATGCAATGCTTGCACATTTCCAGAAGAAGGGTCCTAACAACGAAACCAATTTTTTGCTTTAGAAGGGTTTGTAATTCATTGACATATTCTTGAAATCACTGTGCAATCGGGCGGCCCTTTTTTGAGATGGATAGTAAAACGGCTACGTGACCACCTTGTTCAACTCAATGGGCTATAAGCCTTTGTTCGTCCCTAATTTAGGACCATTGGTTCCAGTGAAGAGAAGAAACCAATGCCGTAAGACAATGTCAAACCCATGTTTCAACGGGATTCGAACCCTGACCCTCCTTGGACAAATGGTCGAAAGCCAGCGCTTAGTTCACAACCCCACCGGGGCAGGTGCCAGCCTTGCAAAACCCCGAGTTGCCTTTATAGATTATTGGCGACGATAGAAATGTAGGCCGTCTCGTTTAGCCGTTGATTTTTTGTGATTAGTGAACATGGGTATGATACGAAAACTGTTAATAAACAATAACATCACCTCCGCCATCCAAGCGAGCACCAACCATGCAACCAGGGGCGATATCTTCATGTTGATTTTTCCAAAAGCTAAAACGATCGTCAGCATGATGGAGTAGGGAATGGGATCCGCCTTACCAAAAGACGTATTTCCTCACGTCGGTCGTACGGTGATTGTGTTAACATATCCAAACAGCTTTTTAGCACGAGTTATGTAAAAAAAAACATTACGAGCTAATGTTATCTCTTTGTCCGTCCGTCCGTCCGTCCGTCCGTCCTTCTATCTGTCGACATTGTAACGGAGAAACTGTTTGTTCTAAAAGTTCAAGCTTTTTTTAATTGTATCAGCTTTGTCTGGTTCTGTTTTAAGAAGGCTCTGAAAATCTTGCCCGGGCGAAGCCTCCCAGCGAAGCGAGAAAGCTCGGAAATCATTGAGAGAGTGTTTTCTATTTACGGCATTAAATAGAGATTTTAGACTCACATGAGTCTTCTGTTATTTTATAAAAATGGTGTAGTGTATTCGGTAACAGTGTTAAAAACGTTTCCATGTGATATTTCATTGAGTAAAAAGCATTTCCGGTTTGAAGAATTCTCGTAATCAGCATATTATCATCAGGAAGTTCGAATTCTCAGTATATTATCATCAGGAAGTTCGGGATAAGCATGTTTAAACCAAGTCAAGTTATTTTTAACAACATTACTCACTATTATCGTCATAACTTTTATGCATGCATGCCACTCAGAACTGAATTCTAATACAGGGTTAAATAATTTTAGATATAGTGGATCTTCTTGTCCAACTTCTCTCTGTCTTGGGAAATCTGAGACTAGGTTCTGTAACTTTATTGTTGCTATAGACTTCCTATATATTTTATTTCTTAAACTGAAATATCTTCCCTCCGACGTTTGTCTTTTTATTGAAGTAATCATTTCTTATTTATACACTGGCGGAAAGTGAAAAAAGAACACCAAGAAGGAGACGTCTGATACCAATGAAATTTATACAGCATAAAAACAGAATACAGAGGATAACGTGATCAAAACATTATGGCAAAATACAGCTGTATTTGCTGGTAAACTAAAAAATAACATTTCCATGTAACATGGTTAGTACGAGGTTGAACCGCCATGAACTGCATCACACTGTGCAATTCTGGCATGGCGTCTGTCGTACAGATGTTGGATGTAAGTTTGGGGTATTGAGTTCCAAGCATCCTCAACCTGGACTCGTAAATCGGGGATGGTCGTGGCTGGCTGTGGAGACTGGATAAGTCGTTGTCCCATAAAATCCCACACGTGCTCAATGTGGGACAAATCCGTTGAACGTACAGGCCATGGAAGTTGTCTCACACCCTGAAGTGCATGTTGCGTTGCACGTGCCGTGTGTGAGCGTGCGTTATCTTGCTGGAAAACACCATGATGGACCGACCTTACAAATGGCACAACAACGGGCTGAATGATGTTGTTATGTAGGAGGTGCTGTTTAATGTACCCGGTACACACATTAGTTGTGTACTGGAGTGATAGCTGATCGCTCCCCACACCAGGAGACAAGGTGCAGGCCCTGTATGTCTCTGGCGGATGAAAGAAAGGTGGAGACGCTTCCCTGTGCGTCTACGAACATGCATATGGCCATCAGAGGCTCCCAAGCAGAATCTGCTTCCATCGCTGAACACGACAGATCGCCATTGCGTTTTCCAGGGCAGACGTTGGCGACACCACTGCAGCCGTTCCTGATGGTAAGCTGGAGTCAGAGGTACACATGCCAGAAGCACATGTGCACGTTGTCCTGCATCCAGTAGACGATTGCGGATTGTTCGCACAGTCACCTCAATTACAACGGCAGCTCGGATTTACGTCGCTGTGGATGTTCTGCTTGACAACGCCGTTCTTCTTATGCTTCGGTCGGTCCGCTCATCAGTCCGTCTCTGACTCCCGGTTCCACGTCTTCTCGTGTAGGAATGTTCCTCGGACCATCTATGCCACCATCGTACCACCATCGATACTTCCCGTCCAATTCGCTCCGCAACACGACGATACGACCACCCGGCCTCGCGGAGTCCGACTAGATGACCTCGCTCAAAGTTCGATAACTGCTGAAATCGTACAATTCTTCCATGTAAAGGCATTGCAGCTTCTTCAGGGTCTTCGCACGTGTCCGTACGCCGACGACTGATTACATTCACTTCTCCGTACTCCTTAAATACCACCGACGATAATTTGCATATTATGCCGTGCTGTGGCGTAAGCGCTCACCGGTTGGTCCCGAGATTAACATCACACCTACGTAAGCCCGACCCCATTAACATATGTAAATTTTATCATCGTCCACTAATTCCTTCTTGGTGTTCTTTTTTCACTTTCCGGTAGTTGTGTATAGAATCAAAAGCTTTGATATAGTCCACAAAAACTAAGTGAACTCCTTTCTGATATTATTTAGTTTTTCCATTAATGTGTTAACTGAATGTAGATGGTTTATTGCAGAGTAACCAGACCTAAAATCCGCTTGGTCTACCGATTGTGCATGATCATGATCCTCCCAGGTGGAAAATCTTTTACATGAGGAAAATTCTAACGGATTCTTGAATTAGTCATCGTGAAATTAGGTTTTACGTTTTGAAATAATAGGCTATACCATACGATCTTTCGCAGCTGATGATTTTTGAGTCTGCGTCGTCCTACTTCGTACTGGCTGTTTCCCCAGCTAAACTATGACGCAGACTTAACGCTGCTTCCCTGTCAATCCGGCATCATCTAAGTAGTCCACGATCTGCGTCATTTCACGTAGCACATCACATCATATATCCCTTGAAATCGGTGGTGGACAGAAAACCACAGGTTTCAGGTCAGCCGACAACATGCTCAAAGTGCCACTTCACTCTAGAATAATTCATTTTTTTAATTACTTGCGCTTTGTGGAACACTCAGAATCAATTGTTTTCAACCCTAGTGACCAGAAGATTCACTTTCGTTCTGGCACCAATATAACCCATAACGTTTTTTGCCCGTGGTGGAGGTCGAATCCACTACTTCCTTCTCCGGTTTATTTTTTTGATTGGAGGTTTAACGACCACCGTGAGCAACTCAATGGGCTATAAGCAGTCGCCCGTCCCTAACTTAGGGTCACTGGTTCCAGGAAAGGGTGAGAGCCAGTGCCGTAAGACAAACACAACATCCATGCCTCACCGGGATTTGAACCCGGACCCCTGACGGACGAATGATCAGAGGCCAGCGCCTTAGACCACTGCGCTACCGGGGCGGCTTTCTCCGGTTTAAGGTTTAACTGTTGTAAGTTGTAATTGTGAGTTTAAGGTTTAAGCTGTAGATGCTGGTTTAAGACTTTTGTGCTTAAATGATCTCTGCATCGACTTTGAACTGATGAAGACAGATAGAAATCACTATTAATTGCAGAAATATCTATTGGCCAAGATAATGAATCAGCCGAAACCACTTATAACGAGTTCTCGTTTATTCTCACCAATGGTACTTCAGAACAGGTAAATCCACACTAGCCAAAATGCAAACTTGGTGGCTTCACTTGTACAGATAGCATTCGAAATACATGCAGCAAGAGGCTTATTGTTACATGCACTTCGAACAAGATGCTGTATCAGATTGTCTTTCTAACAGGTCGATATATGCAATGAGTTGCTCAAAATACAATTCCATCAAGCAAGTTGCCCTTGCAATCTGCCTCTATGAAAATATCATAGCTAACTAATTCACGGAGTGGTCACTGAATTATGACCACCTACCTAAAACTTCGTAGGTCCTCCACTTGCCCTTAGTACAGCAGATGTACCAAGCGGCATCGATTCAGTAAGGTGCCGGAAGTAGTTGGGAGGTATGGCAAACTGTGTGTAATGCACCCTTCAGTGTAGCTATGGAGGTGACGGATGTATCCAAACGCCTGAAATGCAGTTCCGTAGTGTCCCACAAGGAAGTTCGGAGACCAATCGATATGCTGGAAGTTTTAACTGTGTCTCTCAAATCATTCCCGCACGACATTGGACCTGTGGCTCGCGCATTGCAGTCTCGGAAGACAGAGTCGCCATTCGGGAAAAGGTGCAACACTGCTGGGTGGACAGATTTATTAAGCAATTCACGATAGTAGGGACCAGTCATACGTTGCTCCACATGAAAAAGGGATCGATGTTCCTGACATAAACATGCCATACACCATACAATCGCCTCCAGAGGCTTACACTGTGGGATACCATGCAGGATGTTTCGAGTGTCACATGTTGTTTGCACCAAATACCTACACGATTGTCCTTGGAGTGCAGTAAATACGCGACTCGTCAGAGCAACACACATTTTACCAGTCATGCGACGTCCAACTGCATGTTCTTTGCATCAGGCGTGTCTTTTGCGCCGATGCATCCTGGTTAGGGGAAGATGTCGTCGGGGTCGTCTGCTTTTATAGCCGAAACGTGCGAGCGTGCGACGTATGGTCATGATTGACACTGTTCTGGGTTGAATTCTGTTGTACTGGGTCGTCAATTGTTGAACAGTGTTGTAATCTGTATGAGTTGTCGGGCCTGGCGCTCACCTATCATCTAAACGTTTCGCTGTCATGCACTGCTTTGCCTCTGGGTCCTCGTTCGAACACCATGCGGCCAGTCCTAATGCATTTTAACTGCGGTGGCTCGCAAAAACCCACCAGTTTGAGACATTGAGGCACACCCACTCTGAGTTGCCACGATCTATACTTTCTCAACGTCCGATAAATCCTTCCGTTTATCCATTACGCTACGAAAGTTACTACTTACGGCGCCACTTACACGTTACATGTGTTACGAAGGTCGACTATTTGCGCCCTCTCGGATATCACGTCGTCAACGGGCCACATTCACTTTTGATAAGAGTGGTGATAATTCAGTAATCACTCGGTGTATGTCGAGCTAACAAGTGCACTCTGTTAAATACATTGTTAAAGTTATATTGACCTATGGCAGACTGTTAGTGATCCCAAACTTAGAACGCTCATCGAAGAATCACGGTAGTATTAGAATAATATGACCACCGCCCTAATCCAAGTGTACCCGCACAGGCGTGTCAGAGATTGCACGTGACAAGATCCACTAAACGGAGATATAAGCTGCCCGCCAGGACAGGTGGGACATAGTGTGTGGTGTGAGAACAATGGGCAGATATAGTGATTTGACGGAAGTTCAAAGAAGAAATGATCATTGGCTACCGCGCCAAGGTTGGAAGCATCTCAGAAACAGCAGACGTCGTGAGCTGTTCACGAAGTGCTACAGTAAAAAATGTACCAAGAATGGACCGCTGGCATACCGAGTACCTCCCGATGTCACAAGTGTGGAGCCCTAAAGTCCATCGACCACAGAGAAGAATGTCGCCTTCGTCGAATTGCAAGAGGCAATCGACGCGCAGCAGTACAGCAATTGACCACGTAAATGAATGCTGCGGTGCCCAGGTGTTTGCCCCGATAACTGTAACGCGGACCCTGTTACGCATGGGTCTCAGGGGTCAACGCTGTGTCAAGGTGCCCATGTTAACGCAGGTCCATTCAGCGACGACTACAATTCGTATTGAACCACCGTTGCTGGAATGTGGAGAAGTGAAAAATGGTTGCCTTCTCCGACGAATTAAGGTTGCTATTCCAAAAAAGCGCCGGGCGGCGGCGGATATGACGTCAGACACACGAGAACCAACACACGGACACGCTTGTCGGTCCGGCGGTGGCAGTGTTCATTTCTGGCGGATGTTTTCCTAGTATGACCTGGAACTGCTGGTACTACTGGATGGGTGCCTGAACGCCAATGGCTACCTGTCCATCCTCGCTGACCACATGCATCTCTTCATTATAAACGTTTACCCTGGTGATGATGGTGTCTACCAACAGGGCAGTGTGCCGTGCCGCGATGTTAAGGGTGTGGATGACTGATTTCACGAACACCACAGCGATGTCCCCGTTCTGCCTTGTTCAATGAAATCACCCGACCTGAATCCCACAGAGCACTTGTGGGACTATCTGAATCGACATGTTTGACGTACCGACACACAACCACGCCATCTCCAAGACCTCCGTGCACTACTGCAGTCCTAATGGGCACGTGTGTCTCCGGCAAACTTCCAGGTCCTCAATGGGGGCATGCTACGCCGTTCCGCCGATGTCATATTTGCCAAGGATGGTTATTCCCATTATGAGGTAGGTGGTCATATTATTCTGATACGACTGTGTAATGTGTGAGCGTCAGTTAGAAAACGTTTAACGAGATGAAATTGAATTTTAATGAGAACAGAGACACTCAAAAAGATGGTTCAGTTAGAGGTGTACGATTTAGCATTGTTGGAGTACTTGTCCCATGGCACTGTGGCCATGCGTTTTCTCTTGAAAGATAGTCCAAAAGTTAGGGATTCGAATCAGATGTTTGCATGAGACACTTACTGCGTTTTCTAAACTCCGAAAAACTATTTAAGAGAAAAAAATCATATTTCGTCAATTACTTTTTTTGTGAAAATGTTTCAATCCCACTATTTTAATGTTTGCTTTTCTCTAGAGTTTTTGGGATAGGTTTTTGGTTACAATAGTTTTAATGGGACGTTAATTTTTACGTCTACTCGTAATTGTAACCGTGTATTTTAATGAAATTCCATTTTTGCATTACATTTTCATACATATGTACCTTTTTATAATGTTCTGATTTTCGCTTTTCAGCTTTTTCATTTAAATCACTGATAATTTAATGTAATTTTTATGCGTGTTTAATTAAAAGCGCAACTCTCTTTTTCCTTGCTTGTACGTTTCTAATAAAAACTTGCAAAAGCATTCAATGAATCGGTAGCTCTTCAGAGGAAACCTTTCACTGCTTAAGCAAAATGCCTGAAAATACTTTGTTCTTCTGTTCGTTTTTTTTCTCTGTAGAAAAGAGAAGCTTTTAAGTTTCCGCGCTTACACCTCAGAACATAATAAGGAAAGAATTTTAAAAGTTTTATCTAGTGATTATTCCATTTTTTTTATTTCTAATTTATTTATGTTTTACTTCTGATGGTGCATTTGCATTTTGAAGAACTATTATAGCATGCATTTTTATTTGTGTTATGCATCTACGAATGTTCTCTTACCGCATTTTTGTATGCAATTATTTTCGCAATGAAAGCATTTATTCCCATGAAGTGTTAAATTCCCTCTGCACTTAGGACTCCTGTTTCACCAGATAAATTTTAATAATGATTTCTTTGCATAGCTTTCATAGTTATTCGCAAAAAGATGCAATCATCATCTGTTCTTAACATATGAGCTATAAAAGGAGACTGTCGGTTTAATAAACAAATTAACCCATTATTTTTTCGGTTAATCTCACACTTACAAGCATACATTATTTATAAGATAAATGTACTTCTTAGAGGTTTCCAAATATTAGCTGTATAACCATTACGTTTTATTTCGACTGATGGCTGTTATAAAGTGTTTTAGAAACTTTAATTACATGACTTGAATCCAAACAGAATGCTTTCTGTTCTTTCAGAAGATGGATCATAAGGAAAAAGTATTTTAAGGTAGCATTTCCTTCTCACAGCATGGATTATTTTTATATATCCTCAATTGCTTAGAATGTTAAAGGAACACTTGAGATGAAAATAACCTTTTTAAGTTCCCGTTTTCATTTACTGCTTCTTATGTAAATATTTGGTAATCACTCATTATACTTCTCGAACTACATCGTGCCAGGATTCTTAAGAGTTTTTGTTCCAGGTGTAATCACTGAGAGTGAGTCATGTTGGGCTAGATATGTAAAAGGGTCGAGCCGATCGGAATAAACACGAAACCTGCCCGGTTCGGTGTCGGGCTGACCTCGGGTATGCAACGTAAGTTGCTTCTTCGGGTCAGACCTGCATTTTAATTATCTTGTCTTATATATAAAACACAAAACGCCTGTTTGTCTGAAGCAGCATAAACTCTCGAACGCCGAACTGTGGCATCGTGAAATTTGCATAGCTTATTAATACTGGAATTTCTAGGTCAACGCAACTATTTTAAGATCCCTAAGTTGTTGCGTTCGCGAGTTATGGATTAATTAATAAGCTAATCAATAAAGTCAGCGTCGTTTGCTACGTCATCGTTATCTGTTTCAAATCTGAAAGCACGTGATTTCATATACAAGCGTTTCTATTCTTTGAGAACTGTGCATAAAAAAAAATGCAAAAATGAACTTTGCGAAATCTTTACGAACGGGCTGAAAACACAATGAATTTGTAATAAAAGGAGTTCCTCAAAATTTCCCCGGAATCCGGTCAAAACATTTTAAAGTAGGCATGGAATTTTTAATTCTTCGGTAAACAGAACTATATACGCAGAAACGATTAAGACACTTTTGACGGCTAATGCAAAAAGTTAAATGAAATAAAAACTTCACCGTCTTGGTACGATATTTAATAAAAGATGAAACTATTTACAGGTTAAAATACCCCACTAAGTGGAACATTCACCCCATCATCAGGTGGAACAGATGGGTAATTCAGCACTCGCTTAGTTTTTTTATATGAGTGTAGCGATACACTATGGGAAAGAATCTTGAGTGTCATGTGGGTCTTGACTGTTGCCATTACATCGGAACAAAAGATACAATTCCCATACAGCAATTTTACATTAAATAGAAATTTTGTTACGAATGAATGTTATTGTCATATTGGTAAATTGTTGATAATATTTAATTTAATACTACTGTAATTGAAAGTTCAAGTTGGTAATATGCTCTTCCCTAATTTTTGAAATGTCCGTAGGTATGTAGTCATTGCAGCAATTGTCCCCCAAGGCTTCAATATACATGCTTTCAACAAAATGCAGCGAGTGTGTATACATTGGAGTGTTCAGTAGTTTAATGTTGGCACAGTCTGGTTGTAGTATTTCACTAACGACATTTCTTGATAATGCCATATTGTTACTACTGGTTCGGATATCGCATTTACGTTCATAGACACGGGTACCCAAGCTCCTACGTGTTGAGCCTTTATAATTGCTGACATGTTCTGCTGCAGTTGGGTCCAGTAAGGGAATATTGTATACACCCCATTTTGCTCATGATATCAGTTGTTCCTCGATCTTTTTTAACAGATGATAGAAGGTTTCGTGATCGGGTGCCAAACTGTATATTATGTTGTGAGCAAATACGAGATAATGCATTGTTGATATGGGGGTGTTGATCCAATGTTCCCACGTACCGTTTATTAGGACTCTGATCTTGCTACAGACTAATGGCTCGTTCATTTAGTATCATGTTATATAATTTGTTAACCATCATCCTTGGGTATCCATGTTTTACCGCAAATTTGAAAATGAAATTAATCTCAGACTGTATATGGCTATCGTTTGAAGAATGCGTGAATGCTCTTCTAATAAGAAAATTGATAGCAGATAATTTTTTGGGGGAATTGGGTGTGAGTAGTTAAATGGGATAAGGCTATTACAATTAGTTGGTTTTCGATAAACACAGAAAAACAGAGAATTAGTATTTGCATCACGAATTATACGACAATCCAAAAAAGGTAAAGAGAGATTATATTCTAGTTCTATCGTGAACCCGATAGTAGGAAATACTGACGAAAGTGCGTCGGCGAATTGATTTAAGTCATCCTTTGAGTGAGGCCAGAACACAAGGATGTCGTCGACGTACCTAAGGTAAAGACTGGGAACTAAAGAAAATTCATTGAGAACTTTGTTTTCAATGTATTGTAGCAGAATTTCTGCCAACACTGCGGAAAGTGGGGAGCCAATAGGTGAGCCTTCAGTTTGCAAATAGATTCGGTAATGGAATTTGAAGTATGAACGCCGTTTAACTAAACGAAGTGCGTTCATAATGGTAGAAATTTCGGAAATGGGAACATTAATATCAGCGAGTTTGGCCTCAATGATACGATGAGTGGCGTCCACAGGTACATATAGAATGTGGTAAAATCACGGACAAATATCTCGAATCCCTAAAAAGAAGAAACTTGGTATATCGTTTGTAACGGATGCTTTTTTACAAGCAATAGATCTACATAAATGCCTTTTGAAATACTTTAATCAGCTTCATAATGCCTTCAGAAATGCCTTCTGAAAAACTTCCATCAGCTTGCTCTCACAACATTGAAGTGAGTAGGAGCAAAAATACCATTTCAAGACTTTCATCAAGGCATTATTTTAAAACAGACGATTTTGTTTTAATTATTGTGTAAATTGTGTAAATGTGTTCTTTTCTTTTCTTTTTTTATTCCGTTTCCTCATCACCCAAGAGGTAGGAATCCCAATGCGTTTTATTTTTAAGTGGTTTCCCGCGTAGGCTTATTCCACTGTTTTTGTTTTGTTTGTTTGTTTGTTTGTTTTACCACCTGTTTACGTTGATAGCGCTAACCTCATCCAGTACCGCTTTTCCTTTAAGAGAATTCAGAAATATATCTGGAATGTAAAGTTTCATTTCGTTAGCTTCTGCAAAAAACGACTAGGCGAGTAATCTTAATTCTAAGTAGGGAATTGCGTCATCTTTGTAAAATACCCACTTTTCTTCGCCTGATGTCGTAGTACAGTCATGAGCTGCTTGGTTCAGCTGTTGGAGTTCCAGAGGTAATCTGCATTCTTAGCAGACAAACAGTTCCCCGATACATTCATCTACTGCCCTGGTGACAGTCTTTTGAAAAATTAGTTATAATTTATCATCTTTTGACTTGGTGCATTTATTCTGGGGAGTCTCATATTTTTAACTGAAGTTTGAAAGGCTCCGCCAAACAATAACTCTGCGGCGGAATCTGAAACGACATTACAGGCATTTTGCAAGTTTTCAAATTATTCTTTGGTTAAAATGACTCCTCCCGGGAGCAAAACTGAACATTTCATTTGTTTCAACATATATTTTTTGCCACCTCACTTGTAGTACTTTGCGAGGGGTGACGTTGTAAGACATAAACAGTTCTTTATTGAATCCCACTCGTATCCCTTCTCCTGACATCATGTTTGAAATTTTGAGTTCGTAGAACGTTGCTGGTGTCGTTGTTACTCCTGTTTTTGATGGCTTGTATGTAACACCGTAAGAATAATATTTTCTGAAATGAATTTTTATTTTCTCAGTAAAATCACTGACACTTACAAACATCCCTTCACCAAGGGAGTAATGGTGCTCCGGAGGATCCTCTTGAAATATTTGTCTAGTGAGATTGTAGTGGTGGAAACACCGTTTCCACCACTACAATCTCACTGTCTCGGAATTTCTAGATTGAACGACTGGTAAAATATCCGACGAAACACAGTTCTTTGAAATATCAACCATTGAATGATTTTTCGGCTGTGTTTCAGGAAGACCATCTTCTGTTTCTTCAAAAAAGACTTTCTTGTTGACAGAACCTGATGCTTGATTTGCAGCTCTAATACATCCAAGATAGTGAATTGATCGCTTCATTTTACAAATTTAGAACAGTGAAGATACACTAAAATGGACTTGGAAAGAAAACGCACGAAGAAAAACTCGAGTGTAGCTGAACTTTGTCTCAACAGTAAATGAGGGTGTCAGCATATGTGAGTGATAAATAACGACACTTTCTTGCATTTCTTTGTCCTTAAACACGTCCTTACTTGCACAGAAAATGTGTTGAGAATTAACAAATATCTTTGTTACCCTACTAGAAGCAGCTACCGTACCTCTTAGCGTTTGTCTGCCTGTGAACACGTACTTTTTTCCACGGGGTAGGATAGACGAGCAAACAACTTTTAGAGATTATATAATAGCTCCGAAACCTACCTTCACTAATATGTTGATATGTAGCCGTTGCTCCTCTTTGTGTTAGTTTGAGCACATATTGTTCTACAAAGAGCTTTAGAGGATTAGCAAATAGTCACAATACTCTTGGGCATAAGAATAGAATAGGTAGGTACTACCTATTCTACGAGTTTAGATGATTAAAAAAGAACTGCAACCAACACCCGTGTCACGTGGGTGTTTAGCACCACATAGCTGACAAGATCGTTATCGGGTACGAACATGAATCGCCTTGACGAAAGTGTGTTGTCAGGTCGGTGAGTATAGCACCTCTTGGGTGATGTGGAAACGGAATCAAAAGAAAAAGATCATATTTACACAAATTCAAACAAGAAATATTTCCCATTATCTTACAAACAAACCAAAAATCATTGAGTTGATACATTTGATATGTTATCTATCAAAATGTATCAAAGTATGGTGATTCCTGGCAAAGACACTGTTTCTCTTAATACATATAACTTTTAAAAATTATGCTAAAAGTTCAAAATAAAACTGTTTCATAATAGAACACACACACAAATATAGAAAAAATATACGATTATGATAAACCGTTTTGATAAAATTGTATCGCCCTTAAAAGGGCCTTTGGTTTTTCTTTTCTTCTTTTGTGTATATGCTTGCTTTACGTACGATTTCTTATTCAAAGTCACTTTCGCGAATTTCTGCATTGATCATAATAAAAATAAATTTGTAGATCTATTGCTTGTAAAAAATCATCCGTTACAATCGATAGCAAGTTTCTTCTTTTTGGGGATTCGATATATTTTTCCACGATTTTACTACATTCTATTCCAAAAAGGACTGTTCAGAAATGTTTGTCATCGCAATACACTTCAGATAAATCTAAAGACTTTGATCTAGATGTTTCATTCAAATACTCAACTAATGCATTTGTAAGAACCATTTTCAGTTCGTTAATCAGCATTTCACTTTGCTCTGGCGATGTGAAATTGCTAGTCTGGGTTTGTCCATTCGATTGCATCTCTTGCTTGTATATTGTTTGATAAGGTATGTTTCGGTAAAATTCTATTACCTCCTGATGCCATACACTTGAAGAAATATGAAACAATTCGTTCCACATATTTTCAGAAAGAAGAACATTCGATTTATACATTTTCGCAGCCTTCCAGTTATACATTTCTTTACTGATACTGATTTCATGAGTTTGTGGGGTAACTTTAACCTTCAGAAAGCTGTCATAATAACAAAATATTGAACGGAACAGAAGTTCCAGGAACGCTAGAAAGGTCTGCATCGATCGAAGACAAATACTGAAATGAAGTGCTTCCCAGTAGTACTCATGTTCGAAAGCAAAACAACCAATCAAATGAAAGAAATGGATCAGGTGACTGCCCTCGGCCACTATCCTGTGGTCGCTAGCAACGGAAGGGAACAAAGCATGAGACGAGAGTCGGTACAAGCACAAATACGCACAACACCAGTTGCCACTTGTATGCAGCCTTAAAGAGAATGACGTCAACCCAGAAATACATATATCACGTGCTCCAACCACGTCCATTACCCCTCCTACCGTGCTAGTACTTTTGTCGTACAAAGCCAACATGTCGGAATATAAGTCACACAAAGCCAAACAAAGCCAACAAGTCGGAATATGAGTCACAAAAAAGCCAACATGTCATAAAAAAGGCAAAGACGTGGTCACACACTCATCGTTGCCACCGGTCAATATACTATCTTTGTCAGTAGTTTCACCCCCTTTCGACCCCCCACGACAGCCTAAGGGGTTTTCGTGGTTTCTCAATGAGCTCTCGTTTTATAAAATGACGGACACGTGGTCACAAGCATGATCAAACTTACAACACGATCGTAACAGGTCAAAACATTTTAAGTTCTCAAAGCATAACGTAACGTTTAGAAAAATAACGCACGAAAAACTAAATTATGTCACTCTATAGAAAATTTAAATATAAAAACCCTACGAAAAATTGTTGCAACGTGAAAGAAAAAATAATTCCCCCAAAATTTTGTAAGAGAAAAGCGCATGAACGAACATAAATGTGATACAAAAAATCTGAATTTTTGAAACACGTTGCGCAGAAAAAAATAACGAAATAATTTATTATGTGCTCTTTTAGAAAGAATAAAATATAACAAACCCATGAAGTGAAAAAATAAATCAAGTTCTGCATTGCATTTTGCTAACGGCTTATTTTAATTTTAACTTATTCTTTAGTCGTTTGTTTACCTTTGTTGCTTCCTTCTAGTTTTAAGCCTAGCTATTTCTAAGCCTGATGAAGGCACCCGTGGGTGTCGAATTCTTGCTACTAATGATGAGGTGTATTTACGCTAATAAACCGATCTTTCATTGATATTATTGCTACTGTTTGGAGTATGACTACTAAACGCTTCTATCCAATCCATAGCTAGAAAACCTACTTATAACCGCAGGAGCTGCTGAAGGAATTTCTTCAAGGTCGATAGACAAGTATGTTTTAATAATGCAAATGTAAAATAACAAATGAAGTGCTGTAAATCAAAGGGAAACATCAACGTTCTTGATAACAAAGGCCTCCATTTTCCTTGGATGACAGTTATCAAGAGAGAGCCGCATCGAACAATACTGAACAGCCGTATGCAGTTTGCCTAGAGACATTTTGGAATAAATCGTTTAATTTTTAACAAGAAATTATCTTTATACGAGTATCTTAAAAGAAAAGTTTTTCATCAATGCATGGGTTCAGTTCTTACTTATCGCTCAAGGACATGATCCTTAACTGAGAAACACATGGATAGGCTGCGAACAACTGTATGCAACATCAAGAGATCCACGCTAGGTGTAAACTGCAAAAACAGTAAGTGAAAATCCTGTTTGAAGAAAATGGCAAGAGTTGATGACATCATGAATATTTAAATTTATTAGGTTCGATGCAAAGTTGTAAGAAAATACACGGAAGAAGACCTTGTGCGTCATTATACTCAGACACGATGAGTACTCACGGAATGACAACTACCTTCCTTAATACTTCGTGAGTCGTCCTTATGCACTGAAAACGGCGGTCACGTGACGTGGCTTCAATTCCAGGAAGTCCCTAAACAGTTGTGTGGGGAATTGGAACAAGCTATTTTAAATGTGGTCTACAGTTGCGGTATGGAGCGGTGCGGTGTGTCTATGTGCGTCACCTGGAATTCCACAAGATCCCACAGATGCTTAATTGGGTTGAGCTCATGCTAGTTTGGTGGTCATGTTTTGTCTCATATCAGCACTGTACTCGTCTCGGGCCATCCCTGCAAAAGGCGTGCCTGAGTATAGGGCATTATCTTCCAGGAAGGACCCCTCGCTTTCTGTGTTGAAGTGTAACGTTGTGTGGTGTACACGGTCCGTGGGCGATTCCCAGTAGCCGCCGCCTCCGATACGCTAGGGTACCAAAGCAGGAGAGTCTACCACTTAAACATGACCCATATATACAAAAGCCTACACTATCCTGTATAGGCTCTACGCATGAAAGATCCATAGCCTCATGCTGCTGATGACAAGCATGGACATGTCTATCTGCAGTGTGGAATTCATATCGTGGTTCATCGGTTTAAAACCTCTTGTTCTAATGTTCTGTCACCCAGTCCGCATTCTTTCGGTACCAGGAGTCGTTTAGTGAATGAAATGTTCGTAGGAGAAGGCTGCGTATATCTCATCTGCTCTAGTGTTGATCAATACTATACTGGACCATTAAATGAATTGATCAATACTATACTGGACCATTAAATGAATTGATCAATACTATACTGGACCATTAAATGAATTGATCAATACTATACTGGACCATTAAATGAATTGATCAATACTATACTGGACCATTAAATGAATTGATCAATACTATACTGGACCATTAAATGAATTGATCAATACTATACTGGACCATTAAATGAATTGATCAATACTATACTGGACCATTAAATGAATTGATCAATACTATACTGGACCATTAAATGAATTGATCAATACTATACTGGACCATTAAATGAATTGATCAATACTATACTGGACCATTAAATGAATTGATCAATACTATACTGGACCATTAATGCGTAACTGTTGCCGGCTTTGCCCTTCTACGATGCAACATCGTTTACTTAAGCAATCTATCTTTCTCTGACGCTTGAAGTCGTTTCTCCATTTTTTGCACCACCCTTGACACACTTTAACGACCGAGTTATTCGATTAATCAGCAAGTGTTTCTGTTTTTAGATGGTCACATTAGGTTTTTGGTCACTCACAATTTTGTCTTTCAGAAACTTCGATACATCCTTCTTTTTACCCACAACGGCCTTAACGTTTTTCTCCACTGAGCCATCTGCCTCTTCTTAATACCTTTTATCCTACAGGCTACGCTCGCCTCCTCGTTATGCCATTATAGGATTTAACTCACGTTCCTTTTAGGGACGAGGATTTAACTACGAACACAAACAATTCGAGGGGCAATAAGTCGTCTCCCGTCCATAATTAAGAACCACTAGTTCCAGGTCAGCGAAAAAGCCTGTACCGTTAAACTAACAAAACATTCATGCCTCACCGGGATTCGATCCCAGAACCATCTCGGGGAATGTTCAGAAGTCAGCGCTTAAGACGTTGGCCCACCTTGGCGAAGTAACTCATTTCACATTAGACGACTGTAGTTCAGTGAACAGACAGAGTAAATATAATTTCGACTGTTCTTTCAGTTATCGTAAATATATCATTTTCAGTTGAGGTACGATATACAGTACATAATATATACTCTCTCTGTATTAGCTTTGCTTTAGGAAATCATATGCCTAATTGGTCCACCTCTATGTGTAATCACGGCTCGCAGACGCCTAGGAACAGATTCTACAAGGCATCGATCATAGTCATGCGTAACCCGGTTCATGCCCACTGCAGCACCTCAGTCAGTTCCTGCTCATTCTGTGAAGGAAGATCAGTAGTTTTCACACCCCGTTCTAGCATATCCCACTCAATGGGTTACAGTCAGGGGAGTTTAGTGCCCAAAGCAATGTGGCGAACTCGTTGCCATGTTCCTCCAACCATTGAGTAGATGTAGGAGTCCGACGACACGGTGCATTTTGCTGTTGAAAGATGGCACTGTGGTCCGGGTGAACCTCCTGCAGACATGAAATTAGATGATCGTCTAAAAGTTTACCATCCTCCATTCAGTGCATGTGGAATGACAACTATCGGGCCTAAGACTTGTTAGGGAAAAGTCCGTAGATCAGAACACAATCACCACCGGCCTGTTGAAACACAACTGTGCAATCAGGAGATAGGGATTTACACTGTTTGCGCCATGTGCAAAACCGGCCATCAGCATGGTGCAGCAGAAATCAGGACTCATCATTCCAGATGTCGTTCTTCCATATGTCGAGGGTCCATGGTCGACTTTCCTTGGCTCACGCGTGGGCGTCATCATTGCACCCTCTTTGGTTTCCCTCTGTCGAGCTCCAAGTGAAGAAAGGCACGTAACATGGTGCATGTGAAAATAATTCGAGCTGGCCAGCTGCTGGATTTTCTGGTTACCTAGGTGACTGTCGCACGTCGTTGCTGAGATCCCAGTAGTGACACCCGACTCTCACCTCTCGGTTCAATATCACGAAGAATACCAATGGGAACCCATCTTCAACGGTATATCGGTATATATAAACATCATCTTCGTCATCATGTCAGCATATATCAATGCTGGATGAAGGTCTCCCCACGTATTTTACGCATTTGTCCGTCTTGAGCCTGTCTCTTGCATGCCACTCCGGCATGCTTTCGAATTTCATCCAATATACGTATATATATATATATATATATATATATATATATATGTTATAACATCTTCTGTCGTGCGTTAACCGCCACCATGAACTACTCGTAAGGCTATAAGGAGACGCTTGTATCTAACACTTTGCTACTGCTTCAAGCAAAAGTTCAGACCCAGTTCCATCGGAAACCCCCTTCACTACATCATTTCTTAACAGGGACCCAATCCCGGACCAAACTTGGCAGAAGGTCAGAAACCAGTATCTCGGAAAACTAAGCCACTGGAGAAGCCAGCTTGTATTCGACGTAGAATGAATTCAAATACATCGTGAGGGAACGTCGGATAAATTCCTAATCATATTTATATACAGTGTTAATTTCCTTTATTGAAGATGGTGGAGAACATTTGCTTTTCATTATTCTTTTCAATTGTCCCTACTAGAACTCATTAATGGATTAGACTGGTGGTTGTGCGGGCAATAGAATATATTTAATTTCCATTTTATTCTCCTGAAACAAAGATCTAAAGTACTCAGCTGTGTTCATTGAGCATTACCATCTTGAAAGGTAACATCGTTTGCTGGGGAACAATGTTTGAGCTCTTGAAGATACGTACAGCTCCGCAATATTTGGAACAGAAGTAAATATCCCTTGCTAATACTCAAGGAACGCTAATAGCGTAGTACATCCGTTTATTTTCGGAGTGTAATATGCATAAAGATTCGCCAAGGTTTCACACTCCACTGGGAGGCTTTTCCAAGGCAATGTAGAAATAAAATGTCTACATTGCCTTGAAAACGTTGATTGAAAAACATTGCCTTGGAAACATTTTGTGTATATATTGCCTTGCAAAAATTGATTGAAAAACGTTGCTTTGGAAACAATTTGTGTCTACATTGCCTTATAAAAGTTGATTGAAAGACATTACCTTGGAAACATTTTATATCTACATTGCCTTAAAATGTTGATTGAAAAGCATTGCATTGCCAACATTTTATGTCTACATTGCCTTGAAAATGTTGATTGAAAACATTGCCTTGGAAACATTTTATGTCGACATTGCCTTGAAAATGTTGATTGAAAAACATTGCTTTAGAAACAGCTTGGCGAATCTTCATGCATATTACACCACAAAATAAACGGATTTACTGGACTATAAGAGTTCCTTGAGTATTCACGCTCTGGTATATTTTAAATAACATCCGTTCTTAGTAATATAAAAATTTTAAATAATAATGCGACCTTGGAAATTATAACAATTTAAGTGTTCAGTAGTGTAATATCATAGAACATGATACATTGTGACTTTATAGCAATATTTTTATTGTTAACGCCTAACGCACAATTTTAGAGAAACAAGGGAAACATGTGGTGTTGATCGGAGTACACAGATCATCTTCATTTTGCGGGGAGGTGGGAGGGTACTCAACCGATGTCCAATCGTGTCCCACAGATGCTCGATGGGCGACAGGTCGGGGGATCGTACTGGCCAAGGAAGCATCCGCACAACGTGTAAAGTATTCAGGCTGATCTGAGCGGTATACGGATGGGGGTTATCCTGTTGGAAAACGGTGTTTTGGACGCCCTGCTGATACGGTTGTGTCACGGGCCGCAACACCTCGTTAACATAGCGGTGTGCCGCTAATGTGCCCCTAATCCGTACCAGCGTTAAGCGGCTGTTGGTGCTGATAGCACCCCATACCATGATTCCACGTTGACGGGCCGTGTGGCGCTACACAATGTCGGAGGAATCCGCCCGTTGGCCACGTGGCCTCCAGATCCTCACACGGCGATCATCTGCGGTGAAACAAAACCGCGACTCGCTGCTGAGCACCACACTGTCCCATTCGGCCCCCCACGCAACTCTGGAGCGACTACACAGCAAGCGGGGAGAGAAAAGGTTCGCTGTTAAGGATAGCTTCGCAACGTACGACTAGGCAGCTAACCGGACGTAGCCAATCTACGCGACATTGCTCGCATCGATATAGGAACATCCAAGCATCCCTGTACAATCCGCAAAATGTCGTCCGTTGTGGCATGTGGATCCGCTACGGCAAGACGTCTGATGCGATAATCGGTGCGCCCCTACGTCCATGTCTGTGTTCCAGTCCCCCTACGACGTTGCGCAGATCCTTCCTGGCACTACTGTCTCCAAATTTGATCGACGGTCGTGACATTACGCTGCCTTTCTTCCGCAATATGAACAAGCGGTACAAAAGCCTACAATGTCGCCTCTCGTGAACTCATCCATTTGACGAAATCGCGTACGACGGCGTTTTAGCGCCATTGGCACCCCTTGTTCGTTCTGCAGTCACGGTTACAGTAGAACCACTCGCTTCTCTCGGCCGTGACGATGTCTCGTCTGATGGCCTCACTGGGTGGTTGACCGCTTATGTCCCGCGCGCCGGTCGTGCGATTGGCTTGCAAATGAAGTAATTTGCATAACTTGGCGTGTGCAGCCACCCTGCTATTTGCATGGCGCTGCCTTCACGCTTTCGTGGTGTTGCATTTTCTCTGTCAGGCAGTGTATATATACATACACTAAATTTTCAAAACTATTCGGACATCACGATATTTTGGGTCAATTGGCTTTATTATCGCAAATATTAGTTAGGCGGTAGCACGTCGGGGATACAAACAACAAATTTCCGTTAGCTCCCGACACGAATTGCTCGCCATACCCCCTGCATAGCTGTTACCAGAATGTAGAGCAAAAGCGGTCACCCCAGTTCATCCCAGAAGTGTTGTGTCCTAGGGGATTACGTTCAGGGCTCTGACTAGGCTAGAATTCCACCTCATCTTTAAGAAACCAATCCTTCACAGGCTGTTAAGAGTGACAGAGATCTGGATCGTGCTGGAAGAGACAATGGCCATTTCCATAACACTCTTTGTGGTATTATAACCAACGGGAAAAGTCCCATTTACGAAAAGCTATTCCATGCAGCGTCCACGTAACTTAACATTTGGAAACAACACAGTCCGACGAAAACTGTTCGCTGGCCTATCGCCAAATCCAAACACACTCATAAGATTTGAAGAGTGAAAAGCTTCACTCATCACTCCAAACAACTGCATCCAGTAGTACACAGTCCAGGAACTAAGGGAAACACACGACTCGAAAGAGACCTTCTGCCGAACTGATGTGTGTCTTATGTGCCGCTTCTCTACCATATTAACCCACACTGTACAACTTCTGAGGACAGTTATGGTACTAACCGGGCCATTACAAACATTAGCTACTTCAGCGGCGATGGAAACGGCAGAGGAAGAATGGGATTTCTTAACATGTCTTACCTTGGCTTTTCTGTCACGTTCCGTCAGTTTGTGCGGCCTTCTGGAACGTTGTTGCTTTGTAGCTGCACCGTCCTACTTCCTCCCCCCTACATGCTCCATATGGAAACATTACTCAAATGACATCCTAAGACCAGCCAAAGCTGGAAATCGGAAAGTCGGCATACCCGCTTCACAGTTGCTAATAACTCGACAGAGCATCTCAGCTGCTTTTTATACGTACCTCCCCACTCACAGCGCTCCTTCCTGCACAACCGTTCTTGAACTTATGCAAATATTAAAAATCATCCATTATTTATTTAAATATTTTATTCAGTTTTACTTAGCAGTCAGCATATAGGAAAAGCACTGCAACGTTTCCTTTATTGTGCATTAGCTCCCTATATTTATTGTGCCTTTGCAGAAACGCAACGGCCTAGCCATATTGCAATGTTAGCTGAGGCCTGATCTCCTAACAACGGCCACCTCCTAACAACGATAACGTTTTCCGGGTCGGAGAAGTGATTGTTATTCGGAGGTTTCACTGAATTACAACTATATTTGTCATTTTGTAGGTTTTCCTTCAAAATGCATTTCCCATAACATCCGACATTTAGAAAATCATCTGGATTGATCTGAAAAATATGTTGATAGATAGCAACAGTTTAATTTTTGGAGTAAAATTAGGTGTTTGCAGGATTTTTAGGCAACTGCTGTATTTTGTTGTAAATTCTGTTTTAAGTATACTGTCATTTAACATTCTATTTTTATCTATTCCTATATACTTTAAGTTTAATCATCTGTAAAAACACAAGTTTGTCCGCTACAGCCATCAGATCCGTGTCCCCCTCACTCCGGAGTAAGTCGCTCTCCCAAATGAGCCACGCGAACTGTGACGTGCCTACCCTGCCGCACATCAGATAAAAGCAGATAGCAGTGAGAGCACATGTCCGCGTAATGCAGTTGGAAGAGCGACTTACTCCGGAGTGAAAAGATCCAGCTTAGATGGCCAGCGCGGACAAACTTGTACGTTATAGGATAGAATGTCTCGCTGCTGATTTGTCGTCTTGACATATGTTTTCCTCTCTGTAGTACGTCACATAAACTCCCTCTTATTTTTTTTTATTTGAAGCGAAGTAGAAACTTTTCATTAATTCCAAACAATGGGGGTAACAAACACCATACATTTTTCGAAGAACCCAACAGCCAGTGGATACATTTTCCACAATCGAGCGCTAATGTGAAAACACAAGTTTGTCCGCATCGGGCATCGAATCCATATCCGCATCGGGCATCGAATCCATGTCCGAATCGGGCATGGAATCCATGTCCGCATCGGGCCCAGAATCCCGGTTCACAACGGGCATCGAATCCATGTCCGCATCGGGCATCGAATCCATGTCCACATCGAGCAACTAATCCATGTCCGCATCGGGCAACGAATCCAGGTGCGCATCGGGCATCGAATCCATGTTCGCATCGGGCATCGAATCCATGTCCACATCGGGCATCGAATCCATGTCCACATCGAGCAAACGAATCCATGTCCGCATCGGGCATCGAATCCTTGTTCGCATCGGGCATCGAATCCATGTCCATATCGGGCATCGAATCCATGTCCACATCGAACAACGGAATCCATGTCCGCATCGGGCATCAAATCCATGTCCGCATCGGGCATCGAATCCATGTCCACATCGAGGAACGAATCCATGTCCGCATCGGGCATCGAATCCATGTCCGCGTCGAGCAACGAATCCATGTCCGCATCGGGCATCGAATCCATGTCCACATCGGGCATCGAATCCATGCCCGCATCGGGCATCGAATCCTTGTACACATCGAGCGAGCAATCGATGTCCGCATCGGGCATCGAATCCATGTCCGCATCGGACATCGAATCGATGTCCACATCGAGCAACGAATACATGTCCACATCCGGCATCGAATCCATGTCCGCATCGGGCATCGAATCCATGTCCGCATCGAGCAACGAATCCATGTCCGCATCGGGCATCGAATCCATGTCCACATCGGGCATCGAATCCATGTCCGCATCGGGCATCGAATCCATGTCCGCATCGGGCATCGAATCCATGTCCCCGACGGGCATCGAATCCATGTCCGCATCGGGCATCGAATCCGTGTCCGCATCGGGCATGAAATCCGTGTCCCCGACGGGCATCGAATACATGTCCGGATCAGGCATCGAATCCGTGTCCCCTACGGGCATCGAATCCGTGTCCCCCTCACTCCGGAGTAAGTTGCTCTCCCAACTGAGCTACGCGGACAGAATATCACGTTGCAGGTTTGTTGTCTTGACACATGTTCTCACCTCTGTAGTACGTCACACATCTTGAAGTTTTGGGGGTAGCATTTATATCGATTGTGCTCTCTTGAATTTCCATACTGCGCATTTGTTGAGACGAAATTCCATACATAAATCATAACTAAAAATTTTAATTTGGCTTAAAACGCTTGTTAAAATCCTCTTTAAAGTCAAGATAAGGTGACAACATTATGTAGCCACACCACACACACACTCAGACACTCAGGGTTCTAGCTTCGGGGCAGAGCCAACCATGGAAAATTCTCAACGAACGTAGTAATGAATAGCGCAGGCCATATTTGAAAAAAAGTGAACACAAAAAAATTCAGTATGTCATTAAATCTGACTGAGAGAAAAATCCCTTAAATCAGTTGATCCAAGAGCATGTCCATCGAGTCATCAATATGGAAAATACAAGTTTTTATATATTCCTTTCTCAGTACCTTGTTTAAGGCACATACAGTTTGTACGTCAATTTGTCTTTATAACTTGCATGATAATATTGCAGTCATATAATATATGCTTTCATGTGCCGTGCTCATTACAAATACTTATTTTTACATTCAATATATGAAAAATAGATTTAATCTGACCTTATTTTCCCGATAGCCGCAGTTCTTAAATTCTTACTTAGTGCATTGTGAAACCATTGTAAACTGACTTTAATGTAGAAATGTTGATACGTCATACTTTGACTGGCGAAAATTTTACATTAGCAGCTAGCCTGCCTGTATCTGAAGCGGTATTTTGACAGTAAATAGAGAACCAGAGTAAAGATTAAAAGTAAAGACGCAGGAGCATTCAGTTCCCAAAGAACATTCTACGAAGAAGCCATTCATAAGAACTTAAGGTAGCAGTCTTAAAAGCATGATAATTAAAACACTGCCCAAGCTTTCGATGAAGTGAAGAACTTAAAATAACGATTGATAAATCTCGAACTCTGCGCTTAGTTCCTCTCGTAAATGTAGTATGTTGAGCTTTAGGTTATGTTCGCGGAATATAAAAGAACGTTGATGTATTCCAAATGCTGAAAATCAATAAACAACTCAATGTCAAAAGGTAGAATTAACTAATATGCATGTCAGGAACTAACTAGTTTATCTGCTGGCAAATTATTTCAATAACGGGAATCTAGTTCAAGTAATTCTTCAATGGTTCTGAACTCTGTGGTGGACGCTGTGAAAACTCTAAGAGATGCAGTTTATACAAAAAGCACAAACAAGTTGACGCTTACGCTGAGGAAGAAATATTTACTACATTAAAAATTGCTGAAGGAGAATTAGTGGAAGGCTTACAGGTTTCCTGAATGCATATACCGTATGGGATAGATTGGAAGCGGGTCGTGAACCAAGTGAACATTAAAAAGTACTGTGATATCAAATCACAGACATTGCTTTATCTGAAAGCAAACAAAGATTTAATGATAATGATGATTTTCTAGTTGTTATATTTCTATTGCAGGAACTGAAATCCCTCAACATCAAACTTCCACCACAAAAAAAAAAATACCTTTGTCAAACATTGCCTAAAAAATCAAGCTGAAAAGAAAACAGACAGCTTGACTTTCCCTTGAAAATTGTAAACCAATGGTTGCTTTTAAGGAAACCTGTAATCTAGCGGTAACTGCTAAAACATTGGGATGTGGCAGTGAAAAATTTCAATCAACCTTGCGAGCCTTTACTGATATAAATCTTTAACAAAGGTTGTTAGTGCATAACCAACGAAGAGCCAATTTAACTCTAGTACCATTTGAGGAAGAACGTCCAGAAGCAATCAATGTCGACATTGTTTTAAGCAAGCGTATTGTTCCGAAAAATAGAAGATTTCTTACAACTGCTTTGAAGTACTTCTAATTTTCTTTCTTTTTATTATTGCCTTGATTTGTTCATTAAGAACTGGAGGTGCCAAAAACACAAATTTAAATAAATTTAAATAAATCATCACATAGAGCAAGACAGCAATCCGAATGCTATATTCGGTCTTCCTCCGATGGCTTTCCTTGATTATAATTAAATTAATGTAGAAAAGTAAATAAATTATTCCTAGTCTCCCTTACATAACCAGAGGGTTCCACTAGAATTTGTCGTTCGTTACATTCCTGTCCCGCTCCACTTATTATTATTATTATTACTATTATTATTGCTACTACTACTTACATGATATTTCATGATTATGTTAGCTTTGATATATCTCCTGGGAAAATTGTGTGAGCCAGCAAGATGCATTTCTTCTCATCTTCAAAGGAATTTCCCATTACATCAACGAGATAACTTTAGACATCATGAAACGAAATTTTCTACCTTTGTCGATTTCAAGATCTCACAAGGAGACGTTCTTACCATTCTTCCTGATCATATACCATAAAGGAAAGAACACTTTCATTTTCCAGAGAAACTATACCGAACAACCGACACAGTGAAATCTAATTCACACATTCCCTCTCTTTCTCTCTCCCTCTCCCTCTTCCACTCTCGTTTTTTTTTCGCTCTTTTCCGTGAGAGCTGTTATGGAAAATCTTGATCATCAACTGCAAATGGCATTCACCAAGTTCCAAGGCAGTTCTCAACAGCTTCTTTTTCTTACGATGTTTTATGTGTGTGTGTGTGTGTGTGTGTGTGTGTGTGTGTGTGTGTGAGCGTACAAGGCAGGAGAAGAGAGAGAGAGAGAGAGAGATAGAGAGAGAGCGTGTATGTGTGTTCACTAGGTTTGAAGTTAAATGAAGATTCACTGTCATTGTTGTCACGTGCTCTGGCAATAGCTGTGCACTTACTGGAACTAAATGAGCTCCGAGCTTCAAATATGGCCTTTTTGTTTCCGCTCGTACATTCTGCTTTTTCTTCATTTGTCGTTTACTTGAAATGCCCTTCTATGAACCGTGTGACGTCAAATGCTCTCTGTTTTCGCCAAATCTCGGTTAACAACTCACGTATTTTTCCTTCTCATCCGCAGGTTCGCTGGCATTCACCGTCCCAGAGGAACTGTGAGGAAAATCGTTAAGGAAGACGCATTTGAAAATAAAATAATAAAATATTTATTCACGGCAGATTAAAAATAACAGAGCCATTTCTGCCTTCTGTTTATTCCTTTCAGTCCCGAAAACTTTTTTTTTATCAGGAGTTTGAATTGACTGAATAGAGTAATTCCGTGCGAGATTCGATGGCGACAAAATCAAATTTAAATTCAGGTCTGTTGCTCACGTTCCGGAAATAGCACTTTGGAAATTGATTTCTCTTCAACTTTTGCGGAAAATAACACCATTGTTAGAAAATCTAAGCATCTTACACGTCACCACATTAGCACACTTAGAAAAATACAATTAAATTACACTAGAGGACGGTACTAGTTTATTTCTGTGATAAAAGTTTTACCAGAAGTAGCATAGACTTGTCTGGCACTATTGTCAGTTACTTAATTATGTACATGTAACTATACTGTTTTTACTACTGAGATTTATCAATATCAGAGGTGTCAGTAAACTGGCAATTGTAAATTTCAGTATATTGTGTCTTACCTTTCTTATAGAGTGTCTGCCTCTTAGCTCCTGCTTGCAGGAGATGGCCTCATTTGCCTTGCACAATTCTGATGTACAATTCTGATGTGACTTACTAGTGTGGTCAATGATGGCAATTCCTGCATTTGACGTTACGTTTGTCCACTAATATTTCCAGTAATTTTAAATGTTAAGGTATCTTTAAGCTTTACTGCCATTCGCAAGGCCGGAATATTTAATTTCAGTCTATTCTTTCAACTAAGAGATTGAAAATACTTTTGAGAGTTGTATCCTATGAGTTTAATCTCCAAAATGATGGAGCAGATGTTTTAATCAGGATTTATAGCCAATTTAGGTTTTTTTTTTATAATTGTGCTCATAATAAATTAATATCTTGTTTAAACTGGGTGTGAATATTTCCTGTATCAGTTCTGTTTGTTATCCAGCAAACTCCTTGAATGTTTTTATTTAAAAGATGCATTATTATGCATGGAAATAGGAATAAGTTGATAACAAAGCTGTGGTCTTTTAGAAGAGATGTGCGAGCTTCTTTGTCATACATATTAATTTTTGTAACGAATTTCTACGGGCTTTAATTTTTGATACAGTAATTATGAGAGGGTTCTCTTGTATGACAGTATTCTCACCAGAATGACCATTAAATATATAGAAGTGGAAAGAGAGGTTAAGAGCTTCTTTCTGAACTTAACCGATGGATGGTCATTAGTTTGTTTGTTTAATAAGTAGAACCTGGAAACTTTGTTTAAAGTGCTATTAAGTTATTTATTTTTTACATTACTTATCTCCGAGGTAAGGATATTTAAATCTTCACAGAAGCTACCCTGTAGTGGGGTAATTATGATGTGTCTACATAGACAACATTTCTTGAAGTTGTGTCTAGGGGATCATTGATATAGATTCAACCAGAGAGGGCTGCCAGCATCAAGGGTAGAGACAGACCACTGCTAAGTTTGTGCAATCTGCGTTTTTTTGAAATTTATAGGAAAATTCGGAATAATCTCTTGCAGAATGTTCTGTTCATAAGTGAGACCATCTGCCACAGTTTAAACAACCGATGATGTTGAAAATATTAACAAAAATACCTACTTTTCAAACCATATTATACAAAGCAAAAAGGTCGAACGGTATATCCACATTTTGATGCCTCTCTCAAATCCATAATACAAATGGCTTATTAGTGAGTCCACATAATTATAACATTGCTTCTTCGGTGTGATACCAGCTTGGTCGAAGCGTTAGATTCCGTTTATTGGTGAACAAATTATCTTATACAAAGGCCGTTCCATAAAAACAGAGACTGACTTTTTTTGAGTCGGTAACAGAGCGAAATATAAAAATAACCACGCAGAAGACTAAATGAATTAAAGAATTGTTTATGGCAACAGTTATTAGACGTGGTAGATGATTCTGGTTGGTTTTATTGCGCAGATATTTACGGTACATCTGTACTGATGATTAAACGTAGTACAGAGGTAAAAACAAGTGTTAAGACGACAGATCTGCAGCAAGCTCAGTTGGATGAGCGGCTAACTCCGAACTGATGGGGATACGGATTCGATGCCCGCCACGGAAAAAATTGTGTTTTCACACGTAGCTATGGCAGAACTGTGAATCTGAATCAGCTGGCCAGGTGGCCGAGTGTTCTGGTTCCTTTGTTTATGACGCTGCACCCATGCGATCACTCGCAACATATTAGGTACAGGCAACAACCTATACCACATTAGAGTTACTCATGGTGGTCGCTTCCCCCGAACAAAATCCGAATTTACACCATACCAAAATATTTTGCACCCACAAAATTTTAGGTTGTGCAGGAGAACAAATAGCTAGATGAAAATGCGAATTCACGCAACTCCTCACCCAAAAGTGCATTTGCTCTACCTGGCGATAAAACTGCGCTTCGCAGAAAATTAAGGAAGCCTTTTGCGATGCCTACAGGTTTTAAATTTAACAAAAAGAAAAAAAATCGATTTTCCGAAACGTAAAAACAACATTTCGCTCTCTTGTCAAATATCCATACCTTCTATAAGCTATGAGCTGCCTTCCACATTTCCTTGGCTATCCGGTTCCAAAATATACTACTGAGTCCTCCTCATAGGGGAAGAATTATCCAGTCTACAGTCATATACGGACAGACAAACGGACGAGATGATACCATTAGCAGGTACATTTGTTTTCGAAATATGAGATAAAATGTGCCATCCTAAATCGGGTACAAGCTTCCATTTCCTGAACTTCATGGCCATTGCACCATACACAGTGTTTGGGCTTCTGGAGAATGATGTGCGCGGTGTAATGGTCAATACTCGGCCTCTCGATGGACATGTCTGATACACGGGTTTCAGGCCAATTATCGGTGCTGGAAAGGGTATGGTTCTCCAATGGCATATGGGTAGCATGTTTGTCCTACGGAGCTAGTTGCAATCCTTCCTTGAAGCTAGTCACCCTAAATAAGGTAAGGGTAGGGGCCTTAGATACTTAAGGGATCATGAAACCTCGAAAAGAAAATGAAAACTATGTTGGAGTGAAATCGTGTGTTCAAAAACATGGGTGGGCACCTTCAAAGGAGATTCAGAGATGTTGGTTCGATTTATACGTCTTGAACACACAATTTTTGAGATTCAAAGGGCAACCTAAAACATGCATGACGTTTCTGATGGAATCACAATTCCAAAATTTGCTAATCCCATCTTAAGACACATTAGTAAAACCTTTTTATGTTATCCTTCTCAAAACTTGAAAAGAAAATGAAAAATATGTTGAACCGGAATCGTGTGTCCAAAAAATGGCTGGCCACCTTCAAAGACGAGTCAGAGATGCTGGTTCGATTTATTCGTCTTGAAGAAACACTTTTGAACTTCAAGGCGTAGCCTAACGCACGAATGACGCTTCACAATTCCTAAATTTGCTAATCTCATAACGCATGAATGACGATGAAATCACAATTCCAAAATTTGCTAATCTCATCTCAAGACACATTAGTAAAACCTTTAGTATCCTTCTTAAGTGGCAAAGCCTTCACGGTGGCAGTCAAAGGCAAAACCCATGTAGCGTCGCCTTGCAATTTATCGTAGGCCCAACACTGAGCCACCGTCTTCTATTCCTAAAAGACGGTGGCTCACTGTTGGGCCAAAGTTAAATTTCAAGTCTGTGCGATCTGAGTGGTTTCTAAATAGTAGTCAAAGATTGTACCTGACACGAATCGTGAATGAGACCCAAGGTTTGTTTGCCGCACGTGCTGATCCTCTTCCTCCGCAGCCACATGTGGGGAAAAATTAGGAATGGAAGATCGTTTATATCACAGAGCACATGCTCATAGAAGTTGTTCACTTTTCCCTAGGGGAAAAAATGGGAGATACCTATTTCTGTTTCCTTTTATTGAGGTTAAATGTTCTAAAGTACCATGCCTCTCAACAACTTTTGCGTTTCCCACAACAATGAATAATTCGCAGTAATACATTTTAATGCTCACTCTCAGTGTGCGTTCGCCACGCCGTTATGTAAATTTTCTTGGTTTCGTGTTAATTCTTTGAGATTTCTCCGAATGTCCTGTTGAATTGGGCAAGTCAGTAATTAGTTGAGTGGCAGAGCGTGCAGTGGTTTCTCTTATCAGTTCCTAAATGTTTTCATCAAACATTCGCTGAGAGAATATACAGTAAACATCTGTCGTCTGAAACCTAATCGTTAACAGGGAATGTGGAATGCGGGAAACCGTTTCTACTCCACAGAAGAGATTTGCGAATACTTATCACCCATTCCCCTCACGCCTCGGAAGTGACAGCCAGTTATCTACAAGAGCATCTGGTGATTTCACGTTTCGAAACGGCATCCCGTTGCATCCCGACTCAATGAATCGCATGATGCTGGGAAATAGGCTGGAGGAATATGTGAAGAGGGAGAAGATGGAGATCGGAGGGTTTGAAATTGGTGCTGAACAAGAGCGATGCGATTCAGGAAAGCACGTGTCCTATAATACAAGTGCGGCTGCCCGGCGAACGTCTGTCAGTAGGCTGCTTTGCCAACATGGCATTACGCATCTTCTCTGAAAGACTGCTGGTACGGAATCAGAAGGAGTTCGAAGTCTGTATTTACAGTTACGGTAGCCATTGCACTCTAAATAGGACATAAATGGAATTGGGAGCACTCGGATAACAAACGTCTTGCTGTTCGAAAATGCATGAGACTCGGTAACTATAGCGATTGCTTCGTGTGGTTTGCCAATCTTTCTTGATCGATGGTAATAATGTCTGGTTTAGTAAAGAATTTTATAAAAAGCGTGGAAAAGTAACGTAGAACAACACTGGTTTACAAAATAAATCTAATTTTTGGCATACAAAAAAAAAACCCGATGTAATCCTAATAGTAATTTTTATGCTGAATTCAAATATGTTACTAGTTTTTATCTATCGTGCAGGGTTTTATGGTAAAACACCAGTTAAATCTGGAAAAATTGTGTATTCACGTACGTGTATAATACTATTCATCTAAAAAATGACAGTTCATGATTTTCTTCTGTATTTTGCATCTGGAACATCCCTCCTAAATTCCCAACAATAGTTAGGATGAATGCTAATATTCCACTTTCCCTGCTACCTGTTTTGCATGATCGAGTTATCTTGGTGAAATTGCTTTCCATATTCGTCGCTGATGATACCGAGATTTTTGGGGAAGAAATGCATGTCGAAGTCCAAGAAATTTTTTGTAAGGGACATATTACACGCCATATCTTTGACTAAACATAAGAGTTTACCCACAGTGTCACGGAAACTCTATGTGCTTGAAATTTAGCCAAAACGTTTCCGCAACACTTTTTAATGATCTCCACGCTGTTTAATACATCTTCGAGTTTTCCATCTCGAACCAAAGCTTTTGTTTAAAGGCTGAAAAAAAAAACTCCTTTAATTTTCTACATCACGTATTTGAGTAAATATTTCCTTCAAATAAGCAAACCTAACTCCATTTTTATCCATGGCCTTTATAAAGTTTTTGAAAAGCTCTACTTTTACATGAAGCGGAGGCAAAACAATATTTACAGGGTTGACAAATGAGGGATGTACAACATTTTTGTGTCTACGAGTAAGTGATTCACGCTTTGACCACTCCTTCTCAATGTAATCAGTTTTCCTATCTCGACCATCCCACTCACACAAGAAACAACAAAAGTTAGTAGAGCCAAGATGCAAACCAAGTAACAGCGCAATGACTTTTAAATTGCCACTGGTGTTCCAGTTATACTTATACTGAATGTTTTCCAAAAGGACATTCATATTTTCGTAAGATTCTTCCATATTAAAAACATAATCTAACGGCACAGAAAAACATTTGTTTCCATTGTACAAAAGGACACATTCACACATTTCAAACTAGGTTTAGAGGAGTCAATAAACAGTCGCAACTCTTGTTTTATGTTCATGACTAAAAGCAACCATTAAAGAACAAATATTGCTAAATTGGTGTAAAATAGTTTCTTTAAATAAAAATTTTCAGACTCATCCTAGTTTTTACGAAACACACACACACACACACACACACACACACACACACACACACACACACACACACACACTTTAGTGTCTCTCTGAAGTAGATCACAGGAAAAGTTGGCCCTGTGTTTTGAAAAATTCAAGTCCCGAACAAGGTCGTTTATATCACCTTCAGTTAACAGATGTGTCTCAAAAGAAGAGGTACTTGTTCAAAAGTAAACAAGTTGCTCTTCATGTTGAACTAGGCTGGTTGCATCGTTTTCCGAGTCTTCATCATTACAATTACGTTTATTTGAGGCTGTATTATAGGTATGTTCTCACTGTGAGGAATTTGAGTGACAACAGATGGAAAATGTTGGTATATCACTGTGTGTTTGGACCTATTTGTTATTTCTTTTACGTTTTTTAAACAAAGATATTAGTCCGATGAACGATCTTTGAGTTCCCACAAAACACCATGGGATACGTAATAGGATTCGCTAAGCAATTACGCTGGGATCCATTCTGTCAGACACTTCAGATAGGTCGAACAACAGTTATGAGTGTCACAGTTCTTTTCTTATCTTGGTAATCAACTTTACAGACGAAATATAGCTCGAAACATTTTTTTAAGGAGTCGAGAGAAATTTCACCGTTAAGCTTTAGACATCAATTTCCCACACACATAACAGAAGGTAACGGGGTGATTTAAATACATCATTTGCATAATGATCCTGTATCAAACAAAACACAGTTGCACAGTGATCTGACCACAAGACAAACAAGAATCAAAACTCTCTCAGGGTGTATACATTGAATTTCAGCTAACTACGGCATAGGTTGCTCAGACTAGTGACGACTTTATGTCTCGACACGGTGCATAAGTTCTTCTGTGCCACTTGACTGTGTATACTACATACAATTTGTATTGTGTATTATACATTTATCTATCAATGCAACTATCTATCCATCTGTGTATGTACACTGTCGAGTCACATAATTGTGACAAGCAGCTAGTATCCGAGTAACAGCGGTGTGCAGATCGGGAAGCAGCTAGACGGGTTGGGAGTGACTCAATAAGTTGCTGGAAAGTTTGCTCAAGTATGTGGGGCAATGATGTCTGCCATGCATCTGACAGATGCTGGAGGGTGCGCTGTGGAGGATCCATAGAGCGAACAACACTATTGAGATAGTCAATTGGATTTAGGTCTGGGGAATTAGGAAGCCAGGGAAGTACTTTGAAGTGTTGATCGTGCTCTTCCAACCACTGTTGGACATTTCTAGCTGTGTGACACCTCACATTGTCGTGCTGGAAGATCCCATTTTTCCTGAGGAAGTAAATTAGCATGTATGGGTGTACGTGGTCTGCAACGATTGATTCATAACGAATTCAGTCCATAGTGATTTCCAAAGGTATGAGTGCACCCAGCGAATGCCAGGAAAATATTCCCCAGACCATAACGCTGCCCGCATGAGCTTGTGTTCTTCTAGCAATGGTTGAAGAGTGTTTGTTGGACGATGTTTCTCGCCTTATACTCCAACGTCCATGAGTGCGATGAAGCAGAAAACGTGACTCATTGGAGGAGGCAAGTTTTTGCCAATAATGGGAGGTTCATTTCCGATACAAATGTAAGCCTTTTCTGCCGATGTACCTTCGTTACCATAGGGGCAGTTACCACCCGTATGCATCGGAGCCCCATACGTAATAGGATTCGCTAAACTGTCGTTTTGGACACTTCCGGTAGTCCTCTGGCTCATTGGACCTGTGAGTTGTTCCACTGGTGCGTTTCGATCGGCCCTTACGCACCTTCGAAGCCGACGTTCACCTCTTACATCAATGGCACGTGGTGCTCCGCAGTTTGCACCGTCGCTTATTCGCAATGCTGACATATCTCCAATCACGATACACTTTAACCACAGCAGGAGGCGAACCGTTTTCAACCTGCGCTCTTTCAGAAATACTGCCATACTTGGCGCGAAAGCCAACAATCATCCCTTTTTGCAAATCTGATAAATCGCACTATTTATCTATGACTGCAACGATCAATATATTTTTAAAATGCCTACAACATACCGTACATACACTTTAAGCCAGTTAACGACACGTGCTTTCTATCATTGGCGACGCGCTATTGAAGTCAAAATTAGGAGGTGGTCACAATAATGTGACTCGACTGCATATATATATTGTATATATATGTATACTATTTTGACAAGACACCGGATACCCCTTAAAAAGCAAATGAATGGATCCGCTGCGTTATTAAAATACGCGGTACAGTTGCAAACGGTATAAAAACAAGCCTGCATCTGACCGCGATCATATCGCACTGTGAGGTTGAGTGAAAATATCGCGGCTGAAGTGAAGGGACTTTGAGAAAGAAAAGATTGTTGGGTGTTGTATTAGTGGGTTGTCCATAAAAAAAAACGAGAAGTGTTTAAACATACCCAAGTAAACTGTTTTGGATGTACTAAATAAGTGGAACACACATGGCGTTCCTGAAGCAGCAAATCGTACCTGCAGACCAAAGAAACTCAGTGCTACAGGACGTCGACGTCTCAGGAGAGTCGTTACAACTAATCTACGGAGTACTGCACAAGACCTCAGTGTAAACGTGAGTAAAAATGGTGGAGCCTCAGTATGGACACGTATTATTCGCAGAGAAATTCATTCCATTGACTACCGTAGTCGTGCGGCTGCTTATAAGCCATTCATCTCCACTTGGAATGCTACTCGTCGTTTAGCATGATGTAAATAACAGTTATCGTGGACCCTAGGTCAATGGAAACGGGTCGTATGGACTGATGAATACAAATACACGATCCATCATCAGTCTGATGGTTGTGTGTGGGTATGGCTGCAATAAGGTGATTGCTATTTACCATGGTGTACTGTCCCTACTGTCAAGTTTGGAGCTGGAAGTGTACTTGAGGGGGGGGGGTGTTTTCGTGGTATGGTCCCGGCCTATTAGTTACCGTGGACAAACATGCTAACCAGTATGTCTACCTCGACATTCTGGACAATTATGGCCTATAAACTCTGTGGCAATACTACGGAACAGAGCCTTGTTGGTACAAGCAGAATAATACGCCTAGCCCTAAAGCAAGGACTGTGACGGTGCGGTTTGACGATAATCCCGTACCGTGTGTGTACTGTCCAACACACAGTCCTGATCTTAATCCCATAGAGCAACTATGAGATGAATTAGAGCGCCGCATAAGAAGTTAGGAACTAATGCCTACGGCTAAGCAACAGTTAGCGGCAGAATTATGTACTGAATAGAAGCGCGCACCTGTCGCTGTATTCCAAAACCTTGTCGAAAGCCTGTCTCGAAGGCCGTACTAATGTGTGTCAATAAATGCTATCTTGTGTTTCTCTTCTAGGTGTCCGGGGACCTTTATCAATATGTAATGTATGGGGAAAATTACGTGTCAAATTTTGAATAAATAGCTGAAATCATTCTGTATACAGGGTGATTTATAATCTTGTCGCGGTTTCAGTGGCATGCTTGTATAATAGGAATACTGAAAACAACAAGCTAAAACCACAAACAGACTATGGCAAATGGCACCTAAAAGTTTTATTGCCTGTAGAATCGTCACATCAGATTGCTAAACCGCTTCGACATTGGCGCCTTTTGTGGCGCGTAAGATATCCGACCGGTAATCAATTTCCCGCCAAGTGTTCGTCAGCATTTGTTGATTTATTTCTGCTGTCGCAGCACCAATTCTGGTCTTCAGGTCACCGAGGGTGGTCACAGGAGTCTGGCAAACGATGTTTTTACGTATCTCCCCAGGAAAAAATCCAGTAGCGTAGTTAGGGGCGAGCGCGGAGGCCACGTAATGGGTCCACCACGCAAAGGAAAATACATGTCAAGAAATTCTGGGATAAAAATATCCCAATGCGCCGGTGCACCATCGTGCTGAAACACCATATTTGGCTTCCGATCTTCCAACTAAGGCAGCAGATATACCTCTAGCATGTCTAGATATGTCACCGTTGTCACTGTTTTCTTCACAAAGAAAGACAAAAAGGCCTTAACACTTCCAAACATGTGAAAGCGCACCAGACGTTCACCTATCTCGTTCGACTCTCGATTGGCGTGAGGGTATGAAGACTCCCATATTCTGCAGTTATGCCGATGAACCCCTCTTGAGACAAAAAAAATTGCATCATCACTAAATATCCATGTCCGCAGGTAAATTTCATCAAGGGTTTATCGTCCCGCTGCAAAGCCTCTGCAGTTTGTACGCACGGAGTTGTAGTCGGTTATGCAGAACCCTCCAAACAGTCGTTTGTGGCATACCTAACTGCCACGCAGCTCGTCTTGTTGACTTCTAAGGGCTTCGAGAAAAGGCTTCCTGGAAGCGATCAACATCGTTCTGCTAAGAGCTCGTCCTTCCCGCTCCTTTTCGATGCTGCACACTACTAGTCTTTTGAAACTGCTTTAACCAATGTCGGAAGGTGGAGCTATGTCATACTGCGTTCTGTAACGACTGTTGCGTTGTGATAACTGACTTTGTTTCGAAGAACCAGGGTACACACACTGCTTTTTCTTGAACAGTTGCCATTTTGAAGTATGACGTCAATTTAGCGGGTACAGTGTCCCCACATAAATCTTTCCGCGGAGAACTTGAATATGCTGTAGGCAGTTTTATTTGATCGGTTACGGTTTGGCCCTGCCAGTCCACGGAAGCTCCTACAGTAATTATGAATCACTTTGTATTTACGTATTAATAAAAATCTTAATCACAGGAAATCTTATGGTGATGGAAAAATTCTGATTGCATATGCGAATTCAGCACGGAAATGTATGTTCAAAACGCCTTTATTGCTCCATGCACCCAAAATTGCGTTGACCAGTGTAATCAACGTCGTAAATTTACTACTTACTGGCTTCATAGAAAAATGTACACAATAAAAATAATTATAAAAGTCCCGATCAATAACAGTATTACATTTTTAGTTTGAAATTGATGTGGTCTTCGACAGATTAGAAGGATTAATAACTACATATTACGTATCACTAAGGTGTTCTCTGAGATTCAGAGGTTACCTCCACAAAGAAATACACACTACCAGATAAATTTTACTTACTGTTGCCTTATCAAACTTCTCCATTTACAGCGATCTTTTTATATAACTCGGGCTTCACAGATATCCATCACACGCCGTACACTAGATATTCTGTATTTTATTCTCATAATCGTTTTCTCATTCAGACACTTCTTAATCTCATCCTCCTATTACTTCTTTGGCCTTCCTCTGCTTTCCTTCCTGCCGCCTGGGCTAAAAAAAATTCTTAGTGAGCACCTCATTACTCATTCTTTCAACATGGCCAAACGACAGAAGCATATTAGTCTCCATCTTGCTAATAACATTTGGTTTCACATTACACAACTGCAACACATCTTCATTCCTCACACAATCATAACGTGTCTTGCCACAAGTAAGTTACGCATTTCTCTAGCGCACAAACTACTCCTATGTTTCTTCTGCAGTACCCAGGCTTCACTGCCATACATCAGAGCAGGAACAATTACATCCTCATACACATCCATGCGGGACTCTCTTGAGAACCCATTTTTCCTGTGAAAACCTACAAAAGCAGCCATGACTTTTAATGAAGAATTCACTCGCCTACTAATTCACCATTTAATTTGTTCTCTCTGTCAAACATACTTCCGAAATACACAAACTCATGCACCAGGTCAATCTCTGGGCCATTTAGACTTATATCACATTCAGTACTGCCAGTTCCTCCCTCAAAAACCATAACTTAGGTTTTTCCCTTATTTATACTCAGTTTGAATTTCGTTCAAACGTCGTACATCCGAGACAACATACTCTGCAACACACTTTTGCTCTCTGAAAACAGGACAGTGTCATCAGCAAAGAGCAATCTGTACACACGGATATCACCAAGACATAATCCAGTATTATCTTACATCCGGTAATTGAATATTCAAATGGTTTGAAATTTTGCTAGCTTCGCAGACAATAATTAAATGCAACAGAGAAAGATGTAGAAAAAAATACACTGAGGGATCACTGAATTACGACCACCTACATAGCATGTTGTAAGTTTTACTTTCGCCCTCAGTACACCTGCTATCGGACGAGGCATAGTTTCAATAAGTTGCCAGATACAGTTCGAAAGTATGTCCTACCAAGCTGTGTGCAATTGTAGCCTTCAATGCAGGAATGGAGGCGATTTTTGTATCTGGACGCCTGTCCCACAAGTGCGCTTTTGAATCGATATCGAGGGAGTTCGGAGGCCAATCGATATGCTGGAAGTCTGATCAGTGTTTCTCAAACCATTTCTGTACAACACTGAACATATGGCTTGGCGCATTGTCATCTTGGAAGACACCGTTGTCTTTTGGAGAAAATAAAACTTTGCTGGGTACAGAATCAGCAAAGCAATTCGTGAGAGTGGGGACCAGTCATACGTTGCTCCACATGCACCAAGGGTCCACGTCCCTGCCAGGTAAACATATCCCACACCATACATTCGCTTTCATCGGCTTGCACTATGGAAACCATGCAGGATGGATCAAGCACCTCATGTTGTTTGCACCAAATGCGTACAACGGCATCCAGGAAATAGTGTAAAAGCGGAACGCGTTAGACCAGCACGATTTCCCTGTCATCCGACGTCCAACTTCAATGACCTTTGCACCAGGCGTCGTCGTAAGGCTAGGATGACGTCGGAGTCGTCGCCTGTTACAGCCCATATGTGCGAGAGTTTTTCGCATGATCATGGCAGATGCTGTTCCGGGTTGATCTCTGTTGTATTGAGTAGTCAACTGTCGAATAGTAATGCGTGTGTTCGCCTGTATGATTGGTCGGGCCCAGCTCTCACCACGACACATCAGCCTTTCGCTGTCCTGTGCAGTTTTGCCCTCCGGTTTGCTGTTTAACCATTTTCACAGCAGTATTAATACACTGCAACTATGGCGACTCACGAATATTCCATCAATTCAGCCGATTGGGAAATTGAAGCATGAGCTTTCAAATCTTCCACAAACTTTCCTTTCTCAAAGTTTGATGGATGCATCCGTTTACACAACCACGGTCTTAATTTTATCACCGACTATTCTACTCGGATCTTATATATGTTACATCCGTCGACTAATGGCACCCTCTCGGATATCACGTGTTCAACGGGCCACATTTACTTTTTATAGTGGGTGGCTATAATTCTATAATCATATGTGAACAAAGAAAGTAATTGTCTTATCGGTATTACACTGCTGGCCACCGAAAATGAAACACCAAGAAGGACACGAGATTGCAAAGGCACATTTACTGTACGCATAACAACAGATGCAGAGATGAAACGATTGAGCTTACAGGCCCATGCGACTTGCGGAACACGCAGGCATCAATACTTAGTGTCGCCCCCATGGCTGGAAATAACGGCCGCTACACGCCGCGGCATCGAACGAAAGAGGCTTTGTATGTGGGCTTGGGGTATGTCGGTCCAGGCTGCTTCCACACGCTGCCACAGTTCATCAGGCGTAGCCGCGGGTGGTGCTTGCCGGGCCACTCGGTTGCCGATCAGCGACGAGACGTGTTTGATGGGCGACATATCGGGAGAACAGGCGGGCCACCACAGCAGTGACACCTGCTGGGCCGTCAAGAATTGTTGCACGATGCGTGCCACGTGCGGACGTGCTTTGTCCTGTTGAAACGTGGCCGCTGGCAGGTCCTCCAGCTAAGGGAGAACTGGCAGGTCTTCCAGCTAAGGGAGAACTCCAAAACGTCGAGATGTAGCCGTGGCTGTTGAGTGTACCGGCGATGCCTACCAGAGGTGTGCGGGTGTCATACCCAATTGCTTCCCGAACCATAACGCTAGGCGACGGACCGGTATCGCGATGCATAATGCAGGCGTCATACAGTCTCTTGCCGCGGTGCCGCCACACGCGGATCCGACCATCGTGGTGTTGCAGGCAGATGCGGGATTCGTCGGAGAAGACAATGTCATGCCAATCCGTAGTCCAGGTGCTGCGTTCAACGGCCCACTACCGCCGCACTCGCCGGTGGTGTAACGGCAATGAGAATCGGAGAAATGGGCACCGTGCCACAAGTCCCGGCTCGTGCAGACGACGTCGAACGGTACGTGCTCACACAGGTTGTTGCGCAACACACTCTAATTCCTGCGCTAACGTTTGTGATGTTGCGGTGAGAGCCGCCAATGTCCGCCGCACAGCATGCCGGTCCTTTCGTTCGGGGGTGTGCCGTGGCTGCGGTAATCTCTCACGTCGGTCCGTCCGTCCCTCCTGCCTCCACCGAATCCATACTCGCCTCACTGTGGCTGGATGTCGTCCCACACAGGCGCCGATGTCTCCATACGATAAACCGCTGTCGCGATAAGCCACTATTCGTTCTCTGTCGAACTCCGAAACGTGCTGGAATGACTGTCGTATTCTGCGACGAGGCATCAGGAAGCTTCCCATGCACAGGTCCCGCAGCACAACACACTTTCACTACTGCCTTCTGTGCACCCTTCTTATAGAACTTTTCGGTGGCGTGCGGAGCGCACATGATTTGCGTATGCCACGCAATGCTAATCGTTTGCATGTCCTCTCGTGGGCGACGCATGCTGTTAATTTCAGGCCAATCGCATGCTTCCTTCTTGGTGTTGCATTTTGGGTGGCCAGCAGTGTATAACGTCCACTGCGAATTACAAAGAGGTTCAGCCATTCCGGTGGCGCAGTGATCTAAGCGAGCGATGGCTTCTGATCATTCGTCTAAGATGGGTCCGGGTTCGAATCCAGGTGAGACATGGATGTTGTGTTTGCCTTACGGCGCTGGGTCTCTCCCTTACCTGGAACCAGTGGCCCTAAATTAGGAACGGGTGACTGCTTATTGCCCATTGAGTCGCTCACGGTGGTCGTTAAACTTCCAATAAACAAAAAAAAACAGCTTCGTTAAGGGCGGAATAGGTTAAAATATATAATTTTAATTTTAAACATTCCCATTGTTCTGTGAATAGCCTAAATATTGCCAATGTTGAAGCACGGGATAAAAGGCGAAATGGAAACACACTTATTTAGAACCATTCTATTTTGTTCTGAAGAATTCAGGTATTTGAAGGCCAGAAAAAGGTATTCAATGAAAACTTTATTGATATTTTAAACTTTCCGGTAATCGGGTCGAAAGATTAATGAGAGAAATCTAAACAAAAGTGGCAGTAGATGACTGACATTTCATTTCGTTCGATGGAATAAAGTCTTTGGAATTTTTCTAGTTTCAAATCTTTACAACCCTAATGAATAAAAGCCGTACCATGCGCGAAGAAATCTCTCATAATGTTCACTAACTTTCGTCGACAAAGCTATCAAAGAGGCTTCGAGGTGCGATAGACTCCGCAGTCTCTTGTCGAAGACAGAAATTTCAATATCCGTATTTAGTTGAATAGAAAAGTTAAGAAAAGGCGTCTTTTATGAACGCCAAAAAATTACCAGTCTAATGAGTTCCTTTGAATGGCTTATTGATAGCCAAGCAGGATATATGCCTGCAATTCAGAATCTTCCCAAAAAAGCAGACATGGTGATTTTTATATCAGAACGTGGAGAGATCAAATTAAAAATCATATTAAAGTTAAGAAACGCGCTCAAAGATTTTCACCTTTTAGCAAATTTATAAGAAAAAACATTTCGTTGAAACAGTCTGTAATTAGTAAGAAAGATTTTATTTGCATTTATTACGGAGATGAATGGATTTATGAATTGCAAATGAGTTTAGTACAAAGGAGAACGGGTTTTTCTTTGTATCTCGAATCGCATGCTTTTAAGGTAACTCATTTCTTCGGCTTATTTCACGATAAGGAATTTGTGCGTAAGTTCTACCCTGATTCTCAGAACAGAGAAAAACACCAACAAAAGTTTTCGTTGGGGTTAATTTGCGTATGTTGAAAAGAAAGAAACTATAAAAATTATTTTTTTTTTGAGAGCCGCTTTGAGTGAAAAATATGACGGTTCTTTTGACATTATGAAGTAAGTATTCCTTCGCAGAAAGAAGACAATAAAAATGTTTACGAATTGATAAGAAGGCACTCTGAAAAAAAAAGAGTACTTCAAGTGAATAGTTCACAGATTAAAAAGAATCTACAAGAATACCCTTGGAGATTAATTTTAAATGAAGAACAAGAATGCAAGCAAAAAAGAAAACATAGATACGCTCATAAGAATAAAGTATATGATAAGTAGTGCAGCGCGTACCGTTCGACATCGTCTGAGGGAGCGAGGACTTGTCGCACGGCGCGCATTGCTCCGACTACCATTGACGTTACACCACCGGCGAATGCGGATGCAGTGGGCCGTTGAACGCGGCACCTGTACAGCGAAATGGCACGACATTGTCTTCTCCGACGAATCTCACTTCTACCTGCAACACCACGATGGTCGGATCCGCGTGTGGCGGCACCGCGGCGAGAGACTGTATGACGCCTGCATTATGCATCGCCATACCGGGCGTCGCCTAGCGTTATGGTTTGGGGCGCAATTGGATATGACACCCGCATCCCTCTGGTACGCATCGCCGGTACATTCAACAGCCACGGCTACATCTCCGACGTTTTGGAGCCTGTAGTCCTCCCTTACCTGCAGGACCTGTAAGCGGCCACGTTTCAACAAGCCAATGCGCTCGCAAGTGGCGCGCATCGTGCCACGTGCGGGCCACGTGCGAAAATATATTCATATATTCTATGTGAATATATGTTCTCATACATGTATTATCCCATGTATGATTACATATATTCACATAGAATATATGAATATATATTCACATTGTGTTGCTTAATTTTTTTTAAATTCTTGATAATTTTGTATTGAATTTATACCGGATTTTTTTTTTCGGAAATATCCATTTTGTACGCGTGTAATTTTGAAACACCGATTTTTAATATCTTTAGAGACTTTGTTTGAAGAGGTTTATTGTATGTTAGTCTAAGACTATTCGATACATTTACTATGTTTTTGTAAATTTTGTCTTTTTGTTCATGGGAATAGAGTGGGTGTGTTTCATGGCTCTTTGTATTCTTGATTCTTCGTGCATTAGTGAACGAATTTCACTGAGAAATGAGTGTCTAGAAACACAAGAGAGTAATTGACTATTTCTTACAGTTTAATAATTGTTTATGTAATCTTCGTCAAAGCGACATTTCATTAGAAAATTAATTCGTATCTCTATATATGGCTTTTTTCCCTTAACATCCACTAAAATGTCGCGATGGCGCTGGCGTCGTCTTCAACTATATGGTACCACAAGAGACTGTGCACGTGTCTCTTCTGTGCATGCGAAGAAACAACACGTAATATTTAGGGATTCGATGCTGGTAGCGTCAACTGATGGCACAGCCAGCAACGAATCAGCACCGTACCGTGACCGGCAGATTTCAGCCAGCAGTGACCCAACACTGCCAGTTGGTCGCCAGCAGTATCCAAACACTTATCTTTTTGCTCAGAAGTACTTATACTGATTCTTTTAATTGGTTTACAGTAGCATGTTTCAAATCGTAAAGCAGGTTCACGGGATACAAATACATTGTTAAAAACTGTGTGGTTGGTATAGCACCATAATGTGGGGCTACACCAGCTGCACCACATTTTGCAGTTAAAGTTTTGGTTTGAGGTGGACGAAAAACAAGAATAAATGGTACAATGGGTGCAGCTCGGTATCTATCAGATGGGATACCATAACATATTACAAAATTGCGTCATGTTTTTGAGTATTTCATGCACCAAACGATGGTTTAACAGTGCTCCAAAATGTGGTGCAGCTGGTGTAGCACCACTTTTTGGTGCAACATACCAAAAATTTTTAACAGTGTAGGTCTTCCCCGGTAGCGCAGGGGCCTAAGGGCTGGTTTGTCCGAGATGGGTCCGGGTTTGGATCCCGATGAGGTATAAATGCTGTGTTTGTGTTACGGTACTGAATATCTCCCTTCCCTAGAACCAGTGGACCTAAATTAGAAACGGGTGATTGCTTATATCCCAATGAGATGCTTTAGTGGTTGTTAAACCTCCAAACAAGCAAACAAGCAAAAGACGTAGAAGGTGAAACAACGAGGTACCTGTGTAACGTACCAGGAGATGTGACGTACCTGCCAGAAGGACGCACACGACATAAAGGCAGATAGCAATTAGAATCAATGTCCGCGTAGCTTAATTGGTAGAGCAACTTATTCCGGAATGAGTGGACCCGGGTTCGAACCCCGGCGCGGATAAAAATGACGGAGAAATTTACTTCGTTATACCTGAACAATCTTATTGAGGGGTTGAGTGAAAATATATATTGAAGAAAAGAAACACGAAAACACATAAGCAGAGAGCGATGAAAATAAGAGACAACGAAATAAAAGTTGACGAGATCATTGAAACAAGAATTGGAGCCGACAGCATTCATAGGTCTAATGGCAAAATGACTAGAAAAGGTGAAATTCAGACTAAAAATAAGTCTTAGAGAAGATGAAATAGAACTCCAGGGTGATGTTTAGATGAAGAAGCAATTGAAAGAAAGACGAGTGAAGATACCTTGTGTTTCACATCAAGTCATGTGGAGTATCCAAACTTGTTGGTGCTTTTGCTGCAGAAAACGTGACCTCATCTTACTGGCTTGTATATTGCGAAAGTATTAGTTCTACACACATGTGCGTGCAACAGGAATCAGGTGTTGAGAAGTTGTCCGAAGATAGTGAAAGTGATTAATGTTCGAAATTTGGAATAAGCCATTTTCAAGAAAAGTACTAAAACGTAAAGTGATTTGTTATAAAATACTTTTCTTTTGACGTAGGACTACGTCTAACTACGCGGATAGTTTTGGGCGACTTAAAGCCGACCGTATGTGACAAATATTGGTCCCAATTGAAATCATTATAGCGTTAATAAAACGTGCCGCACGCATACTAATCATGTTAGCACATTCATAAACAGCATGGAGTTCAATTCGCGTACTGCACAATACAGCGTGCACGCGACGCTCTCCTCGTTCCATGTGCGCAGGGGAGACGAAGCAGTATTTCTGGGTGTGCCGCCGCGTTAGACTCTATCTATCTCAGCAACCGTGTGCTCAACACGAATCTGCGTGGTATCGTTTTAAAGCTCTCAATGAGACCTATCCAAGTGCATGAAGAACATTTTGCAGTGTTTTGGACTGAACATTAAAAAAAAAGAATTTCTTCTGAACCAGTGAACACTTTTGAAAATATCGCGGTTTACCTGGATGAAGGCAAAACGACTGTGCGTGGTATCGTTTTAAAGCTCTAGACGAGATCTGTTCAAATATATAAAGAACATATCGCACTGCTTTAAACTAATGTTTTTTTAATGTGGGAGCGTGTTAACATTTTCGACAATGCCGAACCTAAATAAAAGTGCAGAAAATCAAAACGAGAGGCAAGAGCAAGCGATGGAGAATGTAAGAAGTCTAAGAAAACTGCAGCACAACGAACGTGAGAGCAACGAGAACGCCTGAAAGCAGCCTCCGCCAAACGAAAATCCAACATATCGATCGAACCTGAACCCGGCACCTCACGAACTCTGCTTTGTGTACGGAATGTATCCATCATTATTTGTAAAAATTATGTAACCTACGTTTCATATCATAGACCTGTGTTGGATATAACATATTCAATAAACGCTATGAAACCACACTCGACTAGTTCATTTCAACTCTCCAATGTTGAAGACCTAGTCCTAACTTCCAAACTGACGGCTCAATCAGAAGTGAGCCTACCTTTATTTTTTCTCGGAAACATATTATTTGAGTTCGTAAATTATTGTTTGCTTAACGTTTTTTACTGTATTAAACTTATCCTGGATTGAAACAAATTGAAGCTTCTCGACTTGGCTAACTAAACAGGCTTTGATGGATTTCTGATTCTAATCTCAGAACTTTAACAGGCTGGCTACACCAATACAGGGTGTACTAAAGTACAATTTCGAAATATTTTGAAATGTTTAATGCTTATAACAAAAAGTACAAAATATAAAAACTGAAGAACGTAACTACTTGCCGGATCTCTCCTATCATTTATGTTGCTTACATTAAATTTTCTTCTTTTTTTTTTTTTTTTGGGGGGATTAACCACTGGCACAACCTTTCATGACTAGAGGTTTCTGGTCTATAATTTAAATCCTATCTTCAAGGAAAGTGAGATATCTAGCGTTTTAAAAAACAACGCATTTAGTTTTTCCAGTTAAACAAGCTGCAATTGTATCAAAAGTGAGGAGTTTATGTATTAGACCAATTTTATTTCCAAGGTATTCAGGTCTTAAATGCCACTTCCAAAGAACAAATTAGATAAATTAAAGATATGTTTACGCAATACATTTTTCAGATATTCGGAGATAGGCACGAATCACTACGACTAAACTATACCAAGATTTTCCATCTCAAAGAGAACGTCGCTTTTCTCTCCATTTTTGTTTGATTGGTTTTCGGAAAAAAGCTACACAGATGTGTCTTAAAAAAGTATTTCAGCAGTGATATTAATATGAGGCTAGACACTGTCTTTCTTCATGGATATGATTTCACTCTAACTTGAATAATTTTATTATAATTGCACATATCGAAGAGATCCACATAGCTCAGATTTCGAATTTAATGGAACTTTTTATTCTGTCCTTTAACATGCTCTACGTTCGGAACTATATGCGTAAAATTTTAATTCTGATTTTTATAGGGCTATAAATATTCTAGGAACTGGTCACGAAAAATGGCATAAGACATTTCCGAAGTAATATATTAAAATTGAATTTTTGCCAGTGCTGCTCCTCTGCGTTCAAATCCCCCTTTCAATTTACCTTGCTACAATCTAGCGAAGGAGAACACGTATTCCCTTGCCCATCGCTGAGGTGTGTGTGGAGGGGGAGATTTACTTAGATATGGGTATGCTGAGCCGGTTCATCGATTGGATAGCCGCCATCCTTTCTATCGTTCTCCTCTGTTCCAAGAGAGAGAGAGGAGAGAGAGAGAGAGAGAGAGAGAGAGAGAGAGAGAGAGAGAGAGAGAGAGAGAGAGGGCGAGAGAGAGGGAAAGCGCGTCACATTGCGCAGTTGTTATCAACCAAACTCGTCAGCAGGCACGGTAAACGTCCACATCGGAATACACCGCAAAGACAATCAAACTGAAGCCGAAATGCCACAGAGTGATGAATAAATCATTTCTTAGACGGTGCGGTTGAAACTCCGGAATCCGATTGTATGCCTTCACACAAAAGTCTCGGTAGAATCCCACAATCGATGCTATTGATAATGCAATAGGGCTTCCTTCCCCGTCTCAGGTTAAGAAGAGGCTAACCGCCGCCATCCCTACATTGGTGGACTCTTATGGGAGTACAGGGTAATGCAATCGTACTATGAAGTACAAGGAACACAGAGCAGTAGTTAAAAGATGGATTGCGTCGTAGCTGATAAGTCAGACATACCACGCAAAAGTCTAATAGAAGACCTCTTACGGCATGAAAGCCGAAACTATTGGCTCATTCTCGTTTGCCCTATTTTTTTTACCAGATTTCTGTTGTTGTTTTTTTTAGTGGAGGTTTAACGACCGCCATGAGCAACTCAATAGGCTATAAGCAGTTGCTCGTCCCTAATTTAGGGCTACTGGTTCCAAGGAAGGGAAAGGGCCAGTGCCGCAAGATAAACACAACTATCATGCCTCACCGAGATTCGAACCCGGACCCTTTTCGGACTAGCGATCAGAAGACATCGCTTAGGCCACTGCGTCACCGGGGTGACTATTTCTATTTGGCATACGCTTTTAGTTGCCATTAGGCAAAAATAAATTCCAAAGTGATTTCGTACAATCATGTTTTACTAAAAAAGCCTGTGTAATACCTTCGTCTTTAATCCGAAATACCACAGAATGTGGTATCTATGACGTTCTGAAAAGTTTAGGAAGCACGTGGGAGCAGTGATTCCTAAACTTTCCAGACCAGCGATCCAATTGTTAGTACGGAAAACTTTCGCGACCCACTTAACTTTACCGGCATAAGATAAGGGAATATTTTCCCGTTTCCTTATGGTATGGAATTCTGTCGATTAAACAACTATTTCATTTTAACATTGATAAATTGATGTTTAAAAGGATAAAAAATAATTTGTTTTCCGATGTAATAAATAAAAATTTCATTACTCATAAATATAAAACAAGGAAAAAGGCATTATTTCGACCTATTTTACCAAAGACACTGATGTCTTGGCAAGGTATTAACTACATTTTTCCTTAGTACTGGAATGGTTTGCCTGTGCAGTTAATTGATATTAATAATCTAACATAATTTTTAAAAAAGTTAAAAATGTACTTACTTAAAAATAAAAAAAAATCTAACATACATCATTCCCTTACTGTGTTGATATGGCCAGTAGGGCGGAGCGCAAATTTGTTTTTCAAATTTCGATATACCCTAGTGCGGAAACGTTGTGTATTGCTACGTAATCCATGTGCACAAAAATTGACGAAATTCAAATAACATCTTACGGTTCCACTTTATCTCCAAAATATTGATATTTGGGCAAAATCGTCACATTTTCATGTCCGTTGTGCGAAAAGAATAGTGCTCGTTACAGACTTTCCCTAGTGCGCAAAAACTGTCTGTTGGTACCTATGTTCCCAATTTTTTCAGCAAAGCAACTAATATCTCATGGTTCCAATTTAATGCAACAATACTCCATGTTTGAGGAAAATTGCAATTCATTAGCACCTAGTGTTCACCATGTGATTTGTTTCCTAGTTGTGTTAATGTGTGCACTACTGCACTGAAAGCACAACATATTTTTCAAATGTGCAGTAGTGAACACTGCTCACGGTGCAGCTCTTTACATTTTTCATGTTGCAGAAAAATTTCAGAACTCATCATCAGGAGATGGCTGCACAGCGAGTTCCATCCGTGCCCAACCCAACCATCCATCCATTACGGCAAATCAATTTCCTTCTCCTTTTTTTTAATCTTCAATTTTCTGCTCCTCTTTTTTAATCTTCAATTCTCTATTCTTTATTAACTTTTACCCTGAAGTCTGATTTACATTCGAAAGCCTGGCATTACGTGCTTCCAACAGTACTCTAATACAGAAATAAACAGGTAGGTAGTTACACCAGATGATAACGATTCTTGTGAAAATCCGTTTATTTTGGCGTAATATACGGTAAAGAAACGAGCGAGCTTTCACTACCAACGGGTTTCTTCTTCTTCAGGTTGTCCTTTAGTTAAAGCTCGCTCGTTTCTTTACCGTATATTACCCCAAAATAAACGGATTTTCACAAGAATCGTTATTACTCTAATAATTCAATCCCTTTGTTCTTTTCCGCAAACAGAAGCCGATGCTTCTGTTGTCAACTTAACGCATCGCTCCTCTTCCTGGTTGTGACAAGGTAAGTTTTGCGTGCTCAATCGGTCAACAATGTCCTTACAGTCACTGTTGCCTGGGTTCATTATTTCATCGTTGGTTAAATTAGCAGTCAGTGGCAGTTCGTTTAAGACGCATGATTGCCAGTCAGTTACGTCAAAATAATCCTCTCCCTGGTAAGTTGAACTGAGGAATTTCGAATACCAGACATGCATCGCATATTTGTGCTCTTGCTCGAAGGACCCTGCGGAGGCCACGTTCTCTGATATGTTTCCTCTAGTCCGTAATCATAGCTAGAAGTATTGATTCCGGATGTCCAAAATAGCCATTCCTTTGAATTACGTGTTCTAAAATGATCATCAAATCCTGGGTGAGATATCTGGATGTATGGACGGCCTTCCACAGATTCCGTGCATTACAATGAGGATGTGATCTTATAAGTGAACCACATAGGCGCATAAACCTCACAACAAATTCTTCCGTAATTTAAAGTGAATCCCAAGGCTGCGAAGTACTAATATAAAGGCGCAAAATATGAATAGTCCATGTTTGCCACCGTGCATGACTCATTTTTCCCGAGTGCTCATGTGCCAGGCTTGATGACCACGTACGCATTGTCACAGCGTGGCTAATGTCCCACAGGTATTTCTGAGACGTGTTAAGATCCCTTGCAATTTTTTCATCACGTTCAGAAAAGCCCGCTTCAATTGCTTGACATTTAAAAACCGGTAGATTTTTGCAGCCCTCCAGCTTTTTGCCGATTTTCCCCTGAAATGTTTGTGGGCCACTTGTTTTGCCATCCAAATGTTGAATTAAGTGACGGAATGTCAGCTCGTTTCCTAGCAACTGGAATATGCTCTAATGAAGAAGTTTTTGACAGGCTAGCTCTAGAATGGGAATTGCACCTCCTTTACACCCATTATTAACGACGATTCCGTGGTAGCCTATCAGCAACAGTTTGCTTAGCTAGATATTCTTGGTATGTAAGAAATTCAGCAGGCATTTGGCAATGTCCTTTGCAGTGGAAGATGTTGGAGTGATATGTCCAAGATATTGACTTCCAGGTTTTTTCAGGTTAGACACGTGCTCTTCATCAATAGTTTTTTTGAACAACTTTCCTTCCCTTTCCTCATACATTATGGTTCGGTTCATACGCCTGTCGAAATATAGCCTTTAATAACTTTACATGAAGACCGATTACCGTTTTGAAGCGATTTTCTCTGGGTTTTTTTCTCTGGTTCTTTTTGTATGCCTTCTAATTTTGTCCCTATCTTTAACACTTGAAGTACCAGCTTGAGTTATCATTCCCACATCTTCCAAAAGCGCACTTGCAATGATGGCTCCATACATCCAGATAGCTCACCCAGGATTTGAAGAGCATTCTGGACTCCGTAATCCAAAGGAATGGCTATTTTGGACATCCAGAATCAATACTTATGTCTATGATGACAGACGAGAGGAAACATCAGAGAACATGGCTTCACCAGGATCCTTCGAACAAGGGCACAAAACTGCGATGTATTCCGTGCATTCAAAATTCCTCAGTTCAACTGTTCAGGGGGAGGATTATTTCAACCTAACTGACTGGCATTCATGCGTCTTAAGCAAACCACCATTGACTGCTCATTTAACCAACGATGAAATAATTAACCTATGCAACAGTGACTGTAAGGACATTGTTTAGCGATTGGGCACGCAAAACTTCCCTTATTACAGTCTGGGAGTGGACAACAAAAGCCACTGCTGCTTTTTGCGGAGAAGAACAAAGGGATTGATTTATTAGAGTATGGTTGGAAGCACGGCAAATAATGCCAGCCTTCGAAAGTAAACCAGATTTCAGGGTAAAATTTAATAAAGAATAGGAAATTGAAGATTAAAAAAGAAGAACAGAAATTGATTTGCCCTAATGTGGTTGGGTTGGGCACGAATGGAACTTGCTGTGCAGCCACCTCCTCATCAAGAGTTTGGAATTTTTCTGCAACATGAAAAATATTAAGAGTTGCACCGTGTACAGTGTGCACTACTGCACATTTGCAAAATATGTTGTGCTTTCAGTGCAGTAGTGCAGACATTGGCACAACTAGGAAACAAATGACATGGTTAACACTAGGTGCCAATGAATTGCAATTATCCTTAAACATGTAGTATTGTTGCATTAAATTGGAACCGTAAGATATTAGTTGCTTTGCCTTAAAAATTGCGCACATCTTTTAGGTGGCAACGGATAGCTTTTGCGCACTAAGAAAAGTATGTAACGAACACTGTTCTTTTCGCCCAACGGACATGAAAATGTGACGATTATTCCCAAATATCGAAATTTTGGAGGTAAAGTGGAACTGTAAGATATTATTTGAATTTCTCTAAATTTTTGCACATGGTCTGGGTAGAAATACACAACTTTTCCGCAATAGGGCATATCGAAATTCGGAAACAAAAAAAATAACGCTCCGGCCTAATGGCCAGTACTTGATTTATTTGTTCTGTATCGGGGATTCAGGACATGTCAGGTCTTTGTGAGGCATTTTTCCCTGTTTTCATGTTCTCCTATTAATTTTTAATTGCACATAAATATCTCTCATTCATGGTGTTATAATGTAACAACATAAATATTGAAATAAAATACAATAAAAAAATCGATTATTTTTACTGATGTTAGAAGCTATTTCAAAGTCCTGGAATTTGACAATTGCAGATTGTTTGACTTTTTTTTTAATTCTTACAATCGCCGAAAATCCAAGATGTGAAAGGGAATAGCACCTTCATAACTTCAGTGGAAAGAGCTGGATGCATTTGCAAATTAGACATCCAGAACTCTTCTTTCGCTGAAATTTATTTTTAACGAGGTGTTTTCAAACAGACAATTTTTAACGAGGTGTTTTCAAACAGACAATTTTTAACGAGGTGTTTTCAAACAGACAATTTTCAACGAGTTGCCTATAGTCCACCAAAAATACGTTGGCGACCTACGGTCTGAGAAGGCCTACCTTCCGTTGCAATACAGGACATTTTTAAAGTATATTTCTACGGCGCTTCAGAAATGCATTTAGAACTTATGTTTGAATTTTAGCCCTGCAAAGTCGACTTTTACATTACAAAAGATTAAGGTATCAAAAGCAATATTCATATGGATAAAATCAAATCAAATATTTGAAATGACTCATGTTATTGAATATGGTTATCTACAGATAAATATGCTTACGAAGGACTAGAAGTTTGTGTATTATGAAAAATGAACTAAAATATACTTTTGCAAACACTTCGAAAATCAAGTCAAAAATTTTGAAAATCAAATGATAAACTATTCAAGAAGGCATTACATGAAATGAAAGCCAAAGAAAATCTGAAAAATCAAGACCACAAACAAAATAAACAAGAAAGATGACACCGAATTTTCGGGTGTAATAAGCATGTCTTTTGAATACGTTCTGACACAAATTAAATTTATCAAACTTATTCAAAGTCAATAGAACCGGTATGGAAAACAATAGCATCTGACGGAAGAAAGAAGCTTTTCAATCGGGTTTTTAATCCCTCAGATATTGCTGTAAACGGAATCGTGATCTTACGTCCTCTGGTTGCAGACTTGTGCTTTAAGAAAAACATGAGTTTATTTGAGAAACATTTCGCACCGGAAACGCTCTCCAGCACAGAAAAAATTTTTAAAATCGTATTCTTAAAAACAGAGTTATCGATAAAAATAAGACGTGACTTTACGTCCCCTGGTGGAAAAGCCATGCATTATTTTAGGAAGAAAATATTCTCAAAAGGTTTTTCCATATGAGCAGTATCGGTCCAAGAAAAAAAAATTTTGGCGAGTTTTCAGGAGCCCAGATTTTGCTACTAATACATCAGAAGCAGAAATTAACACTTATGCCCCTGGGGGTCAAACCATTCTATACCAAACATTAGAAATTATGTGAAAAATATTTTCCATCAGGTCTTGTATGCGGTACAGGAATAATTTTTCTAATCGGAGTTTTAGAAGCAGAAATAACGCAGAAAACGCAATTTACAATTGTGCCCCCTAGCGGAAAGTCTTTGATTTACTCAAAAATTCTGAATTTATAGGGAACACATTTCCCATCGGAAACACTGTCTAACAAAGAAGGAATTTTTCAAATCGGACTCCTAGAAGTAGAGATATTGACAAAAATAAGATATAAATCTACGACTCCAGGCGTAGAAACCATGCATTATTTCAAGAAGAAAATGTTCCTAAAAGGTTTGTCTACATGAGTAGTATCGGTCAACGAAGGACTTTTTTTCAATCGAGATTTTAGAAGCTCATGTTTTGCTGCAAATACATCAGAAGCGGAAATTAAGATCCACGACACCTGGTGGCCAAACCATTTTTTTTTCAAAAATGAGAAATTGTGTGCAAAGGATTTCCCATCAGGAGCTGTATCCAGTGCATAAAGATTTTTTTTTCAAATCGGAGATTTAAAAGCAGAGATATAGGGGGGAAACGCAATTTACCTCTACGCCCCCTAGCAGAAAGTCTATGAATTACTCGAAAATTTTGAAATTATATGAAGAACGTGTCACACTGAAAACACTATCCAACATAGAAGGAATTTTTAAAATCGGACTCCTAGAATTAGAGATATTGACAAAAATAAGATATACATCTACGCCCCCCCCCCCCCCGTAGCGGAGAAACTGTGGAATATTTTAAGAAGAAAATATTCCGAAAAGGTTTATCGATGTGAGTGGCATCAGTCCATGAAAGAATTTTTTCCATCGATAGCTCAGATTTTATGACAAATACATCAGAAGCAAAAATTAACACTTACGCCCCTTGGTGGCTGAAGTATCCTTTACCAAAAATTTGAAATTATATGCATCAGATTTTCCATCAGGATGTGTATCCGCTGATTTTTTTTTTTTTCGAATCGGAGTTTTAGAAGTAGAGTTATCGGGAGAAATGTATTTTAATTTTACGCCCCTTAGCGGAAAATCTATGCCTAATTTGAAAAAGTAACTATATCTAAAATACTCTTCGACATAAATGGAATCGAAAGATAAAATAAATTTTTCAATCGGAAGTTTAGAAGCAAATATGTGGAATAAAACGTATTTTTGAATTCGACATCATCTGCATTTACGCTCTCTAGTGGCAAAATTGTACATCGTAAAAAAAACGAAATGAAGGATCATCATTCGCATATTTCAAGCTTCCCAATGTAAAAATAATTTTTCAAATCGGACTAATAGTTGCAGAGAGATCGTGGGTACAGACGGATGGACAAACCTGTAACATAAGCACGATCTCTTTTTACAAAGACGTGCTAAAAATTAGAGCAGATTTTGATATTTACTGCGAAATTAATTTTCGACAAGAATGCGTTGATGCGTTTATACGGTTTGTTTTATGTTTGAACAGGTCGTCCCTGATTTTAGGGCCACTGGTCCTCTGGATGTGAGTCAAATAGCACTATCAAATTCTCATTCGGAAATCGAAACCAAACCCAACTCACTCACTATCTAGAACACCATTTCTCTCACCACTGTCCAGCGTGGAGGCAAACAACGAATAAAAAATGTTATTATCACAAGAACTATCACGGCAAGAATTATGGGTAAGCAAATATAATGGCTGATTTTAATTTAACATATCGAAGCTTATTTATAATATCAACCCTTTTTGTGGACTGCAGTTTTATCCTGCGTATGGACAAGTTTTGTCAGGAGGAATATTGCTTAGTTATTCGAAATTTGCAGACATTACCAGCCGTACTGAGGGGCAAGAATACTAACTGGTCCCTGGTTTCCACGAGCTTGATGAAAAAAATTTAATATTGCATCGTTATCAAATTTCCATGTACCCTGATATACATTTAAAACGCTCCCAATTTATCGAATTGCGTTCTTCAGCCCGGCTTATTAATTAATTTTGCTTCTTTAATCATTGATCATTTCTCATAAAAATTTTTACCCGTAAGCAAATTTCAGTTAAAGGTTTCATCAATATCATGTATGCTGTTTAAAACGAAAATGCCTCTGAGAGAGTGCCCTGCATGCAAAAGACCATATTTGCATAGAGTGTGATATATTACTACCTAATTTGTGTTTTCGACAGGTTATTTTGACGCATATAATTCCATTTTCTTTATGTGTTTAAAAACCACGCTATATAAAAACTCTTGCTAAATTTTGAAGCGCATGCCATGTGCAAATACGATAAAAGTGGCATTTTATTGTAATGGACAAAATATAGGCATTAGCATAGAGGTTATTTTTTTTCCATAATGAAAAAGATGTATCCTTTGAGTGCTGTATATCTATTTCAAGTATGTTGTATGAATCTCAATGTTTTACTAGATTAAATAAATTAAATCAGCACAATTCTAATAATCACCAAAAAATAACCGAATTGAAGACGACTTGATGATAACCGAATTCACAGTTTCATTTTTACTTACGTGAATGAACAATCAACTTTGCGCTCGCAAGAAGTGCACGAAGGAATTTTCAAGTGCAGTTTCTTCACTTATCTAAAGTGCAGTTATAAAGTTGGCTTCTATCGAAATTTATATTTTCATATGGGATAGACACAACGGAATTAATGTCCATGAATTAACCTCATGGAGAGTCGTTCGCATACCCAGCTCTGTAGAAAAAGATTCCTTCGTCCTGAGAACAATAAAATTGAATTTGCGTATGTCCAGATTTGTAAATCTCCAAGAAAAGTACATTTCACCATCACAATCACAGCACCTGGTAGGTCCTTCTCTTACATTTGAAATCGAATCTAAAGAAGGTCGGAATATTTTTGTCTCAAAGCATAACAGATTCAACACTTGCCATTCCTCAACTCTGAAACATAAAGAATAAACAGATCCAAATTAAAAAAAATATCAGAAAACACTCACGAGGAAAAATAGTGCGGTTTCTGGAAAGTCAAGGTATGTCTAATAATGTAGTGTCAGGTACCCAAAAAAGGTGCATGAGGTTTTTTTAATACATGGTAATGCATATGGGACCCATTTGCATTGCTTTCATGTTTTTACCAGTTTATGCAAATGTAAACAAAATGTTTCACCACTCATGTTATGCGTTTCTGAAAGTTCAGAACGGAAACTTTTCCTTTAAAGTGATTACATCTAAAATCTCTGCCTTATGCTTCCAATGGTAAAACTTCTTTACATATTTTCTTCGCAATTAATGTATTCCCAAGGATGAAAATTTGCACATCGATAAAACTAAACTTTTTTTTTATTGAAGGTGTAAACGACCACCGTGAACAACTCAATGGGCTATGAGCAGTCGCCGGTCTCTAATTAATGGCCACCTGTTCCAGGGAAGGGAGACAGCCAGTGCCGTAAAACAAACACAACATCCATGGCTCACCGGGATTCGAACCCAGACCCTTTACAAACGAATGGTTATAAGCCAGCGCTTAGACCACTGCGCCACCGGGGTGGCAAAACTAACTTTAAGGTATAGCATGGGATACTTAATACTTGCTAAAACATAACCATAATTAAGCAGTCCAACATTTTTTTAGTCTACTGACGTAATCAATGTACAGGTCGCGCCATCTATTAAAAGGTCTGAACATTACTAAACTAGAAAATTATTGATTTTTACTATAAATTATGGTTATGTTTTGGCAAGTATTAAGTATCGCATGCCATAACTTGAAGTTCGTTTTATAGATGAGCAAATTTTCATTCTTGGGAAGACATTAATTGCGAATAAAATATGTAAAGAAGTTTTACCATTGGAAACATAAGACAGAGATTTTAGGTAGAACCACCTTAATATACGAAAGGAACTGCGGAAAAGTTTCTGAAAATTCAGAATTTTTCGTTAACACATCTTGAAAATGATAATTTACCGTCAATATAAGAAATGAATTGCTCAAAGATTTCTGAAAATTTCGGAATTTTTCTGGCGTACGAAAAATCCCAGAAATTCAGGTGTTTCTTTTTCGGTCATTTCACGGAAAAAGTTGTATCAGAAATATGCTTCGTTATTCATAAAATGAATATCCGAAAGTGGCTCGTGAATTTCAGAATTTTGTTTTTACAAAGCAGCATGGCCGCCCCGGTGGCGCAGTGGTCTAAGGCGCTGGCCTCTGATCATTCGTCCGTAAGGGGTCCGGGTTCGAATCCCGGTCAGGCATGAATGTTGTGTTTGTCTTACGGCACTAGCTCTCCCTTCCCTGGAGCCAGTGACCCTAAATTAGGGACGGGCGACTGCTTATAGCCCATTGAGTTGCTCACGGTGGTCGTTAAACCTCCAATGAAAAAAAAAAAAAAAAAAAAAAAAAAAAAAGCAGCATGGAAAGGAAGCACGTGAGACCTAATATTCGCAGGAATACCCATAGGTATTGTTATTATGCTTTCCTTTATTGTAGGTTTAACGACCACCGTGAGCAACTCAGTGGGCTATAAGCGGTCGCCGGTGCCTAATTTAGGGCCCACTGGTTCCAAGGGAAGGAAGAGAGCCATAGCCGTAATAAAAACACAACATCCATGCATCACCGGAATTTGAACACGGACCTAACTCGGGTGAATGATCAGAAACCGTCGCTTAGACAGCCACAGTAGCGACAAAGGTATTTTCAGTAGTCTGCCGAGTGGAACATGTACCTAAAAGTTGACTTCATTATTTGGGAACACCCTGTATCTATATTTTTCTAGTCTGGGTCACCGAATACTTCACTAAACTTTTAAGCGTAGTTCCGAGCTTTTCAAGAGTCCAATTCTTTACCAGATGGCGCATATTTTTTAAATTTTCGGCCGAAACTATGAGGTTCGTTGGTTGGTTGGTGTATTTTAATGGCGCAAGTGCCAGGTCTGGCCAAAGAGCGCCAATCACAAGGCAATTAAAGAAAACAAGTTAAAAGCTAGGTAGAATAATAAGAAGCACGGTGGAGTAGTACAACTGAAAAACAAGAACGATAAAAGATTGGTAATTTAGATTAGTTTAAGATAGTCAATTTGCTTGAAAAATGAAAAGACTGCGAACGTATCACAACAGTCGCCTAAGATTCTTTGAAGGGAAGCTTAATTGTCTTCCAATGAATAAGCTCGGAAATATTGAAAACGGTTATCACGAAAGCGGACACAAGTACGCAAGACATGAAGGAAGGACACTGAGACGACTGTTACACGTCTCGCACATTGGGGCAGTGTCGCCACACAACAAGAAACGGTGGGTGAAACTACACGAAACTATGAGAAAAAGTGTTTTTGCAAGGTATGGAGCTGAGCATTGCTAAGGTTTAGACGGTATTTTCAACAATAACTAGCAGTATATTTTCAAAATCTGCAGTGCTTCGAATTTATACTAAAGTGCGCCATCTTGATTTCCTTCTAAACCGTTCTAATTTGAGAAAATTTTGATGTCCAAATTAAAATCTATAAACAGTGAACGCAACTATGTGGAATGAAAACGAAAATTGCTTTCAACAAAATGTTGTTGTTGTTTCCACATCAACAACATTTGATTAATAACGAGAACCTGTACACCAATTGTACATAGAATAGTAAACCTGTACTAGTAATCGGATTTATTGACGCAAAAAAAAAAAAAATAAATAAACTTTCCATTTGTTTTAATCCTTCTAAACCTCACCTACTATAACAGAGTTGAATTCCCAATATAGCACAGGTTTCGTACTAACTCAAGAACGAATTCAGGAAAATAAACTGGGGTGTCGGCATAAGGATTTCTGCATCTTTGTATACCATGTTTAGGGGAAATACTGACCAATCCCCTCTTTCCAACGAGCCAGATGTTTCTTCAATAATATCCCGACTGCTACAACTGATACTGCATTGCAATTACCTAGCGATAGTCTATGATTGGAATCCACCAGCATTAAACGAGCTGCAAAGAGCGATACAGTAACCAGGGCCGTAGCCAGAGAAGGTAAATTGAAATGCGCTGTTTCTATGTATGTTAATATAAAGAAATTAGCTTCGAACTCCGCCCGTAAGTTCACAGCCATTTCAGATGCTTTGCCGGCAGTGAGACCTCCAATGATGGCGTCTGTGTAGAGCAGCCACGAATTTTGAGCCAGTTCTTCAAATAACACCCTTTTCCTTTCAAGATATCGCATGCGTAACGAATGTGACGCCTCGTGTCCTTCACTGAAAATTATATCCGCATCTATTCGTTCATTGCCTAGTGAAGCCATCGCGTTAAAATTGTTGAAGCCTTCTATTATTCATATCGCAGTTTTCTGTCTATCTTCGTTGAAAAAGTCATGTGCTATGTGTGTGAAAGCTTGGAAACGGTTATATCTATTTTTACGCCAATACATTGAATTACTAGTAAAGTTTTACGATTTTATTCAATTAATTTAGGTCTTTGGTTCAAAAACATTTTTTCTGAATACATAGTTTTCATCTAAAAAATGTTCAGTAGAAAAAATAAAAGCATGCAGATAGAGTTAGGTGTATAAGTCAGTGCCAAAAACAACCGCATACGAAATGGCGGCACGTCTCCATTTATGCATTTCAGCGGGAATTTGTGCGTCCCGTAGGATCTTCTGGCAAGAGGTCTTCGAACTAGTGTTTGTATAGGGGTGTACTCAGAGGAAATCAGCCGATATGTGAACTTTTAGTAGTTGCGCTCACAACCAACCTTAAATATATGAATAAGATCCATCAAAGAAGAAACAGAAACGTGAAACGTCACATTGCAAAGGCGTAAGAAATGTTTCCAAATTCTTAATCTTCCAATATTGCTGCGTACATCTCTCTCAGTCCAAGAGGTTATTTAAAGGTAAACTAGTAAGTAGGAACCAGAACAACATTCACTGCCATGACGTTTTTTTACATGAGTGGTATTTTGTTAACACGTGCTTCTACGCATTTAGCATTAAAAAAGGCAGAAAACATATCTTCATACATTTATATAGGAACTAAATATACATACGATCTTGACTCTAAATCACAGACATTGCAATGATTCTACAGAGAACTTGAGTAATGTGTATTCCAAATAGAATTTAATACATGTTTTTTATCTTTTAATTTTAGCCGTCATCTAAGTATGATATCCGGCCACATTAATAATGTATGTATTTGCTTTACTTTCAAAGCGCGTTGTATTTACCTTATTTGATGAAGTTGTTTAAGTACTTAACTGATGAATTAATGCTCTTATGTAATTTGCTAAACATAAATCTTCCACGTCTGACATACTTATATCTAAGTGAATTATAAGAATGTCCAGCTTAAAAGAATCACCACTTAGGTCTAACATCATCTTTTTCTTCATTTCCTATCCCCTGGAAGCTCGTGTTCACCAATTTAATAAAATCATCACTAATTATACTACACAACTGACGTGGATTAGGACCATCAAACAGAAGTCATCGCTCCTTCCACGTTTGTAAGTGAGTCATGGAAAATTTATCATCGTCCGCCACCAGGAATCGAACTAAGGTCTTCAAGTTACGCGCCGGACATGCTACAACTGCACCACTGCCGCCTCGAATTTTTCAGACTCGCATAACTTCGAGGCCGCTGTGGTACAGTGGTAGCATGTTTGGCGTGTAACTGGAAGACCCAGGGTTCGATTCCCGGTGGCGGCCGATGATAATTTTTCCGTGACTCACTTATAAACGTCGAAAGAGCGATAACCTCTGTTTGATAAAATCGTCACGTTGTAGTTTATTCACAGAGAGTAAATATATCTTGCATAAACGTTTCAAATCCAAACATACTGTACAACAACAATTCATATTCGTGGTTTGGCATACATATCCAATAAGCCTCAATGTCTTTCGCTATATCACTTAGCCTCTGTGTTAGCAATCTCTACATAAACCGCACTTTCACATTGCACGTGTTCGCGCTGCCTAAATGTACAAGATGAAAGGCTAAAACAGATACGTCAAAGCGGTTTAAAAATATTTTGTTATTTTTTTCAACTAATTCATCACCTGCCGTAAAAAAAACTGGTCATTAGATGTGATTTGTGGTCACGTGGATTTTAGTAGGAACGGAAACCTTGCATTTGAATTCGTACTCTACAACTAAACATAGTTTAAGAAAATTTACGAAATTAAGAGTAAGCTGATTTGCTGTAGTCTTGGCGTAATTTCGTATTACAGAACTACATGCAAGTACATGAACAGGAGAAGGACGTATTTAGTAATTATCTTCTTTTAAGGCATAACGTTAAATTGATAATGGAACTTTTAGTATTTCTTGCAAATATATTCTTTCCAAAAGAAGTATAAAACTTACTTTTTTCGTTTCAGATTTAACGAACAACAGGAACAACTGTAATTGCAACGAGCAGACACCCGTCTATAATTTAAGACCATTGATTCCCGTGATAAGAGAGACCCACAGCCGAAAGACAAGAGCACTATCCATGTCTCATCCGGGAATCGAGCCCAACTCCTGTCGGGCGAAGTCGGGCGAGCCCAACTCCTGTCCAACAATGAGACGTGTAGAAATTTGCTCGGATAGAGTGCATTCGAAAAAACATACCAATTTCAAGTGAAATTTATACCATTATGTCTTAACAGAAGAGAGTATAATTAATATATTCTTCCGACTCCTTCATATTCATCAGTTAGATGGAAATTAGAAGATAATACATTATTGTTATCCACATAAGTCAGTGAGGATAACACAAATAATATAGGAAGAAGCAATGAAGGAAACAGTACAATTTTCAACAGCATTTAGCATTATACAGGGTGTTCCAAAATTATCTCTACGAGTTTTACCCTCAATAAAACAGAAGCGGATAAGAGAACAAAAATCAGTTTATTGCTTATTGAATAGCACGTTCCCAAGTTTGTTGGGATGCTAGTAGAGCTGCACATGCGAACTGTTGGTTACACGAATAACGTCGAGACTGTATTCGACCTCCTGCCAAGTTCTCCAGAGCATGTCCTCAGGAATTGTTGTGATGGCAGCTGTAATCCTGTGCTTCAGCTCATTCACATCCGGAATCTTTGTGCGGTACACAATATCATTCACATAGTTTAGAGGGTAGTTCTGGTAAACGTGGAAGCCAAGGAATTGGACCATACCTTTCAATCAGTCGCGACCGATAGGTTTTATAAAGAAACTCACGAACACAAATAAATAAGGAATAAGATGCTGTCGATAACTCAAATAATCATGTAGGGAAGCGTGCGTATAATGTAACCATGACAGAAAAAAAAACCCTCATTGTTCAGAAAAATAACCAACGTGTACGATATTATGACGAAATTCCAGATTCTCAAGTGTCAATGGGTAGGATTTATTGTTAGAAAAACTGACAACCGATGGGCAACTGAAGAACTAGGGTGGATTCCACGTGCCAGGAAAATACCCAGAAGAAGGCCGGTTGGGACATTGGTTGTTGAAATTCGAAAAAATATCGGAATAACATGGAAGGCAATAACTCAAGACAAATTTGTGGATAAGATTTAGGGAGGCCTTCGTCCAGCAGTAGATTGAAAATGGTTAATGTTTCTGATGATACTTCACAACAGCTAATTTTTTTAGTTTAGGTGGGGTGACAGATACCATTGGGACGATCTTTAGTACGGTCATTATAATATTTAGTGCTGGTAAATATCTGTTTTCAGACACACACACATACGTTAATTTTTAGATCACAATCATGCGTGCAGTCATCTCCGGAGTTCAGCACTAGGACATGCATGCAACAGAATATAAATATCGCTCTAGAGCATTTGACATCTGTTTTTACGACGTATTCTCTGCCCCTTCCTCGGCACCATTGACCTCAAATTACGGACGTGAGATTGCCTACAGTGCGCTAATTGCTTATAGTGGTGTTTATAAAGCGATAAACAAAAGAGAAAATAAACATTATTTATATTACGATTTATATAATAATTTTAATTATATTTATTTATCGCATTTATTATTTTATATTTTTTTTATATTTATTATGTTATATTTTATTACATTTTACTATATTTCTTATATTACATTTTCTTATATTTATTACGTTATATTTTGTTATATTTATTATATTATTTTTACATTTATATTATATCATTATATTATACACAGTCGAGTCACTTTATTGTGACCACCTCATACTTTTGACGTCAGTAGGGCGTAGCCAATGAAAGATGGCACGTGTCGTGAGCTGGTTTGGAGGGTACATAAGGTGTGCTGTTGGCAGTCTGAAAACTAATCACTCGTTCTTGTCATGGATAAAAGAAGATATTTATCAAAATTGCACAAAGGGATGTTATCGGCTTTGGGGCCAGGGATGGCAGTATTTCTGAAACAATGCAGTTTGTGAACTGTTCGGGTGCTGCTGTGGTTAAAGGGTATCATGATTGGAGAAATGGCCCCATTGCGAATAAGCGACCTGAAAACTGCAAAGCACCATGTGCCATTGTTGAGAGGTGAACGTCGACTTCGAAGGTGCATGAAGTCCAATCGACACGCAACAGTGGTTCAACTCACTGGTCGAATGAACGAGGGGGCTAACGGAAGTGTGTCTAAACCGACAGTTCAGCGAACCTTGCTCCGTATGGGTCTCCGATGCAGACGGATGGTCACTGCACCTATGCTAACGAAGGTGCTTCGGCAGAAAAGGCTTATATCTGCACGGCAGTATCAGAATTCAACTTCCGCTGATTGACAAAGGATTGCCTTCTCCCATGAGTCACGTTTTCTGCTTCATCGAATGGTTAGAGGTTAGCGCATACGGCGAGAAACATCATAGAACAAAAACTCTTCAAACCATTTCTGGCTGAACACAAGTTAGCTGGGGCCGCGTTATGGTCTGTGGAATGTTTTTGTGGTATTCTCTGCGACACTCATACCTATGGAAGGCACTATGGTTCGAATTCGTTATGAATCCATCCTTGCAGACCACGTACACCCATACATGCTGATTGTCTTCCTCGGTGCGGATGGGATCATCCAGCCAGATAATGCGACTTGTCACACAGCTAGAAATGTCCGACAGTGTTTGGAAGAGCACGATGAAGACTTCAAAATACTTCCCTGGCACCAAATTCCCCAGACTTAAACCCAATTGAGCATCTGTGGAACCACCTCAATCGTGTTGCTCGCTCTATGGATCCTCCACCACGCACCCTCCAGCAGCTGTCAGATGCACTGTATTCAGCATGCTTCCACATACCAGTTAACACCTACCAGCACCTTATTGAATCATTCCCATCCCGACTAGATTCTGTCCGCGTTGCACATGGTGGTTACTCTGGATATTAGTGGATGGTCACAATAATGTGACTCGACCGTGTATAATTTTATTATATTACATAATTTTGTGAATTATTATATTATATAAGTTTGTTGCATTTATTATATTTGTTACATTTATTTTTATTATATGATATTTTCTAATATTTATTATATTTGTTACACTTATTTTTTACTGTATGATATTTTATTATATTCATTATATTATATTGTATTATATTTTTAAACAAATTCTTATTTATAGTTACGTAAAAAATATCCAAAGTAGCAAATACGCGCAATACAGAGAACTGTGAATTTTAAAAATTAAAATATACGAATATACGAGAATCATTTTTCCCAGAGACAACCACAAACGTGGGGCAGTTGTCTGAATCTTGTGTCACGTGGTTATGGTGAATGCTGCATGCTGGTTGCTCGTATTCCGTCACCATACTTCCACGACGCCGTTTTCAAATGTTTTCGCGAATGTCACGGGAATGTATGATTGGTCCATAAAATCGCCCGTAGCCATATTGAGCCATTTCTTGCAATTGACCGTATATCCTCTTGTCGTGTTCTGAGTCCTGGACGCGGATGATAAAGGATTAAGTTTTTCATCAGGAATGGCAGGTTACCGTAAAACTCCTTCCAAATCATATGTGCCGAAAGGAACCTTTGTGTGTAAGTACATCCGTTATAGTGCTCTCAGATCATGTGATATTTATTCAGATCCGAAGAATTGTTCTGCTCATGTGACAAATAATCAGTAGAAGATGAAATCAGATTCGGTAGTAAATTCGTAAGATAAAGTGTTTCTCGACAGAAAGACAGACGAATGGACAAAACGATAGATACGTTTGTGCCAAAAAACGGAACTGATGGTAAAACTTTTAATAATTTAAAAGAAGAGCTTAAATCTCCACGAGCGTCTGCTTATAATTTTCTCAAACATCAATGAGCGAAAATTTTTATTTTCTATGCTTTTCTCTGATATGAAGCTTTCGGAGAATTGGGATATATTAAAATTAATAGGTTTTGCATCTTAGACTGAGAAACGTGAACTTAACTGTAACTATCACGTAACTGATCGAAGGCAATCTTTCCATATGCGTGACGCCCTTCGAATATCAATTACACGATCAGAAACTCCTTGCTAAGACGCTTTACATATATGTAACGAAAACGTTTTAAAATGCCTCTTGTTATACTAGACGCGATAATTCATTTTCTGTTTCTGTATCTGACAGGTAAATGACTCTATTCTTTAGTTTCCGCCAGGATAGACAGCAATTTATGAGACTTAGAAACAAATCCTCGGGAAGGAGATATTACCATGGGGAAGGATGGATAACCAGAATTACGAACCTGGGAGATAAATGTCCCAATAAATAAATAATGTGAAATGTCTCCTGACTAGGTGAGCGTCACAGAACAGTGCTCTGCGTTGCATGAATGAAAAGAGGATTAATTTCCAACCGCTCTTAAGGGGGTCAGAAGAAGCAGGGAGGGACGTTAAGCGTGTGTATCTCGGAGTGTTCGCGCGTGCCCAAATGAAGTTCATTTCGGTTGAACATAGTTCGAGAATTTTACTGTGCCAGTGAAAGAGGATGTCGGTTTCCACCTGAAATGAAGGAACATCCTCAAATCGCCTGATATGCCCAGAAGTTGTGGAATATCTCGTAATCAGTTGCCAGGCAAGCGGAATGGCGTGAAATGTTCAAATATCGTTATGTTAGGACTGTTGTTTCAAAATATCAGTTTTCGTAGTTCCATGATTGGAAAGTTCTTGTAACAGCATGAGAGAGCGAAACGGTCAGTTTCGTTTTCAAAAGGAAGAATTTTATAGAATTCAAGCAGTAAAAATATAATTTTGGTGAATAACATTTTATTTTATTTTACCCATTTAATCACGCAGAAAACAGCTTTGATCGATAAGACATATAGGGGTTGGACAGAATAATGTGAACACCACGCTCAGCGAAGTGACATATAATGCAGCTGCGTACGTCGTAATACGCAAAGTGTGCACCAGTTTTTGGTTGTAATAGCTTTGTTTAGAACCTCAAGGTCCTGTTTAACTGCATTAAAGTCCATGTTGCAAAATTTATTTCAGGGTAACGGCGAAATGAGCGACATAGCGGACTTAAAATACGGTTAATTCTTAGTGATTAGATAGTTGGTGTCTCTGTGACAACAGTCGCCAGGTTATATGGCGTGTGTTGGGAGCTACTGTGTCTGGTGTCATGACAGTATACTTTGTTCGTGGCAAAACCTCGTCTTTGAAACACAACAGGGGTCGAGAAACGGCCCTGACTGATATAGACAGGAGACATTAAAAAGGATTGTTACCTGTAATAAGAAAACCACGGCACCGGAAATTGTGCGGAGCTCAATCTGCACCTCCAGAACCAAAAACGGTGCGGGCGCAGAGAACTTCATAAACAAAATATTCATGGCAGAGGTGCTATTGCAAAACCTCTGCTGACCCGGGTGAGTGGAGCAGACAACGTCAACTGCTGATTCATGGAAGCGTGTAATGTGGTCGAATGAATCCACATTTAAATTATTTCCCACCGCAGGACTTGTTTAAGTGTGGAGAACACCACCAGAAGCGTACAACCCAGACTGTCTGCTCCCAGCAGTGCAGCATCGTGGTGGTTCTGTCATGCTCTGGACGGTCACATCGTGGTTTTAAGCAGATCCTCTGATCACCTTGAGAAGACCAAAAAAATGCCAGGGTGTATGAAGACAGTTTGGCCGAACAAGTTCATTCCATGGCACAGGCATTTTGTTCCTGCAAGAGATGCCATCTATCAATATGATAACGCCCCAATTCACAGAGCTTGGCATGTCCAATCATGGTTTGAGGAACATGATGACAAACTTTCGCAAAGCACTTGGCCTCCACAATCACCACACGTAAACATAATCGAGTCACTGTGTTCGAAACCAGACTCAGAACCCGAATCTACTTACATCTCTCAAGGACCTGGAGCAGTGTCTGCATGAATTATGGTGTAACATCCCACAAACCACCATACAAGATTTGTATGCGTCCATTCAAAGAAGGATTCAGGCGGTTTTGAAGGCCGAACGTGTGCCCATACCCTATTAGTTACGTAAAATGGTGTCGTACCACCCCTTTTACGTACTTTATAGGACGTATAAACTTTCACACCTTTCTTGGCCTCCCCAATCACCGGTGTAAACATCATCGGGCCGCTGTGGTCTGTATTGGGAAACAGAGAAAGAACCCGATTCCTCATACATCTTTCAAGGACCTGGAACAGTTTCTGCATGAAGAATGGTGTAAAACCCTCGATATACCATACAGGATTTGTATGCGATCATTCCAAGGATTATTCTGGCAGTTTTAATGCCAAATCACCCTATTAGGTAGGTAAAATCTTCTTTTCCTGGGTGTACTCGTTATGCTGTCCAACCTTTGGAGTTTTCTTGGCAATATTTACTTCTTAACAAAAGCGATACAATTTGACATTATGTTTGGTTTACTGTGAATTATCTGTAACGAAGGCCAGAACAGTCGTTAAGTAAATGATAGACAGTAAACACAACAGAAATGGATATCACTACTTTGGCTTTTGCAAATATACATAAATAAATAAATAAATGATTGTATTTGATTTATATTATTCAGTACCTTTACATGATGACATGGAAGATCTGTGATTGGCATTTCTACATAATATAAGGGCCAATGATGAAAACACGCATTTATTCCCTGTGTTACAACCTACAGAAAAATTTAAAATTTTAAAATACATGACTGACAAAGAACCTTTACAGTTTAGGCAGTAACAAAGGACAAGTTAAAGAACATTTCACTTGGCATTGGTGATTATTATACACAGTCAAGTCACATTGTTCGGACCGACTCCTACTTTTGACGTCAATAGCGCTTAGCCAATGAAAGAAGGCACGTGTCGTGAGCTAGCTTGGAGGGTATATAAGGTGTGCTGTAGGCATTCAGAAAACATATCACTCGTTGCCGTCATAGATAAAGAGAGCGGTTTATCAGATTTGCAAATAGAGATAATTATCGGCTTTCGGGCCAATAGTGGAAGTATTTCTAAAACAGCGCAGTTTGTGAACTGTTCGCGTGCTGATGTGGTTAAAGTGTATCGTGATTGGAGAAACGGCACTATTGCGAATACGCGACTTGAGAACTGCAGAGCACCACGTGCCATTGATGTGAGAGGTCAACGTCGGAGCCAATCGACACGCTACAGTGGAGCAACTCACTTGTGAATGAACGAGTGGTCTACCGGAAGTGTGTGTAAAACGACAGTTCAGCGAACCCTGCTGCGCATGATGCTTCGATGCAGACGGATGGTCACTGCACCTATGCTAACGAAGGTGCATCGGCCGAAAAGGCTTGCGATTGCTCGGCAGTATCAGAATCGGACCTCCGCTTATTGGCAAAGGATTGCTTTCTCCGATGAGTCACGTTTTCTACTTCATTGAACGGATGGAATTCGGCGTATAAAGCGAGAAACATCGGAGAACAAACACTCTTCAACCATTGCTGGCAGAACACAAGCTGGTGGGGACAGCCTTATGGTCTGAGGAATATTTTTGTGGCATTCTCTGGCTCAACGCATACCTGTGGAAGGCAGTATGGACCAAATTCTTTATGAATCGTCCCTTGCGGACCACGTACAGCCATACATGCTGATTGTCTTCCCTGTGGGGATGGGATCTTCCAGCACGATAATGCGACGTGCCACACAGCTAGAAGTGCCTCAGAGTGGTTTGAAGAGCACGATGATGACTTCAAAGAACTTCCCTGGTCCCCTAATTTCCCAGGCGCAAACCCCATTGAGCATCTTTGGGACCACGTTAATCGTGTTGTTCGCCTTATGGATCTTCCACCACGCACCCTCCAGCAGTTGCTAGCTCCACATATCTGTGAACACCTTTCTGCACCTTACTGAGTCACCCCCCCTGCTCGTCTAGCTGCTGTCAGCGCTGCACACGGCGGTTACTCTGGATATCAGCTAATGGTCACAAAAATGTGACTCGATCGTGTATATTGTTTATGTGTTTCGGAGTTTAATGACCACCGTGAACAACTCAGCAGGCTATGAAGAGTTTTTTGTTCCTAATACATGAAAACAGCGTCCAGAGATAGGATAAAGCCCGCACTGTAAAATACAAAGACACCATCTATATATCGCTCCAGATTTGAACGTGGTCCCATCTCAACGGATTAATTAAAACTACCAGCGCTTCCTACCACTCGACCTCAAGAACTGTTGACAGATACTTCTACCCAAACAACTGCTTGGAATAAGATAAATATATAAATAAGAAACACAATTGCACACCAAATCGATACGAGCTAACATAAAATACATTACCGTTGCCGTAAACAACTGCTATTTCCAACTTTATTTTAAATACAACACACTTGAATAATCATGAAACGCATATAGCGTATTAAATCCATTTATTTATATGGTGCAGTCAGCACAAACATTCGCCAAGATTTCGCACTCCACCGGGAGGCATTTTCAAGGCAATGGTAGACATAAAAATGCAGGTAATTGGAATACGTAAAGAACGAAGATGATTTTAGAAAATAACGTGGGTGACTTCACGAGAATATTACATGATTTTTTATCATGTAATTATACGGTGCGCTGTGATGTGTTTCCGTCTTTTAATAACGCATGCCAAACCATTGTTAGTTCCGTAGAGACTATATCATTGCATGCCAGTCTGCTGGATAGGATTTCGGCTGTTTACCTGATGGCAGCACTTTTAAATTTCGTATACGGCGCAATTCTGCTAATATTATTCTATACAGGAGGGCCGAGCAATTCACGACTTCTCTCGCGAAGGCTGTATTCTGTATGTCCTGATTGACACTTCGTACGTGTTCTTTACCGCTAGTGTACAAGGATCGCTTTGTCATTCAAATATATACTATCTACCAACAAGTAATTGGACACCCCTGCAATCTACGATATCTGCGGTCCTGATATACGTCACGGCCGCCACCGTTAAATATCGTGTGGGAAACAACAACGCAACCAGTCGCATGTAAGATGCCACGCAGTTCGGAGCTCTCAGATTTCGAGACAGGTGTAATCGTCGGGTATCACAGAAATGGCCTACCCATACGTGACATATCCAGCGAGTTGAAGTACCGAAAATCGACAGTGGCCTACGTGATTAGCAAGTGGAAGATGAGAGGTGACTGTCGGAATGTGCCCCGACCTGGCAGACCCACAAAACTGGGAGTTAGAGATCGACGGGTGCTGGCCAGAGTAATTCGGAAGAACCACACCAAATCGATGGGCCACATCCGCGAGGCGTTTCAACAGGCATCTGGGAGTGTTCTTTCGATGAATACTATCCGTAAGGAAGCCCAACTGCTCGGTTATCATGGACATGCTGCCGCCCACAAGCCTTTGATCACCAAGTCCAATAGCGCTGCTCGGGTAACATGGTGCAAAGAACGTCGACAGTGGACCGTTGAACAGTAGAAACAGGTTCTCTGGAGCGACGAATCAAGGTTCACTCTCTACCGTTCGGATGGCAGAGTCTGGGTTTGGCGTCTGCCTGGAGAACGCCTCCTGCCGGAATGTGTTGTGCCAACTGTGAAGTTTGGCGGCGGTAGAATTATGCTATGGGGGTGTTTCTCCTGGTATGGCACAAGACCTTTGGTCGGAATTCCTGGTAGACTCAACGCCGAGACCTACTGCACCATTTTGGATGGCCATGCGCTTCCTACGTTGTGGCAGTTTTACGTGGTGGACCCATGTTACTTTCAGGATGACAATGTCACCTGTCATGTTGCGAGGTCCACCATGGCTTGGTATGGTGACAATGGGGTTAATCGAATGGACTGTCCTGCGCAGAGCCCGGACCTTAACCCTATCGAGCACCTCTGGGATGAGTTGGAGCGTCGACGTAAGGGGTGCATCGACCGTCCGAAATCGGTGAAGGAACTGACCTTTCTTCTCCAAGCCGAGTGGAAGAAAATACCGCTAGCCGTCATACAACGCCTGGTTGAGAGTATGTCTCGGAGAGTCGCAGCTGTAATCGCCGCTCGTGGAGGCTCCACCAACTATTGAAGGTGAATAAACTTCGTTTTGCTTTGCTATCACAGGTGTGCAATTATTGTTGGTAGATAGTGTATATGTATTTTTTCCGTGTTGTCAGGATATACGAACTGTATAGCTTACACACCCGCCTTTTCTTTCTAACACTGTCTCTTATTATTATATGTGATAACGGGGTCGGGGACTACATCGGTATTAATATATTGTATTTGCGTAATAAATTCTTTAACCAATATGTAAAGCTTGGGATACATAATAGGATGAATGCTGCATTTCTTATCTTCTTAACAGGTAATATTTTTTATTGCTGACATTATACGATTTCTTACAGTCCTATGTATTGTATGTATGTCATCCTTCTTATATCCACCATTTAGACCTTTGCTATAAATATTATCGATTTCTTTATTATTTAGGTAATCGGGTTTGCATACATAATACGATCTATTGAATCATGCTCTAAACGCAGAAATGTAAAATTCTTACGTGAAATTACAAAAACAAGCAGAACAAAATGGATTAAGTATACTTTGTTGTGAGCTTTTCGATTAACACTCTGTTTGCAGCCCCAAATAGAGCAGTGTTGGGATCTAAATCTTTTCATTCTTTCCACTGAGGTATTGCATCGTTGAAACGAACTTCTCTTGCAAAAACAGCATTGAGAATTTTTTTTTTTTTACATTTCTTCTGTGTACCAGTGCCCGAGGGCCAATTGACCGCTTAGTCGTTTATATTCATCCATTTTACGTTTGGAATCAATGGGCACCGCCCCTAAATGTATTATACACGGTCGTGTCACATTATTGTGACCACCAGCTAATATCCAGAGTAACCGCCGTGTGCAGCGCGGACAGCAGCTAGACAAGCTGGGAGTGACTCAACAATATGCTGGAGGATTTTCACATGTATGTGGAGCCATGCTGACTTGAGTGCATCTGACATCTGACTGCTGCTGGAGGGTCCGCGGTGGAGGATCCATAGAGTGAACAACACGATCGAGGTGGTCCCATAGATGTCCAATTGGGTTTAAGTCTGGGGAACTAGAGTTCCAGGGAAGTACTTTGAAGTCTTCATCGTGCTCTTCCAACCACTCTCGGGCATTTCTTGCTGTGTGACACGTCGCATTGTCATACTGGAAGATCCAATCCGTCCCAGGGAAGACAATCATCATGTATAGGTGTACGTGGTCTGCAAGGATGGATTCATTACGAATTCGGTCCATAGCGCCTTCCGCAGTTATGAGGGGACCCATGGAATTTCACGAAAACATTCTCCAGACCATAACGTTGTCCCCACCAGCTTGTGTTCTTCCAACAATGGTGAAGATTATTTTTTCTCCAGTGTTTCTCGCCTTATACACCAACGTCCATCCGTTCGATGAAGCAGAAAATATGACTCATCGGAGAAGGTAATTCTTTGCCAATCGGCGGAGATCCAATTGCAAAACTGCAGTGCAAATGTAAGCCTTTTCTGCCGATGCACTTTCGTTAGCGTAGGTGCACTGACCATCCGTCTGCATCGGAGCCCCATACGCTGCAGGATTCGCTGACCTGTCGTTTTAGAAACTCTTCCGGTAGCCCACTAGTACATTCAGCCAGAGAGTTGCTCTATTGTTCCGTGTCGATCGGCTCTCACGCACGTTCAAATCTGACGTTCACCTCTCACATCAATGGCGCGTGGTGATTCGCGTTTGCATGCACGTCGCTTATTCGCAATGGCGTCATTTCTCCAATCACGATAAACCTTAAGCACAGCAGCAGGCTAACAGTTCACAAATTGCGCTGTTTCAGGCATACTTCCACCCTTGGCCCGAAAGCCGATAATGATTTTTTGCGAATGGGATAAATCGCTCCGTTTATCCATGATAGCAACAAGTGATATGTTTTCAGATTGCTTACATCACACCTCATATACCTTTAAAACTAGCTCAAGACATATATTACTTTCATCGGCTACCCGCTGTTGACGTCAAAAGTAAGAGGTGGTCACAATAATGTGTCTCGACTGTGTATAAAAATACAATACATTCTTTGCACAAAAAAATTTACTATATAAATAATGCGAAGCTTTTATTATTCCATATTTACTTACTTTTATGAACTAGTGCAATTTTGCGCTAATAACTATTTGTTATTTCGTATGGCAAGATGTAGATAAAATACAGTATATTTTTCAATATTATACAACTTCTACCTTATTATATTTTATAATAATTTAAAATTTTCCGAAGTGCATTCAGAATGTTTTTGGCACACATCTGCATATTCGCACTACACCTTCCGATGACACGGCTTGTTTCAAAGCTTCTCTAAACGCGTTATTACGTGCTAAACATGAAGGCATCATCATTTCTGCTTTTGTTGACCTCGCTCGAATGACAGTATGCGAATTCCAGTCGCTTTTATTCCAGAGCTTACTAAAGACTGGTGAAGATTTTAGATCTTTGAAAGAACTGAGGTTGTGAATGACGTTAAAGGAATCAGGTCGATCTATCCCAATTAAACTGGAGGAAAGTGAAAAAAGAACACCAAGAAGAAATTGGCGGACGATCATGAAATTTATATATGTTAATGGGGTCGAGCTTACGTAGGTGTGATGTTAATTTCGGGACCAACCGGTGAGCGCTTACGCCACAGCACGGCATAATATGCAAATTATCGTCGGTGGTATTTAAGAGTACGGCGAAGTGAATGTAATCAGTCGTCAGCGTACGGACACGTGCGAAGACCCTGAAGAAGCTGAAATGCCTGGACATGGAAGACGTGTAGGATTTCAGCAGTTATCGGACTTTGAGCGAGGTCATCTAGTCGGACTCCGCGAAACCGGGTGGTCGTATCGTCGTAATGCGGAGCGAATTGGACAGGAAGTATTGGTGGTTGTACGATGGTGGCGTAGATGGTCCGAGGAACATTCCCACACGAGAAGACGTGGAACCGGGCGTCAAAGACGGACTGATGAGCGGACCGATCGACGCATAAGAAGAGCGGCGTTGTCAATCAGAGCATCCACTGCGATGCACATCCGAGCTGTCGTTGCAATTGTGGTGACTGTGCGAACAATCCGCAACCGTCTACTGGATGCAGGACTACGTGCACGTGTGCCTCTGGCATGTGTACCTCTGACTCCAGCCCACCGTCAGGAACGGCTGTAGTGGTATCGCCAACGTCTGCACTGGAGAACGCAATGTCGATCTGTCGTGTTCAGCAATGAAAGCATATTCTGCTTGGGAGCCTCCGATGGCCGTGTGCGTGTTTGCAGACGCACAAGGGTGCTTCTCCACCCTTCTTGCATCCGCCAGCGACACACAGGTCCTGAACCTTGTATCCTGGTGTGGGGAGCGATCAGCTATCACTCCCGTACACAACTAATGTTTGTACCGGGTACATTAAACAGCACCTTCTACATAACATCACTCAGCCCGTTGTTGTGCCATTTGTAAGGTCGGTCCATCATGGTGTTTTCCAGCAAGATAACGCACGCCCACACACGGCACGTGCAACGCAACATGCACTTCACGGTGTGAGACAACTTCCATGGTCTGCACGTTCACCGGATTTGTCCCCCATTGAGCCCGTGTGGGATTTTATGGGACAACGCTTATCCAGTCTCCACGGCCAGCCACGACTATCCCCGATTTACGCGTACAGGTTGAGGATGCTTGGAACTCAATACCCCAAACGTACATCGAACAACTGTACGACAGACTCCATGCCAGAATTGCACAGTGTGACACAGTTCATGGCGGTTCAAATTCGTACTAACCATATTACATGGAAATGTTATTTTTCAGTTTACCAGCAAATACAGCTGTATTTTGTCATAATGTTTTGATCACGTTATCCTTTGTATTTCCTTGTTATGCTGTATAAATTTTGTTGGTATCAGACGTCTTCTTCTTGGTGTTCTTTTTTCACTTTCCGCCAATGTATATGAGGTTCATTCCTGATCATATGGTATTGTATGAGATGGATGCCCTTATTCAGAAAAAGTCTGCGTGGCTTTGAAGATCTCTTTCGTGCAGAATGGTCCAACGAGGCCTTTAACAATAGATATATCGTTGCCGTTCTTGAACTCCTTATTCAAAACTCGCAGATCGCAGTTCCGGTAACAGCTTTTATTGCCTGTGTATCTAATATAATTGTGAAACTAATTCTTCATCGATATTTTCAGTCCCACAAGATCGGTACCAAATGTGTTTTCCACCAACTGTCAGAACAGCAAAATATTTCTAGAGTCAACTCGCTCGTAAAACGAGATGTTGGCAATGTTTGTATCTAGTAACATTAAAATCATAATCCTAGTAGCATGAGGAATGTTTGGGCTTAGTAACATGTCTAATCATCAGGAATCTTCCCTTAATTGAGACATCCAGTGAAAACTTGGACCTAGAGACATTTGCTACTGTGAAAACATGGACCTAGAGACATTTGCTACTGTGAAAACTTGGACCTAGAAACATTTGCTACTGTGAAAACTTGGACCTAGAGACATTTGCTACTGTGAAAACGTGGACCTAGAGACATTTGCTACTGTGGAAACGTGGACCTAGAGACATTTGCTACTGTGAAAACTTGGACCTAGTGACATTTGCTACTGTGAAAACATGGACCTAGAGACATTTGCTACTGTGAAAACGTGGACCTAGAGACATTTGCTACTGTGAAAACGTAGACCTAGAGATATTTTCTACTGTGAAAACTTGAACCTAGAGACATTTGCTACTGTGAAAACTTGGACCTAGAGACATTTGCTACTGTGAAAACGTGGACCTAGAGACATTTGCTGCTGTGAAAACTTGGACCTAGTGACATTTGCTACAGTGCAAACGTGGACCTAAAGACATTTGCTACTGTGAAAACTTGGACCTAGAGACATTTGCTACTGTGAAAACGTGGACCTAGAGACATTTTCTACTGTGAAAACTTGGACCTAGAGACATTTGCTACTGTGAAAACGTGGACCTAGAGACATTTGCTACTGTGGAAACTTGGACCTAGAGACATTTGCTACTGTGCAAACTTGGACCTAGAGACATTTGCTACTGTGAAAACTTGGACCTAGAGACATTTGCTACTGTGAAAACGTGGACCTAGAGACATTTGCTACTGTGAAAACGTGGACCTAGAGACATTTGCTGCTGTGAAAACTTGGACCTAGTGACATTTGCTACAGTGCAAACGTGGACCTAAAGACATTTGCTACTGTGAAAACTTGGACCTAGAGACATTTGCTACTGTGAAAACGTGGACCTAGAGACATTTTCTACTGTGAAAACTTGGACCTAGAGACATTTGCTACTGTGAAAACGTGGACCTAGAGACATTTGCTACTGTGAAAACTTGGACCTAGAGACATTTGCTACTGTGAAAACGTGGACCTAGAGACATTTGCTACTGTGAAAACTTGGACCTAGAGACATTTGCTACTGTGAAAACGTGGACCTAGAGACATTTGCTACTGTGAAAACTTGGACCTAGAGACATTGAGGCATCTGGTGAAAACGTGGACCTAGAGACATTTGCGACTGTGAAACTTGGACCTAGAGACATTGAGACATCTGGTGAAAACTTAGACCTAATGTTTGGGCCAAGTAACAATGTTCGGACCTAGTCACATGTTTGGACCAAGTAACAATGTTTGGACCTAGTAACATCAGGAATGTTTGGACTTAGTAACATGTCTAATCCTCATGAATATTTCTTTCATTGAGACATCCAGTGAAAACTTGGACCTAGAGACATTGAGACATCCAGTGAAAACTTGGACCTAGAGACATTGAGACATCTTGTGAAATGTTGGACCTAATGTTTAGACCTAGTGACATGTTTGGACAAAGTAACATCAAAAGATTAATCTAATAACGGTGAAATCCCCACAGATGGCGCTATACAGGAACTGCGCGATAGGGTATAGGTATTCATAGCTTATGCGACGAAGTGAACATACTGTCTCTTCATTCAGGCATTTCATATTACATCTGAGACGATTACGGAGGACTGGGCACTTGTGAACTCTTCCACTGATGAAGGCATAATATTTACTGAAACATGTTTGGTTGCTGGTAGCATTGGTAGAGTGTAAATAGGTTCCATGATTTTGTCATTTTCAGCTTTTAAATTTGTTGGATTTCCTTTTCAATCGATTTCAATGTTCTCATTTCATTTGAATTTCACGATTTCGTACTCAGTTTTGTGCTGTTTTATTCATGTTTTACTCAATTTGTCATTTTTACCGTTCGTTGGGATATGTCCTTTCGTCTGCTGACATACGTTCACTAGTAGAGGAAGTTTTTACTGTTCGTTGTGATATATGTCTTTTCGACTGCTGATATACATTAACTAGCAGAAAAAGCAGGACGACAATGGATGTAGGCCTACTTTTCAAAGTTGAGGTAGGTCCTTTTGATTGTGCTGTTGTCGTTTCCTTTAATTTAATATTGCCGGGAACCTGTTGACTTCTGCTTAAAATTGCTAGTATACACACGTGTGGAACAGTATTTTTGCTACTATAAATGGTAGTTATTGATTAACATCAGGAATGTTTGGACTTAGTAACATGTCTCATCTTCAGGAATCTTCCCTTCATTGAGGCATCTAGTGAAACCTTGGACGTAGAGACATTTGTTACTGTGAAAACTTCGACCTAGAGACACTGAGACATCTTGTAAAAACTTGGACCTAATGTTTGGACTTAGTAGCATGTTTGGACCAAGTAACATGTTTAGACCAAGTAACAATGTTTGAACCCAGTAACATAAAAAGATTATTCCTTGTAATATCAGGAACGTTTGGACCTAGTAACATCAAACGATTAATCCCAGTAACAACATGAATGTTTGAACTCAGTAACATGTCTAATCCTCAGGTATATTCGCTTCATTGAGACATCCCGTAAAAACCTGGACCTAGAGACATTTGTTACTGCAAAAACGTGGACCTATGCCCATTGAGACATCTTGTGAAAACTTGATCCTTATGTTTGGATCACGTAACATGTTTGGACCACATAACAATATTTGGACCACGTAACAATGTTTGGACCTAGTAACATAAAAAGATTAATCCTAGTAACATCAGGAATGTTTGGGCTTAGTAACACGTCTAATCCTCAGGAATCCTACCTTCATTGAGACATCCAGTGAAAGCATGGACCTAGAGGCATTTGTTACTGTGAAAACGTGGACCTAGAGACATTTGTTACTGCCAAAACGTGGATCTAGAGAGATTGAAACATCTTGCAAAGAACTTGGACCTAATGTTTGGACCTAATAACATGTTTGGACCAAGTAACAATGTTTGGACCTAGTAATATCAAAAGATTAATCCTAGTAACATCAGGAATGTGTATGCCGATCCCGGAATGTCAGCGAACTGGCCAGCAATTTGAATGCTTTTTGGTATGCTATACCTCAGGACAGTATCCGGTAAATGTAGACGTCTATGACACGCCAGATAACTGCTGGCATCATAGCAACAGGTTGTCCTTTATGTACAGACTTGTTCCACTCGTATGGCTGTTTATCATAATAAATTGCCTAAATACTCTGGAATTGCAATAATTTCCTTTCCTATACATGTAAATTGTGCATACCAATTTTCATTTCGATTCAATGATTCCTTCTGGGTTCTTCGTTTTTGTTTGTTTTGTTCGCAGTGTATTATTAATAATGGTAATACACGAATGTGGATCAAAAAGGAAGGCACACTAGGTTTTTGGGCTACAGTTTAATAGATAGACAAAACAAATTATATACACAGTGAAACTACATTTCTTATCTATTTTTCAACATAAGAACAGAAACGCTCAAGACATTTATCCCAGCGTGGTACCAGTTTTAGTATACCTTGTCGATAAAAGTCCGTTTTCTTAGCGTATAGCCACCTGCGGACAACCGAAGTAACGTCATCAGCCAAATCGAAACGTTGGCAGCCCAGGAATCTTTTGAAGGTGACCAAACAGATGAAAATCCGATAAAGCCAGCTCCGGACTGTAAGGTGGATGGTGCACTACCTCCCAGCCAAACTGCTCAATTTTTTCAGGAAGATCACCATACACTTCTACCATTTCTTTGTGAATTTCCTTCGGAGTTTCCCGTTTAGCTCACAAAATTCTGAGTACACCGCGTTGCTCTTCATTCGTTGACGACACAAAGTAATGCGACATCTTTGTGCTGTCGTTTAGACTATCTTCCGCTACGGCGACTCCTGATCAAGCCAAACCTGTATGTAGCGTGATATTCAAACTCGTTGTCTGCCAAACTCCAACCTGCTACTTGCAACCTACAACGAATAAAGAATTACTGTGCGTTACTTTTCGATCCTCCCTAGTATCAACACCGCAGAATTTCAAAGCAATCACAACTGCTAATGGTTTCTCGGAATCAAATGCCATTTCATAATCAATAAAAGCCATACATCATGTGATCTCAGATTCCTTCGCCCTTTTAATTACTTCTCTCTGTACATGGATATGATCCATATACTTCTGTAGCCAATCCTGGAACCAGTTTGTTCTATCGATTAAGACATGTAGTTCCTGATGTGTGTGTGTATGTGTGTGTGTAAAATCATTTCTACCAATGCGCAAAGTCATTCATTTTTTCTTGGTAATGCTCTTAGGGATGCATGTTCTGAATATACAGAGTTTCATTTCTTCTTCTTTGAAAATTACCTTTCAAAAATTTTCTAACATGAATTTCGCCTTTCGAAATATCCTCTTTTGTCGGAGAATGACGCTTATTTTGGGAGAAAGAGAGCGGAAACGGGGTTCCATCAGGAATACCGAGAGCGAAGTTGAAATGGAAGAATAATTGGAGGAGTGAGGAGCTCCCCTTTAAAAGAGAATTAAACTAGTTCATTTTCCAATACGAAAATAGGATTAAGCTATGAAGGGAAACAAAATTTCAAGGTATTGTACTCATTAGTCGCGATGTTTAATGTTTGAGAAAATGATATATTTACTGTATGGCTGTATTATTTTCTTTGCACGTAAAGGTATTGTGATTTGTTTAATAAAAGACGTATTGTAATAATATCTGTAATATGGAGGAATAAGAAAAACGTAAGTCCTATATTATATCCCAGACACACACACATGCAAATAAATGATTTTCTTAGACAACTTCTTTGCGTCTTACCTCACTACTCGGATAAGATAAAATTAATTAATTTCGTCCAAAATATTAATGTTGAGAGACGGCGAGCATACATATGTATTAAAAATAAAAAAGTAAATAAAGAATCTTGTTGTTATTTTTCACCAAGGAATGGCTTGTACATTAAAACTGGTCAGTCGGGTCAAAACATATGTGAACGTTAAAGTGAATGTGAAATGTTAACTATAGTAGAAAGAAGCTCAAATTGAAATACAAGTTGACTTTAAATTAGTCGTCGGAAGAAAAAAATCATTATTAAAGCTCAAGCATACGAAACTATCAGTATTACCAATTAAACATGCAAATGCTATTAAGACGTGAAGAAATTTTTAGTTTCCTTGCGACTGTCACTTCCATTATGAAAAACAAAAACGTAGTATACCGTATTTCTTTTCGAAGTGAGACTGGCTCGTTGTTTATATTTAGTTTTACTGTCTTTTTAAGTAATAGGTAATCCACAATTGTTGCATCACTTGCAATTCTTTACAAGCTGGTAAACACGGTATTTCCGTTTTACACGTTTTGCAACAGCTTTAAGTATTATTCCGAACAAATATACATTAACATAATATTGAGAATAGGATATAGCAGTTTTTCCACATGAACATTTAAACATATTAACATATCATTTGGTTAATGTTTCTAAATTTAAATGAATTCTCACTTATATTTGGGTTACGATGGATAAATGCTTTCTTCCTTGACTTTTATACCAAGCTATTGACCTCACTGGGACCTTAATCCTTAGTCTCCAACTGTAATATATTTATTTCCATCGTCCCTAATATCTCATTTCCATTTCCTTAATTTCTTCATGGAATGCTTCTCCTTGATCTAAACTTACATCATCTAGATTTTCCAGAAATTAGTGTGTGCGAATCCAAATGTTTTTTCGAAACTTGTGTTGCCCCCAAACGTTTTACTTTCATTTTGTTTCTTAACATGTCTCAAAACATGGATTGGTAATCTGAATTTGTTTTTATTTTCCAAAAAAGCCTTCAATTGCGTTTTTGAAAATATCCACGTTTGTTGTTCCATGCATTCCTTGTTTTCTCAAACACTGTACATTATGAATTTTCGAATTTGACGAATAACATAGATACTGCCAAATTTTGAAGATGACAATCCGATTTTTGGCGTAAATGTGACAAGGATGGTAAGTCAGATAATATCCGAAAACTTGAAAATTTTCATCGTCCTGGAGCGGGACTCGAACCCGCGGTTAAATTCAAATTGATCGGAAACTTGAAACTTGGTCGTTCTGGGTGGTGTAGTGGTTAGCATACCTAGGCGTTTTCTGGGAGACGCGGGTTCGAGTCCCGCTCCAGGACGATGAAAATTTTCAAGTTTTCGGATATTATCTGACTTACCATCCTTGTCACATTTACGCCAAAAATCGGATTGTCATCTTCAAAATTTGTATTATATGGCGTAATCCCGTATTTCTTTCATGATTTATCTGCTTCTCCGGGCAATCACGGGATAGGATTATTAACCTCCAGATTCGCTAAACATGAATGCCGGTTGCTTCGACTAGCGAATCCTGTGATGGTTAAATTCAAATTGATCGGAAACTTGAAACTTGGTCGTTCTGGGTGGTGTAGTGGTTAGCATACCTAGGCGTTTTCTGGGAGACGCGGGTTCGAGTCCCGCTCCAGGACGATGAAAATTTTCAAGTTTTCGGATATTATCTGACTTACCATCCTTGTCACATTTACGCCAAAAATCGGATTGTCATCTTCAAAATTTGTATTATATGGCGTAATCCCGTATTTCTTTCATGATTTATCTGCTTCTCCGGGCAATCACGGGATAGGATTATTAACCTCCAGATTCGCTAAACATGAATGCCGGTTGCTTCGACTAGCGAATCCTGTGATGGTTAAATTCAAATTGATCGGAAACTTGAAACTTGGTCGTTCTGGGTGGTGTAGTGGTTAGCATACCTAGGCGTTTTCTGGGAGACGCGGGTTCGAGTCCCGCTCCAGGACGATGAAAATTTTCAAGTTTTCGGATATTATCTGACTTACCATCCTTGTCACATTTACGCCAAAAATCGGATTGTCATCTTCAAAATTTGTATTATATGGCGTAATCCCGTATTTCTTTCATGATTTATCTGCTTCTCCGGGCAATCACGGGATAGGATTATTAACCTCCAGATTCGCTAAACATGAATGCCGGTTGCTTCGACTAGCGAATCCTGTGATGGTTAAATTCAAATTGATCGGAAACTTGAAACTTGGTCGTTCTGGGTGGTGTAGTGGTTAGCATACCTAGGCGTTTTCTGGGAGACGCGGGTTCGAGTCCCGCTCCAGGACGATGAAAATTTTCAAGTTTTCGGATATTATCTGACTTACCATCCTTGTCACATTTACGCCAAAAATCGGATTGTCATCTTCAAAATTTGTATTATATGGCGTAATCCCGTATTTCTTTCATGATATTTCTTTCATAGATACTGCCTTTAATCATTTCATATGAACTAAATGGGAATTTCTTGAAAATGTATTTGAAGCAGTTACTATCTCTATCCACCACTTTCACAAACCGCTTCATTAAAACTAGTTTCTGGCAGTAACTGTTTTGTGGGAAGAAGAAAAATGGTTCACGTAATATTTTTCAGAACCAGGCAAACAATTGCAGTTTAGGTGTCCAGGTTCTGACTTTCCTATACTGGGCTTTGTCCCACCACTCGTCCAAAACTCACCGTATTTATTATTAAGCCAATCACTGCAAAATCCTCACACAAAAACCATTCATAATCTTTATGTTTTTCAGTGTAGTAAATAAAAGCTAAGTGCTGCAGTAGGCAAAGAATATTCCCCTCAGATATACGAATACGGTCCCGGACGATTCGTCCAACGACTATTGGTCCAATGCCGATTCGTCCAAATGGACGATTGGTCCAATGCCGATTCGTCCAAAGGGGCAATTGGTCCAATGCCGATTGGTCCAATGTCTGATTGGTCCAATGTCCGATTCGTCCAATGCCGATTCGTCCAATGGTACGATTGGTCCAACGCTGATTCGTCCAATGATATCATCTTACCAACGGTAAACTTTGTTTTTTTCCAGAAAGGAATAATAATGTAAATTATTCTCCTCTTTATATCCTTTAGAAAGATAATTTCCGTATATTTGGTAATTGTAAACATTTTACATAAAAATGGTAAAAGGCACTCAATGGAACATTTCTCAGCTGTTTGCAAAGCACCTAGACAGCGGGCATTGTTTGAAGATTTTAATTTACAACCTTGATATTTGGTATTTGTAAACATCTTATAAAACTTTATAAAAGGCATTCATCGTATCAATTCTGAGGTCTTTGCAAGGCACCTTGGCCGGAGACCTATGAATTAATATTTCGTGCTTAAGTGAAAGCGCAATGTTATTAACTTGATTTAATATGTAAACGTTATGAATATGACATCGGTAGAATAAAAAGTCCTAAAAAGGCGTAGGCCTAGAGCCTATGAATTAATATTTCGTGCCTAAGTAAAAGCTCAATATTATAATCGGTAGAATAGAAACTGTTAAAAAGGCCTAAGCCTATGGCCTATGAATTAATATTTCGTGTTTAAGTAAAAGATCAATATTCTTAACTTGATTTAATATGTAAACGTTATGAATATGACATCGCTGAAATAAAAACTGTTGAAAAGGCCTCTGTCCAAACCCCGACCAGTTGTTTCCATTGGGCAGTTGGCTGAAATTCCCAATGCATTCTACAAACAGAAACGGAACACTAGTATTTTATATTATTTCATGCAAAAGAGAAACATTGAAATTGATAGAACGGCTCGTACATCAGTAACTTTATACGGCAGCAAGGACAGTATAACAAGAAAACGCGATTCCAAAAAAAAAAAATAAAGCCACAATATTACGCAAGAAATGTAACATTATTTTACATTCTTTGGACTGCCGGTAGTTTCGTATAACATCGGAGATAGAATCAGAACAGATGAGACTTTTATAGCACGAGTAGCACTTCGGACACATAGGACAGAATTGGACCAATCGTCCATTGAACGAATCGGCATTGGACCAATCGTCGTTGGACGAATCGTACCAGACCCATACGAATATGCTACATGCGTCACATGTTCGTATATCTCAGGGGATTATTCTGTGCCTACATGCGTTTAATACGATACATGCGTCACATGTTCGTATATCTCAGGGGACTATTCTGTGCCTACATGCGTTTAATACGATACATGCGTCACGCATATACTCAAGAGATGCATGTAGGGTATTAAATCCGTTTTTTTTGTGGTGTAGTAAGCACAAAGATTCGCCAAGCTTTCGCACTCCACTGGGAGGCGGCTTTTTCAAGGCAATGGTATTTTATGCGTTTTTATGTCTACCATTGGCTTGGAAAAGTCTCCATTTGGAGTGCGAAAGCTTGGCGAATCTTTGTGCTTACTATACGACAAAAATAAACGGATTTAATACGCTATGTACGTCTCTTTAGTATTCACAGTGCGATTTATTTATAATTATGCATTCTCATTATGTAAATGACGTTAGTGTGGAAGGACCAATGAAAAAACGCCATCCAGAAGGGGTGGAAACAACATAAAAATATATCATTTTCTCCAGATACCTTACATTACAGTATGGCAAAGGCTCTTCGTCGGAAATCGTTAAACGTATTCTCGTTGAATCTGTTTGTTCCATGAAAAATGTGGTCCTTGCTGCAAAATATTTTTTTTAAATTTCAGTGAAGAATCAAGAAGCTTTTCGTTCGGTATGTTCAGGTCTCGTACAATCTCGTTCCGTGCGGGTTGCGTAAACAATTGTGAGAGATCCTACTAATCTTAAGCATATAGACTTCCATTCTTCTTCTGACTCCCTGTTCACTTTTATTATACTCTCGAATCCAACTGTCCGAAAAGGAATAGGCAGTCCGACTTCGTGCGGTACTTGTCTCATTGAATGCGGAATGTGATAACTTTTATCACGCAGAAATAACAATAATCAGTGAGATTTCTACGCTCTCAACTTACCGTAGTAAATGTAAATGATACACTATTTTCAGCGTTTTACACCTTCAATTCAAGTGCGACATACTATGTGGGGAAGTCATGGTCTTTTTTGATTTCTGAATTTAATATTAAAATAGCCAAAACACGTTTTTTTACATATAACCTGTAACATTTTAACTTAGTTTCCACGTATTTCACAAGATATGTCAGGATTATTTTAACATTCCCGGGGAAACATTTATCAGCAAAATCAGATACTATGCATAGCATTTCATTTTTTAACATAACGGATTTCACAAAGAGGCTTAAATGTTTACATAACGGTTTTAACACGGAATCTTACTTGCTAACAGGAAGTGTTTAACAAAGAAATTGTTAGACGAACTGAAGCGAGAGTTTAAGGTCTTCAGGTCATGTGATGGAGCACTGTTCCATCTATATACTAAATTCGGAAAGTCCTTTCAAAACACTTTATCCATTATTAAAGCATATTTAACAACTTTGTTGAAATAATAACTGCTGCTATTATAAAATCCTGACTTGATAGAGGGGGAAAGAGTACATATCACAAGAGGGCCTTGAAACACTGTATTATTTGGAAACATCAAAATCAACACCGTCCAATGTGATATAACACTACTCACAGTGAATATGAGCATGCATGACACAGTACTACATGCTATTCACTATCACGGTAGTATCGAAAAAAGAGTACAGTGGGAAATTGCCCCGGCTGAGAAAGCCTTATGTTAAAGACTACTAAGACACAACAAATACGCATATCCCTATGCCAGGATAGTTCAATTAGCTGGAATAAATTAACTGTTTCATTTTTTCCAGCACCACTGCATTTTGTTTTTTCGAAGAATTTTCCTGTAATATCGATGCAATGATTTTTGTGCACCGCAACATAATTGTTCAGCAGTGTGCTGCTCTGTTACAGAGTTCTTCACGAAATTATGTTTGAGTTCCCTGTGTTAAAGGTTCGTTAGACCTTCGCTTATATCAAATAATTTAGAAGTTGCGCGATTTTACCTGTACCTTTTCCTGGTGATAAAAATATATAAATGCAATCCCAGCTAAAATTAATAGTCGTTCTTTTGCAGGGTCGAATATGTTTATTTCGTGATGTAATAGGGGAGATCTTTCAGCTTCGTTCTGATTTCTTTCTATTATTGTCTCGAGGATCTGCTTTTCTTCAGTTATCTCGCGGCTAAGTTTTCGTTTCAAAAATTTAATTTCTGTTCCGTCTCGCTTTTCGACATCCGGCATTCTAAACCGCTATTCCCCCCCCCCCCTCGTTTTTCTTGTGCCGCCATCTTCACCACCGAAGGAAAATCTGTTCAAACGCGCCGATGAATCGTCTCCAGCCTTGTTTATTTTGATCTCGGCTACTCCGCGACCCCCGATTTTTGCCCCCTTGTCCCGAACCTAGCAGAAAGCGTGGGATTTACTTTTAACTCTTCAACTGGCTGGAACCAAATAACTCGGGGTTAACAAAATAGGCTGAAATCAGCTCTAACGAATATAATCGCTGTCTGAGAAGAAGGCCGAACGCGAGATGAAACAAGTGAACTCACGCATCCAGAAGCGTTGCTTTTATCTTAGGTTTGTTATTCTATGTGGTCATTTGGGGGTATCATTGTCATTAATCATTCCTGTCCGTTTATCGTCTCCGCTAAGAATACTATAAAAAGGGCGATGATCCTAAGCCAGAAGAGAAAAGATGTTTGAGTAACTTTTTTCTACCCTGTGGCATGATTTCCATGTCTGTGGGAATACTCCTTCCGAATCATTCCTTGGGTGCTGGAACAGAGAATAAAGATTATAAGGACATCAGACTACATAGAATAAGACTAAGGACTGCAAAGGATCACTTTTTTTTAATTAGAGGTTTAACGACCACAGTGAGCAACTCAATGGGCAATACGCAGTCGCCCGTCCCTAATTTAGAGCCACTGGCTCCAGTGAAGGGAGAGAGCCAGCGCCCTGAGATAAACACAACATCCATGCCTCACCGGGGTACGAACCCGGACCCATCTCGAACTAATGATCAGAAGCCAAGGGAGCACTTCCAACCAGTGACAGATTTAAAGTGGATACTCCTGAGATGAAAGAGGGAAAGGAATTGTTTTCCGCAGCGTTCCTATAGCCCGGTCACCATAAGAACACTTGTGTTAAGGAGCGCAGGAATTTTTGGGCAACTCTTGGTTCAGGAACATCGGCCGCTTAAAGAGTTAATTGCCTTCTCTCTCGCGGTTACTTTCTCGTCATCCTTACTTTTACACCCTTGTGTTAAAGGCTTTTTCCCTCTGCACACCCTGACCTTTCAACTGTTGTTCGACTTATCGTGAAAACTGCGTCCGTTAAGCTGAAGATGAGAGAATTTCTTGTTATCCTCCTACAAAGGTAATTGTCATTCACCCCTTCGCAAGGCAATAGTTTTAAAATTGAACTCTGCGATTCCCTCAGGTAGCACAGGTAAGGAGCCAGAGAGAGTGTGTATCCTGCATCGTAAAAGAAGCTGCACGAAATTGGGAAAAATGTAACTGTCTCCAAATAAACACTAATGAAAAAGAGAGATGATTTAAACTCAACATATTCAAAATGGTTATTAAACTTTATTCTTGTTTAATCTAAGACCTCGCGGTTACAGCTAAAATTCTTGATCGTGTCTTGGAAACCATGTATTCGTAATTTTTTTAATAAGAGCTTCAGCATTTCAGAAACGTTTAACAACTACAGAAGTGACGAGTAAGCCCAGAATTGACTATCATAGCACGTAATGTTCCTAGAATATAACTATATAATCGTAAAGATTTCCAGGAGTGAATACTTGTATTCCTAAAAAAACAAGCTAGTAGCTTAACATTTGAATACTCCTTGTAGTACTCTTTACTAAGGCAACGAATTAATTTAAGGATCTTCGAGAACTGGTATATCGTGGATGTCCTGACATTTCCATTTTGTCTAAACATGATTCAGTACTAACTAATGCCGTGTAAATGCATGCGTTATCCCATGAGTTATAGGTAATTTAACGTATCGAATGGTATCTGCATATAATGATTTTAGCAATGAACGACAAACCGGTAGAGTTAAGAACATGAAAAATTTAAGCGATGGTCACAAAACATTCTGGCTGTATATAATTCAAATGTCTAAAATAATTTAAATATTTCAAAATTGAATTTACCAATATACATATTATATGTATATACGATTGGGAAACAAATTTTCTCTAAGAAATAATTCATCATAAATATATGGTAGGCATTCTAATGCTATATTGATATATTTTCACTGTATTCCATGTCTCCACTTCCTTCAGAAAATATGAAAAATTTCATCCACCTGGAGCAGAAATCGAATTCACACCTCCCGATTGCCAGAGGAGTATGCTCTGTTCAATTTCTTGGAATTTACTTGTCCTGGGTAGTGCGATGATTAGCATGATTGACCGATTCGTGCTACAGGCGGATGAAAAGTTTCATGTTTTCTGAAGGAAGTGGATTCATGGAATACAGTGAAAATAAACCTATTACTCTAATTTAAAATAATTTAAATATAAGGCGTTTAAGGAATAAAATAAGCAAATATGCGATCACAAAGATCTCTGAGCGTATAGGACTGAAGAGCAAAAAATTATTTTGCTGCTTAAAAAAAAATAGGATTTAATCCTTGAGTTTATTAAACATAGTGAAAGCTGAATATGCTAGAAAAATACTTAAAAATATATAACGTTTATGTTGAAGATGAAACCTACTCACGAGAGGGAAAAGACGTCAAGGTAATGCTATTAATTTCATGAAAGAATGCATGCAACACCTAAAGTTTGGCGTTACGAAAGTAAACGCCAAACTTAGGTGTAAAAAATTAAATTAAAAGCACACATTCCGAAAGTACCCTTCGAAGTCAACACTTAATCTGTGAAAATTATTATGGGGTGGCTAAAGAGAAACATAAAAAAAATAAACTTTTATTAAGAAAATTAATGGATGCCAAACACTAAGAAAATATTATCAACGGAGCTGTTTTTAACAAGTCGCACGACAAATCATAAAGATGCCTCGAACAGTTAGATGAAATAAGTAATTGTAAAATGTTAAACCAACGATTGCATTTAAAACTGATAAAAGATGATTTGTGAAAGCGGAAATATAATATGTAAAATGTAATTTTGTGATTTATTAGGAAATAACTTAGGAAGCAACAGAAAAGAATATGAATATTTCTTGCTGCAACGAAGTATTAAACAAATAGCGCAGAGAGTCATGTGATTTAACAATGTATTATATTAGTTTGTAAAGAAACAGAAGGTAGAGTTGGTTAAAGTAATGAACTATATTGTACACCTCATAACAGAAAAATTATTTTCAACCAAAATAAAACCAAACATAGAGGCAAACTCTGGTATCCTGCTTAATAAGATCAACAGCCAAGAACAAATTAGCTGCACAACTTTGTTTTTTTAAAAGCTACGCAGAGGTCCAATTCCTCGCAGATTAAGAACTGAAAATTGACATCTAGTTTCTGATAAATTTGAGAGAACACATGTGCTATTAGGAAGCAAAATATTATTTCTGCGTCATCAATAGCAGCAGAATAAATTCAAGCACATGAATGTTCAAAGAAATATATGGACGACAGAAAGTGTAATATACTTTCATTCTGAAATAAAATGTGCGCCTTCATTCATCAAAAGAGTTAGTGGTATATCAACTCCAGTAGGAAGATACTTATAAGCGAGCGTATAGAGACAGTAGTGATTTCGAATATGGCTTTAAAGGGTCTCAGGGGCCAGTACATCGAGATAAACTGGGAAAACCCAGGACACGATAAAACACCAGCAGTACAAGACGGGCACGCGCTAAAGCAAAAAGCTAAGCGAGAAAGAAAACGCAGCACTAACACATTAAAGAGTCATAGTGGCCGGGCGAAGACAAGAACAGCACCGTACAACGAAAATGCACAGGAGCAGGAGAGGCGCAGGAACAGAAACACGGTAGCGGCAGGCGAAAAGACACTGGTGGAGGAGCGCACACGAAGATCATGGAAGACACCAATAGTCCAGTAGTTACGCAGACGAAGAGTAGGAACTCTTGGGGTCTGAAGGAATAGAAATGATTTCATCGGAGAGAACAGCTTTAATCCATGAATAACAGTCTTTTCGAGAACGTCGAGGCGGCAATTAGAATAACCCAGCCAGGGTTGGAGAGAAGGAAATGTCTTCCGCATAGCACGAAGGGCAAGGGACAATAGTGAAACATCGCAAAGCGCTACAGCAAGCAATGATCATCGCGCTTTGTAGTAATGGGAACAATGTTGCTGATATTTGAACAAAATCATTGCCGAAGTTTAAATTTAATGAGAATAGAAACAACAAAATAAAACATTGTAAGAGAAAAATATCGAATAACTGGCCAAGGCAACAAGTTAAAAAATAAAGCCACGCATGTCAGCTGGCCGACAGAAACTGCGGAAGATGTAATGAAGAAAAATTAACTGCAACGTTCAAGAAGAAGTAAGACATCTTTTACTTTAGGTTAAGGGTTTAACGAACACCTTGAGCGACTCAGTGTGTTATAAGCAGCCGTCCATTCCTAATGTGGGGCCACTGGATCCAAGGAAAGGAGAAAGCCAGGGTCGTAAGATAAACACAACATCCATGCTTCACCGGGATTAGAACCCAGATCCATCTGAGATCAATGATCAACACTCGGCGCTTAGACTACTCGGCTATTGGGACGGCTAAAACACAAGTCTTTGGATAAATCACAAAACATTTAATGTGCAAAATGAACGCAACATCGTCGTTGCACCCAGAGGATGCAACCAACAGGAATGAAACTTGGGGGTAGCTTTGACATCGTGAGATCGTGAGACATGCAAATGATTCAGGTATCACGCTCGGCCGTGCATGTGACGCAAGCAAGGATTAGTCATAGCGCTTTGCCTGACCGGCTATATAAGGTTGTCCCGTTGTGCGTGCTTTCCACTCTAAATCGTGAAGTTGTGTTGGTTGCGTCCTTTGCTAGTGAAGTATGCCTCGTAGAAAAGTTCGGGAGAAATTCGAGCAGTTGGAGTTCAAGAGAGCCCGCGTCGTCGGGCTCCGAGAAGCATGTAAGTCTTATCACCGTATTGCGCGCCATTCCAGTCGTGTGATATCACCATAGCACGCTGTTAGCGGTAGTGGATGGAACAAGGCACGCAGCAGCGCCCGAAAGGGTCTAGAAGACAGACGAACCACGGAGAGAGAGAGGACCAAGGGGTTACCCGACATGCGCGGAGTGACCCAACAGCCACAATTGCGGATATTCAGCGAGCAGTGGTGCCTTCCATGCATCGTCCGATTAGTGGCAGCACCATTGGCAGAGGGCAGCACGACGTAGTGCTACACGCAGGCAGACCGTTACGACGACATCACTTAACACCAGTGCATCGTTTCTAAAGACTGCAATGGTGTCGGGCCAGACTGTCTTAGAGGCACTCAGAATGGCAGCGGGTGATCTTCAGTGACGAGTCCCGATTTTGTCTTTGAGGAGACGACTAATGAATCCGTGTTTGGAGGCACCGTGGTCAGCACCAAGATGAACGGTTTTACGTCGAGCGTCACACGTCTTAAATACCTGGTGTAATGATGTATGGTGCAATTGCCTACGACGCCAGAACACCTTTAGTGTTCATTACAGGCACTTCGACAGCCCAATGTTACGTTAATTAGATCCAGAAACGGGTGGCCCTAGCTTTTATGAACGCGCACTCCGGTGCGAATTTCTAACAAGACAACGCTCTTCCTCATACTGCTGATGTCTGGAGAGCTTGCCTTCAAGGCACTGACAATCTGTCATGGCCAGTCGCATCGCCAGACCTACCGCCGATTGGAAATCTGTTTGATGGTATTGGACGCGCTATCCGCACTGCATCCCTACCGCACAATCTTCAGGGACTGCGTGATAAGATTCAAGCTGCATGGGATGGCTTATCGCAGGACACCATTACGAAACTGTACAACTTCATGCCGAGTCGTCTGGCATGCTGTGCGAGCAAACGTGGTGGCCCGACTCCATACTGGGGGAAACTACGTATTGGAGTGTAGCTCAATACGTATTGCCCATGTCATTCTCAATGTTTAATCATTTATTGTCCCTAGTAACCTTTAACAAGCTCCTGAATAGCATTGCAATCATACACGTCCTTCTGAGTGAAACTAGATGCTTGACGATTAGTGTATAAGTAGAACCAGGTGAACCAGACCCGCCATGATTGTCAACTGTTCATAGTCATAGGTTTCCAAAATACCGTTCAGGCCGTGTCCTCTTTCCATTTTGGTTAATCCCGGATCCCGGATGAGCTGTGGTTTGCGTTTTTAATTTACTAAGGCGCTGTCTCTCTCCCTTCCCTAGCACCTGTGACCTAAATTGCCCAAGTGCGACTGCTAGTTGCCCTGCAAATTATTTTTTGATTGGAGGTTTTTTTTTTTTTTTGATTGGAGGTTTAACGACCACCGTGAGCAACTCAATGGGCTATAAGCAGTCGCCCGTCCCTAATTTAGGGTCACTGGTTCCAGGAAAGGGAAAGAGCCAGTGCCGTAAGACAAACACAACATCCATACCTCACCGGGATTCGAACCCGCACCCCGTTCGGACGAATGATCAGTGGCCATCGCTTAGACCACTGCGCCACCGGGGCGGCCCTTACAATTCGATCATAGTGGATGTTTTTTCAAATAAATAGTGGCAATCCCGAAACAAATAAGAAGTAATTGGAGGGTAAAACAGGTGGCCTTCCTTCCACACTGGATAGATCCAGAATGAAAATAATAAGAAAATGTAAAACATGAATGATGCTGGAGACATTTTTAAAAATGCGTAAGAGTTCAGGGCTCTTCTTTCGATTCAAAGGCTTCGACATCGCCCTCTTCTGTAAAACGCCAAATTCATTTCACATGTTCGATTTGCCAGTATTCACTTGAAGGAAAGATAACTCAAACTTTTTTGTCCTAACCCAAATCTTTTAATGCAGTTCTGGTAAAAGATGCATTCTTTATAAAAGGCAAAAATATTGGAATGACATTCAATAGTTCTTTCACTCGGAAAAATGTTTCCCTTGGTGCCCTAAATCCCAGATGGAATCAAGCTTTACCGACATGTATATGAGTTTGGCGGGAATAAAAAAAAAGTGGGGGGAAAGAAGAGGAAAAACATTCGGTCTCCGAAAGCAATATGTCTTCACTTTGTTTGCTTTTGTATGCCGACATGTTCTTTGTTGATATTGATCAAGCAGGTACTTACTGGTGTTCATCCCTGAGCTAGCCGGGAGCAGATGCTCATTCAGGAATTCAACTTCTTATAAGAAACAAAAACCAAACGCCAAGGCGCTTATATCTGCGTTACCCATATGAGAAGAAAAAGGAATTCTGGAATTTTTTTTTAAAAAGTACCATCATTTGTAGTCCGTCGTGACTGTTTTGCTGAAGATACCAACAGCGACCTCTTGCGGCATTTATTATACAAAACGCAGTTTCTGGATGAGTGCTTCGTCCTAAGAACTCAGAGTGCATCAGCAGTTTTAAAGAGTTTTTGCGTAGAGGACATTCCACAAAAAGCATTGTAAAAACTCAAGCATTTCACTAATTTTAAATGAATTCTTTCTCCACGGGTAAGCCTGTGCTTTCTATGAGACGTACAGAAAATTATTTGCGGTATTTGTTCCATGTCGTAAGATGCTTTCGAGATTTCGTGCCGTCAGTCTTAATCTCCTTTATCGCCAGGAATTTATTCTCGCATATTGAAAACAAAGCCTATTTTTACCGTCTCCATATTTCTTTTTGTGCAAAGCATGATATCGTAGGTAAATATTGAACTCCTTTTTGCTTCCGCACGTAGCTGGGATTTTAAGAAGATTCAGAAAAGGCTTTTAAAAGAAGGAAGAAAAAAACCTCACAAGATTCAGTATCGTTTTTTTCTTCATACTGCTTTACCAAAGAAGAAATTCCAGTGTTGTTTTCTTGGACGTAATGATTTACAGCGCTACCGTTTTGATTGCTGAGTATAGAGTACACCTAACAGTAATTGCAATGTTTAGAGAAAACATAAACTTCAAGAAATGCCTGACTAGTTAATAACATACATATTCACAACCATATCTTACAAGGGGAAGAATCAGAAGCTTACCTTAGGGGGAGACGTTATTTCCGTAAAATAAATAACATTATTTGTGGGAGAGTCACACTCACGCACGTTTAAACTATCATTGCAATGATTTTTAAATACCTTTTCCATAAAAATTTAGTATCTAGCTGAAAGTGGTTCGAGAAGTTGGCCTCCAATCATTCGCCAGTGATGGATCGGGGTTTGAACCCAGGTTGCACAGGTGTTGCGCTTATTTTATGCCCCTGGATCACTCGCTTCTATGGAATCGGTGCCTTTAAATTAGTATGGAAGTCTGCTTATAGCCCATTGAGCTGCTCAAGGGGATCGTCAACCCCTCCCCCCGAAAAGAAGAGAATTGTTATAAATTTTTGAATCGCAACGTGCGACGGCCAAGTGAAAAATCATCATTATTTTAATGGATATCTCTTGCGTACTTTTCGAGAAGAAAAACTTGACCCTTTTTAAATATCATTTCTGAATAAAATCTTTCATAATAAGTACGAAACCTTGTATTCGAATGCTTTTTCTGTTTCTGTGCTTGTAGATACATTTTTCTATCTGCTTATGTTTTATTCACCAATGCTTTATTCCCAAATTCGCATCAAGTATCAACTGTGTTAAAAACTTTCACGAGAAAATCCGTGCATTTATTGCGATATCTGTACAAAAGGTACTACATTTTTTATCCACGGTTTTCCCCTTTAAAAACCAAAATTCTGCTTTAAGGAGGGGGGGGGCGATCCTCCCAGTCGCCCTTATTGTATCCGACACTGCGTTTATCTTCGTTTTTTAAAACGTGTAATGACCAACAAAAGTCATAGAAGTAACTTCGAAAGTTATAGAACATTTTCTCTTGTTTTCGCATTTGCAAAATTTATTGCAAAATTTGAACTTATTATTTAACAATATCTGCAGCTATTACACATTTTACTTCGCTTTTAATTTTACCGAAATTGGCAGGGGTTTTTTAATTATCTTTTGCAAAAGTTTCAGCTACTACATATTTTTTTATAAATTTCAACTTCGGAAAATTTGCCTTAGCGGTTGCAACGCAGTTACTACATACTTTGGAACAAAGTATTTGATTTTGCGCCGTATGCTGACGTACTAAAAATAAACCCAAGGCACAAAACGTTATGACCATCTGCGTATTATGATATTGTTCCTCCACGTGCCACCAAAGCGAGACATAGAAGCTACAAGACTCTAAAGGTGGTATGTGGCAAAACCCCGCTACCAACAGATCCCTTAATTGTTGTAAGTTACCTGATCCAACCACCGGTTATCTGTTTGCCATTCCAATACAAACCACGTATGCTCTTCAGGATTAATGTCTGAGAAATTGGGAGGCCAGGACAATACCTAGAAGCCTTTCTCATACTCCCCTAAACCTCTCTAAGTAATCCGGAGAGTTAGGCGTGGAACATTATCCTGCTGAAAGAAGGCACCACTAAGGGGGAATAGCGTTGGCATGAAAGGTTGCAACTAGTCTGCAGTGATGTTTAGGTAGCTGGTAGAGGTCATGACTTCCTGCACATGAATGACTGGATTCGGGATTTTCCAGAATATTGCCCAAATCATTGCCCTTCGTACACTGGCTTGTGTTCTTGCACTTCGTCCACCGGCTTGTTTTCTTGCACTTCGTCCACTGGGTCGTTTTCTTACACTTCGCCCACCGGCTTGTTTTCTTGCACTTCTTCCACTGGCTTGTTTTCTTGCACTTTGTCAGCTGGCTTGTCTGTCTACTCACTTTGTTTTCTTGCTTTTTGTCTACTGGCTTGCTTTCTTGCGCTTTGACCACTGGCTTGTTTTCTTGGACTTCTTCCACTGGCTCGTTTTCTTGCACTTTATCTACTGGCTTGTTTCATTGCGCTTTGACCACTGGCTTGTTTTCTTGCACTTTGTCCACTGATTTGTTTTCTTGCACTGCCTCCACTGGCTTGTTTTCTTGCACTTCGTCCACTGGCTTGTTTTCTTGCACTTTGTCCACTGGCTTGTTTTCTTGATTTTCGTCCACTGGCTTGTTCTCTTGCACTTCGTCCACTGGCTTGTTTTCTTGCATTTCGTCCACTGGCTTGTTTCCTTGCACTTCTTCCACTGGCTGGTTTTCTTGCACTTTGTCTACTGGCTTGATTTCTTGCGCTTTGACCACTGGCTTATTTTCTTGCACTTTGTCCACTGGCTTGTTTCCTTGCACTTCGTCCACTGGCTTGTTCTATTGCACTTCGTCCACTGGCTTGTTCTCTTGCATTTCGTCCACTGACTTGTTTTCTTGCACTTTGACCACTGGCTTGTTTTCTTGCACTTTGACCACTGGCTTGTTTTCTTGCAATTCGTTCACTAGCTTGTTTTCGTGCATCCTGGTGACAACATTTTCCCAGGCAAACGACACACCCTTAATCCTGCCGTCCACTGGTGCAGCAGGAAAAGAAATTCATCAGCTTAGAGAATATTCTTCCAATCATTCATGGTTCTGCTTTGATGCTCACGTTAACGTATTACGCGCTGTCGACGGTGAACCAGGCTTAGCATGGATACTCAAAACGGCCTGCTGTTACGAAGGAAGCACTATTTTCAGAAGGGTTCGATGTACTCTGTGTTGTGAAACATTAGTCCCGTCACCAGCATTCAAATTGCCAAAGAGTGGCATCACAGTGTCCTTTGTGTTGTCTCGTATCATTCGGGAAAGCCTTCGCTCACCTCTGACATCGTGGTATACCAGACTTTGCCTACGGATCTTGGCTTTTCAGTCCTGGTACCACTTTTTGAAGGTTCTGACCATGGCTGACCGTAAATACCCCATTAGCCATGCAGTCTCGTAAATATTTCGACTCAGTCGTCTTGCCATTACGATTTGGTTTTTGTCATACTCGCTCAAAATTCCGCTGCCTTCCCATCTGAAGAACAAGAATAACACTAAACAACAGAGCCCACTATCAAGTGTCATTTTTTCGGTTTCATAACCTTCACACGTGTCATTTTTTTCCCTGAAGTGGCTTCTATATGACAAAGAGAAACTGGTCATAATAGTTTGGGAATAGTGTAAGTATGTGGGTTCTGGTGCCGTTTTTTTCTCGTGGACGTAATGTTGAAAGAGTGGATCCTATTTTTCTATCCGCCTTACCTCCCATTAAGAATAAGTAGAGAGCGGTAATGGGGGATAGCGAAAGCATAGCCACTGCAAAATCAACATTACTTATATGGGGAAAAACTGCGCCGCCCCGGTGGCGCAGTGGTCTAAGGCGCTGGCCTCTGATCATTCGTCCGTAAGGGGTCTGGGTTCGAATCCCGGTCAGGCATGGATATCGTGTTTGTCTTACGGCACTGGCTCTCTCCCTTCCCTGGAACCAGTGACCCTAAATTACGGACGGGCGACTGCTTATAGCCGAGTGAGTTGCTCACGGTGGTCGTTAAACCTCAAATAATAAAAAAAAAATGGGGAAAACTGCACCAGAACCTCCATATTTATACTATTCTCGGGTCTTCGGTGCATTCTCAGATTCAAAATATCATTCTGTCATAATATCAGTGTAACTTGTGTAAAACATCGCAAAATATACGTTAATTAAATAAATGATATATTGTAACCGATTCACAAACGATTTCTTTTCGTCCGTTATGGAGAAAAAATAAAACAGAGCTGCAATAAAAACAGGGATTTCATTTGAGTTTCTGAAAATCGAACAAGCATAGAGTGCTTCATTTTCTTGTGGAAATAACATCACGGAATAGGTAATATTTTCAAAATCCAAACTTAAACATTGAAATCCATTTACTATTCGCAATATTTGAAATTTAATTCTCCGTTGCCCACACAGCCCAAAAAGCTTCAGATATGTATCAATAATGTTACAATCTGTCACTTTCGTTACACTTTCACAGATATCTTACAATTACGTTTAAGTAACATCTATTTTGGAACATAACTCTTTGTACATTACGGTTACGTTAAAAATAGCATTCACCGATACTGCTGTTTTATAGTTTCCATTGTACATAATTGCTACCTTGATGTTACATTCCAGCGGTATTTAAAATTTTTGATTTGCAACGGCGTGGATGCGCATGCGCATATATGCCATTCACCGAAGCACTGTCGTAATCGTATTTCCCCGTGCTACTGGGATATTCTTTGGTGATACTGTTGTTCTCGAGTTATCTAGTTAGTTGATTTAATATTTATTATGTTTTGTGTGATTCAAGATCATCTGAAATTGAGTTATTATTTTGATTATTATAATTTTTAAATTCTAAAAAGCATTTTATAAAATCTCAGTAGATGATTGTGTTGTTGTATTAGTATACTATACCATCATGCTTTTTTTACTTGAAGGTGAGAAATTTCATATTGGTATACGTACAGGTATTTACAGAAATGACGAATTTGATTTCCTTTCTCTTTTTTGCTAAAACATAGTCTATTCCACATGTATAATAGAAATTCGACACCCTCATTCGGTACCGATTTTTATTTCTTTGTTATCAATACATAAACGCCGCCACTGTTCCCAATGGAAATCGGACTGCGTTGAACCTGTGAAAACGTAAACAACTCGTAATACGACTGTGGTTGCTTTTGAAACAGCTGTCCAGTGTAATATTTTTTATTATGCTTTCACAAACTTTATTAACACTATAATGTTTATCCTAGTAAATACGTAAAAGTAACATGATGATGTCACAAATATCTTTCAAATACCTAACAACAACATGAAGTTGGTATGTTGAAGTTACAAAGACATTTCACTGTAACGTATCAGTTAAGTTTCAAAGTTATGTAACATTTGCGGACATTTTGACGTAACCGTAAGGTTTCTGAAACATTACTGTTACATTGCGCAACGTATCTGAAAAGTCAAAATGTTTCAGTGTACTTGTAACACATACGAAATATTCTGTGCTGCGTGGATAGTTGCTTTTGGAACCTGTGCGAATTGTGATACCCTTTGGACTTACAAATGTTGCTAAAAGAGAGCACTCCTGGATGTTCCATACTATATATCCCTGGCACTCATTTTCAGTATCAAATATTGACCTTTTAGAACAAAAAGAATGCACAAACGGCAACACTAAACGTAGCATTGAACTAAATGCATTAAAAGTTGACTGACAGCAAATCTGCGGCATTTTGTGGTTCGATTGAAATTCATCGCATTTCCCAAATGTAAAGAAACCCAGTCCGTTGGGAACAAATCCATAGGGAATGTAGGGTTACGCATAGAAATCCAGGTAAAACAGAACATATTTTTAGTAAGAATAAAATACTCTCACTTCGTGTCCCACATCTAAATGAAAAAATTTCAATTTGTCTCCAACATGTTCTTAATTACAATATGTAAGTTTATTTTCTATGTATATGTGTTTTAATTATTTAAGCGGCTGATGAACCAGAGCAAGAGAATGCCTAGAATTTTCTGCGCACTCAAAATAAAAATGTTCGTACAGCAGACGGGTTTTTATTAATGTTAGGTAAAGCATTAGTTTTCTTCCCCTTACCTCAGCAGAACCAGCCATAAGCCTGTGACATGTTATAAACACTCCTTTCTATTCCTTTGTTCTCTTACTATGACCCAAGACATGATAAGGAAGGGCTGCTCCCCCTGACATGAACACCATGCCACTGGCTTGAAATAATGACTTAAATAATCTCCTTCTGAGGGCTGTAGACATTATTATCGCCACCTTTTTACGCTTTCCAATTGTAGGTTGAAGAAGCGTATATGCTCCAGATTTGTCCGTCTGTATGCCTGTCCGCACGATAACTCGCGTAAAAATGGTTTGATTTTGATGAAAATTTAGTATGTGGTAGGGGACAACCTGGGGGCAAACCCTATTGAAAATGGGATAAATGGGGTTCAAAGGTCAGGACATAAGAGCGGGATCCATTCCATCATTGTTATGCGTCATAACATCGCATAAGAACGATGGAATGGATCCTGCTCCTATGATTCCGCTAAATCATAACATTTAATATTATCGAAATGGGGTCAAAGATCAGGGCACAGGACCCATATTTATTTCACAGTCATTATCCTAAAAACTTATCTAAAATGCTTTTGTTACAACAAAACTTTAGTATGTTGTTCCGGAGGTATACTGAACCAATTCCGGTGAATGTCATCTAAATTGGATCAAAGGTTAGGGCACAGGAGCGATATTTATTCCACAGCCATTATCCTCATAACTTCAGTAATAACTTGAGTAATGATTTCTGGTACGTTGGAAAGCGTATCATACTCAATGCATTGCATGATTTTACTAACTTGTTTAAGGCAATCAGTCAGAGTGCAAAGATTAATGACATTCTCCTAAATAGACAATAAAAAGAACGGCTTTCTGATGCGCAGGTTCATTCCTTCCAGCCGTGCTCGGGCTACTTCTTAGGCAGCTAATATATTCATCTTAGCTGATTTAAGCCAATTTTGCTTCCCCTGTTCAATTCGTCCCACACGGTTACAGGATTAATCATGGATTTTTTTCTACATACGTAAGAAGAGTCGTAAATAAATTTGATGTCATACTTGATTAAAACATGAGATCTAACTTCAGCTGCTATTTATTACGGAGAACACTGCCGCGCAAACATATTTAAAATAACAATAACGGCATCAGCAGACGTTTCACTGCACAAGAAATTCCCAAGCTGTTGCAGCTAAAAATTGCAAACTTAAAATGCTTCAGATCTTGCAGGACTATTTTGGAATTGCCTGAAAACAAAATAAGAGAAGCTTTTTCCTGTTTATGACGAAATGGTTATGATAGAAATACCACTTATAGTAGTGGAGTTCCAAATTCTAAATCAGAATTTCACACCGACTGCATGGAATGTTTTTGCTTGTAGGGTAAATAGTGACAATTTCCTGATAATTTCAGAAATTACCATTTTGATCCCAAAAACGTATTGCCCATATTTATCAAGTCCCAGTACCCCATACGCAACACATTTAAACATAATACCGGTAATTTGGAGAACAACAGGACTGTATGTTTGTGTTCCACAACACATGTTTTCGCATAATGTTTAGCTGTGGTTATTCTATGATAACCTTGGTAACTTCGTAATAATAACGTACTAAGTTCGTGATAGTCAACATGTTGTCCATTTGTACGCACAACATTCCGTTAATGTAAACAAATATAGAAATATGGTAGTATACATGATACTTACTCTAGTCAAATATAGAATAATTACATATTTTTATCAATAAAATGCTCTGTTTCCATAAAATGCCATTTTCGCATTTTAATTTCAGACGTTATCAGCTGCTTTCACAAATGTCGCACATGAACACATTTTCATTTTCATCGTAAGAGTTTTAGTACTTCATGTGGTACCATATCATCCGAAAGCTATATTCAACCCACTGAGCACCATTTTTTTTGACACCCTCGTTATGTTGTGTCCACAGAATTCGCCATCCCAGTTATCGCCTTTTGTTTGCATGGACCTGTTGATAAAAACTGTACATACACCGATGAGCAATTATATTATGACCACCCCTAGCCTAGAGAAATGAGCGCGCCTGGAGACCGAAAGGTTGCGCTGGTGAAGTTCACAGAGCAGTATATTACAACCCGAGAACCGGCTTTCGGTTAATAGAGTGTTCGGAGTCAGAATGGGAAAATCTGCCTGTTTATTTTGGTTTGATAAAGGACAAATTGTGATGGCACGGCCCCTCGAAACTGCGATCTCGGAAACGACGTAGCTTGTAAGTTGTTCACGTGACGTTGTAGTGAGTACGTATGAAAAGTGGTGCACATATAGCCTAACAACGAACCATCGTCCAGCTGTGTGTCTTCCGCAGCTCATTGATGCCAGAGGGGAGCGGAGAAAATCACTCATTGTTCACAGCGACCTCAGGCCACAGTGCGACAAATCACCCGCAGCTACAACAGTGGTGATCAGGGCAATGTGTCATAGCTAACAGTTCATCGCAGCCTTCTGCCTGCGTAGCCGAAGATCCAGACGGGTCCCCATGCTCAGTGCACGTCATCCTCAACAACGCATGAAATGGGCCCAAGATCATCGAGATTGGACCATGGATGATTGGAAGAAAGTGGCCTGGTCTAACGAAACAAGATTCCTGGTGCATCACGTCTACTGCAGAGCGCGTATACTCCAATTATCAGCATAGGCTATGACACCTGGATGCACTGTTGAGCGGAAACAGGCCGGCGGCGGCGGCGGTGTTAAGCTGTTGGCGGTGTTTTTTTAGGACACTTTGGGTCCCATTATCCCAATAGCAGACTCCCGGACAGCTGTCAGGTATCTAAACATCGTTGCGGACCACGTTCACGCATGCATGGCAACTGTGTTCTTTCCTGGTGATGGTTATTACCAACAGGATAACGCGCCATGCCACACTGCAAGAATCATCAAGGAGGGGTTCGAGGAACATGCTGGTGACTTTCATATAAAGCCCTGGCTTCCACATTCACCTGCCATGAACCCAATAGAACATTTGTGGTTCGACTTAGAAAAGCGGGTTCGCGCTAAAACACCACCAACCCGAAATGTACGGTAACTGGAGAACCTGCTGTTGATATCATGGTACCAGATACCCCAGGATACCTTGGAGTCGCCTCATCGAATCGATGCCTAGCCGAGTGACCGCTATTTTGCGGGGTAATGAGGGTCTTACAGCTTATTAGGTAGGTGGGAATAATGTAATAGCTCATCGGTGTATGAGCTATATTTTGCTACATTTCAATCACGTCAAATATTACGTAATACGTAGTTACCACCTGTAGGTGATAAATTCGTGGAAACTTGGTTACTTTGTGACAGGCTAAAATCAATTAAAAACTGGAAGTGAAGTTTCTAATTGAATCCCCAACTATCATGATTGCGATTAGGAAATCATATATTGTAGTTTACATTATAGAAAAAATTTATTTTTCGAATAAGTATTAATGCCTGAAACAAAGTAACTCCCCAAAGCTAAGGATCATGTGTCCGTGGCTAAGTCTCTACACTATAATGTTGATAAATGACTTGCAAGCGCATATATGAATTAGACAGGAATCTAATAAAGAACTGGGTTAAATCTTGTTTGCTTAGCTCTGTTTTCCTTTTTGTACTTAACACCATCTCAAAGCTATTCGATTCCCGCTACACGTTGAATAACTTTCGCTGTGATACGAACAAAACAACTTACTGACGTCCTCCTTTCGATTTTAGAAACTGGACATCTGCTGCCATTTATGCTAAGAAGTTGAAACTCATTAAGACAGTAGTTACTCTACGAATATCAGCTTACTATCTATCACGAATATACTTATGTGATGAAGTTGCTTATGTACCCTATATTTGAGCAACTGCTTAAAGTCGTTGTTTTTTTCTCATATGTTTACAATTTCAGGTGTTTGGTAACTGGAATATGATGCAAAGTTGGTAAGCTCTATTGTTTTTGCTAAGATACCGTTCGGTGAAACACCTGTGTGAAAGATTTTATAGCTATGGGAGCTGCGATGACAGTTATCGTCATTGCTCACCTTTGCTGAAGTACAAGGTATCCTGCATCCGAAGTTCGGCGTTTACTGTATTCCTTCTACTCACCGAGCACTTATTTCTCTTTAGCGTCTGCTTCTGTTGTGCTAATGGAAAATACTTTTTATGAAATGTCCTTTTTGCATTCAGCAAATCCTTTGATCTTTGCTCTTCTGAACACTGCACGAACTTGATCATGTTATATATCTGTCAAAATAGCGGTTCTCTTTCGTTAAAAATCCGTAGTGCTTTTAACACTTTCGAAAAGCTCTCTTCCATCTACGTGTACATAGATTTGCTATTTGAAAAGATGTTTATCATCTTTCCTTATTGCGAATGCACCAGTGTGTGTTCTTTTTCAGCAAGCTGTAGAATCAGTACAAGTTCGTTATATCCCTTTGATCCACTCTTCGTGCACCTGTGGGCATTATATCTCTGCAACTGTTAGTCCTATTACAAAAAACATGTTTTACATTGGGAAACGCGAAATGTGAGAAACGATCCTTGCATTCCGGTTATTTTCTTATAACATTTGCCACTAGACAGGAAGTAAATTCAGATACTACCGAATTCAAAATGCATTCTATTCCATATCCTTGTTTCTACATATGCGATTGAAAAAAATAATCTTTCTCTCGATATCAGTAATAATAACGAAAGTATTTTGGGTAAAATTTATTTTTCAAGTGAAATATATTTTGCCTGTAGGGGACGTAATGATAAATTGATGTTTCCCCGTTCTCTCTGCATCTAAAAGTAAGTTCTGCATGTAATTTCCTCTTTTAAAAAACACTTCTTTCCTACTAGAGGCGTAAATGTGCACTCAGTAGAGAAAACATTAAGAATAAATACCTAATAGCGTATTGGTCCTCCTCTTGCGTGAATAACAGAATGTACACGCCGAGACATCGAATTCACCAAATGCCGGAGGGTTCTACAGGTAACGGCAGGCACTCTGTTTGCAGCATTGTCCACAACTCCACCCGAGATGTTGATCCGGGATCCATGGATCTGAGGTTCCGGTCCACGTCCTCCCAGAAACATTCCACAGGAATTCGGACGCGAAAGGCGTAACGCCGTATTCTAGCCGGCCTTAAAACTACGAATCAACCGGTATTCAGATAGGAAAGTCAAAAAGAAAATGGAATTAAGAAGAAGAATTTACAGTTGTAGGAAACATTCATTGACTTAGACTTATGCTAAGAACGAAAAAAGCAACGATCCCGTATTTGTTTAGAAGTTAAGGGGTTACTTTTATTCGTTTAATCAATGTGTTGGGGGAAGGCTTCAACTACACTGAAGTACCAAAGGTCATGAGCTACATGCCTAGTATCGTCTAGAACCTCATCTAGCTCTGCAAAGTGCAGAACCTCAACGTGGCATCGATTCCAAAAGTGGCCGGAAGTGTTCTGGAGAGATGTTGAGCCACGTCATCCGAACAGCCGCCCACAGTTCACTGGTATTTGTAAGTGCAGAGCCTTGGGTGCGAATGAACCTTTCCACCACGTCCCGTAAGTGCCCTATGGGGTTCATGTCGGGCAAACGTGGTGGACACACCAACCCTCGGAACTGTTCACAATGGTCCTCCAACAAATTTTGGGCAACTTGGGCTCGATGACATGGTGCATTTTTGTCCACCTGGAAAATCCCATCGTTGTTGGAGAACATAGTCCATGAAGGGAGGAAAATGGTCACCCAGCAGAGCAACAAACGATTACCGGTTAATGACGTGTTTACGAGGACAAGAGAACAGAGACAGTGCTACGTAAAGACACCCCACACATGTATGGAACCACCACGAGCTTTCACAGCGCCTTGTTGACTGCTTGTGTCCATGGCCTCATGGGGTCTACGCCACACTCGAACCCTACCATCAGCTCGTAACAACTGGTATCGTGACTCATCGGACCATGCTGCGTATTGCCAATCTTCTAGCGTCCAATTACCGTGATCACGAGACCAGGTGAGGAGCTGTGTCCGATGTCGTGCTGTTAAGAAAGGCAATGTGATGAGTCTTCTGCTCCCATACCCTATGGACCCTACATTACGCTTCACTGACCTGATGGATATATCTGTGGTGCCTCATGCACTGAATGTGGATGTTATTTGAGCCAGTGACGCTTATCTATTAATATGGAAATTTCTGGTCAGACGCCGCTAGTCACGGTGTCTCAGCATACTTGGTCGGCCACTGCACTATCTGCAGTGGGTGGTAATGTCTTTCATGAGGTATTCTCGGCACAAACGTGGCACCGTGGATTGAGGAATGTTGCGTGTTCCCATAACGTTTTTTTTATTGGAGGTTTAACGACCACCGTGAGCAACTCAATGGGCTATAAGCAGTCACGCATGCCTAATTTAGGGCCACTGGTTCCAGGAAAGGGAGAGAGCTAGGGCCGTAAGACAAACAAAATATCCATGCCTCACCAGGATTTAAATCCGGACCACTTTCGGACGAATGATCAGAAGCCATCGCTTAGAACACTGCGCCACCGGGGCGGTCCTCACATATTGGGAAATTGAATGCATCATGCGTCTGATTGCCACTATCATGCCTCGTTCAAACTTCGATAATTCACGTCGGCTTGCCATAATCCTACTGGCTGCTGTTCACCGTGACTCACGAGATAACACTTCGTAACTGATAAAAATCGTGGCGTGCGTCGAAGCCTTTATACGACGGCAGCGTCAGCTAGAAATTTTCACACTGCTATTCCATGACTTTTGGCACTTCAGCGTAATCTCCAATTGGGTCCAATGGTGGATTTCAACTTTAGATGAGCGTTCCTCGAGCCATGCATGGGTGGTTGCGACTAGGACAGCGTATTGTCCTGCTGAAACAGACCATCCGCCGCAGGATGAGCGAAGGCCATGAAATCGTCTAGATGATCTGGCAGCACATGCCTTTTGTGCGTAACATGAACTTCTACAGGTACACTAAGGAACCTAATATGTCCCATGAGAAAACTACCCAAACCGTGACAGAGTCATCACCGCCTTGAACAAGAGCCCACATGACCCGACGGGCCCAAGGCCTTAAGTTGTAGACGCTACACCCGGACCCTCTCGTCAGTTCGGTACAGCTGAAAACAGTACTCATCTGACCACACAACTTGGCGCCATTCTGAAGAGTTCCAGTTTTGATATTCCAGGTACCAGGTGAGGCGTAATATCTGACAAAAGCAGTCAACAATGACATAAGAATAGATTGTGGACTGCCGGAGTCCAGGGTACGTAACGTGTGCCACACCGTTTGCTCGCTGACGCTGCTTAGGACTCCAACATTCAACTTGAATGCGATTTGTGCAGCCATGCCAATCGGTCGGTCTGTACGAAACTGGATAGTGTAGTTTTGACCCAAATCATGAATGGCGTGCGGTCGGCCACCGATTGTTCTCTGGGCGCTGGTACGTCCTTCTATGGTATAATCGGGTTACACCTTCGATACGCTGGTACGTCCGTCGACGGATACTTGGATTACACCCTCGATGCGCTGGTACGTGCGTTGCTGCATACTCGGATTACATCCTCGATACGCGGGTACTTCCATCGATGGATTCTCGGATTAAACCCTCGATAAGCTGGTACGTCGGTCAATACATGCTCGGATTACACCGTCGATACGGTTGACCTCGGGAACCCTAGGGCTCGTAAAACTTAGGCGATAGCATAACCCCTGTCTTGCGACGAAAGGGCGTCCACAATCAAAGTCCTTCAGATCAACACGTTCACGTATGTAAGAACCAAAGGTTTTTTGTGCTGAGTTGTAGACAAAAAGATTAAAAGCTGTCGAAAGCACGGTAATATTTTGTTGAGCCAAAGCACACACACCATACCTTTAAATTTTCTTTAAAGAAACGCAGGATCTAAAAAACGTCTTTATTTACAATTTAAAAGAATATGGTAGATAAAAGCTGTGGCGAACACTTTTGCGACTATTATGGTCGCATCATCAGGCCTCTGAGTGAATCCAGACCAGAACGGCACAAGGTTAAATAGTGACAGATGGGAGCACAAGTAATACACATTATGTAAATTAACACAAAAGTCATTGCCACTCACTACGAATTGTTAACAGTTCCTTATAATCATTCAGATTCTTCCTGCCGTGAGTACTGCAAAAGCCGGTTTCTTCAGGTAGAGGGAATGTGTACAGGCACGTCTTCATTACAACATTTTGTTCCAAATTTAGTAATATATAGACTCTCGTTAAAACGCATAGAACGTTTATTAGAAGCGGTCGATAGTAAACTCGCATTGTCCAAGTCAGGTCTTAAGTCTTTTTCAACAACAGCATTTGACAATGCCGAAGCAGCGGATTCCTTTCGGATGACATAGCTGTGTTCAGCCCAGCGAATACCTAGGCTTCGAAAAGTAGAGCCCACATAGCAAAGATCTGCTGATTGTCCATTCTTGTCCACTAGAGGGATGTTATACACTCCAAAGCGGGAGATAGTTGGAACTACGTCTATATCGAGTATAATTACCGAAAATTGGTTTTGGGTTTTAACCCCTAACATAATAGAGTATTTTTATATGTGTTTTGTAATAAAGAGACCACAGATTTCTGGTAGTCCATTCTTCCCACATACTTAATTGTGGGTGCATTTCTAGTTAGTGTTGTGAAAGGTTTTCGTTCATATTGTTGAACAAGTCTTGAAACACAACCAGCGGGGTATCCATGCACATCAGCAATCTCAATAATTTTTCTTACTTCTAAATCTCGGCTATAAGAGGTTGATGAGTGTGTAAAAGCTCTGTGTGCAAGGAATCTAAGTGCTGAAAGTTTGTAGGGAGTAGGAGTAAATGAATTTAAGGGAATAATAACTGGGGTTGAGGTTGGTTTTCATAAACCAAAAAATCGAAATGTAAGTGGTCAGAAGTGTGGGAAACCAAAAAGTCAAGATAAAAAAGTGACCCAGATTCCTCAATCTCAACAGTAAACCTTATACCGGGAATGATGGAACATAAATTCGAAGCCAAATTAAATTATTCAGGGAAGGATGAGACCAAACAAGAAAGACATCATCAACGTATCGAAGATATAACGACGGTTGAACAAAGCAAGATTTTAGGTAATTATTTTCTAGATCTTGAAGCAAGATTTCAGCAAGAACGGGAGACAAATGGGAACCCATAGGTGCCCCCTCGTTTTGTTTAAAGATGGTCTGTTGAAATCGGAAGAAGCACCGGTCTCCAACAAGTTTCAAAGCCTGTAGGGTAGTATCAATACATCATCATTTTAACACTTTTGAGAGTACAAGATCCTTTCAACAAGAGTGTAAACAACTGAGCGAGATACATTGGGGAATAGATTCACAACTCCTAACAAAGCAAGAATGAACTGCGGTTTTCGGGAATTAAAATGACTTAATTTTTAAACAGCTTCAGGCGTACTACGAACAGAATAAGTTGAGTTAGCAGTAAGGATCACTATTTTAAGGCCACTGGTTCCAGGGAAAGGAGAGCATTTACCCACCATATTCTTTTAAATTGTAAATAAAGACGTTTTTTAGATCCTGCGTTCTTTAAAAGAAAATTTAAAAGTGTAGTGTGTGTGCTTTGGCTTAACAAAATATTACCGTGCTTCGACAGCTTTTAATCTTCTTGTCTACGTTCACGTATGTTCGTCGATTGTAATACACTATTGGGAAGCCTGCGTTATTTAGAGTTTGTTCCACTCTGCGCGGCGGACGGCCATGTGGACCGCATTTATTCTTATTTCTAATGGTTTGCTTACTGAGTTCATATTTCTGTTTCCGATGCATTTTCAGAAATATCTGCGCTTCGTAAAACTCGATTGAAAACAAAATTGTGGTGAGATACCCCTTTGAGAAAATTATATGCTTAAGGCAATGCATGTTTTTTTCCGAAAGGAGACGTAGATGTATATCTTATTCTTCTCGATAACTCTGCCTTTAAGAACCCCCATTTAAACTTTTGTTTCCATCGGAGAGCGCTTCTGGTAAGGTATGTTCTTAACGCACGCGTTTGCTATTAGAGGACCTAAGTTCACGTCCGTTTGGAGCATATTTGCAGAAGTCCTGCGTGTCTAAAAACTGGATAAAAAGTTCTTTTCCAGGCAGATATACTAAACAAATAAACATTTCATACGCATTTTCTGCCTAAAATAAAACATGTTTTTCCGCTAGAGCGCGCAAATATTTATTATGTTTCTCTCGATAACACCTTCACCTTTTGTTGTGTTTCTCTCGATAACACCTTCGTCTTTTGTTGTTGTTGTTGTTTGGGGAGTTTTACGACCACCGTGAGTATCTCGACTAAAAAGAGCGAAATATTAGTAGGACAAAACAGTCGCAGGTCCATATTTTAGGGCCACTGGTTCCAGGGAAAGGAGAGAACCAGTTCCATAAGACAAACACAACATCCATGCCTCACCGGAATTCTAACCCAGAGCCATCTCCGACAAATGATCAGAAGCCAGTAACCGTTCCCATTCACTAAGTTCAACCCCGCCCCTATTATATATTTTTAAATTATGTGTTTTTTTTGTAATGAGCATGCCTTTTGGACCTCTACGTGGTGTAGAGGTCCAAAAGGCATGCTCATTAAAATCGAAAATCCGCTCTAATCGTTCTTGCTTTAATTAAATTTTTCTAAAATCAGTATGATCCAAAAAAGTTAGTTTTTTTCGCAGACACGCTAAGATTCGTTTTTTCAATAATTTCTGGCGTTTATGTAGAAGAGCAACATTTCAGATAACTTGCAAAATTGAAATTCAAAATTTGGAACAAGTGTTCAAAGGCTTTACGGAAATAAATTTTCATAAAAAGCGTTGTGTTTTCACGTGACTGGTAAAAGACCAGGTTCATTTTCGAAGGCGAATGAAAATTCGCCAGGCCAAGTTTAATTTTGGAAGATGCAAATCAACAAGTTCATGAGCAAATGTTTTTTGTATGCGTGAACTTTCATACTCTTGTATTGCTATTCGAAATTTTACAACCAGGAAAATCCTAGTTCTATCGTTTCCTAACTTAATATCTAAAGGCGATATATATCAACTTACTAGGGTTGTACCAAAAGTAATGCAAAAATGGGGATACATTTTTCATTAAACTCACAGAGGTCGTTCAAATTGCACATTTTGATAGAGAATCTCTTTTTCTATACAAAGGTACTACTCAACATAGTTTCCATCCCAAGTAATGCATTTGCACCATCGTTGAACCAAATTCTCGAATCCTCTTTGAAAAAATTCAGGTGTGTACTGTTGCACCCTCTTCTTCACAGCCACTTTCACCTCATCTGTGTCATCAATTCGTTTTCCCAGGAGACTAACCTTCTTTGGACCGAACAGGTGGAAGTTAGAGAGCGCCAAATCTCGGTTGTACAGTGGATGGAGGTACCACTGATCAGATTAATTGGCTGATCGTCTGAGTAGTTGCCAAAGATGTGCGTGGTCTCGCATTGTCATAATGAATGTGGATCATTTTTAGACTCTTGTTCAGTCTCTCTCTCCTTATCGTTTCTCTAAACTTGAGTGTGTTAATGTACCGCTCGCTGGTCACGTTGCGGCCACGTTCCAGAAAATCAAGGAGAATGACACACCTGCCATCCCAAAAAACAGTCACTATGGCTGTCTGTGCTGATCGCTGGCCCTTTGAACTTTTTAGTCCATGGTGAAGAGGTGTGACACCATTGCATGGATTTATTTTTCGTTTCCGGATCGTAAAGATATGCCTACGTTTCATCTCCTGTCACCAGATCGAACAAAATGTGTCTTCATTGGCTTCAAACGCTTCCAGCAGATCAGAGCAGACTTCCACCCTTCTCTCCTTCAAATCGGGTGTCAACTGCCGAGTTACCCACTTTGCACACATTTTCCTATACCCCAGGTCTTCCGCCATCTTATATATGGCATTGTGACCACAGTCCAGTTGTGCTGCAAGCTCACGGATTGTGACTGGTCTCTTCGTGCGAATCAACTGGTTTCTCCGCTTCTCGCCGACGATTCGTGTCAGTAGTAACAGATGATTATCTCCCACGTCGTGATTTGTCTTCAATACTGGTTTCCCCTTCTGTAAACTTCTTCATCCATCTGTTCACATTGCTCTTGTTAATGGTTCCATCTCCGTTAACCTCCTGTAGCTTTCTGTGTATGTCGGACAGCCTGCACCATTTCCTTCGTCAAGAACTCGATGAGGATACGTTGCTTCTGCTGGGAATCCCTTATTTATATGCAATGAAGAAGAAAGGTTGCTACAGAGGAAGAGTTACTCTACCAACATATGCAATTTGAAATACCTCTATCAGTTAATAAAAAAAGTTATGCCCAGTTTGTATAATATTAGTTTAGGTGCAAACCTCGTATTATTATTTTTATTATATACGATATGTGTAAGTGAAATATAGCGACGTAATCTGGACAACCGCGCGAATCATTTGCTACATAAATTTGTTAGCTATACAAATTCTGAAGATGAGAATCCGATTTTTGGCGTAAATGTGACAAGGATCGTAAGTCTGATAATATCCGAAAACTTGAAAATGTTCATCGTCTTGGAGCGGGACTCGAACCAGCATTTCCCAGATAACGCCCGGGTATGCTAACCACTACACCACCCAGAACGACGAAGTTTCAAGTTTCCGATCAATTTGAATCGTTCTGGGTGGTGTAGTGGATTGCATACCCGGGCGGTATCTGGGAGACACGGATTCGAGTCCCGCTCCAGGACGATGAAAATTTTCAAATTTTCGGATATTATCAGACTTACCATCCTTGTCACATTTACGCCAAAAATCGAATTGTCATCTTCAAAATTTTCATTATATGGCGTAATCCCGTATTTCTTTCATGATTGTCAGCTATATTTTCGAATTGAAATTATTAATTTTGTACACTGTGTGATTGCGTAGAATATCATGTTTTCCTTTCGAGATAAGTTTAAAGACTTCCAATTCGAATAACCCACTTATTAAGGTTTAACTTTCGATTTAATGGTACAATTGCAGTGTCGTATTTTGAAAAGTTATTGATTTCTTAAGAATGACAGTTGATATGTATTCAGCAAGTAATATAAACAACACATCATACGCGACAGGCCACATCTTATAGTACTTTATTTTGGTACGGTATTTACATTTTATTCCTTTTGAATACATTCTCTTTCTATTAAAAATGTCGATGTATGGGAAGCTTCTGCAATTCAGCTGTAAGAACACATTGTTTCCTTACAAATGTTGGTATGCTGTGAGGCAGTGCGAAGTTTTAACAGAGCGTTATGCTGCCCTGTTATTTGCACTGATGCCAGTTTTCATCTACAAAGCAAAGAAAAGACTACAGTGTCTGCAATTTAGAAGAAATTAAAACTTTATTTAATTCGGGTATTTCAAGCAAAATATCCGAATATGTTTACTGGAATATGCTCTATAGATTACCAAGTTCCCTCTTCTCCTCCACTGTGCCCGAGTTATCTGATGCGCGTGGATCAGTCGTCCAGATTGGTCGCTGGTTCGAATCCCATTGAAAGACGCGCAAGTGTTGCTGACTCTGTTCGTTTTCTGGAAACAGCGACCCTAACTCAGCACTTTTGGCCAATACAATTTCTCAATGTTAGTTAAGCCCCGAAACAAAGAACAAATGATAGTATAGAGTAAAAGCCTTCTCAATCGATAATGCAATCGATTACCAAATGCGCAAAAAAATCTGGGATGGCATTTTCCTTTACCATGGTTTATAAATCCCTCATTATCATAACCTTTTCGTGGATCATCGAAACAAGAGTCACATGCATGCTATGCATTACAGAACTCCATTTGTCATGCATGATCGAATTTAAAAGAGACGTAATCTATCTCGCATAGTTCCTTAACCGATAAAAAAATTGTAAAGCCATTTATATTCCTCATGTCTCAATAACAATTGCAAATGCCGCTGTTCAAAATGATAGGTCTCTTAGTCATTTGTTAGCACATATTCATGCACTCCGCTGACGTTCTGTTTTAGAACATTACTATTATTTATATGTCTAACAGGAAGATTACTTTAAAAAAAATTAGAAGATAAAATTAAATGGAAATTATCTGTAGAAAAGATTTTCCACGGAGCTTCCTATTTCAATGATAACACTGCATTATTCTTTCCAAATGCACAAATGGAATATTGGGTTTTATGCGCATTATAAGCCTGAAGTCAGACACTTACAAAACAGCACGTCTTAATAGTAAAAATCATTTGCAAAACAGTTCGTGAATTCGCTGATTTTACAGAAACCATTTATACACAGGACAAGCCTGAAGTTAGCATTAAAAGGACACACATATAGACAGGAAAAGTTAATTTGTCATCAATCTTGGACTCCTCAAATAAGTGAATCTACAACTTGTCTAAATTTAGGTCACAATTCCAAGCCAAGAATTTATTGGTTGTGTGATCATTATGTGTGATATATAAAACAGAATGTTTATCTATCTGCACTTTATCGTTGATGCATTTCGAAAGCTAGCAGCGCAATGCTCCAATGACAGACTTAAAACTTCGGAAAAGAAGAATTACAGCATGCATGAACAAACTCACCTTGAATAATGCTATCCTTTGATAAGAAAAAAAACTATTAAATAAAATAACGCAATAGTAGCACTATACACAGAACATATTAAAAATTAATTTTATAGCTTGCATTAAAACATGTCAGCTGATGAAGAAAATCTTCGCTGTTCGGTTGCCACTTAGCGTATGAGAGTTCACGTGATTTGCGACGCACTTAATGCAAACGAGAATTTCGAAACAATTCTTTCTCCTCCTCGCTTGTGCGGAATTTTACGCTTCGACTATTGTGAAGCGCGCTGTATAAACCATTTTGTTTCCAACAAAATTTGCCAAATTTGCATATATATCCAAAAATCATATTTGTAAGAATAATTTCTTCAGAACTACTAAATTTTAATGACGCTAAAAGAAATATAAAATCTAGGTATTTTAAATATTACTTAGATGTCTACGTTTAATTCATTAACTATTTTAAACAGTGATAATTTAAAAAAACTTAAGAACATTCACCCAGTTTTACCGGAAATGAAAATAAAGTTGAAACTTAATACGCTAAACTACTTGAATCAGCTCATGATCATAATAGAATTTCAGAATCTCAAAAGCAAAGCTGAAAATACTTGCGCTGCTTTAGACAGTAGGGTTGAATTTTTGTCAGGATTTGTTTTCTGTGGGAAAATATTGAATCGCTGTGGTCTTCAAGCACTTGTGTTCTTTCAGCAACACCAACGTATGGATTATTCTTGTACCAAATATGCTTCCTTCAGAGTGCATCGAGTGCAATTTTTCACATGACTTTGTATATTTCTGTAAATGTGTTATATGATAGATATTCCAGTGATCTACGAGCTTTCCGGAGCTATATGGCGTACAATTATTTTTTGCAAAATATCTTTCTTGTGGTGGAAAAAGATTCCATTTATTTGAAAAAAAAACTGAATTGTCAGCATTAAAGAAGATGACTTAACATCCATGTCATATTTACACCAATAAACGGATTCACGTCTTCCAAATTTGTATTGTACGATGGTTTAATCCCGTATTTCATTCATTGTTGAATTTGGTGTTCTATATTTCTATATGCACACCTCAAAACTTTTGTCACTTGAATTCAATAAAGAAAAGCATTGCTATTTGTGAAGAAATGGACTCCATTTTGCTCATGCATAGGGATGAATACACTGCTGGCCACCCAAAATGAAACACCAAGAAGGACACGAGATAGCAAAGCCAGATTTACTGGACACATAACAACAGATACAAAGATGAAACGATTGAGCTTACAGGCCCGTGCGACTTGCGGGACGCGCATACATCAATAGTTCTTGTGGCCCCCATGGCTGGCAATAACGGCTGCTACACGCCGCGGCATCGAGCGAAACAGGTTTTGGATGTGGTCTTGGGGTATGTCGGTCCAGGCTGCGTCCACACGTTGCCACAGTTCATCAGGAGTAGCCGCGGGTGGTGCTTGCCGGGCCACTCGGTTGCCGATCAGCGATCAGACGTGTTCGATGAGCAACATATCGAGAGAACAGGCGGACCACTCGGTTGCCGATCAGCGATCAGACGTGTTCGATGAGCAACATATCGAGAGAACAGGCGGGCCACGGCAGCAGTGACATCTGATGGGCCGTGAAGAATTGTTGCACGATGCGTAACACGTGCGGGCGCGCATTTTCCTGTTGAAACGTGGCCACTGGCAGGTCCTGCAGGTAAAGGAGGACTACACGCTCCAAAACGTCGGGGATGTAGCGCTCTGGCTGTTGAGTGTACCTGCGATGAGTACCAGAAGGGTGCGGGTGTCATATCCAATGCGCCCCAAACCATAACGCTCGGCGACGGACCGGTATGGCGATGCATAATGAAGGCGTCATATAGTCTCTCGCCGCGTTTTCACCACACGCGGATCCGACCATCGTGGTGTTGCAGGTAGAAGCGAGATTCGTCCGAGAAAACAATGTCTGCCATTCCGTAGTCCAGGTGCGGCGTTCAACGGGCCGTGTGACAAGTCCTCGCTCCTTCAGATGACGTCGGAGGGTACGTGCTGGCACAGGTTGTTGAGCAACACACCCTAATTCCTGCGCTAACATTCGTGAAGCGGCGGTGTGAGCCGTCAATGCCCGCCGCACAACATGCCGGTCCTCTAGTTCGGAGATGTGCCGCGGCTGCGGCAATCACTCACGTCGGTCTGTCTGTCCCTCCTGCACCCACCGAATCCATACTCGCCTCACTGTGGCTGGATGTCGTCCCACATGGACACCGATCTCTCGGTACGTGAAACCGCTGTTGCGATCAGCCACTATTCGTTCCTCTGTGGAACTCCGAAACGTGCAGGAATGACTGCCGTATTCTGCGACGAGGCATCAGGAAGCTTCCCACACGCAGGTCCGGCAGCACAACACACTTCCACTACTTATACCCCGCCTTCTACGCACCCTTCTTATAGTGCTTCTTGGTGGCGTGCCGGGCGCACATGATTTGCATATGCCCTGCAATGCTAATCGTTTGCATGTCCTCTTGCGGGCGACGCATGCTGCGAATTTCATGCCAATCGGATGCTCCCTTCTTGGTGTTGCATTTTGGGTGGCCAGCAGTGCGTAATTTTGTTGGATCCTTTGCTCTTGACATTCCAACATACAGTTGTCCATGTGAGAAGCATCATTTGCATCACGTGCTTGCAGTTTCAGACGGCTTTAAAGTGCGAATCTCTGGGATAAAAAGTTAAAAACGTATCTTTGCGAACATTCTGTTAAACTTACTAAACTTTCAATGAACACCATAAATCGTTAATAGGAACATGACCTACGAATTCCACCTGAATCGGTTAATAATTTAAAAAAAAAACCGTCAAAATTTTATTAACAGTTTCTGCGTAAATATTTGTGTTTAAGGATGAATTAAAAATTCCATGCCTATTTTAAAACGTTTTGACCAGATTCCGGTGAAATTTTGAGGGACCTGTCTTAATACCAATTCATGTTGCTGATACAAATTTCAGCCCGTTTCGTTAAGATTTCGCAAAGTTCGTTTTTGCATTTTTTATGCACAGTTTTTAAAGAATAGAAACGCCAGTGGATGTGGTGAAGCTATGAATGCAATCACGTGCTTTCAGATAACGATGACGTAGCAAACGACGCTGACTTTATTGATTAGCTTATTAATTAATTCATAACTTGCTATCGGAACAACGTATTCCAGTATTAATAAGCTATGCAAATTCCAGTATTAATAAACTATGCAAATTTCACGATGACGCAGTTCTGCGTTCGACAGTTTTTGATGCTTCAGACAAACAAACGTTTCGTGTTTTATATTGCGTAAGATCACATATATACACATCGATACCAGGTAGCCTTTTTTTTTTGCTTGAAGGTTTAACGACCACTGTGACCAACTCAATGGGCTATAAGCAGTCACCGGTCCCTAATTTAGGAATTTAGGGCCACTGGTTCCAAGGAAGGGAGAGATCTAGTGGTGTAAAACAAGCACAACATCCATGCCTAACCGGAATTCCAAACGGGACCATTCTCGGACGAATGAACATAAGCCAGCGCTTAAACCACGGCGTCATCAAGGCGGCGTAGCCTTTTTACATCCAATGGAAATAATGAAAAAGATGTGAGAACTAGGATAGCACAAGCAAAGAATGCTTTCAAGAAGTAAAGAGGACTATTAATTTCCAAGTCCATCTGTCTAGAAACAAAGAATTTTTTTATAAAAACTTTTAAAACCTTTCTATGGAATGTAATACTTTATGCATCTGAATCTTAGACACTCCAAAAAAAGAGGCAGTGCAAAGTCACAGTCATTTGAAATGTGGTGCTAGCGACGTATGATGAAAATTGCTTGGCCCCGGTGGCGCAGTGGTCTAAGCGATAGCCTCTGATCATTCGTTCGAACGGGGTCCGGGTTCGAATTCCGGTGAAGCATAGATGTTGTGTTTGTCTTACTTCACTGGCCCTCTCCCTTTCCTGGAACCAGTGACCCTGAATTAGGGACAGGCGACTGCTTATGGCCCATTGAGTTGCTCACGGTTGTCGTTAAACCTCTAATAACAATAAAAAAATTACTTGGACAAAAAAAAAATGACAAATGTGGAAGTGTTAAGAGAAGTTCAGGAAAAACGAGAAATATTATGGACTATAGGAAGAAGAAGGGACAGCATAATAGGCCACCTCATAAGACACTTGGAGTGGTATGCCAGCTTGATGGAAACTAGAATGGAAGGAAGAGCTGGAAGAGGGCTCCCAATAATTCAATACATGAGCCAGATTACAAGAGGATCCCCTTCCGGAACATCAAACTTAGGACTCAGGAAGGAATTCCTTTGTGGAGGATGACCAATGCTACCCACCAACCTTAGGGTTGAGAAGAGAAGGAGGAGGAGGACACACCGATAGAAAATATGGAAAAGCAGAAGTATCGCGTTTACTTTCGAGGAACGCTGAAAGGCTAAAATTTTTAGAAATGGAGCAGGTATCTACGAATTGGAAACCAGTCATGGAGAAAAAACATAGGTTAAACCAGTGACGTAAGAAAGTTCGTCGGTAGCCAGATTACAGCTGCGAGCAAGGCAGATTGCGCAATACCCTTAACTGCTGAACTGTTGAATTTCCACCACAAACCGCATAGTACATGTATATCAATACTACTTGAAATCCGGCAAAACTTCCAACCCACGGAAGAAACGTAGCCTTAAGGGAACATATCACTCTCGAGGTGAGCAAAGACTGTGCCGTAGCCTATAAAGAATCTTCACACTGGTACGACGGAGCACATAACGTCAAATTTAATGAGAGCGTGTACACAAGCTGTTGCTCAAAGACTATTCGTCGTACTATGCAAAAATAGGCCATGGCAGTCGACATCTACATCGTGTACCTTTGCTAACTGCAAGTCACGTACAGATTCAGCTACAGTTTGCAATGATATTTGGCAATTGGAGCACGGAGGAATGAAAACACTTCACAGTGTAAGACGAATGAGTGTTCAACTCAATCACTTCGATGGCAAAGTGAGTGTGTGGAGAGAATCATACGAAGAGAAGAACCAAACTTCCCGGGCTGGGGACATACAGGCGATGTAACAGTTTTTGGGTGCGTTTACATAAGTTTCCTTGAGGCATCTTGTACCGTACCGCCGTCGCTGGCATAATATATGTCAACAGCCTCGCCGGCATTCTACACCCATTCGTAACTATTATTTCTCCTCGCCTTTCAACAAGCCAACTCCAAACCTGGCTGTTGACATAATATATATCAACAGCCTAATATATATATATATATATATATATATATATATATAGGTCTGTAGTTTCCGAATCAATGTCACCTTCTTATGTAGCAGGATCATTGCGGTACCAACTCAGGAATCTTTCCTTCATTAAGGCATCGAGTGAAAATTTGGGCGAGTACGTTTCGATTCTATATATATCATCATCATCATCATCATTGTCAACCATTATCAATCCACTGCTGGACGAGGTCTCCCCAAGTTCTCCACAACGGTCTATCTTGTGCTGTCTCCTCCCCATATCGAATTTCATCCACCTCATCTTCCCATGGTCTTCTGTCTTTTCTGTCCCTTTGATCCAACGGCTGTTTACTGGTCTGTCCTTCTGGCAGTATGTCCAGCCTGCCATTCAGGATTTAACTCTGATCATGATGTCTTCCACTCTTGTCATTTTTGATCCACGAGTTCCTCTTCTTATCTCTCCTGGTTACACCAAGCATGCACCTCTCCATGCTTCTGCAGACAACTCAAAGAAGCATGGAGAGGTGCATGCTTGGTGTAACCAGGAGAGATAAGAAGAGGAACTCGTGGATCCGAAAAATGACAAGAGTGGAAGACATCATGATCAGAGTTAAATCCCTGAAATGGCAATGGGCTGGACATACTGCCAGAAGGACAGACCATAGATGGACAGCCGAAATTTTAGATTGGATTCCAAGCGACAGGAAAAGACCCAGAAGAAGACCACATGGGAGATGGGTGGATGAAATTCGAAAGTATGCAGGGGTGACATGGAGGAGACTGGCACAAGACAGACAGTTGTGGAGGAAACTTGGGGAGACCTTCGTCCAGCAGTGGATTGATAATGGTTGACAATGATGATGATGATGATGATATATATAGAAATCGAAACAGTACTCGCCCAAATTTTCACTCGATGCCTTAATGAAGGAAAGATTCCTGAGGATTGGAACACCGCTACAATGATCCTGCTACATAAGAAAGGTGACATTGAGGATCTCGGAAACTACAGACCTATCAGCCTCCTATCAGTAGTTTATAAAATCTTCACTAAAGTTCTTTCACACCGCTTGAAGGTAACACTGGACATGGCTCAACCGAGAGAACAAGCTGGATTCAAGAGTGGCTACAGCACAATAGATCATATCCACGTGCTGAGAGAACTAATTGAAAGAGCGAGGAATATGAACTTCCATTGTGCATGGCTTTTATCGATTATGAAAAAGCCTTTGATTCGGTGAAACCATCAGCAGTTACAATGGCTCTGAAAACCTGCGGTATTGAAGATGCATACATTAATATTATTAATAACATCTATGAAAATGCAAGTGCAAAGATTAGGCTGTTTGAAAATACAACACACGTAAAAATTGGAAAGGGAGTGAGACAAGGTGACACCATATCTCCGAAGCTCTTTAATGCCACATTGGAGGGTGTTTTTCAGTCGCTGAGCTGGGAAAACAAGGGGATAAAGATTAATGGAGATTATCTAACCCACCTTCGTTTTGCTGATGACGTAGTCATTTTTGCAACTACCCCATCAGAGCTGCAGAGTATGATCCAGGAACTTGCTGACAAGAGTAAAGAAGTGGGATTAAAAATGAACTTTCAGAAGACAAAAGTGATGTTCAATGCTTTTACAAGAAATGAAGATTTATCGATTGATGGAGAAAAGCTAGAGATAAGAGACACGTACGTTTATCTTGGATAGCAGATATCAAGTGAGGGTCACATTGATAAAGAAATTAATCGGCGTACAAAACTTGCCTGGAGAGCTTTTGGAAGAAACAGCATAATTTTCAAGAGCAATATGCCATTATGTCTTAAAAGAAAAGTGTTTGATCAATGCATCCTTCCAGTGCTTACGTGTGGTGCAGAGACGTGGACCTTAACTAAAAGAGACATACAAAGGCTGCAGACAACTCAAAGTAGCATGGAGAGGTGCATGCTTGGTGTAACCAGGAGAGATAAGAAGAGGAACTCGTGGATCCGAAAATGACAAGAGTGGAAGACATCATGATCAGAGTTAAATCCCTGAAATGGCAATGGGCTGGACATACTGCCAAAAGGACAGATCATCGATGGACAGCCGAAATTTTAGATTGGATTCCAAGGGACAGGAAAAGACCCAGAAGAAGACCACATGGGAGATGGGTGGATGAAATTCGAAAGTATGCAGGGGTGACATGGAGGAGACTGGCACAAGACAGACCGTTGTGGAGGAAACTTGGGGAGACCTTCGTCCAGCAGTGGATTGATAATGGTTGACAATGATGATGATGATGATGATATATATATCCCGGCAATCCACACGCATTCGTAACTATTATTTTCCCCCGCCTTTCAACAAGCCAACTCCAAACCGCGTCATTCTCATGAATCGACAAATCGACTCCAGAAGCATTCAAGTGAGTCTTTCACACTCAATTTACCCCTTCTACAGCCAAACACTACCCATCCCCATTCGTAACTATTCTCTTTCCTCACCATGGTGCTAACTTTCAGCAAGCCAACTCCAAAAAACTTAATACTCATGGATCGACAAACTGGCTCTAGGAGCATTCAAGTGAGTCTTCTACACTTAATTCGCCCCTTCTGTAGCTAAACCTCAATTTTGAAGGACCTGTTCGAGCCGCCAACTGCAACTGTGGATACTCAAGGACAGGCGATCCTTGCTTCGTGAGCGGCAAACACACCTCCGTATTTTCAACACCTCATTTAATCTCTTCGAAGATATGTGGATACTATTGTTAGGGGTGGAGCAATACGATATTAGGTAGGTGTAATTAATACTTGGTGCTTTCAGTTTTTATGAGGTTGATAATCTATAATGCCTTTAGCTTTCCCCAAATTACACTCAGTAGACAAAACATTAGAGATAGACAGAAGATGGGTAGGGGCATCCCCGCGTAGACTAGAATAGCCCAAAAGAGAACGGAGGCGATAAATGGGGGGGGGGGTGCAGCTGGGTTTCCTAACAGTATATTGCAGTCGACGAATATGAGTAAACGTGGTGATCTGAGAGACTTTGATCGTTCAAGCCTTGTCGTTCTGCGGAAAAGCTCCGCCATATTGTGGAGTCGATGCTTCCTCGTGTAAAGGCTGTTATTTCCGCCGTTAGGTAGGTATCTCTAACGTTTCGCCTGAGTTTCGTCTATTGGGTGTATTTTCCTCCCAAGGATTTGTAAATATCTTGTGGAAATTTCTTTTTCAAGTTGTGGCTACTAAGTGCATCTCATAAAACTTTTAGAAAGTTTAAAGTACAGAACTGGGTTCTATCCTCTTGTACGCAGCCTACCGTCTCTACGAAAATATCGTATCCCATATACGGGAAAATGAAAGAAGAGTACCCAGAAATCGATCCTATTTTTCTAAATTTGGTCTTTTGTCTACACTGAATGTCTTTGGTTGTATGAAATCCAGATATACCCACTTTATGTTATAAATTCTTTGTATTTAATATGATTTCTATTTCGACCTGTAGAATAGCGCTTTTAAAGAAACAAAATACTTTTCTATCATCTCGGAGGAATGGTGTTTGCAACGTGCAATACTGCAAGTGGGATATATTGAAAATACCTAAAGACGTCTAGAGCAGGACAAAAAAATCAAATAAAATTTATAAAGATCACCGTATTTTATTGCTTCGAAAAATGATTTTATTGCTCCTTTTTATTTGAAGCGCTCCTCGCGAAAAACTTGAATGATGTTCCTCAGCAACCATGCCAAGAATTTCTTCATTCTTCCAAATATCATAAAATGGACCTCAGCTATTTTCCCAGTAATAAATGTTTCGATTTTGTCCTTTCATGCGAGGGATAAGCTTATCAGTCTGCTTTTCTACTGAAATACAGGCGTGTATTTACGATGAGCGAATTTGGAAGAAATCGTCGCAACTGTATCTGCATAGGCAAGGTACTTTCATGTAAGTGTTGAGTGTCTCGAACCTTCAAATCAAGTTCTTTCGGCACATGGACTGTTATTTCACACTTATTTTCAAATCGTAATGGAAGCACCTCTTAAAATAAATTTTTGAACTTTCCAGCAACCTCTTTTTTTCCATTCCATTTTTTTTCCCGTCTACGCATCATCTTTTTTTTCCACTACTTATACAACGTTTAAAACAACAAAATGCCAAACGGAGCCATTAAACAGATATTAATGATATCTGTTTAATGGCTCCGTTTGGCAGATATTAATGATACAGATATTAATGATATATTTATGCATAGGCAAGGTACTTTCCTGTAAGTGCTGAGTGTCTCGAACCTTCAAATCAAGCTCTTTCGGCACATGGACTGTTATTTCACACTTATTTTCAAATCGTAATGGAAGCACCTCTTAAAATAAATTTTTGAACTTTCCAGCAACCTCTTTTTTCCATTCCATGTTTTTTCCCGTCTACGCATCATCTTTCTTTTCCACTACTTATACAACGTTTAAAACAACAAAATGCCAAACGGAGCCATTAAACAGATATTAATGAACATCTTTTTTTAAGGTTTTCTGGATTTAACGACTTCCAAGAGCATCTAAGGCAACAACATGCGAAATATTTTCACTTCGAAATTCTCTTTCTATAAAAGTAATAGAACTAGCGCAATAGTGAAATTCGCTTATCGAGTGACGAATACTGTAAACACTGTGGACTTTTAGAAAAAAACTCAGAACATTTTTGTAGAACGTAAATTTGCAAAATATGCACAGTCGAGTCACGTTATTGTGACCACCTCTTACTTTTGACGTCAAAAGCGCCTAGCCAATGAAAGAGGGCACGTGCCGTGAGCTGGCTTAGAGGGTATATAAGGTGTGCTGTAGGCATTCTGAAAACATATCGCTTGTTGCTGTCATGGATAAAAGGAGATATTTATCAGATTTACAGAAAGGGATGATTATCGGCTTTTGGGACAAAGGTGGCAGTGTTTATGAAATAGCGCAGTTTGTGAACTGTCCGCGTGCTGGTGTGGTTAAAGTGTATCGTGATTGGGGAAATGATACAATTGCGAATTAACGACGTGGAAACCGTGGAGCACCACATGCCGTTGATGTGAGAGGTGAACGTCGGCTTCGGACGTGCGTGAGAGCTGATCGACAAGCTACAATGGAGCAACTCACTGGCTGAATGAACCAGGGGATTACCGGTAGATTTCGTAAAACCACAGTTCAGCAAACCTTTGCTGCGTATGGGGTTCCGATGTAGACGGATGGTCACCGCGCCTATGCTAATGAAGTTGCATCGGCAGAAAAGGCTTACATTTGCACGGCAGTGTCGTAATTGGACCTCCGCTGACTGGCAAAGGATTGCCTTCTCCGATGAGTAATGTTTTCTGCTTCACCGAATGGATGGACGTTGGCGTATAAAACGAGAAACATCTGAGAACAAACACTCTTCAACCATTACTTGAAGAACACAAGCTGGTGTGGGAAGCGTTATAGTCTGGGGAATGCTTTGGTGGCATTTACTGGGTCCACTCATACCTGTGGAAGGCCCTATGGACCGAATTCGTTATGAATCCATCCTTGCAGACCAGGTACACCGATACATGCTGACTGTCTTCGCTGGGCACATGGGAACTTCCAGTACGACAATGCCATGTGTCACACAGCTAGAAATGTCCGGGAGTGGTTGGAAGAGCATGATGAATACTTCAAAGTACTTCTCTGGCCCCCTAATTTCACAGACATAAACCCTATTGAGCATCTGTGGGACCACCTCGATCGTGTTGTTCGCTTTATGAATCTTGCACCACGCACCCTCCAGCAGCTGTCAGATGCACTGCAGTCAGCATGGCTCCACATATCTTCGAACACCTTACAGCACCTTATTGAGTCACTGCCAGGCCGTCTACCTGTGTCAGCGCTACACAACGCGGTTACTCTGGATATTGGCTGGTGGTCACAATTATGTGACTGGACCGTGTATTTGGGCATGGTTAAAAATTACTTAAATTTAACAGAAGATTTAGATAATAATAAAAACATAATATTTAGGCAATAATAAGATTCTATATCATGTGCCATTAAAATATAGCAATTTAAAAATAATGCATTTCAATTTTTAATACTCATAACAAAATATAATCTTTGGAAAAATAGAAACTTAACGTCTTACAACCGAAAATATCGAAATTCAGAACAAAGAAAACTAGCAATTAAATGTGATTTTCAACGACTAATGAAATGTGAAACCAGAAAATATGGAGTAAATAAGAATTTTATCAAGTGGATATCATTAAAACCAATAGTTTACCGAAAAGGGAATAATGTTCTCAATAAATTATCAGAATAAGATAATACTTTTCAGTATGGGTCTCTTTTTAGTGCTCACTAAATAGTGATTCTAAATTAGTTGTACAAAACTTGTTCCGGGTGCTTCTTCCTGGTATGGCTACCCCCTCCCCCCCCACACACACCCAAAACTGATGTGAAAGACCTGTATGAATGAATTATCTAAACTAATTATAATTAGTTTAGATTATTAATTCATACAGGTCTTAATTTTAATTAAATTTGTAAAAAAATATTAACAATTTTATGTAAATTTTTATTGGATCCACAAGGACTTACACTTTGTAGTGAATGAGAAATTGATTTCAGTTGATCTTCCTTTGCTGTTGTTTTAAACTTGGAACCTTTTATTTTTAAATAATTATGATAGTTTTATCTAAATAAATAAATGGTCTCTATAAAATTTAAATTACTAAATGAGTTAATGTTATAAAAGGAAGTAAAAGCTGTGTAAAAATGCGAAATAAGAAAAAAATCACAAAACCTTACCAATTCTTTATTAACCCCTCATATTAGGCTTTCAATAAAGTCAGTCCGGCATGAGAAAATAAATAAGCAGAACAAACACACCACCCGTGCGCCATCAGGACCTTTTAACCCAGGAATAATTCCTATGGTTATTCTGAAGCCTCCGTTTCTGACTACTCATTCATAGTGTCTGTAAGTAAGTTTCTAGCATATAAAAAAGACATAACATTTTATACTATGTAGTGTAACTACACCCTTCCCACTGTGGATATCATATCACTGCACATATTTGCTCGATTTGAGAACTTCATTCTAATTTAGCAAACCTGAAATGTGAGTCATTTTCTAATGAAAAACTTTGCGTCTAGCAGGTGTCAGTACATATGCTATTGCTTTATTTTCATCTCTGTCTGTGATTCTGAAACTTCCATTAAAACAACACTACTTATTTCCTACGGTAACAACTACAGCGAAGACCTTTCGCTTGCAGTTTCTTCTTCGAGTAATGCACACATTTCCTGCAAGTGGGAGAACATGCTTTTCTCATTTTTTCCGACATGTCTAATTTTAAAAATTCATTTGAAAGATATTTTGCTTTGGACAGAATGTATAATATGAAAAACTTTACATATAATGTCTAATGTTTCATTACTCACAATTTGAACGGCGCCCTGTACAAAATATGTGGCGTGAATTTACGACCCTTTTTTCTGAGAATAACGTGCAGAATAGCTGACGGTTGTTATTCGTCTTTTAACAAAATTTCCGTTTTTTAACTGCAGTATTTTGACAGAATGTCAGTACTCAGTAATTCCGTTTATTACAAGAAAATACGTTCTGTGTTTTTCAGTATTTTCGCAAAGGCATCAGGTCTGACTTCAGCGCCGTAAGTTCCCTTCAAAGCGTAAAGGAGCCCTCCGTAAGTTCCCACGGATCCTAAACGTCCGATGTGGGCAGCGCTCCAACAGAATTGACATGCTAACATCAGAACACTGTGCTAATTGCAAAGAACTTGGGCATCAGCGTGCTCGATTCCCCAACAACGAGTATCCAGCTCCCACGGCTTCTACAGTGTCTACCGCCTCTAAGCAGCCTCCTGCTACATCTCGACCTGCACCGTCTTCAAATGTGCCAACTGCCCCAGGGCCGAGTTACACAAAAAGTATATCTATAGCCTCTCGTCCACGAGCGTCTTTTGATGCTGATCTCACCTCCCACCTTCAATTTCCAGTGCTCGCCTCACCTATTACTCCTCATCCCATGGCAACATCGGGAGACTTCGCCGCTGATTTCCCACCAGTCTTCACTGTTGGTGTCTCCGAGTGTGACGGCAGTGCCGATAACTCCTCTGACTCTGCGTCAGCTTTCCGTGCATCGTCGCTCCCTGGAAAACGACTTTCTGGCACTCGTACAGGTACCTGACGTAAGAGGAAGAAGAAGAAGAAATCTTCCTCTGCGGGTGGGCAACCGTTCCGTGCTACCAAATCTTCAGGAGATTTTTCTCCCTCTCCTGCGCCAACAGAAATTGAAAGGGATACTGATGATGATGGGTCTCCGCCTTCGTTTGAGGTCTTTTCAAGTGTACTCTACAAATATGGTGCTCCTTCAGAACCTCTCAATCTTGAAGATTACTATCAGTTTTGCACCCACACCACGAACCTGGAGTCGACGTATGACTACCCCGAGAGCTCGAAGACATTCTTCCCGCGCTGCTCCTGCAAGCCGGATGCATTGCTAAGTAAACCGATTACAACAACTCCTGAAAGTTGCTCCGCGACTCCTCCAACCAACGACTGACCAGTCCATTCAAGGTCACGACCCTTAATTGCAGAGGGTTCGCTAGCCCCTAGCGAATGCTCTTGTAATGGAAGACCTCTCGCCCCTCGGGGCCGATCTGTTACTACTACAAGAAACAAACTGCCATTCCTTCACTCTGTTTACTCGCTGGCGTGCTAACGATTATGTGTTCCATCATGCTTTCCGCTACTCATCTCATGGTGGACTTGCTATCGGAATACATCAACATTTCCGATCCACCCTCACTGCACTCTCAGTGCAGAACTTATGCCGAGATTTACTATAGCAAGTCTCCTTCACATTTGGCGGAACTCGATTTCACATCTTTAATGTATATATCCCATGCACCTCTATTCATTTATCCATCTTGTTCACCAAACTCCGTCAAGCTCTCTCGAAAGTCTCGCCTTCGGATCGTGTGCTCTTGGGTGGAGACTTCAATTGCACCCTTGACCCGGCTCTGGATCGCTCTCCTTCGTCACGAGAGCGTTGGACGGATCTCGTCGCACTACTCCATGACCTTGTTGCTGATTTCTCCTTCACCGATGCTTATAGGCACCTTCATCCACAAGAGACCTCATGCACGTGGCGCTCGTCTGGGAGTCAGCTTCCATCAACTGCACGCTTTGATCGGGTTTACGTTTCCACACCGCTTCTTGCGTCTATTACCGAGTTGCAACATCAACCTACTGCTTCCTCAGACCACTGCACGGTCACCCTCACATTGTTTGTTGCGGCGTCTCTCCTCGACTGTACGTCCGTGGACATTTGACTCCAATCTCCTCACTGATCCTGAATTTTGTGCCTCTGTCCGTTCTTTCCTCTCTGCTCGTCGAGCAGGGTTGCATTCCGCACCCTGTACCTTGACGTATTGGCTTCGTGTCAAGCATCAGCTCCTCTTACATATCAAGCAACTTTCCTTCACCATGAAGACTTCTAGTCAGATGCGCCTCGATCACGCCAGGCAGATGCTCACACTGATTGGGTTATCAGATCCGCTTTTTCCAGCATATCAGGCGGAGCTCCAGGCTTTGCTGAAACCTCTTGCGCAGCAAACACTTTTACGTCTGCGCATTAAACATCTCAATCCGGAGGAATGCACCTATGATTTTCTAACATCAATGGAATCTGCACGTAAGTCTTCTACCTCGCTTCGTCATCTTCGCCTCCCCTCTGGCGAAATCACATCCGATTCGGCAGCGATTTGCTCTCACGTTCGTCAGTTCTATACCACCAAGTTCAGTGAAACTCTTCCCCTTCTCCCTCTGCTCTCCCCCATCTTCTCAATAACCTGCCTCAAGTTCCGTCTCATCTTGCGCACACCCTGTCTTTTTCACCCACATCCACGGAGGTGTCTGACACTTTCTCTTCCCTTAACCCCCATGCCGCTCCGGGTCCGGACGGCCTCTCTTTTCCTTTTTACCGTGCGTTCTTGCCTCTTTTGTTGCCTTTTCTCCTCTCCTCTTTTTCTGCTGCATTTAACTGCTCCCCCCTCCCGAGGAGTTTCACAGACGCACATGAGGTCTTATTTCCAAAGAAGGGTGACCCTCTTGACTTGGGAAATTGGCGCCCCATTTCTCTTCTCAATCAAGATTATAAACTCTATACCAAGCTTCTTTCCCGTCGACTAAACTCTATCCTCCCTCAGATCCTTGCTGACTCTCAAACCTATACTGTTCCTGACCGTTCTCTTTCCTCCAATGTTCAACTTCTTCGCGATCTCATTCATCTTGCCAAGACTCATTCTGAACCTCTTGCTCTCCTTTCCTTAGACCTCCGTTCCGCTTTCGATAATATCTCACACGCCTATTTAACACAAACCCTGCTACACTTTGGCTTTCCTCCACAATTTGTCTCCGTTCTTCTCTCCCTCAACCGCAACGCCGTTTTCCATGTCAAGACGGCATCTTTTCTCTCACAGCACATGTTCCCTTCAAGCGGGGAGTTCGTCAGGGCTGCCCGCTTTCTGGTCAACTGTTTGCGATTGCCGTCGAGCCTTTTCTACGCTCTCTGCAAACATCTCTGATAACACAACTTCCACCACCAGTTGCCAGCTCACGGCATAACTGAGTCATTTACTCTGCTTATGCAGATCACATCACCGTCTGCATTCGTAGCGACTCAGAGTTCCAACTGCTTCGTCGTTTGTTCTCCGCATATGCTTCATGTTCTGCAGCTGAACTGAATACGTCTAAGAGCACTGGATTGTGGTGCGGGTCGTGGTCCAATCGCTTGGATGCTCCATGGGGGCCACATGGGCATCCACTACCCAACGCTTCCTGGGTGTGCACTTAGGCGCACCACAAGCTACATCCAGTGCAACTCGCACGGAACTCCATCCTCGCCTCCTCCGCACAGCTGCATTCTGGTGTCGTGCGCAGTTCTGTACGTCCTACTACCAGCTTGCAAATATCACCAGGACATACCTTCTGTCCATCTGCAAGCATTCTTGGATTGCATCTACGACCCCGCTTTTCTGTCTCCAGGAGGTTACACGCTGCCTTGCTCGAATAATGTGGGCGTGTCATCACTGGATTAACGTCTACAAGCTCTGTGCTCCTCCCTCCTATGGTGGTGCTGGCCTACCTGATGTCCCGCTGTGCTACAAAACAAGCCGAGTGATCAACTTCCTTCACCTTTTCACGGATCCAGTGGCTTCCGCAGTTCAGGTACGTGACGTTCTTGCCTCCTTGCGTAACCCACATTTTTCCTTTCTTTTCTTTACTTCTCATGGATTGCTGTCCTCCCCCCCCTCCAAACTCCCACCTGCATATTCTGAAGCCCTCACTCACCTTCGCTCTCTCCCCCTCATTCACTCCCCTCCCTCTTCAACTCTAGAGCTTCTTTCTGAACCCCTCTTCTTCAACTCCCTTGTTCATTCCCCCATCTCCCCTGTTTTTCATTCCCTCTTGGCTCCGGAGCAGGTGTAGTAACCGTACAAGACCTCACTAACTCGGATCTATCCTGGCGCCCTTTCTCTGGCCTCCCCCTGCTATTATCTCGTCCCCATCCGCCCATTTGGTCTATGACTCTCTGCTAACTGCACTTCTTTCGCTTTTACCTGATCTTGTCTCCCCCACCGGTCTCGTCTGTGTCTTTTCTGCCCCTCTTCCGCTGCCGGTTTTCCTCCGACTCACAAACTCGGTTCTTCCTCTCTCCTCTCTCTCCTCTAAATCTCTTTATCGTTTTCTAGTGCACCTTGCCACCCCTTCACCGCTTTCTATTCTGGAGGTTCCCCCTGCTTCTCTTCCTCTTGTCTGGGCCGCTGCCCGCTCACCCTTATCCGCCCCTCTTGAAATTAATACCCACTGACTCTTTTTGCATAATCGCCTCCCTGTTCCGTATTTTCTCTATCGCATGTCTCTTCTCTCCTCTCCTCTCTACTCCTTCTGCGCACAGGAGGCAGACGTTTCTCACGTCTACCTTTACTGTCCCATCCTGATGCCTCTCCTCCACCAGGCTTTCCGGATTGCCAGTTGCTCTTGTTCTCAAGATCTTCCGTTCACTGCCTACAGACATCTTCTTCTGCGGTCTCATCCACCTACGCCTCTTCCGTCAGTATGTGCCTATCTTTTCGTGCTGGTTAAACACGTTATTTACGTATACCTTCAACAACTCCGCAGCGTTTCCTCGCCGGTCTCTTTACACCAGGCCAGCACAGCACTTTTGTGCCATTTTCAAGATCGATTGCTTTCTCGACTCCGCCCGGAGTACCAGTCCGCTTCTTCCAGTCGTCGAGAAGCCACCTTCTATGCTACCTGGGAGCCGGCCGCTCCATGGTTTGCGGTTGATTCTGGACAGCTACACCTATCAGCACCCTAGGACATTCTACACCTCCTTTGCTGAGTTCCGTGGCACCCTGGTGCCCCTCCTCCACTCTACGACTCGTGCAATCCACGCTACCGTTGAATTGTGAATGCTAATCATTCACAATTCGTGTATTTTCATGCTTACTCGTGTACATTATTTACTTTCACCCAGCCTGTATTATGTTGCTTTGGTGCCCTCGTTAAATAACTTGCACAATTGTTCACGCTGTGTTTTATCTCATGTATGTAATGTTTTACCTTCACGGCGGTGTTTGTGCTGTTCTTTTTCTAATTGTGTACTATTGTTTCGCCTGTGTTATCCTGTAAATCATGCCCAGCCAATGTCATGTGACACGATGTGTTTCTCTCTGTCACTTCTGCACTTTTTATGCAATAAGCTTTGCTTGCAGCATCTGTTATTCATCCCTATTGTCATTGCAGTGTATATACCATCATCTTTTAACAATTTGTATTATTTCAGTGGACGCCCAATGCTGTACGTCTCCCTCTTATGTTTTCTTATGATGAATTATAATAAAGCGATTTTGAAACCTTCCTTTATCGTCCGTGGAACCAACGATCTATCAAATGGAAAGCGCATTTCCTACCATTGTGCCAGGAATTACCAGGAAGATCGCCCGCGTGTAAAATAATATTCTTATCGCTTGATGATGATCTTTTTAAGCTTATTATTTTTCTGAATACTTTTGCAATGTAGATCGATATTTTGCAAAATATGTAATATGATCAGCACTAAACTCGGAAAGTTGTTTCCGTGTAAACTTACCTTAATATCGTTTACTTTGATTTTTCGTGTTAAATTACTTTTTCTCCGGCACACTTGTTATTACCTTCACAGCTTGTTTCCGACTGTCCTATTCGACGATGAGTTTGAAACTTCATAACAAACCTTTTTCTACAAAATAATGCGCCATCTGGTATTACAAATCGGAACTATGCAAATTATCGATAATGTGCTATTGGGGCGATATCTGCTTTTAGATTATTTAATTTTGTGGTGTTTATTATGATGTCCTTGCCAGGTCCCCCTTCCCCTGCTGAATTTCGTCAGTTAACTTATTAGTCGACCGCAAATGTGATCGAAAGAACGCCCAAGCCAAAATAAATTTGGCCATCCTTCCAGGCATCCTACAAACTCTCCGAATATCCAGCTGGAAATCAATTTTTGTTTTGAATTCGATCCCAGCTAAATCTGTCAGATGAGCATTTTCTCCTTGATTTGTAATTAAGGTCAATTTCTCTGTACTTCGTCAGGTGGAAGCTCAACCGTAATTCATTTATAGTTTGCTGACTCATAATGTCTTTTCCTGCGAGTACAGTGGTATAATCTTCAGTTAAGACTCTCAGTTAGATCGTAAGTTAGCAATCTAAGTCCCGGTTAACGAGCATTAAATTCGAGATGCTCTTGTGGAATCCTTTTATAACGAAGATTGTGATTGTCGAAGCAAAACAACTCAACTAACGCATGGACGATCTGCTATGGATGGCTTCAAAAAGAATGAAATGCCACAAACATGATTTACGACAGAGCAGCTTTTTCGAGAATACGTCAGAAGTTTTTACCGGTTTCTGTCTCTTTTACATACTGTAGAAAAAGACGCTTGCTAAATCACATCACATAAAATCGGACAAAATTATTTTACTTTATAAAATGAATTGTGTTGATTTTTAAGAGCCATTTCAAAGCCATTAAACGACCAATACATAGAAAGTCACTCTTGTTTTATCATGCTGGCATGATAATTCACATATATATACACATAATACATTGCATTCTTATCCACCAATTTCACTATTTCATCCCTGTGCGCTAATTAAGTAAAGAAACTGAATTAAAAAATTGAGAAGCAGAAAAACTTACGTTAATTTATTTTATTCTAAGTATTTTTCTCCTGCGTTAATAGAATGAGTGGCATGATCATAGAAAGGAAGGAAGGACTTGCAGAGGTCATCTTTTGGTAGGTAGTAAAGAGCCGATGTCACAGTTTTTGTATGTTTTTAATGTCTTAAAAACTTTTATTTTTAAAGGCATAATTAATATAAGGAATACAACGTAGTCATATGGTGGCAAATCTGGGGAATAGGCGGATTGTTGAGTACACGTACACTTGTTTTCGTGCCATAAATTGCTGTACACTGACTGCTGTGTGTGGGGTTGCGTTATCGTGAAGAATGAACCCATGCCCTTTTTTGTACTCAGGCATGACACGAAAATTAATATTTTACAATCGTTCCGAAATTGATGTGTACGCATTGCCAGTAACAGTTTTGCGTTCAAGAATGAACTCTTGACGAAGATCACTCTTGCTGTCGTAAAAACACCCACGCATTGCATTGATTTTGGACTTCAGTGGATGTGTAAGGTTGCGCTATCGTGAAGAACGAACATAAGACGAATACTCAGCCATGACACAAATAATAATCTTTCACAATCGATATACATAATGCTGTATATCTATTTTGAACATAATGCTGTATATCTATTTTGAACATAATGCTGTATATCAATTTGGAACATAATGCTGTATATCTATTTTGAACATAATGCTGTATATCTATTTTGAACATAATGCTGTATATCTATTTTGAACATAATGCTGTATATGTATTTTGAACATAATGCTCTGTATCTATTTTGAACATAATGCTGTATATCTATTTTGAACATAATGCTCTATATCAATTTGGAACATAATGCTGTATATCTATTTTGAACATAATGCTGTATATCTATTTTGAACATAATGCTGTATATCTATTTTGAACATAATGCTGTATATCTATTTTGAACATAATGCTGTGTATCTATTTTGAACATAATGCTGTATATCTATTTTGAACATTATGCTCTATATCAATGCTTTGTGGGTATTACTGTCACTGACATTAGTGTCTGTGACAGTTTTACCTTCAAGAATAAACTATTCAGGCAGAATTCCTTTCTGTTGTAAAAGGACAAACGCATTGTATTGATTTTGGACTTCTGTAACTGATCTTTCCTTTGGGTAATTTTGGCGACTTCCATTGAGCACTCTGACGCTTCATGCGAGGATCATAACGAAAACACTATGTCTCGTCACCTGCCACAATGCTTTGGTGAAAATTATGAATAGTTTCTGCCGTCTCCAGAATGTCCTTTACGTATTCCAATCGTGCGTGTTTCTGGTCGTTTGACAAAGCATGCGGATAAAAATGAGCGCAGATCTTCTTTTCTCCAAATCTTGCACTGAAATTTGACGAATCGTCTTCTTATTAACAAAGAGCTTACATTCCAGGATCCTCTAGGTCACACTATCAACACTTTGTATCCTTTCGCGAGCATTCTCAATGCTCAGTGACAGACGTGAGCACTGAAATTGGGTGTTCGGGGCTTTCGTCATTTTTCAAATCTTCCCGCCCATCATTGATATGTGCATACCCTAGTAATATTTGTCTGCACACGGTAGACAATTAGTACTATACACAACACGCAAGAATTCATCTCTCTGAAACGCATGTGACGTGCCTGCGCCGCGAGACGCATATGAAATAAAGGCAGATAGTAACGAGAGCATACGTCCTCTTAGCTCAGTCGGAAGCGCGACTTATTCCGGAATGAGGTGTCAAGGGTTCGGTGCCCGGCGTGGACAAAAACGACGGAGATTTTTACTTCGTTATATTGGCGCCCGAACTTCAAGAATGACCTGGCTGTTAACGTTCTCGCAATGGTGTTATGTTCTTTCCACACCGCGAGATAGGAAAATAAGAGAATCCATTCCTCAGCGCTTCGAAAAAATAAATGTGTGTGATGTTACGTTCCACACACCAAATTGATTGGGATTTCTCAAATGTACTTTTATCAGCGGATTACCTTTCTTCAGCGGATGACTGCGTGCAGCGATACATGGTCCCGTCTGACCCGTGGTACATGACCTCGGCCCTCTCTCGGGAGGGGGGATGTAACGTGCATGCACCGCAGGAAGCACATGTAATAAAGGCAGATAGCAGCGAGAGCGTGCGTCCGCGTAGCTCAGTCGGGAGAGCAACATATTCCGGAATGAGGGGAACCAGGTTCAATGCCGGACGTGGACAAAAATAATGGAGAAATTTACTTCGCTATACGTAGTTTTACTGATTTCGAAACAGAACAGGACATTTGCTCTCTGTTCGATGGCAGAGCTGTCCAGTGTTCTGCCATCGATGATATCATTCAGATCGTATAATAGTCATGGCTGATAAATGATTTATCAGATACCTATATCTTCCGGACCAGTGTGTTTAGCCGTGATTTTATTTAAATAGTATCATGATTCAATTACTAATCAAAACCATCTATTATGGGAAATGTTACTAGGAAATTTTTTACTTTAATTGCAAATTTTTGGAGAAAAGTCTTCTTTTTCTTCAGACTGTCTTTTGATGTAACTTTTTCCCGTCACTATTGCGGTTACGGGTAACCTTGACAGTTACGGTTATTTTTCAGCAAATCCCGCCAGATGTTAGGCAGGGATAATCCTCTGCAGTCAGTGATGATGGAATTAAGATTTTTCTGACTCTCTATTCGTTCTTTTTGCTTTGGAGACTGGTGACTCTAAGGGAATTCCAATCCATGTTGTGACCAGTTTCTCTAACATGCCTATCTAAACCAGTCTTGTTGGAGCAATTTACTATAGCAGCTTTATGATTTGCTGTACGAGTTTCTAGTCTGCTCGTACAGCAAATCATAAAACTGCTATAAGCAAATGTTTCCAACAAGACTTAGCTCAAGTTTAGAGAACACGGTAAGGAAAAAATTCCTTAACCGTGTTATCTAAACTTGGAGCTAGTCTAATATCATACTTCTTACTTATTCTCTTTAAGGACTCAAATAAACATGTGTGATAAAAATTTTTTTTAGTGAATTTTACTTGTTGCTTTTGCGGGTTCTACTTACCAGTAAAATTCAGAAGCTTCTCAATTTCTCCTTTAGGATAGTGATTTCCTGCAAATATGACTTTAAATTCTTCATTATGGGCTGCTTTCTTATCTGCTATAGATACTATTTTATTACATTTTTCTAAAAACTGACTTGCCACATTCTTTTTAATAGAAACTGGTTGATAGGAACTGAAATCCAATTGTTTCTTAGTGTTCATTGTTTTTTTATACCAACTAGTGAGGAATTTTCCATTTTCATAATAGATATTAATATCAAAGAAGTTAATGATTCTTTCTTTTTTACGTTCAATAGCGAACTTAAGTGAATCATCCAATTCATTAAATGTCTCTAGAATTCCTTCTGGAACGATTTCTGAGCTACCTATTATAAATACGATGGCATCCATGTACCTGCTATATAGGCAGACCTTTGTGGTATCTTCTCTTCTAGTTTTCTCACATAATAATTAGCTAGAAATGGGGAGAGTTGGGACTCCACAGCGATTCCAGATTTTTGAATGAAAATGTTTTCTCAAATTTTCTCCAAAAATTTGCACATAAAATAAAATATAAAAAAATCCTAGTAAGAATGCCCATTACAGAAGTTTTAGATTAGTAATTAAATTAAGAAACTAGGAGGCCAATTCTTAGCAGGAGCTTTAGAACAAGAATAGTCTCATGATTTTTTTTTAAATAGTCTCTAAAAGCAGTTTCGAAAATTTTGCCGTGCTGTGTGTTGTCAAAACGAATACCGTTTAAAGATTTGAATCTGTTAGCCAAAGATGGTTTACCAAAGTGAAGCGTCACCAAAAAAGTATTTTTCGTTTATGAACAAACAGTCTAATGCACATGCTCGGAAATGAGTCCGCATCTGTTTTAAACATAACGCTGTATATCAATGCTTTTTGATTACGATTTAACCCAGGTTAGTTATTGTTTACAGTTTGACCTTGGAAATTAATGATTCGTTATTTACTTGTACACACTACATAAACAAACGCATTCAGTCAATTAAATTTGCCTTTACGGAGCTACATGTGAACGTGCGCGGTGTGTATTGGGTCATGGGGGAGTGGGCTCAACTATCAGGCCACATTGCTATATACACTGCCGGACAATTGCTAAGGACGGATGACAATAGCAACGATAGCAACCATAAAATGGAAGGCAGGAAAATGTGGAAATTAGCATAAGTGCGGGATACAGTAAGACGTGTTGTGCGTATGCAAATTTCGGATTGCCGAACTTATTCGTGACCTCATAGCGCTGATAAGAGATATAAAGGATTTGACGCTTATTGACCGTTGTTGTTCTTTTTTTCTTTTTTTTATTTTGGTTGGAGGTTTAACGACCACCGTGAGCAACTCAATGGGCTATAAGCAGTCGCCCGTCCCTAATTTAGGGTCACTAGTTCCAGGGAAGGGAGAGAGCCGGTGCCGTAAGACAAAACACAACATCCATGCCTCACCGGGATTCGAACCCGGACCCCGTTCGGACGAATGATTAGAGGCCATCGCTTAGACCACTGCGCCACCGGGGCGGCCCGTTGTTGTTCAAACACAAAGTTGAAAGGGAAAGAATCAATTGACGAACTTGCAATTTTCAGTATGTCTTCCCGATATCACCTAGATGATTTTACGCGTGGCCGTCTATTGGCAAGATTGAAGAAGGGCGAAAAATAACAGATGTTGCCAGGGAGTTCGACGTCAGCCAAAGTGTTGTTTCAAGGCTTTGGAAATCATTTCAAACAAATGGGGAGTGTAGCAAACGTCACGGGGGAGGTCGTGTTCGCAGTACGACACCTGCAGAAGATCGGTACATAGTACTATCAACAAAAAGACACCGGCGTAGCACATCTAGTGAGGTAGCAAATCAGTTTATGGCTGCTACTGACAAGCGGATCTCCCGAAAAACTGTCGCCAGACGTTTGCATGAAGGAGGACTATACGCGCGCCGTTCTGTTGTTTGCATCCCATTGTCCATACGTCACCGTATCGCCCGTTTGCAATGGTGCCATCAACATCGCAATTGGACTGATAACGACTGGTCTGCTGTCCTCTTCTCAGATGAGAGTAGATACAGTCTATCGTCTGATTGTCGACGACAATTGATCTGTCGTGATAGTGGTACTGCATATTGTCCAGCAAACATACAGGAAAGGGACCGATATCCGACATGTAGTGCCATGGTATTGGCTGGCATCATGATCAATGGCCGTACGTCCCTCTATGTGCTTCCAACTGGGACTATGACTGGCCAACGATACATTAATGATGTTCTGCTACCTCATGTTCGCATGTTGCGTGGTGCTGTCGGTGATAGATTCATTTTCATGGACGACAACGCAACATGACATCGAACAGTCGCTGTCCAGGAGTGTCTTGAGAGCGAGGATATTCAACGCCTCGTATGGCCAGCGCGTTCTCTAGATCTGAATCCCATTGAAAATGTGTGGGATGCTTTGGGGAGGAGTCTTGCTGGTCGCCAATGCCCTCCAATAAACAAGGACACCCTCATCCGTGCACTGACAAAGGAATGGGATAAATTACCCGAACAGCTGCTTGATATTGTTGTGCAAAGCATGACACGACGTGTGGAATCTTGCATCGCCCTCCATGGTGGCCATACCCTGTATTGACATCTTACGCCGGAACGCCTGCGGACGGTAATTGCATTTTTTTCACGTTTACGTATTCTGCACAAAATGGCCTGTTTGTCCTTTGAACACGTTCCAAAGCCTTCTGGATTTCAGAGCACAATAAATTGTCTTTCTTGTAATGTCCTGGCATTCTGACATTATTTTATTTCACTTGGCATCCAACCACACTTACTTTTTTATGCACTATATAGCCGTTTATGATCCGTCCTTAGCAATTGTCCAGCAGTGTATTATACCGAACAAGTTGAATTCTCGGAGTTTCAAATTAGTATGGTGGTTGGAAGACACCTGTATAAGCAGTCAGTGTGCAAAATTATCGCTCGCCTGAAAATTTTAAAATTAACTTTCACTGATGTTCTTCGTTGGTGGATATTAAATTAAGATGCTACAGTGAATCAGCGCTCTGAGAGGACGCACAAAATGAGTGAATGTATAAAACGAATATTGCTGCGGAATGGGAAGAGACCTGGCCGGCGACGTTGTACAAGCTGTTAGCAGCAGCGTAATCCGTAGGGAACTCCATGTATAAGGTTACTGTGTTAGATCATCTGTGCACAAACCCTACATAACTAACTGCAGCGACGACTGCAGTGGTGTCTTGCTCTTCGTTCGTGGACAAGTGGAGAAGTGAAAGAAGGTCGTGTGGATTGACATATCACACTGATCAGTCATTTTTCAGATAAAACTAATTCTGTGTCGCGTTTGCACATGAATCGCTTTCAAGCAGACTGTATTATCTCTGCTGGAAAATTTCAGAAGGATCTAAGATTATTAGTGGCTGTTTGTTCTGGATGGTAAAGATCTTTTGGTTGAGGTGCCCTCCACGTTAATAGCACCCAGATACAAAATTATTCTGAACAATTTGGCACTACTTCCACTGTGGCAGTTTTCTGCACATATTCCTGCTTGTTTCGGGACAATTGAGCATCTAAATACATTGCAAGATCTATCCAGTCCTGCTACGAGAAGCGGAACGTCCGGATGTTGGATAAGTCAACCCCAAGTTTCTGTTTAAATGCAACAGATCATCTGCGGGACGAACTAGAAAGTCGAATTGGATCTCGTCCGGTAAGCAGTTCCTCTATAGCATCTTTGTCATAAATTCTTCTGGAGAAATGGAGAAAAATCCCAGTACAGCGTGCCGCCATTTGGTGAAAATCATGACTAGAATGGTGGCTGCAGTCCAAACGGTCAAAGGGTGTGTATCTGTCTACTGATTTTGAATAATAAATGTTACTGTATTTGCTAGACGTAGGTGTCTGAATGACTTTCTCTTCATAGCGTACATCATAATCATCATTAACCATTATCAATCCACTACTCGACAAAAGTATCCTCAAGTTCCTTCCACAAAGGTATGTCTTGTGCCAGCCTTCTCCATGTCCCTCCCGCATGTTTTCGAAATTGCTTTGGCCTGGTACATTACAGCTGCCGGATACTGAGAGCCAATATTTACATCTTGGCTTTCAGTCTCCGGCAGCTGTTTGGCCTTAAATCATCTTTGAAGAGGGGAGTTTGGCTTGGAAATCATCTTTAAAGAGGGAAAGTTTGGCCATACTTCACTGTGCTGGTGGGCAAGCGGGTTGGTGAGTGCGGGATATATCATCATCATCATCATTGTCAACCATTATCAATCCACTGCTCAACTATGACCTCCTTAAATTTCTTCCACAACGGTCTGTCTTGTGCCAGTCTCCTCCACGTTATTCCCGCATACTTTCTAATTTCATCCACCTATCTCCCATGTGGTCTTGGTCTTTTCCTGTCCCTTGCAATCCAGTCTAAAATTTCGGATGTCCACCGATGGTCTGTCCTTCTGACAATATGTCCAGCCCATTACCATTTCAGGGATTTTATTCTGATAATGATGTTTTCTACTCATGTCATTTTGCTGATCCACGAGCTCTTCTTCTTATCTCTCCTGGTTACACCAAGCATGCATCTCTCCATACTTCGTTGAGTAGTCTGCAGTCTTTGTATGTCTCTTTTAGTTAAGGTCCACGTCTCTGCGCCATACGTAAGCACTGGAAGGACGCATTGATCAAACACTTTTCTTTTAAGACATAATGGCGTATATAGGTTAAATATAGCATGAAATGTAAAGAAAACTTCTGATGCGAAAAAAAGCTTACGCTCGATTAATAAAAGGTATTGACAGTCAATTAATGCAGAAATAATACAGACGTTCGAGTTCTTTCCGATTACTCTTCAGCTAAATCTGTGCATCATATGTATTTGAAAATGAGAATGGTTTCCTATAGTGGTAGGAATGAACTATGCCAAGATATTAAAAAAACATCTTAGAAGAGAACTTGGTAAACCGCATTTGGTTTAGTCAGGGCCATCTGGACTGGCTTTATCAACAAAAGAAGGGGTGTAAGACTGAAGTGAATTCTGAATCCGCACCTCCAGGTGAGTTCCAGAAAAATATCGAGGTAAATTTTGTTACCGATCGAAGGTTTGCAAAATAAGAATTAACTGCGTAAAGTGCAACAAACCATTTTGTCATCATCGCACAAAATGCATTTGCTTAGAACAGGAATGGCGAACCTATGGCACGCGTGCAACTGGGTGGCACACGAACACGATTTGGGTGGCAAACCAACATGAAAACATTAACATTAAAGGAAAATTTAGTTCTTTTAGAGATAATATTTTAACAGCATAACTGTAGTGTTTTGTTACAAATAACTGAGCTTTGACAAGAAAATTAATATAGCCAAGAAGTGTCCTCCAAAGGGGTATTAAATATTTAAATCAACCTCACTTCAGTTAATCGCCTTATGCATTAATCCCCAAAAATTAAGCATCACATGCACACTATTATTTTATCATTCTACTCCTACGGACATCCACCACGAGACGTCCACACCTGCTTCAACTCAAGTCCCCATCTCTCCTGCTTCTCCCTTACCTTTGTAAGAGGGAGAGAAAACCGATCTGTTAAGAAGACATGCGTGAAGCAGCGAGTTCCTGTGAGAACTGAAAGTAACCTTAAACAATGGGTGGAGAGATTTCAAATTTACAACTTGGCAACACTACGAAGCCATCCAGAGCTTCAGTTTGTCAAAGAAGGTTGATTTGTTTGTAGCTGCTGCTTATTTCTCTTGTGTACTGTAATTGTTCCTTTGCTGGTGTTTTGTATCCGGACCCTGCAAAAATGTTTTCGGTGCCAAAAAATGGAAACTTAACAAAGATAGTAGCCGAGTATTTCAAGAACAGTAGACATCAGAGTTCGGAGTCATTGACAAAATCAATTAAGCTTTCTATTTGTTGCCTGTGTACGGAAGGACAAGTGTTCCGGAAATTCAATGTATAGCGTCCTATTGAGAGGAATCATAATAATGTTTGTTCCATGTCAAATAAAGAAAGAAGGGAGTACATTTCACAAAAAGTGAAACAATATGAAAAACAATCAAATGGTTCCGTATCTTCTTCCAGACCAAGGAATAATATAACTGCGGCTAATTTTCATCTATTTCGCTGTACTGCACAGCGTGGGAAGCCACGTTGTGATGGTGATTTTTGAAGGCGGCCTTCTTAGCCAGGTCTGTCACATTATTAAAAGACTTTCCCAACAAGCAACAAATTGTGAATGGAATTGAGGAAATGCCAGCCAGAAGGAACTCTCTTAAAGATAGAAAAACAAGAATGAGTGAAGATGTTACAAGTAATATCAAATCTTATTTGGACAACGCGGATATGTTTTCAGTATGTCTTGATTAAGGCACTGACGTGACGTCACAAGCAAGGTTAGATAATTTTGTTAGATTTCCTTGTGGAAATGTAATGGGGAGGGGAGGAATTGATTTTGGTGAGTTTGGCAACTACAATTACAGGGAAAGATATAATTTACGAAGTGAAGTGAAGCAAGAATTTGTAGTAAAAATGGGGATTGACTTAAATAAAGTAGTATCTATGACTACTGGTGGTGCCCATAACCTGAAGACAAGAGTTTATGAACTGAACATAAATGCCTTGGCTAGTAGCGTTCAGCAACAAGTTTTATACTAATTTTAATTAAAAAAAATAAAGAAACGCAAACAAGAGGTGTCGCACTCGACACTTGAAAGCAGTAAAGCAAACTATAAGTGACACACAAGTCGGAAAAGGTTCACCATCCCTGGCTTAGAATATGTTTATTATGCTTCATTTCTAGTTTGACTCTTCTTTACAATTTTCATATTTTTGCACAATGAAGCACATTTGTTGGAACTTGGACTTAGTAGAGGCAGCTCAGCCGCTGGCGATTGTTTATTGTTAGTGGGTGACGTAAGACCCGCAACCCGATAGGCTATTGGTTTTAGTTCTGATTTGTTTCGATGAGCTAGGAGACGAAGTGCGAACATAAAAAGATGCGTAGTTATGAAGTGAGATTTGAATGAAAAGTTTGCTATTTATTTGTACTAGCGTGTGTGTCGTCGTGTATGTGCGTATTTGTGCATATAAATGAATTATATCTCAGCCTCGTCGCTTATTATTTTGTCGGAGTGACTCCTCAAAAAGGTAAGATTCGTATTTGAAAATATGCATTAGAAGCAACATTTTTAGTAAAAATACAGTAAACATCCTTTTTATTTCGTATAAAAACTTTAATGAGGTGTTTATTTACCCCAGCAGGCATTTGAGTGGGTTCAAAATATGTATGCACTTTATCGTTAAAGTTCGAGCTGGAATTGAATTTATATTGCAGTTCGGTTTTCATTTCAAATCCGGTGTTTTAGTTCAGAATATTTCGTTGATGTTAAAGCTTTAATCTCCACGCATTCCATTTGTAGGTTTCCTATACTTTCCACTCAGCTTGCGAGGTTTCTGTGACAAATCCGTATAGCTTTTATCTTTAAGACGTCTAACCTCGTAACTTCCATTACATTTTCTTGAGCTGTGATGAATTAGAATTTATATGTCATAATTTTACTTAATCAAATTTAAATATCGTTCTTGGAGCGTCTTGTCAAGCATATACCACTAAATTTAGCTCTGGTACAATGTCAATTCATAAAACAAAAATTGTACTTAGTTTTTGACATAGAGTTTCCCAGTTTCTTCCCTAAGAAACCTTTCCATCTCACTCACTTTAACATTTCTGACAGACTTCAGTACAACATTCAACACGTAATTCTGCCCCAGTCAGGCTTAATGCCTTAAAATCGATTTACTTCGTGTGCTACAATATTTTTACTTCGTATATTTTTACTTCATCGAGGTACGTCCTACAAAATGTTCATATCTTTATGTCTATGGACATAAAGTGAAACTTAGTTATGACATAACAAAGAGGAGCAGTCACTATTACAGTTATTCGTTATATCAGAAAGCGTAAAAATTCCACACCCATCTGTCTATAGATCAGTATCAATGTGAGGGCGTGACCTTTTCGAGTGTGTTCCCAGAAACTATTATCATGTTAACATTGTTTTTTATTTTACTCTCAAGGATGAAAGTTTTTGTATCGTCCACAGGATCTTTTTTATGTTGCTTCTCTTGCAAGCTTTTTTCGACGGGGGGATTTATGAGCTCTTCGCACATTTTCTTTTATTTAGGCAACTTTGTTTTCCTCTAGAAAAGTGTAAAACAAAACCACGTAATTTTGGCACTCGAACTGCCATGATCATTTTCTAGTCAAAGAATTTTAAATTAGATAGGGCGATCAAATGAGAGAGAGAGAGAAAAAGGAACGAGATACAAAGAGAGAGAGAGAGAGAGAGAGAGAGAGAGAGAGAGAGAGAGAGAGAGAGAGAGAGAGAGAGAGAGAGAGCTCAAACAAAATTCTATTACGTTTCCTCCAAACTGATCAAATCATCTACAGAAGATCTTCTACGACGTCGTTTCAAGCCTGAGTCTTGCGCACCATCTGTAGTTCAAGTGTTTGTTTCTGGAGAAAACAAAAGGCACGGTCAACAATAAAAATACCGTTCGTTTGTTTTTCGAAGCCACACAGCCACGAAGACTCAAAATGTGAAGATTCATGAAAGCGGCAGACTGTACAGGTTGTTTTTTTACAATGTTTACAGCACAGTATGGAGACTGTCTTTCCTAATTAATTCTTTTCTTTATCTCCATCATAATGTCTGACAGAAAACGATGCATTCAGCACCATTCTAACCAACAAACACATTTACTTCAGCTATTAACTTTTTTAACCGACTCGAAGGAGCGAAACTGTGAATCGGAAAGCGTTACTTTCCCTTTCACCTTATGTTTCTTATTCAAAGCGGTCACTTGAAAGGAATGACACACATCCATGCTAAGGGATTACCCACTGAAAGGGCTATAGCATCCATTTTGGAATGACGACGAACCTAAGAAAAGAAAGAGGCATGTTGGCATGATGTCCGTGTCAGAGGAGCTAGTCCTTACACATCACGCCTTGGGACATGGAGCAGATAATAAAGGAATGGAAGGGAACACTTATCACCTGTGACAGGTCCGTTTGCAAAACTGAGAAGGCGAAAGAAACTGTTTTGCAGTAGCTTTCGTAAAAACCGGCCGCTACGTGAACATTTCTGTTTATATTGGGTTGGCACGAATGAAATGCCCGGCGCAAACGAGCAGTGGAGACAGGCTCCCTCCACAGCGGAAGGAAACCACCAACAGGTGTTGCGGGTATTACGTTACAGGGTTACTGTAAATAGCTAACACGTGTGTGAAGAACAAGGTTCAGACGTGTTTTTAGCACGTCTTTTGTAAAAAAAGATCGTGCGTCTGTTAAAGGTTTGTCCGTCCGTCCGTCCGTCTGTACCCACGGTATCTCTGCAACGATTAGTCCGATTTCCAAAATTATTTTTGCATTCGGAAGTTTGAAATGTGCGAATGATGATCCTTTATTTCGTTTTTTTTTTTTTACAATGCACAATTTTGCCGCTAGAGGGCGCAAATGCAGATGATGTCGAATTCAAAATTATGTTTTGATCCACATATTTGCTTCTAAACATCCGATTAAAAAAATTCTTTGATCTTTTGATTCCATTTATGTCGAAGAGTGTTTTAGATATAGTTTCTTTTTCAAATTACACATAGATTTTCCGCTAGGGGGCGTAAAATTAAATAACGTTTTTCCCGATAACTCTTCACCTAAAACTGCGATTAAATTTTTTTTTCGGCGAATACATCTCCTGATGTAAAATCTTTTACATATAATTTCGAATTTTTGGTAAAGAATACTTTGGCCACCAGGGGGCGTAAGTGTTAATTTTTGCTTCTGATGTATTTGCCATAAAATCTGAGTTTCTAAAATATCGATTGAAGAAATTATTTCGTGGACTGATGCCATTCACATCGATAAACCTTTTTGGAATATTTTCTTCCTAAAATATTGCAGAGTTTCTCCGCCAGGGGGCGTAGATGTATATCTTATTTTTGTCAATATCTCGACTTCTAGGAGTCCGATTTGAAAAATTCCTACTTTTCTGGATAGTGTTTTCCGTGTGACATGTTTTTCATATAGTTTCAAAATTTTCGAGTAATTCAAAGACTTTCCGCTAAGGGGCGTAAATGTAATGTGCGTTTTCCCCTATATCTCTGCTTCTAAACCTACAATCTGAAAAATTCTTTCTTCACCGGATACAGCTCCTGATGGGAAATCGTTTGCACGTAATGTCAAATTTTTGTAAATAAATTGTTTGGCCACCAGGTGGCGTAAATCATAATTTCCGCTTCTGATGTATTTGCAGCGAAATATGAGCTCCTAAAATTTCAATTGAAAAAAATTATTTTGTGGACCGATACTACTCATGTCGACAAACATTTTAGGAAAATTTTCTTCTTGAAATAATGCATGGTTTCTACGCCAGGGGCGTAGATGTATATCTTATTTTTGTCAATATCTCTACTTCTAAAAGCCCGATTTGAAAAAATCCTTCTTTGTTGGATAGTGTTTCCGATGCGAAATGTTTATCCTATAAATTCAAAATTTTCAAGTAAATCCTAAACTTTCCGCTAGGGCGCACAAAGGTAAATTGCGTTTTCTGCTCCTAAAACTCCGATTTGAAAAATTCTTCCTGTATCGCATACAAGACCTGACGGAAAATATTTTTCACGTAATTTCTAATGTTTGGTAAAAAATGGTTTAGCCACCAGGGGTCATAAGTGTTAAATTCTACTTCTAATGTATTTGAACCGAAATCTGCGCTCCTGAAAACTCGACTAAATTTTTTTTCTCTTGGACCGATACCGCTCATATGGATAAACGTTTTGTGAATACTTTCTTCCTAAAATATTGCATGGTTTTCTCCACCAAGGGACGTAAAGTCACATCTTATTTTTTGTGTAATAACTCTGTTTCTAAGAGTTCGTAAGCTCAATATTCCGTTTACAGCAACATCAGAGGGATTAAAGACCCGATTGAAAAACTTCTTTCTTCCGTCAGATACTATTGTTTTCCATACCGGTTCCATTGACTTTGAATAGGTTTGATAAATTTAATTTGCGTCAGAACGGATTCAAAAGACGTGCTTATTACATCCAAAAATTGGGTGTCATCTTTCTTGTTTTCTTTTGGACTTAAAGTGGCATGCAAAGAAAACATACAGACGCCGGATTTGAGAGTCATCTTCCTGTATGAATTTAAACTGGGCCATTCTTCAGGAATTGCCGCTCGAAGCGTCAGCAAAGCTTGAGAATGCAGCCAACGAACGAACCGTTCGGCGATTGCTTGTGAAGTTTCGAAACGGAGATACGGACCTGCAAAAGGAAGCCCGTGGTCACCGCGACCTATTGCTGTTTCTGACGATGTTCTGTTACGTGTGGTTGAAGCGGCACCCGAAAAATGTGTCCTGAGATAGCAGCACAAGTAAGTGTCGTGCCCACCACACGATAGTTGTTTGGCGTCTGGCTGCGCTGGGTAAGGTCAAAAAGCTAGACATGTGGCTGCTGCATGAGCTGACAACTGTTAACAAGGCTAGTCGTTTGGAAGTCTGCATGTCGCTGTTTCCCTGGAATAAACAGGAACCTCTACTGAATGGAATCGTCACCTGCGACGGGAAGTGGATCCTGCACAGTGGTTAAGCAAGGCACAGCCGGCTGGACGACATCCTAAACTAACCTTACATACCAAGAAGATGCTGCTCCTTGTCTGGTGGTCCACAGCCGGGATAATTCATCGGAGGTTCTCGGCAAGAGGCCAAACCATTGCTGCAGAACCTTATTATGTTGAATTACACCAGATGCACTGGATATTTCGGCATAAACAACTGGCTTTGGCAACAGACATGTTGTTCCTTTGCTCCAGGAAAACGCCCGTCCTCATATCGCACAACTAGCGATACTGGCACGAAGTGCCTTGGACCTGTATCCGACAGACTATCATCTGTTTCGTCACCTGGGTCACTTCCTGTCCGGGAAACTGTTCACGACAGACAACGAGATTCAACGTGCAGTTGATTACTTCTTCGGGTTAAAGCCACAAGACCTATCGTTCCGGGATCATGGCCTTGCCGGACAGACGGCAACTATGTGTCGATGCCGAGGGGTATTTTTTGGTATAGGTAAGTTGACCTATTTGTCCGTTCTCGCCTTCCACTTGTGCTGGTTCTTTGCCGGACATTTCATTCGCACCAACCTAATATTAAATCCGCGTTTTACGAGAGCATTCACTATTTCTTTGTTTGGGCACCCTGTGTTTCATGGAAATTGGAAGTTTAAAGGGTTAATATTCGAAGGATCCGAAGTAGGTGAAGCAACGCCATTCATTATGGTTGTTCTAAACACGGTTTTGAAATAAATAAATGGAATTCGGTAGGTAATTATAAGACAGCTGTCCACATTGCTCGTAAAATAAACGTAACAAACTTACTGAATTGAATGTAGAACACGCGTGCATCTAAATACATCCGGTTGCCTCGGTATGCAGTTGTCTAAGCGCTGGCTCCTGATCATTCGTTCGAGAAGGGACCGGGTTCGAATGCCGATCAGGAATGGATATTGTTTCTGTTTCACAGCACTTGTTCTCTCCCTTCTACGGAACCACCGGCTCAAAATCATGGACGAATGACTGCTTATAACGCATTGAGTTTCTCACAGTGGTCGTTAAACCCCAAAACAAAAAATAAAACACTGTTGGTGATAGCTAAAATTTGTGTGAATTACACGTATGTCAGAATCCCAGCTGTAACTTTGCATTCGCGCGCAAGCGCAGTCGACAGAACTCTCTATGTTTCGTAACCACTGTTGGAACTAAAAACACTTGAACTTGCGTCTTGCGAATTAATGGCAACGCTCTCTACTCATTCACTAGCAACTGGCGCGCGATGTCTTCCTACGGACAATATGGATTGAGTGACTTCACGCACAATTTGTACTGCATTACGTTTTTGCGTCTGGCTCGACTTTTTCTGTTTATTTAGAGTTATTTCCAAAGGTAACACTGTATATTAGCAAGTTTCGGTATTGCTATGAATAGATACTCGGTTTGAACGTGCGGTGCAGAACAATGTCTTTCCGCTTGTTATCACCATCATTCATTATATCCACGAACCCAAACATTAATTGCCCACATGTCTATGCATAGAAAATATTTCATGATGCGAGCCACTAGCCCAGGAACTTTCACTTGCTGTACCTGTTACTGTCCAAAACAAGCATTGGTGATGTATTTATCTGATAGAATTAGCTCTGTCCGTTCTCTGAAATCAGTGGCCCTGAGTTGTGGATGAGAGACTGCTTATAGCTCACAGTGATGCTCATGGGGGTCGTAAAATTGCGAAACAAAACAAGAAGAAATTCAATTAATACTGAACATCTTGGACATTTACCTACCGTTTGCGTTTACGTGCATCAATACGGAATCCAAAAATTATAAACTTTTTATTTTCTTATCCACCCATTCTGACTTGACAAGATTTGCGACTGGTGTTCAAAATCGTATTGTCCTGAAACCTTTGGTGGAGTTCATTTCTTCCAATGGTATTTTAAAACCAAATGTTAACTTGCTTGCTTTTCAGCAACATATGTTTTAAATTGCTCTTATTTCGTTTGGATTACACTGAGTGACAGAAATCATGCAATACCTACCAAGTAACGGGCAGGCCCATCTTTTGCCCAAATAAGTGCAGTGCGAGGCATAAGGTCCACTAGATCACGAAATAGATCCACAGGCATTTCCAACCATGCTTGCTGTACTGCTGTCCATAATTCCGTCGCATCCCTAGATGGAGAAGCAAAAGCTTGAACAGACCTTTCCACAGCACGGAATCCAAAATTATACGGAATCCGAAATTTGGAGCAGGCGTGCCATTAACACCTGCTCCATCTAGATTGGACACGTAGCGTGGACCGTGAAGAGATACATCAAGAGGCAGTATAGGTCCTACCGTATGGCATTTGAATACGTCCTACGCCATAACCGAACCTCCACCAACCAGAACAGTTGTTGTTGATATGCCCGTAGGATGGACCGAAAAGAAAAATTCGAAATCGACTTAGTCCTAGTGTTGAAAAGTTAGCTAATGTGTCATATAGTTGATAAATTATTTCAATTAACTACATCAATATCTAGCCGGGCCCCTATGGCCTTCAAACAGACATGCTTGACCAAAAACAAAAGTGTTTTTGAAACTCATTTTTGACATCTTTGGAAATGTTACGCAATATGTGTCTCCTTGTAAACCCACACAACTCGCGATCGACATACTTTGATATTTAATGGATTCACTCAGGTCATATGCTTCGAAAAGTTTTTTCACTACCGAGGAGCTCCGTTAGATGGCGTCAGTAGTTCAGGCAATAACATCTGCCACTACCGCCCTTATTCTTTGTTATTCACCCAGGAAACAAGTGCTAACAGAAGTTTTATTTATCTCAGTCGCTTCGGTTTTTACGTAACTCCAGTACTGTGATTAGTATCTCTGAATTCTAGAAACCCTTTAACATAATCCCGAATTCATCAGTGAAAACTCGGACTGGTACAAGCTGTCCCATCTTTGGTAACATTGGTTATATACACTGGTGTGAAAAAATTAAGGGCGAAGAGGAGAAATTCGAATAACAGCAGAACGAGCAAGCAGAACGGACCGAGAGAGCACTCAAGAAATATACTAGGGTCCGGTACGGTAGGGCATGCGCATATATGCAGCATGACGTAGGGGGAGGGGGAGTGTAGGAAGGGTATAAAGTCCACGGGCGGTGTACGCTCAGCAATTCGGTGAAAGTGATTGCACGGTGTACATTGGTTTGTACGACGTCGAATTGCTGCCACCGTGTGATATGGCCGACAGACAATCCAGTAGACTACATCTGGATGACTTTACCCGAGGTCGCGTCATTTGGAAGTTGGAAGAAGGTCGAAGTGTAACTAGTGCGGCCGAAGAGATCGGGATCGCTCACAGCATCGTTTCACGAGCTTGGAGAGCATTTCAAACGACAGGAACAGCTGTCCAAGAATTTAGCAGTGGTCGTCAACGAGCAACTACGGCGGCGGAAGACCGGTATATTGTCTTACAGGCGAGAAGAGACAGACGGCAGACAGCGGAAGAAATCGCAAGGCACATGCAACAGACAACTGGACGTCAGTTATTGCGTTTTACCGTGGCCAGGAGGCTGCACAAAAGTGGTCTAACTGCACGACGACCAGTTCGGTGTGAGCCATTAACGCCTTCTCATCGGAGACGACGGTTTCTGTGGTGTCAGGAACACAAGAACTGGACACATCAGCAATGGGGTCGAATTCTCTTTACGGATGAGAGCCAATTTAGTCTGACGAGCGATTCTGGACGTATACACATCTGGAGACAGCACGGAACACGCAATAATACCTCCAACATGATCGAAAGGGATCGGTTTGGAGGTGGCGGAGTTCTCGTTTGGGGCGGCATCATGCTTGGTAGCCGTACTGACCTCCACATCTTCCAAGGAGGTTCAGTCACTGGTGTCCGCTATTGTACCGAGGTTCTCCTGTCTCATGTGCGTCTGTTTAGAGGTGCCGTGGGTCCTGAGTTAATCTTCATGGACGGCAACGCTACACCTCATCGTACAGTGGCAGTCGCAGAGCTGTTGGAGAGTGACGATATTCAACGCATGGATTGGCCCGCAAGGTCCCCGGACCTAAATCCAATCGAACACGTGTGGGAGCTTCTCGGGAGATGCTTGGCAGCACGTCACCAGCCGCCAGCTACGATTCCGCAGCTGCGATTGGCGCTGCAAGAGGAATGGGCCGCGATGCTTTAACAGTTCCTTGACAACCTCGTCCTCAGCATGGACAGACGTTTTAAGACCTGCAAAGCAGTCAGGGGTGATCATATTCCCTACTAAAGAGTAGATTTTTCTTGGCAGTGGCCTGTCACATGGACGTTTCTGTCTTCTGTCCAGTTGTGCTCGAAGCTACCTTTTCAATAAAGTGCCTTTGTATCCTTTGGATTCCTTGTTTGGAGATATGCTTACATCTTAGCGATCTTATGGTATGATTTGAGTCGATGTGGAACACTTCTGCACGACGTTACATTCGAAAAACCGTCTCGTCCTAAATTTTTACACGCCAGTGTATGTATATCTGAAGAAACTGTAATGTTCCTAGCGTGTGAAGAGATAAGCTTAGATGCTATTAGAGTGTTCTGTTGCAGCTAGCTAAAAGGAGGTGGAAGTAAAGTGTCTCCCGCAGGACAAGTAGCAGACACGGTTGCCAAGAAAATTATAAGTGTCTGGAAAGGTGCTATATTTAGTACACTCTCCGTGAAGACCGTTATTTCTATGTTTATGACCTATAATAACCCAGCAAAAATACAAGGGTTGGGAAACTGCTGGCCACCAGCTGGCAGTGATGGATCACTGCTGACTGAAATATGCCGCTCACGGCACGGTAGCGGTTCGTTGGTGGCAGCGTAATTAATCAGTTGGCAGCCATTGATGGCCCTGCAGCATCGCCGTGAATTGCGGGCCTCCAAGCAAGTGCCACTAGTGGCCCGTAGCTGGCAACCGATGCAACCCCAACACAAGGTGGAAGCAACACGTGCTGTGTCTCTCGTGGTACTAGTTAGTGGAAGACGACGCTATCGCCATTGTGTTATTTTAGCAGATGTTAAGAAAAAAACATATGTAGAGAGGCGAATTGATTTCCTAGAATGAAATGTCACGTGGACGAAGATATCAGATTAAGCCATAAAATACTAGATTACAGCCATGAAATATACCCACTCTATTCTCATGAGCAACAAGAAATAATTTCTGTGTAGTCTTTCGTTTTAACATGCACTAAACCACTTGAAACAAAAGTCCTGGAAAAACATTAAAAAAAGTTATGTTGTAAGAAAAAAAAAATTATACGCGTACAAAATTTATCAATTATTTGAAAAAAAAGCAACGCTATGTGGATATAATGTACTCATCCATGGATTGAATACACAAAACTGGAGGAATCCACTTCTAAAAATAACGAGAAATAAAATGAAATATTTTCTTTTTTAAAACAAATGTAGCTTCAGACAGTGAAAAGTAAAGATGAAACGTTAAAAATGTAACAAAATGTGACATGAACGGGTAAATATATTAATTCAAAAATCGCCTTTCAAGACGAGAAGGATAGCACGAAAATTTGGAAGAGCCTTTAATTTAGTAGTCTCGTTGAAAATGTGTAAAATTCCCATAAGTTAAGAAAAAACAATCATTACCTTGAAAAAATAAATTTATGAATCATAGGAAACTGACATTTATGAAAAATACCTCGCAATATTGTAAAATTAAAGAGAGAACCATTCTTTACACCTTCCGGAGGAAAGAGGCTCAGCTTCGAGCAAAAAATTGGGCTTCGCAAATCCATCCCGTTGGTACAGCGCACGCTTCCCACGCAGACAGTTCTTGGTTCGTTTCCACTCACATCTAAACGGGTGTTTTTCAGGACCTGTTAAGAAAATTTCCCCACCGCAGTGCTGTAATGCAGAAGTTTCGTAAAGCGAAAAAAAAAACATAGATATAGTTTTATAAAACTGCGGTTATCTTTCATTTTATTTTTTTATGACTAATACTGGGAAATTGGCGGAGAAGAATCGGCAAACCATCAGTTACATCATATGATTACCGGCTGCCACTGCCGGGAAACTAGCGGACCCCATTAGGCTAGCCATCATTTATAGCACGAGCTTGCAGTGCCGCTGAAGGGCCACTTGTAGCAGATACTGCCTGTGATGGATAACTAATTGCTCTGTTCTGGCCTATGACAACTAATGGGGCTGCCACTGTTGGCTCATGTGGTGGCTGCCGGGACATATTTTTGACGATGGGTGGTGGCAACGTAGTGCTGGGCCACCGCTGGCAGTTATGGTAGCCAGCCGTGGCCCAGTGATCGCTCAGCAAAACTGTTTTTGCTGGGAAGAAATACCACAATTTTGTGAAAGCTATACAAAGTAGAAATACGCCGTTCCTAAATGCAAAACTAAGTCAGTTTAAAGATGGTGTTTGAAAGTTACTCGATATTTGTTCATGCAAATACCCTGAGGTAATTTTATTCAGTTGTGGGGACACACGCCGTGTGCATTAGAGAGAATGACATTTTTTGAAGGACCAAAGAACTGAAGGAATGATGGCAATTGGGAGTGCGGGAAAGGAAACAACACCACTATTGCAGAGACGAGAAGAAAGGCGAATAAAAGGAAGTAAGTGTCTTGTATCATCATAAGGCACTGTAGGAAATACAAGTGGGTATCAGAACGGTAGAGCTACAGCAATGGAGGAATATTTATCTTGAGATGATAACATATGAGGTAGCAGTCATAATAAAAATGATATTGATTTCAAGTGGATTTACCCGTTGGAATAGCAAATAAAACTAGAACCAGGTAGTACATCCAAGCAAATGAGAATTTCCCTATCGAGCAATGTCAAAGTCGGAGATTTGACGAGTGATTCTAATAAAACCTACATATTAGACTATGTCTGTCCCTAACGCTCTGACGTCATTCAATACTTGCAGCGCAATCTGCTTTTTCCGTGGTCGAAAGCGGAACAAAACTCAACGCTATCGGCACATAAAATAAAGGAGAAAAACCAGAAAATAAAATAAATTTACTAAGACAAACGTGGCACAGTAAGCACAGTAACGTTATTTGAACGCTGAAATTTGGTTTCTGTAGATGATAATTTGTTTCTGGTTGGTTTAAAATCTTTAAACGTTGATATGTGGTTAATTGCTGTAAATTGAAATAGTGGACGTTTTAGAACGTTTATGAAACGTTTTAGTAAAGGTAATATATTTGTGTTCAAATCATGGAATTTTTAAAACGACTTTAAAACGTTAAAAATCGGGCTCAGCTTTCAACGCCATTTATCGAAAAAAATTAAAAACTAATGATAAATGTATCTAATTTTAATAGATAGTGGTAACTTTGTTAAATAAGTACTAAAGTTCTAAAGGAACATGAACTATTATGTGTTGAAAGCCCTCAATTTTTCGGCAGACATCATATCTTATTTCTTGCGTCTATTTCCAATTCCTTTCATAAAGCATAATCCAGTGCCATCTTTAGGCTTACACGACCAACCGTGAGTAGATCCCACGTGGCAGAAGTTCAGATTGGCATAAGATTTTCTTCTGCCTTTCGCGTTGTTTAAAAGGAACGTCAGTCTTGCTTAGATAGCCTTGTATCTGAGCCGTGTTTTTCACGAGGAATGTTATTATTATTTTTTCTCTAGGGCGAAACCACAGTTCAAAATTATTTTGTTTCCCGCTATTTGAAAACTTCTTCTTGTTGTGGAGATTGATGGAGCTTGAAACTTCTCCAGAGTAAGTATTGGCATATTTAAGGCATAGCAGGTAATCTAGTGCGGGACTTTATCGACTATGTATCATATACAAGGCGCATGCAATGACCACTTAAATTGCAGGAATTTTCCTTTGTTAAATACTACCTGAATGCAGAAGCCGTAAGATGCAGTGAAAACGTTATTCCAACCCTTTTCTAACCAAAAACCAACCCTACAGAGTTACTTTAAATACGTTAGAAAATGGCTTTTCAACGTTTTATAAAAATTACAAATGGGTTTTACGAATGATTGAAATACTCATTTATCAACTAGACATCCTGGTGTTTTCTAAACGTATTTTTAACGTTTCTCCAACCAACGCGTTAACCATTTCTGAACGATGAAACAAATAATTTGTGTGGCCGCACGTGCTCGAACAAATGTATGCGACGTTTTTTCTGTTACGTAAGTGTTATGTCCTGTTTTATTTTACTTTTTTCACATTGCAGAATGATTTCATAAAAACGAATACAATTGCAGAGTAATTTCATAAAAAGGTATCAGCGTTATTATAAAAACTTCAATCACAGCTTTTTTACTCGTGCATGGCATGGGCTATGAGCTAGTATTATAATTAAATAGAAATATGGTAATAAAGGTAACAGCTGTTTTAGAAGATTTGAAACTCGTTTTAGAAGACAATTCAACTTACGTAATGAACAACAATAAGATTCGAAGGGAAATAGAGATAAGAATAGTAGACAACTACAAGAAAAGGAGTTCACCGCTGCAAATTCAATTAAGAGCCCATGTTTTATGGTCAGATGGACAAAACTGTTATGCAACCAGTAGAACGTCGATCAGTGAAAGATGAGGGGCATATTGCTATGATGAAAGATCCTGCACGAAAATACTTTGGTACGTGTCGCTAGTTTCACCAATAAAAGAAGTCGACATAACAAGAGGAATCCTCTGTGTTATGAAGGTACATAATGTTGATCTTGGAACGTTGAAAAAAATAATTGTGCGTGTGATGGAACAAATATAAATACAGTTTCGAAGGAAGGTGGAAAACGATTGATTCAGAAATATGTTGGGAAACCTGATCAGTGTATGATATGTTTGTAACATCCCATTGAATTACCTTTGAGATACATTTTGCAAAAGATTGATACACAAACCAAAAAGCCGTATTCCCACTCTGGACTCAGTGGTTCGCATCTGCATGATTGTGAAACGAAGCCAATAGTTGAATTTCAATTAGTGGCCTCGCAGCCGTCCATCTTTCACCATGTGACAACTCAGACGTTTATCCATACTGATATCTTATTACCATCTACCTAAACGCAGTCATATGACATCCTTCGTATGTCGGCGACATATGACTGCGTTTAGGTAGATGCCAAAGGCGGGTTCGTCCACTAGTGGGAGGGGTGGCGGTGTTGAATTTTTCAAGAACCACGTATACCATTATTTCTTTCTTCTCAGTGTACCAACTGTGTTTTGACATTAAATATTACTTTGTGTCTATTGTAATCGTAAATGGTTGTGATTGATTCATATCCGACAACAGTATTTCGATGTTTATGATAGACATGTACATTAAAATGATCGTTTATTTTTATCTACTTCATTTCATACTGTATACCGACTGCATGTTTACATTGTATGTTTCATGGTATGTACTGAGATGATAGGTGGTCGGAAATACTGTACGTTTTCTAAGCTCAAACACTTAAGCCTACCTGTTTCCTACATAGACTGCTGGCCACCCAAAATGCAACACCAAGAAGGAAGCATCCGATTTGCCTGAAATTCACAGCATGCGTCGCCCACGACAGGACATGCAAACGATTACGGCGTTCAACGGCCCACTGCCGCCGCACTCGCCGGTGGTGTAACGTCAATGGTAATCGGAGCAATGGGTGCCGTGGGACAAGTCCCCGCTCCTGCAGACGGCGTCCAACGGTACGTGCTGACACACGCTGTTGCGAAACACACCGTAATTCCTGCGCTAACATTCGTGATGTGGCGGTGCGAGCCGTCAATGCCCGCCGCATATCATGTCGGTCCTCTCGTTTGGTGGTGTGCCGCGACTGCGGCAATCGCTCACGTCGGTCCGTCCATCCCTCCTGCACTTACCGATTCCATACTAGCCTCACTGTAGCTGGATGTCGTCCCACACAGGCGCCGATGTATCGGTACGATAAACCGCTGTCGCGATAAGCCACTATTCGTCCTCTGTCGAACTCCGAAACTTGCTGTAATGACTGCCGTATTCTGCGACGAGGCATCGGGAAGCTTCCCACGCACAAGTCCGGTAGCACAACACACTTCCACTACTTACACCCCGCCTTCTGTGCCCCCTTCATATAGTGATTCTTGGTGGTGTGCCGGGCGCACATGATTTGCATATGCCCTGCAATGCTATTCGTTTGCATGCCCTCTCGCGGGCGACGCAGCCTGCGAATTTCAGGCCAATCGGATGCTTCCTTCTTGGTGTTGCATTTTGGGTGGCCAGCAGTGTATATGAATTGTTACTCTGTGTGGACGTACTTTTGTGGGTTTTTTAATTGGCGATTTAAATCAACGTGAGAAACTCAGTGGACTATAACCAGTCGGACGTCCCTAATTTTGGGCCACTAGACTCCCACACAGCACAAAATATTTCATATATGTAACAAGTACGTAGCACTGAAACATTGACATTTTTCAGATACGTTGCGCAATCTAACAATAATGTTTCACAAACGTTACGGGTACGTGAAAATGTCCTCAAACGTGACATAAATGTGAAACATAACTGATACGTTACAGTGAAATGTCTTTGTAACTTCAACATACCAACGTCATGTTTCTGATACGCATTTAAAAGAAATGTGTGACGTCATCATATTACTGTTACGTATTCACTACGTTGAACCTTTTAGTTTTAATAAACTTTGTAAATACACAATAAAAAATATTACACTCGACAGCTGTTTCAAAAACAACAAGAGTCGAATTACCAGTTGTTTACGTTCTCACATGTTCAACCCAAGTCCGCTGTCCATTGGGAACAGTCGCGGCGCTTATACTGTATATTGATAACAAAAGAAACAAAAATTGGTCCCAAATAAGGCTGTCGAATTTCTATTATACATGTGAAATAAAGTACATTTCAGCGAAAAAAAAAGAAAGAGATTCAAATTCTTCATTTCCCGAATTACCTACCAATACGAAATTTCTCAGCTTCAAGTAAAAAAAAAAACATGCTGGTGTAGTATCCTAAACAAACAGCACAGCCATCTACTTAGATTTTATAAATTGCTTTTTAGAATTTAAAAATTATAATAATCAAAACAATTACTTACTTTCAGATGATCTTGTATCACAAAAAAGAAACAAAGCATGAAATATTCAATCAACAAACTAGCTAACTCAAATATCCCAGTAGCACGTGAAAATACGACTACGAGAGGGCTCGGTGAAATGGCATAAATGCGCATGCGCATCCACGCCGTTGCCAAACCTAAAGTATTAAATACCGCCGGAATGAAACATCAAGGTAGCAGTTATGTACAATGGAAACTATAAAACAGTAGTATCGGCGAATGCTATTTATAACGTAACCGTAATGTACAAAGAGTTACATTCCAGAATAGGTGTTGCTGAAACGTAATTGTAAGATATCTCTGCAAGTGTAACGAAAATGAGAGATTGTAACGTTATTGTTACATATCTGAAACGTTTTGTGCTGTATGGGACTCCAGGAAGGAAGATCGCCAGTGCCGTAATAGAAATACAACATCCATGCCGCAACGGAATTCGAACCCAGATCCAAATCTAATGAATGGTCAAAAGCCATATCTTAGACAACCGCGCCACCGAGGAGGCAACGTACTTATGTGGGGAAGTTGTAAGGAACGTAATTCAATCAATAAATGTAAACACACGCGCAATATATCAGGATATAATTTCAATTGTCTTAAGCACTTGTCTTTCATCTTTCGAAAATTTACTACCACCTTTTTTATTTACGTCTGACAGATTGTAAGTAAAGTTCCTACCGTGAACATTGTGGAACAACACAGTCTTGGCCTGGCAATCTCCCCAATTTTGTGTTCTGTAGAAATTCATAAATATGTAGTATTGCAATATTTTCTTTTTTATTTAATTTTGAAGATCCGTGCCCAAGAATCAGTCAGCTGTATAAAATGATGATAGACTGAAATATCCGGGAATCAATCATCTGTAACCAAGTCAATCAATAATTTACTGCTTTTGTCTTCGAACTCTTTTTCTTTTTTTTCTTCAAGAAAATCCGGATTTGTTTTTTCTTCTTACCAAACAAATACACAAGTCCTGTTTCTCATACAAATACAAACAAACGTGCCTTTTAAACATTATTCTCCTGCGTGGAAATTTAATCTTTCAATCTCAGAAAGATTACATAACCTTTTGAAGCGAAATAGGAACACAAAGTTTTGCTAACAGCTGGGAATTAATCTGTTGATTCTGTTATTTATTTTCTACCTGGTATTATTTCCCCTGTCTCTTTCTCATATTTCCCCAAACATTTATATTTCCGACGCAAATGCTTTTTCGAAATGTCTACACACATGAGTGCGTTTCAGATCGTTCCACCCCGTTTCCGTGGTTTTATTTAGTGTCACAAACGGAAACCTGAATGTCTGGGGAATGCAGATTGGAATGCTTGAAGCCCTGGAAGGATAAATACAACAATGCGTGCAGCGAAGCGAAAATACTTTGAATCGATTACGTTTTAGCCAAAGAATAGTAGTGATCAATATAGATATTGAAATTTCAGTTGCCCCGAAGAACATATCTTTTCTAGCATATTATTTTATGAGAGTAAGATACTCTTAAATGTTAATCATTTTCAGGAGGAAACATATTGCCTAATTGTTAATTCGAGCTTTCTAGGTCTACTGGTTTGCCAATTGAGTCAGAGAGATGAGTTTTAAACTGATTTGGCAAGATGGAAACTAATATTTCCGGAAATATTTAAACTGCAAACATGAGTTCAAACACAATATGTCGATTTCGTTGATTCAAATGCAATTATTCTCATAAAAGTGTTTGAACAAAATTACATGCAATGCTGATTATATCTGCGCATTTTCAAGCTCATGGATACACGCTTAGTTTACTCTCAGAATTTAAACTTAATGTTTTATTCGTCCTCGCCAGTGAGCCGTCCACTACTGTTTGACGGTTCCCCCAACTATTTTAGCAATAGTTTCTCTCAGTATTCCTCATCGGCTGCTTTTGGAGTTTCTCCCATAGTTTCTCATTAAATCCTTCCCTCAGCATTCCTCATCACTTCTGATTGAAGGTTCCCCTAATGTTTTTCATCCTTCCTTTGCATTTCGCACTCTCTGCAGTCATACCGCTACAATTATATATCATTACACGCTGTTCCTCTGTTTTTTACTTCATCTTTTGCTGTCATGTAGTTAACATTTCATCTTAGTTCTTCACTTCATCTCAGTTCTCGGCTAACAAAATTTGTTGATTATGTGAGATTCAACGCTGAGGAACGCATGCAGAAAACATAACGTTGGCTTTGGAGAAACAACCACCAATCTCTATTCTTTGATTAACATAGATAGACAGGGACCCGGTGTCTGAGGTCCTCAAGAGCGGTGTCTACTGCATCCATATGATAAGTCGCAACCCTACTATTGAAAACCAAGTGTACATTGGCTCAACTCTTCGTACCTTATGTGGTAGACTATCTGAACACAAATATAATATTAGATGTCGATCGTCTGCCACAACCTTAGCTAGGCTGGCACGTTCTGTCTCTTACTATCCCATATGGGAAGACGCTCAAGTAAGTTTGACTTTAAAAACCAAAGGACTAACTCATTTTGAAGAGAGTTTTTAATTTGAAACTATGGTGACCGTTGTTGCAACGATGACTGGCCGTGTGCTGTTCCATTGGCCTGCAGGTCGCTCATCCAAAGACCCACTATCGCGGTTGCGAATAATTCTAACCGTCCTTCCGACCAACCATTGGTAAGTACGCTATCCGATGATTTGTAGTTTAAGTCCATTAGACTGCGCAGTGACACGTTTTAGACGTCATCAATTACTTAACCTGTATATAAGCACTGACTCTATGTTCCTGTCAAGTGTGTTTTACCTGAACATTGGTGAACCGCCAGCCCGAAAGATCTCGTTAGGGTTTTTAACACGTGTAAATATAGTATTTAATATGTAAATATAGTTATTAACGCATTAAATATTTTTAATCTGATAGGTGGTTTTACTTTACGTGTTTTTGTGGATCGTGCATTGACATCTTCACTTACTTGATTCTTACCTATTCGCAAGAATTTTTTATCTAAGCTTTAGTTGTTCTCCTATTTTCATATTGGGGAATATGGACAGACCATTTTCATTGTGTCTCTTTCATACAATGAATGACACGCAGTACGGAAACAATGGGATCGCATTCCAATCAGAAAAGATAGGAATATGATAATGCTTTGTTACAAGTTTTCCTAAAAATAAGCATCTTTCTCCATACGACCGATTATAGTATTCATACAAACTTTGAAAAGTCTTGCGAACTGGTCTGATGTGGTGCTATTCATATCATCTCTCATATTACTCTGAAAGTCTAAAGTTCACAGGTCTGCGCTATTTCAGTCTCAATTTTAGCATGGAAAAAATAACCGCTGTGGTGAAGTCATGGGCGTACGGAGTGTGGTTGAGCACTGCGCAATTCTTCTGAACCAAAGATATCTTCATGTTCATCGCTAAAGGAGCAAGTACGTTGTTTTACACTGCAAATCGATTCGGAAGTATTCATTGACCTCATCACTTCTTTATTCACATTTAAGCTAGACTTCTACTGATTTTGCTCCCTATACTTCCAATGGAAAATAATCGAACCTATTTCCTCAGCGAAGAAAGATTTCCCATACATCAAAATTGGCCCAATGATAAAAAAACATCTTCATTTAAATTGTGCAATCGGTGCTTTCTCAATCAACGTTCCTAAAGTATATTAAAAATCAATAACTTAACGTCGATGTAGTTATGCTACTTTCTTACAGTTGGCACAATTCTTTCTTACTACTGCATAGAAGTAAAGTTATTGATTGTTAATATACACTCATTGTCACAAACATAGTTGCACCGAGAAGGAAGCAACCGAAAGGAATGAAACTTGATGGTTAGGTTTGACATCGTAAGACATTCGACTCCGCATGTGACGCCAGCAGGAACGGGTCGTATAGCTGTTCCTGATCGGCTATATAAGGTCGTTCCGTTGCGCGTGCTTTCCATTCTGACTCTTATTGTTGTGTTGGTTGCATCCTTTGTAAGTGAAGTATGCCTCGGAGAATATATCGGAAGCAATACGAGCAGTTGGAGGGCCGCATCGTCAGGCTCCGGGAAGCGGAATGGTCTTATGTCCGTATTGCGCGCCATACCGATCGCGCGGATATCCTCTATCACGCTGTTGGCGGCAGTGGATAAATGAAGGCACACAGTAGTGACAGGAAGGGTCTGGGAGTCCTAGACGAACCACCGAGAAAGAAGACCGATGGGGTGTCCGAAATGGGCGGAGTGTCTCAACAGCCACGATTGCTGATATTCAGCAAGGAGTGGTGCCCTCCATGCATCGTCTAATTAGTGTCAGCACCATTGACAGACGACTGCATGACGTAGGAATACACGCACGCAGACCGTTAAGACGACTGCCCTTAACAACATTGCATCGTTGCCAAAGACTGCAATGGTGTCGTGCCACGCTATCAAGGAACCACTAAGAATGGCAGCGGATGATCTTTAGTTAAGCGTCCCGCTTCTGTCTTGGAAGAGATGACCACCGAATCAGTGCTTGGAGGGACCATGTTCAGCGCCAAGATGAACGGCTTTTTGTCGAACGTCACACCTCCAGAAGGCCTGGTGTCATGGTGTGGAATGCAATTGCCTACGATGCCAGATCACCATTGGTGTTCATTACAGTCACTTTGATAGCCCAACGTTGCGTTAATGAGGTCCTGCAACCAGTGGCCCTACATTTTCTGAACGCTCACTCCGATGCGATTTTCCAACAGAACAACGATCGTCCGCATACTGCTGCTGTCTCGAGAACTTGCATTCAAGGTGCTGACACTCTGCCTTGGCCAGCCGCATTGCCAGACCCGTCACCGGTTGAAAATTTGTGGGATGCTGTTGGACATTCTATCCACACTCCACCTCTACCATACAATCTGCAGAAACTGCGTGAGAGGATTCAAGCTGCATGGGATGGCTTATCGCAGGTCACCATTAGGAACGTGAACAACTCCATGCCGAGACGTCTCACATGCTGTGTGAGCAAACATGGCACCCGACGCCATACAGAGAGACACTACTTATTGGCGTGTAGCTTAATAAAGATTGCCCATATTAATCTCAATGTTTAAATATTTATTGTTCCTGGCAACCTTCACATTCCTTCCGATTAGCATTGCAATCCGAAACGTCTTTCTGGGGTCAACTCTTTTTTTGACGATGAGTGTAGTTCAAGAACCACCTGCATTGCGCAGTTCGTTCAGTCTCTGTGCACTCTCTGGGAGGCAGACGTTTCTGAAGGGTGTTAGAATTCCGGTCCTGCCGGCCATCCATCCTGCGGTTTTTAAGGGGTTTTCCGCAGACTTCTCGTGTTGTGGGACGCAAATGCGTGTATGGTTCATTCCGAAGTCGGCCCCGGACGCACTTTCTGATCTCCATTTCCCAGGATGACTAGGTTTAGCAGATTAGTGTCGATGCTCTGGTAGTAAAACAATAAAGGAGAAATGATATCTGATACAACATGGCACCAGGCACCTACGGAAATCTTCCCATGGTTGATGATAGTTCAGGAAAGCGTTTTGCAAAAAGTCCCGATTGTGCAATCTAAGTTCGAATGTTTTTTATCAGTGGACCAATTTTGACGTATGGGAAATCATTCTTCGCTGAGGAAATGGGGTCGATTTTGTTTCCATTGGAAGTATAGGAAGCAAAATCACTAGACGTCCACCTTAAATCACTGTGTTAACCACAGTCCACATTTTTCTTCAAGATATTTACGTTCTTTGTTTATGAAATGGCGCTGCATGTCGTTCTGGGTTTTCTGATTCAAATCGCTTATACGATCTTTGGTATCGGAAGGTGACCCAGAGGACGTCCGTACAAGAAAGGAGGACAGAGCTAATTAGGTTGGGTCAATGGGACTTCCAAGATTACATTTCTTTGTCCCTCTTGTGCCTTTCCAGGTGAAATGATATTTTAGGATAGATATATACATACTTATATATACATGTGTCATTCAAAAATTATTCGCAGCACTGCCTCTAGAATACGTTCTTAGTTGTATTGGAAGAAAGCCCATTGTATTAGGTGTGCAAATAAGTTTTAAAGCGGTTTAAGACACCGCAACGTGTAATTTGAGAGAAAACAATAATACCTTTTCGAATCAAAATATGCGCCGTCATTATCTATCACCTTCCGCCACGCTCGGGCAGCTGACGGATTCCAGCCATGAAGAATACTTCGTCGTGTGCTTCAATGGAATCGTCAACCCATTTCTGCACTTCGTCACATGTCCGGAATCGTACAGCAGACAAACCTTGCTGCATCGATCAGAACAACTGATAGTCTGAAGGGGCTATTTCGGAGATATACGTCGGATGCCCCAAAACTTCCTAGCCAAGCGTAAATAACGTTTTCTTAACCTATTTCGCAACATGCTCCCTAGCACTGTCATGCAGGACGGAATCCTAAGCCTGTGAATGGACGTTTGCGTCAGATTTCCTTGTTCAATCGCAGCAATTGTTGCTTGTAGCTACAGCAGTAACAGTTTGACTCTGTTCCAATAGTTCATAATACAGTAAACCCTTCGTACCCCACCACATGCAGAGCAGAACTTTCTTGCAGTGAATATATGCGTTTCGAGTTCAAAGTTGTTGCTCCACCGGGTTCTGACCAGTGTTTTCTTGCGTTTGGGATTGTCGTACCATATCCACTTTTCATCACTCGTAACGATTTTCTACAGGAAAATACTTTCTGTGTTGTTTATTTAACAGATTCAAACTCTTCATGACACCGAATGATGACAGACGCTGACGGAAAACACACATAGAGCCATGGATTGTTGGCCATCGTGGTGTAAGGTTAACGCGCTCGGCTAGATATTGAGAGATGCTGGATTCAATTCCCCGGCGGTGACTGAATAACAATTTTTGGTTGATGTGTGTTGCTAAAACGTGTAAAGAGCGATGTCTTTGTTTATTCACTGACGCCACGTATTTGGAGGATTTTCACTTCATGACACCCTCATCCTTGTTCCTCTGGCTCAGGTCACGTGTAACCCATTTTCCTTCCTTCTGAACCTTTCCCATTGCGCGTAAACGATTGGAAATGGTTTGCTGAGTTAATCCCAGTTGTTCAGCTAGTTCCCTTTGCGTTTGATGCTAATCTTAATCCAGCAACGCTTGCAGTTCCTCATCTGCAACCTCCTGCGGGGCGCCGCTGCTTTCTTAATCGCTAACATCAAAATCAGCTGATTTAAACAGTCTATACCAAAAGTCATACTGTGCTTTTCGACACAATATCCCCCAGAACAGAACAGATCGATGCACATGCTTTTGCAGCATTTTTTCCTTAATGAAATTTGTAACGAATGCAGTGACGAATAAATGTAGTATATCTTGCAATCTTTCACCTACTGATGTGCAAGTGCGTTTGATTGTTGGGCAAACTTCTGTGTCACATTTTATACTCTGGACCATTTACGGTCACATGACAGCAACGCGGGGGAATGTCGGATATGTAAATCAGCGGTGTACCGCACAGTAAAAGCACTGTAAAACTGATTTGTACACCTAATTTATGACAGACTGATGGCCGCTAAGGTTTCTGACGTGTTTAAGTGCCTTTCAAGGAGGATATCTTAAGATTATTACATGATATATCTTAACAAACTTGAAAATGGTAAACACAGCTCGCTTCTTGCAGTCGCTTTACTTGGAGTAATGATATGCACGATCCTGCTGTGGAAGCTTTACTACTGGTCGGAAGCTACTGAAAATGAGCTACACTGCCAACATTAGTTTGAATTGATTCGTAAACCCTCTTAAAGCAGAAAATGCGTTGATGAAAATCACCAATCGGTGGATCCCACACTACATCATCCAAACGCAGATGTTGAACAGCGTGAAACGTTCTTTTGAGGTATTTTTTGTTTGTTAACGACAAGCGGAAGCAACTCAGTAGGCTATACACATAAGTAGTTTTCTGTCACACGTTTTGGGTCCCTGGTTCCAGAGAAAGGTGAGAGCCAGTGTCGTAAGAAAAACACACCAACTATGTCTCATTGGAGATTTAAACACAGACCCATCTGGGATGAATATTTAGGATATGACACTCAGCTAACGGGGTAGGACTCTCTCGCGGAATCGTAACGATGGGTCATATATGGGATCGTGCAGAACTGTCTACTGGAAAGATAGTCAACTGAATGTCAATCCCATGCCTCACAATCACCACATAAACATCGGCAGGTGCAGGACCCATTAACGGTCGTCGTTGCATATGAATATGAATAGGTATTACTAATTCAAGCAGTTTCTTCTAACACACGAGTAGCAATACGTTGTAAGCGTCTTCATCTCCTTAGCTCTGTTTCCATCGTGTGATATCACAACAATCCCTGTCACATATCCAACACAGCAATCACTCTTTCTCTTAGGTAGAGTTTGAGCGCTTAATGACGCCATCAAAATAATCCAGACACGAGTTACAGCGACTATTTCCTATTTGGCTAAATGATGGCACTTCTGAGAGAGGTATGATGTACAGGATGGGAAAGAAAGTAATACCCGATGACGAGGTACTCGAAGTCAAAGTTCTTGCCACGGCGCACATTGGCCACTGAGTTTACGCAGCACACTGGCATAGCATGAGCAAGTACGTGGCTTAAGTCAGAGGCAGTGAACTTTCAGAAAGCGAAGAGTTTAAACGCAAGCCAGCATGGAAGTGGACAAGGAGCACATCCGCCATTGAATGATGTATCAGTTTTGACGTAGTAGCACCCCCGGAAGTGGTGTAAGGAGCATTGCCGTGTGTACGCGAACGCGATATTACACCGTTAGTGCTGTCGTTGGTTCAAACGGTTTCGAGAGGGAAATGTTTGACGTGTCAGACCGTCCCAAAGCCGGAAGACCCGCATCAGTGGATATGAACATGCTGAAGACCTTAGTGGACCATGCTAAAGACCTTAGTGGAGACCGATGAACAGCTGGGGACTATACACACGAGCATTATAATGTGTCTGCGTCAATTTGTAAAAGTGCACAAGAGGGGAGTTGGGCACCCCTTCAACTCACAATTCAGCAGAAAACAAATCGCATGAGTGCATGTGTTTCCCTACTAGAACGTGAACCTTTCTTGGACAGCATTGTGACAAGTGACAAGAAATGGCTCCTGTATGACAATGTCAGCACCCAAACGCAGTGGCTGGACCGAAAACAGAAGCCCATACCGACCTCCAAAGCCGGCTTACACCCACATAAGGTACTGCTGTCATTTTGGAAGAATATGGTGGATGTGGAGGTATTTTTAGATTTTGCCGGACACCACTGTCCCTGTCGATGTGTATGGCTAGACGATCTGCATGAATATCTCATGTCGAAATGACCAGTACTACAGAACTGCAAAGGCGTCCTCCTACAACCGGATTGAGCGAGACCTCACACAGAGCGAGTTACCTGTCACAAGATCAGGGACCTGATCTGGGAACGAGTGCCACGTCCAGCCTGTTCCACGGGCATTACCCCAAGAGACTACAACCGTTTCTTGTCATTCGCAGCATTTACTGCCACGGACAGCGGTTCACCAACAGGGACGATATGGAACAAGCACTTGTTCACTTCTTTGCGTCCACGCTGCCAGAATTCCACAGGGAAAGTATCCAACAGCTGCCCAGACGATGAGAGCATGACTTGGAAATCGCTGGCGACTATATGTTGGACTGATTTATACTTATATATGCGGTAATTAGCCTTTTTCTGTTGCCTTCCAGTTGCAGACATTACTTTCTTTTCAACCCAAAAATTAGAGATTACGTTTAGCATGTGTAGATCTACGGCTGTAAGTAATGAATGCAAAATGCTTGGGTTACGGTGTCGTCAAAGTTGTCAGATGACACATGTATATACACTGCTGGCCACCAAAAATGCATCACCAACAAGGACACGAGATAGCAAAGCCAGATTTACTAGACACATAACAACAGATACAAAGATGAAACGATTGAGCTTACAGGCTCGTACGACTTGCGGAACACGCAGACATCAATAGTTCGTGTGGCCACCCTGCCTGGCAATAACGGCCGCTACACGCCGCGGCATCGAATGAAAGAGGCTTTGGATGTGGGCTTGGGGTATGTTGGTCCAGGCTGCTTCCAGGCGTTGCCACAGTTCATCAGGCGTTGCCACAGTTCATCAGGCGTTGCCACAGTTCATCAGGCGTTGCCACAGTTCATCAGGCGTTGCCACAGTTCATCAGGCGTAGCCGCGGGTGGTGCTTGCCGTGCCACTCGGTTGCCGATGAGCGACAAGACGTGTTCGATGGGCGACATATCGAGAGAACAGGCGGGCCACGTCAGCAGGGACACCTGGTGAGCAGTGAAGAAATGTTGCACGATGCGTGCCACGTGCGGGCGCGTATTGTCCTGTTGAAACGTGGCCGCTGGCAGGTACTGCATGTAAGGGAAGACTGCAGGCTCCAAAACGTCGGAGATGTAGCGGTGGCTTTTGAGTGTGCCGGCGATGCGTACCAGAGCGTAGCGGGTGTCATATCCAATTGTGCCCCAAACCATAACGCCAGGCGACGGACTGGTATGGCGATGCATAATGCAGGCGTCTTACAGTCTCTCACCGCGGTGCTGCTACGCGCCCGACCGTCGTGGTGTTGCAGGCAGAAGCGGGATTCGTCGGAAAAGACAATGTCGTGCCATTCCGTAGTTCAGTTGTGGCGTTCAACGGCCCACTGCCGCCGCACTCGCCGGCGGTGTAACACCAGTGGTAATCGGAGCAATGGGTGCCGTGATACAGGTCCCCGCTTCTGCAGACGACGTCCAACGGTACGTGCTGACAGAGGTTGTTGCACAACACACCCTAATACCTGCTCGTACGTTTGTGATGTGGTGGTGTGAGCCGTCAATGCCCGCCGCACAATATGCCGGTCCTCTCGTTAGGTGGTGTGTCGCGCCTGCGGCAATCTCTCACGTCTGTCCGTCCGTCCCTCCTGCACCCACCGAATCCATACTCACCTCACTGTGACTGGAGGTCGTCCCACATGGGCGCCGATGTCTCGGTACGATACACCGCTGTCGTGATAAGCCACTATTCGTCCGCTGTCGAACCCGAAATGTGCTGGAAAGGCTGCCGTATTCTGCGTCGAGGTATCAGGTAGCTTCCCATGCACAGGTCCGGCAGCACAACACACTTCCACTACTTACACCCCGCCTTCTGTGCACCCTTCTTATAGTGCTTCTCGGTGGCGTGCCGGGCGCACATTATTTGCATATGCCCTGCAATGCTAATCGTTTGCATGTCCTCTCGCGGGCGACGCATGCTGCGAATTTTAGGCCAATCGGATGCTTCCTTCTTGGTGTTGCATTTTGGGTGGCCATCAGTGTATATATATATATATTTTTTAATTTAGTCATATTACTTTCATACTGCACGGTGTATCTCTAACATTTGTTCTTGTTCTAATCCATGCAGTCCATGTAAGTCTCCCAAGGTTAAACGAGTATGGTGCTTTCCACTTTTCTTCTCGTTAAGTCTCAGCTGATTCATCATTACTTCAATTGCTCAGCTCTGTAATTCATCACCTCTTCAAACCCTCAGTTCTGTGATACATCACTATTTTAATACCTCACTTCTATAATTCATTAAAACTCCAATCCCTCACTTCTATAATTCATTAGAACTCCAATCCCTCAGTTCTGTGATTCAACCCTTTTCAATCTCTCAGTTCTGTGATTCATCCTTACTTTGACTTTTTTAGTCCTATAAACCGTCTGTACTTCAACCCCTCTTTTTTGTAATTAATCACTACTTTAATCCATCAGAACTTCAATCCCTCGGTTCGGTAATTAATCACTACTTTAATCCATCAGAATTTAAATCCGACGGTTTTGTAATTAATCACTACTTTAATCCACCAGAACTTCAATCCCTCGGTTCGGTAATTAATCACTACTTTAATCCATCAGAATTTAAATCCGTCGGTTTTGTAATTAATCACTACTTTAATCCGTCAGTTCTGTGAATTATCACTACTTCAAGCTATCTTTCTGTAAATCATCATTACTACAATCTTTCGATTCTGTGATTCATCTCTGCTTTGATTTAATACTTCCACAATTCATCAGTATTTCAATCCCTCTGTTCAGTAATTAATCTCTAATTTTATCCATCAGTTCTGTGAATTACCACTACTTCAAACTCTCAGCTCTGTAAATCATCACTACTTCAATCCGTCAGCTCTGTGATTCATCACTACTTCAGTCTCTAAGTTCTGCAAATCTTCGGTACTTTTATCATTCAGTTCTGTGGTACATCACTACTTCTAGCTCTGAGTTCTGTGACTGACCACTAAGTCAGTTTTTTAATTCATCACGACTTGAACCCCTCGGTCCTGTAAGTCATCAGTACTTCAAACCCTCGTTTCGGTGATTCATTTCTATTTCAATTCCTCAGCTCTAAGATTTGCCAATATTTCAATCCTTCCGTTCTGTAATTTATGTCTACTTCAGTTCCTCAGTTCTTTGATTCGGAAATACTTCCTTCCCTCCGTTCTCTAATTCTTCCGTATTTCAATCCGTCAGTTCTGTATTTTGCAACTACTACGATTCCTCAGTTCTGTAATGCATCATTAGATCAATCTCTCAGGTTTTCAATTCATCACTATTTTAATTCCTCAGTTCTGTAATTCATCACTATTTCAGTCCCTCCGTTCTGTAATCCGTCTCTATATCAAGCACTCAGTTCTGTAATTCCTCACTACCTCAATACCTCATGTTCTGTAGGCCATCACAGAAAGCACACACTGATGAAATATTTCTTTTTCTTAACAAAGTGGACCTTCTCCTTCTTTGTTTTCCTTAATACTATAAAACCAATGTTTATCCTTCTCTACACATCCCCAGTCTTCTTCACCATGCTTCTGAAAAAATAAGTTGTTCCAAATAAATATTTTGTAACCGTAGCAAATGTTATTTTGTGATTCTGCACGACTAGTATTGTTTTGCTTGATTCACTTTATGAAATGCAAATAATGTATTTCGCTATTCATTGAATTTGTCACAGCAAAATGAATTTAATTTACTTCACCAACATATAACCTGTCATGTGTCTTTTATTTAAAATGCATGTTATTGTGAAAGGAAAGTTTCTATAAATTTTGTTTCTTAACTTTAAGCAACAAGTCAGATTTTGATGGCAGTTTTAAAATTGAATAAGGTAAATGTTGAAACACACAGGTAATATACACAAGATAGCAAAATAACTGAAAGAGAGGGAGAGAGGGAGAGAGATATAGAAAGAGAGTGAGAGAGAGACGAAAAATGTCATGGCATTTTCAGTTGTGAGAGAAAGCAGTACACGCGCCAGAAACGCAATCTCCAAGAAACAACTAAAACTTGAATGAAGAGAGATCTGTACAAGCCAATTTTACGCGCAGAATGACTGAAGCTATTGTGAGTTTCCATCAATTGTCCTTACGATACGAACACAAGTGAAGCACGGAGTCATGGAGAAACCGCAGACGCGTGCACCCGTTAACATTAATCATTCAAGCGTAACAGCAAAACAAGGCTGCAGATGCTCTTCAAAATTCATAGAATTACGCTCTGAATTTTCAAAGTTGTTCCGAAGAGAATTTCTAGGTTTGATTGTGAAACAGAAATTCTTTCTCATATCACGCTAAACAATTCTTTAGGCGGTGTTAAAATGAAAGAACAAAAATTATTAAATCAGTCAGATGCTTTCGGGAATATATTTATGAAATTGGAGATCATTCCCTTTCCACTTAATTCAGTCATACACAGAATAAGAGGAAATACTACAGTATGTAAACAACTCAGTTTCGACGTCTTGTTGTCATTCTCGAAATGGTGCAGAAAGGATCAGTTTAATTGAAAAAATAAAATTGTCCCTTTAATATTCACCGTTTAATTTTTCACAGAGGGGATAAGTTATCTAAGCACAGAATTTTGTTTCATATGTGAGCATTCTACAATTTCCTTATAATATAATGAATTCTTAAAATGACAATAGCTTTTGATTTTGTGTATCAGATCTTGCGAAACGTATTTGCGGAACGGCAGTAATACACTTCCCAGACAGAAAGTATCGTATTTTTCGGAATATACGTCAATATGAAGTATAAGTCATGTGGATTAAATTTCTTATCTTAATTTCATTATCTTAATTCAACAGTTAAGTCTTCCCTGAGTATAAAACGAGGTTAGAACATATATATATATATATATATATGTTCATATATATATGTTCTAACCTCGTTTTATACTCATTGAAGACTATGAATGGATCCGCTGCGTTGTTAAGATACGCCGTACAGCTGCTGCAAACGGTATAAAAACAAACCTGCAGTTGACCGAGGCTGAGCGAAAATGTCGCGGAGGGAGAAAACTGATTTTGAGAAAGGAAATATTGTTGGGTGTTACATTAGTGGGTTGTCCATAAGAGATACCAAGAGGCATTTAAACATACCCAAGTCGACTGTTTTGGATGTACTGAATAAGTGGAAAATACACGGTGTTCCTCAAGTAGCAAAACGTATCGGCAGAACAAAGAATATTAGTGATAGAGGACGTCGAAGCCTAAGAAGAGTCGTTACAGCTGATCGACGGAGAACTGCACAAGACCTCAGTGTACAAGTGAGCAAAAATGCTGGAACCTAGGTATGTGCACGTACCATTCACAGATAACTTCATTCCATGGGTTACCGTCGTCGTGCGGCTGCACATAAGCCTTTCATCTCCACTCGGAATGCTACTCGTGGTTTAGCATGGTATAAAGAACATTTATCGTGGATCATAGATCAATGGAAACGGGTCCTATGGACTGATGAATCCAGATACACGATCCATCCATTTGAACACCGTGTGTGGGTATGGCGGCAGCCGAGGGTACGCTATTCACCGCAGTGTACTGTTCCTATGGTCAAGTTCAGAGCTGGCAGTGTACTCGTGTGGGAGTGTTTTTCGTGGCATGGTCCCGGCCCATTAGTGATCGTGGGCAAACCTGTTAGCTTTTGTTACTTGGCAAGAAATCGAGACTAAGGAAATGCAGTCTTTAAACGTTATCACTTGTTTTGAAAGTTTACAATGTATTTTTAATTTCGTAAAATCAACACCGCTGGCGCTGTATGTCAAAGTCCAGCAGCTAAAGACACGTCCTACTACCACGGAATTTGCCCGTCATTCTCCTTCGCACTCAAACCCCAGGATGTGACGTTCTTCTACGCCGCTTTTCGGTTTCTTCTATCAGAGGTATTGCGTTCCCTTTGGTGAAATCAACTGAACTGGAAAGATTTTGCTAACGCCCTGTGCTGGGCGTGTATGGTCTTTCCTGCATTTCAAAAAAAGCGTCAAACATTTCAGCTAACACCTTTAATTTGAGTTTTGAGAATGTAAAATAGAAAATTCTTCCACATACTTCCTTCATTTACAATACCTTTTCTCCAGGAAAAAAACTTGTCGAAGGCAGCAAACAATTTGGAAAATAAACTTTTGGGCTTGCTTCAAAATGAACTGTTGTTCCTACTAGGATTTTGAAACAGTTCCAGAGAGAAATACAACAATGCTCAGCATATATTTAAATAGAGTGTTGTTTCTGCATATTTTTATGGGAGAAATCAAGAAACGAAGAAATTTCATCCAAATTGCTTTTCCAACAGAAAAGAAGTTTAACTAAAAAACACACAATTTGCCTTAAGTAGGAAATTGTTTGAAAAAGTTGATAATTGATCTAAAATAAACGCTTTTACCTACTAAGAACTTCAACTACTTCCAAAGATAGATACAAACCCTCCTAGAAAATCTTAAGTAAAGCATTGTTGCTATATATTCACGTAAAAGGGTTCCCAGAATCTTTAAAAAAAGTCATTTTTTTCGGAATTTAGGAAGATAGTTTTAATTGTACCGTGTTTATAGAGTTGAAAACACATTGATTACATTTATTCACTGAAATTTATCACTTTTCGGGTCTTCGAAATAGTCACCCAGAAAAGAGAAGAGATTATCTCAAAGACAATCTTCAATATTTGAGGACGTAAATAGAGCGATAAACAGTCATATTTCTCTCAAACAATTTCCGATTTTATTTCAAAAAATCACCGCTGATATTGTCTTCTTTTTGTTGAAGGTTTAACGCTGATCGTGAGCAATCCATGCACTAAGCATTGGCAGTCTCTAATTCAGGGTCACTTGTTCCAGGTAAAGGATATAAGCAGTGCCGTAAGACAAACACACAACTACCATGCCTCACCAAGATTTGAACCTGGATCAGTTTCGGAGGTTTAATCCGGAGAATTGATCGGTTTTGGAGGTATAATCCGAAGATTTGATCAGTTTTGGAGGTATAATTCGAAGATTTGATCAATTTCGGAGGTATAATCCAAATATTTGATCAGTTACGGAGGTATAATCCGAAGATATGATCAGTTTCGGAGGTATAATCCGAAGATTTGATCAGTTTCGGAGCTATAATCCGAAGATTTGATCAGTTTCGGAGGTTTAATCCGAAGGCTGCGCTTAGGCCACTGCGCCACCTGTGCGAGATGATATTTCCTTTGGCGAAATAAATTCAAAATCTTGAACGTGTGCCACGTATTTTATTCTAACAAACAAGTATTATTTAATGTACTTATTTTATTTACTTTTATCTCGCATATATCTTTCGTGAAGACGATAGATTATTATTTAATGACTCTGTTTAATCACACGCGTTTATTTGCTTGATTCTCATTTAAGAGTAATTAATGGTGTGCGTATGAGAGTACAGATAAATACTAGTAGTAGATGCGCAACGTCAACAGCTTTGCGAAAATGTACAAATCAGTAGTAGACAAAAATGTATCATAAAAACGGTTTTAGAAAATGCAAAGAACGGAAGCAGATGCAAAAGAATCAAATCTTTGATTTTGGAAAACACATACACAAACCCCTCTCAGGAAAACTGAAAAAGAGACTTAGGACCATCCATACAGGCATTTTCAGAAAATGCATACAGCAAAAGACGCGTCGAGGAGTTATACTACTGGTTAACGGAAGTGCAAAGAAAAGAATTTGCAAATTAGTTAAGCTACAGTTTTGAAAAACATAAAGTACAGAGGTTGATGTGTGTGTGTGTGTGTGTGTGTGTGTGTGTGTGTGTGTGTGTGTGTGTGTGTGTGTAAATAAGCCGTATTTTAGGAAACATGAAACACAGGAGGAGGCGCATGGAAAAGCTGCATCAATGAGTCCTGTGCATGTTTCACTTCCATTTGCTTAAAAGTTTCATAATCTACATTTTATAAAGTAATGTGCCGACATGAAGCTGTAACGTATACCCTACTTTAACTTTCCCTCTTAGTTCCTGTTATCTTACAAAAATGGTTTATTTTCTTTAAATATTTTCTTATCTTAACGCTGCATTTTGACACTCGCTGAATTTCTTGGCAACCTGACGAGAGATCAAGACGTATGTGAACAGGAATGGTAAGAGTGTTGTTTTGATTTGTATCAGAGAGAGAGAGAGAGAGAGAGAGAGAGAGAGAGAGATCATTGGCAATTAATAAGAGTTGATATGGTACCATTAGAGTTTGATTTTTTAAGGGCTCGATTGAATCACTTACGCTGAATGTTATGCTTCCTTGATACTGAACTTTAAAATTGTTGTCGAGTTAGTGAGACTTGACATTTCTGTGTCAAGAGCATTTATTATATTCAGTTATTGAAGTTATCGTTGGGTAATTACGATCTGGAATAGTACCTTGTGTTTACTGAATTATGACCACCCCTATAAAAAGTGTATCCTGCCCGTTGACCACATGCTTTCTGAGAGGGCGCGATTAGTCTACCGACGAAGCATATATAAAGTGTGGGTAGAGCTATTAAAATTCGGAGTGTGATGTGTAAACACAAGGATTTATCAGACTTTAAGAAAGGAAAGATTGTAGAAGCTTGGAGAGCTGGTGCCACAATTTCCCAAATAGTTGAACTGGTTGGTTGTTGGCGAGCCACCGTAGTTAAAGTGCACAAGAACCGGCGTGAAAATCGTCAAACAACGCCTCCGCGGCAAAACTGGACAGGACAGCGAAAGGCTGATATGAGAGGTGAGCTCTGGGTGCGACGCCTCCTACAGGCCAACAGACGCTGCACATGCTCCACAGCTGACTACCCGAAACAGTGGTCAACCCAGAACAGTATCTGCCATGACTAGGCGTCGTACGCTCGCACGTATGGGTATAACAGCAGACGACTCCGATGACATTCTTTCTTAACCACGGGTCATCCGCGCAAAAGGCTCGCATGGTGAAAAGATCATGAAAGTTGGACTTCGGATGATTGGAAAAAATTGTGATGGCCTCCGCGTTTTTCCTCTACTCCGTGGACGGTTGTGGATGTATTTGGCAAAAACAACATGAAACAATTTATCCATCATGCGTGATTTCCCCAGTGCGATCCGGTGGAGGCGGTTGTACTGCGTGTGGCAAATTTACATGTCAGAAACTTGGACCCTTGATTCATGTGGAGCAATGTATGACTTCTTCTTGAATTACTATCTTGAATCACTATCTTGAATTGCATTCTGACCCTGTACACACACAAGTGTTGCACATTTTATTGAATGGCAACCGTATCTTGCAATATGACAAAGCGCCGAACCAGAGGTCCAATGTTGCGCAAGAATGGTTGAAGGAACACAGTTCAGACTTCCATAATATCGAGTGGGTTCCGCACTCTCCCGATATCAATCCCATACAGCACTTATGGGACATTACGGAACGGCATATCAGGTGTATCGATACACCAATCACCTCCATACCTCCATTGAAGGCCGCATTACATACAGCTTTCTTGGCCATACCTCAACTGCTTCCGGTATCTTATTGAATCGGTGCCACGTTGGGGAGTTGCTGTACTGAGGGCAAAAAGAGGACCTACGAAGCTTTTGGTAGGTGCTCATCATTGAGGACGTGGTCATAATTGACCACCTACCTAATACTTTTATATACACTGGGTGATCACTCAAGTAGCACACTGACATTGGCCAACGGTTGGCCCAAATATATTTTTGCGTCGGCAGCGTTGGGTGAAGGTTGCGTTGTTTATCAAAATTGGCCAACGGGTTTTCCAACCACACATGACCAACCATTTATCAACAAATGATCACTTAACGGTTGTCCGATGGTTGTCCAACAACACATGATCACATTGGAGAACTGTTTGCAACTGTTTTTCAATGTGGGTCCAACCGTTGAACCAACACATATCCAATTGTTGGCCGCCTCGTCGCTGGGCCGACCGTTGCAAGCCCGCGGTTGGTCAAACATAATATTGCTACCTGGGTATTTTGCGAGTGAGGTTGTGCTCATATATACGTGCCTACTGATGACCAAATAAACAAATAGCATAGTAAGTAGACTTTTCCGTTCACCGTCGGTAAATTCTATTCCGTGCCTAATTAGTTCTGTTTGTTTAAACTATCCGGAGCACAACTTTGAGGAACATTGCAGTAGGAAGAGTGCTTATAGTGAAGTGATGTTTGGGTTTTAGTTGTATCATAAGCAATAAACACTATCTACAGCAGTTTAAACACTAAAACTCTACAAAGCTTCGCCTAAGGTTGCACTGCATTCCTCACAGCGGCAGTCAGCACACAGCTGAACACGATTTCCTCAAACATTGCAGGTAATGTTTAAATACCATACTTCGGGTGAAATTAAAAAGGAGATCTTCTGAGCTGAGAGAAACGTTTAATTGCAATTCAGTTTAAATGTCGAGCGGGACCTCAGAAAAGGTGTGTAAGATATTTTTTTGGTATCAATGATGCACTCGTACCAGTGGCCAAGTGGTCAGAAGCATAGGTTTATGGTCAGTTATTCCAGACGAGACGAAGCCCTAACTCTGGACGAGGTTTGGGTGGAGTACTTATCTTCTAGCACTAGCTCTGTCCTTTTCTGGAAACAATCAACCAAAATCAGGAAAGGTGAGGTATAAGATTTGTCATGTTAGTCAGTAGACCCACCCACCGCAAAGAAAATCCCAAGAGCTAGTCAAATTTTGGAATTTGAAGCACTGTGTCTAATTTAATTTCGCATTGTTTGCATATTACGTCTTTCAAAACAGTTGCACCCATTTTGCATTGTTCCTAAACTTTCTTTCGCTTGTGTACCCTATTTGAATATTCTAAATTCTGCAGCTTCTTGAGACACTTTCTTTTTGGTGTCACTGTATGCTGTTATCTGGATCAATGAGCAATGTCTTGGGAAACTGTATTTAGATATTAAATTTCGCTTCCTATATAGACATACTAAACAGCTGCGCAGTTTCAGTATCATAAAATACCACGAAATTGGCTCAATTCGTTTCAAACACAATACCAATAGGTATCAAAGGGACCGGGTGCTTTATGATTATTTGAACAGAACAAAATTGCCTTATATGAACAACATTCAGCAGCCTTAGGTCGAATTAGTAGTCGTCTGAGAGCACAAAATGTCCCATTTTATTTCACTCACTTAGCTTCTGACGAATTTGCAAGTAAAAAATCGTAGAATATCTAAACTTTATTTCATAACTCTTTGTAAAGTATGCTAAAAAGTCGAAGTTTACATCAAAACCAAAGATTATCCATTGGGACTTTGAATATACACAAAACATGCAGTATTTGTAAATTCAATATATCTCATGACTTTTGGTAACGCACTAAGTGGGACAATATGGAAAGGCATATCATGTTATTGCGCAAGGTTAGTGAAATTAAACAGTGAGCCCCTACAGCGCCGTTCTTATTCAACGAGATGTTAACACATTTAGTGCTGTATAAATTATATTTAATCCACACACGGGTGTGCTGCGATATTTTTTTCAAAGTAACTGTTTTTTCTTCTTTTCTTCCCCTTTTGTTCTTCCTCCCATTATCGAAACCAAATAAAAATTGTATTCATTATGCTAAAGCTCTTCGAGCGTTCACGGTTTAATCTCAGGCAATCAATTTTCTTTTTTAAAAGAAGCCCTTCTTTTCTTTAACTTCTGGGCGGGTTTTTAATATGTTCTACAGTAATTTTAGCTGAACGTGGAGATTGGATTTTTTCTGAAAGGGATATGATCAGAAAACGGCTTTAAAAGCTATCTTACATGAAAAATATCCCCACCTGGTGGCGTTTTACGACTTGTTGCGACAGTAACGTTTCAGAGAACAATATCCTTTGTAAAAGGCAGCAGATTGGATGAATGGATCGTCTTATTTATCTGCAAAAGCAACAGAAAGGTTATTATAGTATTGCTTAAGGCTACATCAAAACATTCTGTGTGAAGCAGTTTTGGGGGTTCTGCTATAAATGAGTGCAATAAAATTAATCTTCCAGAATTTGAATTTTAAATGTAATATCGGTGTCATATTTTATAGAAAGGAAGTGCTTTGTCTCTCTGGATGGTAACATTTTCATATGGAAATGACTCAATACAACAACCTTTAAATTTTATGCATACTGGTAACATTCAAAGATATTACACGAAGTTCTGGATGATCAAAATGTGTGCTCGATATGTATTTGACCCCATACTTAATGAAGGACAAGTAATGTACATTTTGCCATTAAACGGAGAAATGACTTAGCGTGTATACAAAGAGTTATAGCTTACACCAATATGCATCATATGTTGAGAACGGCTAGCAAGACTTAATGTTTCAAAAGCTCTTTTTAAAAGCAGGGAATGGACTACATTAAATTGGAAAATGATAAATACTTAAAATTTGGAGAATTTTTGAAGAATTCGATTTGGATTTTTTTATTCGAAAAAGAAAGGAGGGCAGGGTTAAGAGCTGCAGGGGGCATCTCAATATGCTATGGACAGTCGCCTGTCGCATATTTCGGACCATTGGTTCCAGGGAGGGAGGAGATCCAATGCAGAGGGACAAGTGTACAACACACGCCCCTCACGGGACGGAGGCCCAGATCCATCCACTAAGAATAACTACAAGGTAGCGTTCAACCCCAATCGGCCACCAAGATGGCGCTTAGTTTCGTGCATAAAATTGTTTCAATATTTACACGCGCTAGGAAACTAATTTGCATCTCCGGTGGCAAAGTGGTCTAAGCAATGGCTCCTAATCTTTCGTCCGCGGTGGGTTCGGGTCTGAATCCCGGTCAGACATCAATGTTGTGTTTTTCTAACGGCACTAGCTCTCTCCCTTCCCTGGAATTAGTGACCCTGACTTAGGAACGGGCGTGTTATATATTGGGTATATATATTCTTGGGTGGTGTTGAATTAAATTAATAACGGATATATGTTCCCTGTGGGTATCATCTGATTAGTAGCTGCCACCAGTCCAGAATTATAATAAGGCCTGGACAATTTTATTCAGATTCTACTCTCCTCAGAGACATGGTGAATTATATACTTTAACTTCGAAAATAAGGCTAGATCTCTTCAAAGAAATAACAACTTCACTGCTACCCTGCTGGCCACCCAAAATGCAACACCAAGAAGGAAGCATCCGATTGGTCTGAAATCCGCTGCATGCGTCGCCCGCAAGAGGACATGCAAACGATTAGCATTGTAGGGCATATGCAAATCAGGTGCGCTCGGCACGCCACCGAGAAGCACTATAAGAAGGGTGCACAGAAGGCGGGGTGTAAGTAGTGGAAGTGTGTTGTGCTGCCGGACCTGTGCGTGGGAAGTTTCCTGATGCCTCGTCAGTCATTCCAGCACGTTTCGGAGTTCGACAGAGGACGAACAGTAGCTTACCGCGACAGCGGTTTATCGTATCAAGACATCGGCAACCGTGTGGGACGACATCCACCACAGTGAGGCGAGTATGGTTTCGGTGTGTGCAGGAGGGATGTACGGACCGACGTGAGCGATTGCCGCAGCCGCGGCACACCACCGAACGAGAGGACCGCAATGTTGTGCGGCGGGCATTGACGGCTCGCACCGCCACATCACGAACGTGATCGCAGGAATTAGGGTGTATTGAGCAATAACCTGTTTTGAGCACGTATCGTTCGACGTCGTCTGCAGGAGCAGTGACCTGTCGCACGGCGCCCATTGCTCCGATTACAACTGACGTTACACCACCAGCGAGTGCTGCGGCAATGGGTGGTTGAACGCCGCACCTGGACTACAGAATGGCACGAGATTGCCTTCCCCGATGGATCCCGCTTCAGCCTCCAACACCATGATATTTGGAACCGCATGTGGCGGCACCGCGGCGAGAGACTGTATGACACCTGCATTATGCATCGCCATACCGGTCCGTCGCCTGGCGTTATGGTTTGGGGCGCAATTAGATATGACACCCACACCTTTCTGGTACGCATTGCCGGTACACTCAACAGCCACCGCTACATCTCCGACGTTCTGGGGCCTGTAGTTCTCCCTTACCTGCAGGACCTTCCAGCGGCCACGTTTCAACAGGACAATGCGCGCCCTCACGTGGCACGCATAGTGCAACAATCCTTCAAGGCCCACCAGGTGTCACTGCTGCCATAGCCCTTTTGTTCTCCCGATATGACGCCCAGCGAACACGTCTGGTCGCTGATCGGCAACCGAGTGGCCCTGCAAGCACCACCCGCGGCTACGCCTGATGAACTGTGGCAACGTGTGGAAGCAGCCTGGACTGACATACCCCAAGGCCACATCCAAAGCCTCTTTCGTTCGATTCCAGCCATAGAGGCCACATGAGCTATTGATGTCTGCGTGTTCCGCAATTCTCACGAGCCTGTAAGCTCAATCGTTTCATCTTTGTGTCTGTTGTTATGTGTCCAGTAAATTTGGCTTTGCTACCTCGTGTTATTCTTGGTGTTACATTTTGAGTGGCCAGCAGTGTATATATACTATATTTACAAAAGTCACCCGACACCTAGAAGAGAAACACAACAAGGCATTTATTGACACACATTAGTACGATTGCTGTCCACCTTTGACCTCAATGCATGCACTGAACCTCCGAGACATGCTTTCGACAACGTTTTGGAGCTCAGCTATAGGTTTGCGATTTCATTCAGATCATATTGCTGCCGCTAACTGTTGCTTCGTAACAGGCCTTGGTTCCAAAGTTCTTATGCGGCGCTCTAATTCATCCCATAGGTGCTCTATGGGATTACAATCAGGGCTCTGTGCTGGCCAGCCCACAAACCATAGGGATATATCGTCACACCACGCCGTAACAGTCCTTCCTTTATGGCTCGGTGTACACTCTGCTAGTACCAACAAGACCCGGTTGGTAGGGCATTATTGTCCAAAATATCGAGGTAGACGTGCTGCTTAATAAGTTTGTCCGAGATAACCAATGAGCCGAGACCATACCACGAAAAACACCCCCACACTAGTACACTGCCAGCTCCAAAGTTGACCGTAGGAAAAGTACACTACGGTAACTAGCGTTACCCAGCTGCTGTCGTACCCCCACACAGCCATCGAACTGATGGATCGTGTATCTGGATTTATCAGTCTATAAGAACCCGTTTCCTTTAATCTACAGTCCACGATAAATGTTTTTTACACCATGCTAAACGACGAGTAGCATTCCGAGTAGAGATGAAATGCTTATGAGCAGCCGCACGACCACGGTAACCCATGGAATGAAGTTCTCTGCGAATGGTTCGTGCATGTACCGAGGTTCGAGCATTTTTACTCACCTGTACACTGAGGTTTTGTGCAGTACTCCGTCGATTAGCTGTAATGACTTTCCTAAAGTTTTGACTTTCTCTATCATCGATTTTCTTTGGTACGGCGGTACGTTTTGATGCATCATGCACGCCATGTGCCATCCACTTATTCAGTACATCCAAAACAGTTGAATTGATTATATTTACACGGCTCTAGGTTTGCCTTATGGATAACCCACTAATATAACACCCAACAATCGTTCATTTCCCATAGTCAGTTTTCTCCCGCCGCGACATTTTCATTCAACCTCACAGTACGATATGATCGCGGTCAGCTGCAGGCTGATTTTCATACTGTTCGCAGATGTATGGCGCGTCTTAGCAACGCAGCGGTACCGTCCATTTGCTTTCGAAGGGGTGTCCGGTGACATTTTTCAATATAGTGTACATGACGTGACAGTTGATGAAACTTTTCTATGATGTTTGAAATATATCCAACAGCAGGCTTACTTTGTTAAGGTATTGGACATGCATAGTTCCTTTTGAATATTGCTGTTCTTACATTGCAGTGAGAGTTCCATCGAGTCACACACGCTGTTGAGTCATGGTACAAGAGGCATGGTGATAACATTTACGAACCAACCGCAGCTGAGCTCCCAAACTTTTAGGACTCATGGTTCATCTTCAGAAGAAACCTGACCTCTTTACCAAGTGACCGGTATATGGGGATTTCCGCCAAAATCTAACTTTTTGCGCCCCCAACTTTCCCTCGGACTCTGGACAGTGCACGACTAATTGTAGGCTTGCATTTTGACCATCGCACGCTCTCCGCGTTATGCCACTCTTCCCATGACATAAGCTAGATGCCCACTCTCCTGTTTGCTAATTCAGAGATGGAAACGGGTCACGAGTCCACAATTTCTTGCGGGTCCAACGGTCAATGAGTTTCTGACCCGATTTTGACCCGGTTCTTTCCCGTTTTATTTTTGAAAAGAGAAAATATATTCCAAAGAAAAATGCGCGTTGTGGAATTCTGTAGTCGATACTGATGCCCACGGAGTGAATAATAGTTTGCCATGCAAGAATATTGTCGTCTCTTTCTTAAAATAACGAATATTTCCACCGATCGACGTCTAACACACCGAGGCCATATCGTAAAAAGATACTTCCTTTGCGTTTCTTTGCAGTGCCATTGTCCAGGGCAAGCTACAGGCTAACGCCATTTGCCTGCTTCTTAGCTGTTTCACTCTCTTCGTGCGAAGTTCACTGTATGACTAAGAGTTATTTTCCAATCGCATCTTTTGCATTGAGCATTCAGAGGTTTACGATTGATGTGCTAACATCGCATTCTCATGACAAGTCATGTCGAAATGAACTTCTCTCAATGCAATGTAGCCACGTCTACCTTGCCTTGAGAAAGCCGAAAGCCTCCCAGTGGAGTGCGAAAGCTTGGCGAATCTTTATACGAATTTACAACAGGAAAATAAAGGGCTTTACTTCGCAATAAGCGCTCCTTGCAATTGTTTTCTCATTACGGGCGACGTTTTTCTCCCATTTTTCTCTAAATCACTCCACGTCATCACAGGGCAGCTGTTTACAGCCCATTGATTTGCTCACTGCGAACGTTATACCCTCTATCGAAAAAAGAATTGTTTATATAACAGCAAAATGTGTTATATAAGAGAAGAAGACTTTGAGTCAAATGGTAAGGAGATATCGCTTCCTTTTTAAAACATTCATGCCTGATTCTTATAACAACATCTTAAAAACTGGGCTTTAGTTGTTGTGAAATTTCCTACAGTACGTTTGCCTCAAAGGTATGTGACTGCCAGTAGTATTACGTATCTTATAAATCAACGGGGAATGTTATTTTTGTGGAATTGTATATGATACGCAACTCCCAATCATAATTCACAAAACCCTCCCCTTAATCCAGAACCCTTAGTTAATTTTTTCTGTATCTGTATTCATGGAACTACATGGTTATATCTACTACTGCCCTCGTGAACACATTTCATGTTTTGTTTCAGGCACGTATCCACAAGGAGAGACATGGGGATCCCAACCCCCTCTAACTGTTTAAATATGCATCTATAGATAGATCGATGTTTGTAGTAGCACAGACATTACTCTTGAATAATAACAAAAATAGTGCATTTAAATATGAGTTTGTACAAATTATTAAGATGATGTAAATACTTACGGTTTGGTGCAGTGGTCTACACTGGTCGGGCTTGGTTCGAGTACGAAAAAAGAGAAGCATATGTGACGTGCCTGCCCACCAGGACGCACACGACATAAAGGCAGATAACAGTCAGACGAACGTCCGCGTAGCTAAATTGGTAGAGTGACTTTTTCCGGAATGAGGGGACCAGGGTTCGAGCCCCGGAGTGGATAAAAATGACGGATAAATTTACTTCGTTAAATTGGCGCCCGAACCTTCCGGATAGCCCGGCCGTTCAAAATCTCGCAATGGTGTGATGTTCTTTCCACACCGCGAGAGAGGAAAAATAAGAGAATCCCTTCTCCAGCGCTTCACACAATAAATGTGTGTGACGATGCATTCCACACACCAGATTGACTGGGATTTCTCAGGTGCACGTTCTACAGCGGATGGCTGCCTGCAACGACTCATGGTCACGGCTGACCCGTGGGCCATGCCCCCGGCCCTCTTTCGGGGAGAGGGGGAGGAGATGTGACGTGCCTGCCCAGCAGGACGCACACGACATAAAGGCAGATAGCAGTGAGAACGAACGTCCGCGTAGCTCAATTGGTAGAGCGACTTATTCCGGAATGAGGGGACCCGGATTCGAACCCTGGCGTAGACAAAATTGACGGAGAAATTTACTTCGTTATACATAATAAACAAGGCTGGAAGATGAAAAGTAGTTTCCTAATGGACCCTGGGTTCTACAGGAGGCGACCAAAGGTCGTACCTATAATGACGTCCAGTCATAGCAAACAACGCCTCGCCTTTGGCCTTTACTTCTGATTATTTACGTCTTGTATCATGATGCATACACACACATATATACATACATATCACTAAGTGGTTGTATTATATTCAGAGGTTAGTTCCTCACAGAAAAAACTCACTGTTGCTGTATCAGGTGTCTCCAATTACAGCGATGTCGGCACACAGGAAGGCTTAATTGACATTCATCACACACCACACACAAGATGTTTTGTACTTCCTACTTATTACCTCTTTCTCATTCAGGTATTCCTGAATCTGGTCCTCCCATGATTTCCTTGGCCTTCCTCTACCTTTCTTTCCTGCCACTTGGGCTGAATAAATTCTCTTAGTAAGCATCTCATCACTCATTCTTTCAACATGGCCACGCCACCTAAGAATATTAGTCTCCGCCTTACTAACAACATTTTGGCGTTACACATCTGCAACAAATCTTCATTCCTCACATGATTGGAGCGTGTCTTACCACAAAATCCCCGTAAGTAACGCGACAACTCCTATAGCTTTTCTGCAGAACCCATGTTTCACTGCCATACATCAGAGTGAGAACAATTACACTTTCATATACAGCCGTTCGGGACTTATTTCAGAACCCACCATTCCTGTGAAATCCTCCTAAAGCAGCTATCGTAAGTAATGCACATTATAAATATGATTTCAATATCTCAGGTCTTTCTTTGTGCTGCATTTTCATCGAGCAGTAGTGTATGTCCAAAATGATGTCCTTGTAAGTTACCAAGTGCTGCTGTTATATATTTGGAAATACACTGCCCAATTTATTGATTCTCCTTTGTACACGCCGTAGTAGTCAAACGTACAATAAATTTAAATGATTAACGTTTGTTATGTAAAGAAAGCGAAGGTGAAGAGTAAATGAAAATCATACATACTTACCGTGAACAGAGAGCAAATGAACTATGTTAAATCAAGCGTTCTAGAAAGTTATCAGTAGCACATGTAATCTGTGTAAGTTTAGTAAAACTATCAACCCAAGAACAGTCTAAACCCGTATACTACAAGAAAGAAAATGGAACGTTTTCCAAAAGATAAACATATTAATGACTTTGCATCTATTTCGCTGAGCTGTAAATATATGCATTTTTTTTTCATCTTTTGACAATATATTTTAAAAACGAAAGTGTATGTTTAAAGACTAAATTGGACCCTGCCTCCTTTCGTCAGAACTGCAAGTGCAGATAGAGTTTATTCCACTATGCGAGAAAATAGAAAAGACGAATAAAATACGTTGTAGCAGAATTCTCACTACTGTTATTCATCGGTGTCCCTGGGTATCATCGATGTCTGACTAGGTCACGTGGCCTCTTGGCAGTGGATTCCAGTCCCAGAATTCAATGCTTTGATTGATGGTCGAGCACCTACGGTGGAAATGCCCATCAAAAGAGAATTGATATCTCTCGCCCACCGCCACCGGGAAAGTATCGCATTCGCGAACAAAATGTAGTTTACGCATATCGCACGAATAGTTCCTCAAATAACTTTCGTTGATTTTTTCGCAACGCTGAGCATTGAAATAATGAAAGACAAAGGAGCTTGACGAAAATAATTTTGGCTGGGCGTCTTCAGAGCTGTTGTAATATGTTACTTCTGCCACCAGAAGATTTAGTACGTACTCGCACCTATATATAAATCAGATGTTTGTCCATACGTGAGTAGGTATGTATGACCTTATAGATACGTGTATGATACAGTGACTGATGAGACAGTAAATATTACAGAATGTTTTTGTAATTAATATGTAAGAGCCGTTCATTTTGTAATTAGGGAGACATTGAATTCCAACTTGAGATTTAAACGTCTCTACTTAAGAATTTCTCAATTGGTGCGCACAGAAATGCTGCATTGAAATGTAGATATAGGGTCTGTATTCTTTAGGAATATGTAGGTTTGGAAAGATTTGGTTCGACATAAAACTGAATTATAGCTTTCTAGTTTCAAAAGCTTCTCAGCTAAGCGTAGAAGGAATACCAGTACCGATCCCAAATTATAAGGCAATGAGAAAAGTGCCTTAAAGAGCTGGTGGTGACGAAATACGGATGTAGGCTGTTGAGAAATAAATGACGAATGTACAAGCGCATGGGATGGACAGAACAACGATAAGACCTGTGAGAAGAGATAAGCTTTAACAGAGATTTGGGTTACCATTCAGCTTTCTAAAAGCCTGTGATTCAGGATTGATTCGTGTAATTCATCCATATAAATTGTGAACGGTCTTCATGGTCAGAACAGGATTTAGGGCTTTGCGTCGCACAGTCCGATATGTGCTAAAAACCCTACTAGGGGTTCGATCGCATGTTTTTGTTTTCTTTGTTTATATTGTCTTGTTTTTGTTTAAAAGCTTAATGACCACCGAGAGCAACTCGATGGGCTATAAGCAGTCGCCTTTCCCTAATTTAGGATCACTAGTTCCAGGGAACGGTGAGAACCAATACCGTAACACAAACACAACATCCACGCACCACCAGATTTCGGGCTGAGACACACCTTGGGGGAATGGTCAGAATCAATCACTTTGACCACTGCTGCGATTGTATGATTTTTGACAGCCACATGTGAATTACATAAAATGCAAATTTATAAAATGGAATTCACACGCGTTAATAGCAGTGTCATCTCTGAAAAATAACCCTGCTTTTACTATTTACTCGTAACAATGTACACAGTTGTATGAGAATATTATGGCCTCCCACCTAATAATGGGAAAAACCACACTTGGCCTGGATGACAGTGGCGAGAAGGCGTGGCAAGGACGTAATGAGGTCCTGGAAGGTTGCCAGAGGTACATCTGCCCATTTGGACTTCAGCAGAGCACGGAGGTTCCAACGATGAGGGGTGTGCGCCGGCACTTCGAACCTGTCGACCCAAATAGTCGGACGATTTCGCCGACCAAGGGAAAACGGGGTCATCGCTATAGTGTTTCTGGAACCAATCACCAATCATGCACCGCCTTAACGACGTGGCATGGCCCATTGTCCTGTTGGTAGACACCATCACCACCAGGGTAAACGTTCATCATGAAGGGATGTATTCGGCCAGCGATAATGGACAGACAGCCATTAGCGTTCAGATATCCATTCAGTAGTACCAGCGCTCCCAGATGACATAAAAAATATCCTCCAGAGACATGCGCACTGCAGTGTCGGCCTGTACTTGAACAATAAGCGTGTCCGGTTGTTGGTTCTCGTGTGCCTGACGCTGACACCATCACCACCAGGGTAAACGTTCATAATGAAGGGATGTATTCGGCCAGCGATAATGGACAGACAGCCATTAGCGTTCAGATATCCATTCAGTAGTACCAGCGCTCCCAGATGTCATAAAAAAAATATCCTCCAGAGACATGCGCACTGCAGTGTCGGCCTGTACTTGACCAATAAGCGTGTCCGGTTGTTGGTTCTCGTGTGCCTGACGCTGTATCCGCCACCGTCTGTTACTTCTGTCGAGAAGAAACCTCAATTCGTGTAGGAATCCAACCTTTTTTCCACTCTTCCACCGTCCAATGACGGTAGTCCCATGCAAACTGCAGGCGTCGTGGCCAATAAATCTGGGTTAACATGGGTTCCTTGATGCATCGTCGACTCCGGAGACACATGCGTAACAGTGTTCACTCTACTGTAATCGCGGGTACGTACTTTGATTCCCCAACGTTTATTTCCGTGGTCAATTGCTGGACTGTTATGCATCGATTGCCCTTCACCAGGCAAAGGAGGTGACTCTCTCCTCTGGATTCGATGGCCTTTGGGACTCCACAGTTATGACACCATTCTGAACAGGATAGGCTTCAGGACGGTGTGAGGCCACTTCATTCACCCTTTGTATGTTGGGTGTGCCAGCGGTCCATTCTTGGTATACAATTACTTCAGCAGCACGAGAACAGTCCACGACGTCTGCTGTTTCTGAGATGCTCCCACCCTTGGAGCTATAGCCAGCGATCATTCTTTTTGAACGTCCGTCAAATCACTACCTCTGCCCATTGTGCTCACGTAACACACTATGGCTCATCTGTCCTGGCCGAACCTATGTTAACCCTGCCACGTGCCCTTTGTGACACATCTGGGCGGGTACACTGTGATTCCGGGAGTGGTCATATTATTATTCTGATACGATCGTGTATATATATATGTACACTGACGGAAAAAAAAAATCCCAACACCACGAAAAAATAGTTGTAGGGGAATGAAATGGCGGCAATACATTTGTATAGGTAACATATTTAATCGTTTAAGGTTTCAAGATCACAGCTTATTGTAAGCGCGAGAAGAGACATTTTAAATGTGAAATGCTGGTACATTAATAACCGGTGTAACCGCCAGAATGTTGAATGCAAGCACGCAAACGTTCATGCATTGTGTTGTACAGGTGCTGGATATCAGTTTGCGGGATGGAGTTCCATGCCTGTTGCACTTGGACGGTCAATACAGGGACGGTTAATGCTGGTTGGGGTGACGCTGGAGTTCTCGTCCAATGATGTCTTATACGTGCTCGATTGGTGAAAGATCTGGTGATCTAGCAGGGCACAGCAACATGTCGACACTCTGTAGAGCATGTTGGGTTACAACAGCGGTATGCGGGCGAGCGTTACGCTGTTGGAAAACACCCCCTGGAATGCTGTTCATGAATGGCAGCACAACAGGTTGAATCACCAACCCGACGTACAACTGTGCCGTCAGGGTGCGTGGGATATCCACGAGAGTGCTCCTGCTGTCATAGGAAATTGCTCCCCAGACCATAACTCCAGGTGTAGTTCCAGTGTGTCTCGGCCTCAGACAGGTTAGTTGCAGGCGCTCACCTGGCCTCCTTCTAACCAACACACAGCGTCACTGGCACCCGGGCAGAACCGGCTTTCATCAGAAAACACAACAGATCTCCACTCCATCCTCCAATGAGCTCTATCTTGACACCACTGACGTCGCCAACGGCAGTGGTTTGGAGTAATTGGAATGCACGCTACAGGGCGTCTGGCTTGGAGCTGTCCTTCAAGTAACCGATTTGTAACAGTTCGTTGTCTCACTGTGGTGGCAACTGCAGCTCGAATTGCTGCCGCATACGCGGTACGACGCGCCACTGCCATACGCCGTACACGACGATCTTCCCTCTCAGTAGTGCAGCGAGGCCGGCCGGAACACGGTTTTCTTGAGGCAGTACCTTCCTTTGACCACCGCTGCCAACATACATGCACAGTGGCTACATTCCTGCCAAGACGTTCTGCAATATTGCGGAAAGAAAATCCACCTTCTCGTAGGCCTATTACACGACCTCGTTCAAACTCCGTGAGCTGTTGATAATGGCTACTTCGTCTTCTTAAAGGCATTCTTGACTAACATCAACACACTACGTCGAATCTCAACGATAACTAACGCTCACGAACGTTACAGCGGCTATTTACAACAAACTTGCTTTGCATGTTCCGAGGGGCGCTACCACACGTATGCGCCGAGCGCGAAATTTGCATAGACGTCATCTTACAGATGTACTCTCACCGCCTCCCAACTGTCGTTTATCTAACACAACCCCTTCTTGGTGTTGGGATTTTTTTCCGTCAGTGTATATACTCTAAGTTTCACATCTCAAAGAAAAGAGCAAGTAAAACGGTTCACCTGGACCTCCGCGCTTACATGAAACTGGCGCCCTAATGAGGGGATACCGCTCACCCTGCCCTGAAGCCGGTCCTGTTCGGAATGGCAGTCGACCATTTCTCATGGACGAAAATTCTACACGAAATGCGGGACGACAGTCCACGAGATCTGTTTTTCTCTATGCTCACTATTTGCACCCACAGAGGTTGAGTAATTTTTAACCCTGTTTGATTTACAGGAAATGCGTCAACACCCGTTTCATTCACCTCAAACAAAAATTGGACTGACCTGGATATGCCTATGTGACCATTGTCATCCGGAAGCATGACTTAGTTTGCTGGGAAACAATATTTGCTGTGTATCTCACGCGTTGGTTGTGATGATTGGGCAGAAATAATGTACCAAAACATCCCATATTTCATGGATGGTGCGATACATTTGGCATTTTATTGTCCTCCTTCACCAATGTGTGAATAGTGTCAAACAATCGGTATTTTATTGTCTTCGTTTCGAAAATTCACTCAGTGTCGCGCTTTTCGCTTTTTGCACTTCATCCACCTTTCTGCATAAGCATCAGAAACGATGACCTTAGAAATTACGACTATCCTGTAAATCGAAGAATCAAAAAGCACCCGCCTAACTCTTTTCGTTTTCAGTACCTCGCTGGAAGGCGCAGATATGTATTCTGTTTCTTACGATATTTTTCTTCTAATAACCCGTTTTAAACATTATTTTTAGATCGTATAGCTTTCAAGATCAAGACTACATTTCACATAATTTCTTATTTTTCGTTACGCACAATTTTTCGACTCGGAGCGTAAGCTCATAGCCTTGTTTGAAAAACAACACGCCGCTCCAACGACTCTAAATGCCCTTTTGAAAAAGTTATTTTTGGGGAAGTAACTCTCAATACGGAAAACCTTTTTGCACACATTCGTTCCTCGAAATAATGCTAAATATTCTCAGTACGTGGAATAACTCTCACTAATGTTCAAATACACATATTTTGGTTCAGAACATATTTTCTGTCCCATCCGGCCGTCTAAAAGTACGATTGAAAGGCAGTTTCTTGAACATACAAAACCGTCTGCATACGTTTTCTCATGAGACCGTATACCGTTCATTAGGAAAAATACCTATCTTATATATGTCTCCGTTTCTAAGTACTGCTTAATTTTTCAGATAGGGGACATAGACTTATAAATTGGATATTGCTATTTCTCTGCGATTTCGTTTTTGCATTGGATAGCATTCACTACCAGGATCATTTTGCATGCGTTTTGAAATTTTCGTTATGCATATTCCGTCGTATTGCTTCCACTAGGAATAATATTTTGAGGATATTCTCTACTGGTTTTTACTGCACACGCTGCGGCTAGGAGGCATCGGTGTATAACTCAATTTGCAAGAGAATACCCGATTCCAGAAAGCCAATTGAAACATCCTTTTTATGTAGGATACCCATCACTATGACGAACATTTTGCCCAATTTTTATCTTCAAGGCACGCACAATATTCTCTCAAGTGCACCTAAAGGTACTTTACTATTTGCTCAACTTTCTTGCGTCTAATACCCAGATATAAAATATTTCTTCAGATAACTTTCGCGATGAGAAACATTTAGTCCTAATATTTGTGATTCTTCATAGGGGACGTTTCTGTCGCTAGTGAGCGTAAGTAGCAATTTCTATTCGCAAGTACCTCCCTACTCCTAAAAATCCGGTTTAAAAATATATTTTAGTAAGTTGTTCAATGCATCATGGAGAGCACTGCGCCAGGTGTGTGTTTTTTAAAAGGCGCAGTTTACTTTCACAAATGGTCCAAAAGACGTTCTAATTATACCTGAGAACTCGATTTTATCTTTTATAATGAATTCAAGTTATTTTGATATTGTTTGCTTGCTGCTGAACGGTAACTAAACCCTGAACACTAATATTTACAAGATAAAAGTAAAGACCAGGATATAGAAAAGACAAAGTAAATGCTTTACTGTTCATATTTTTTCCTTCGAAACTTGCAGTTCTACTTGATAAACACAACGTGAATATGAGCTTAGTTATTCAAAGACGTATTACCCTAACATCAAATTGTAAGAGCTCCTCGTAAAATAACAGAAAAACCCTCATTCTTACAGACCATGTCCTTGTTTTCATAGATTTTACAGAGTATACAGTTGACAACGCATCATCTGGCTGATAGTCCTATATTTATAGTCAGACAAGCTACCGGTTGTTTCTAAAACGCACGGAGCAACTTGGAGTTCTCCATATGACATTCAGATTGGAAGTACAACCAACAGGTAACATAATTTACGTAGGAAAAAGAAACGAGAAAAACACAGTTGAAATAGAGATATACACCAATAAAAAATCTATTAAAACTAATAATTTCTTATAGATTTTTGATATATATGTATAAACAAAATCATGTGTGTGTGTTGTCAAAACTCATATATTTTAATATACACTGAATGGCCACTTTATTATGACCACCCTCTCAGTACTTCGTTGGGCCACCTTTTGCCTTTAATACTGCGTCGATTCTTTGTGGCATGGACACCACGAGATGTTGTTAGGTGGTTTGTGGAATCTGAGACCATGCTTGATGAACAGCACTTTCTAGGAGTGTGAGATTGCAGGGTTGTGGAGCCAGCTGTCTGATGGCTCGTTCAACTTCATCCCACAAATTCTCAATGGGCGTTGAGATCTGGAGATAGTGGGGGCAACCTAAACAAAGTAAACTCACCGGCATGTTCCTGGATCCAATTCTGTACGATAGGGGCACGATGGCAGGACGAATTATCTTGTTGAAAGTAGCCATCGCCATTGGGATAAATCATCCACATGACAGGATGCACTTGGTCCGCAACGATGTTTAGATATGATGTGCCAGTCAGACGTTGATCAACAAATTAAAGGGCCCAAAGCATGCCAGGAAAACATTCCCCAAACCATAACGTTGCCTCCACCAGGTTGATGGGTTGTCGAAATGCATTTAGGGTCCACGCTTTTGTGCTGTTTCCGCCAAATTCTCACTCGGTCATCGGCATGGTGCAACTGAAAACGTGATTCATCGGATCACATAATTTGTTTCCAATTATCGACTGTCCAATCCTTGTGCTCCTGTGCGAACTGAAGACGTTTTCTCTTGTTAACTGCGGACAGCAAAGGTGTTCAAACACAAATAACGAGTAACCAAATAGGCCAAAAGAGGTGAGGGTAGTAATAGATGTTTAGACTGTGTATGTACTGTTAGATATATACACTATATTGGCAAAAGTCACTGGACACCCCTTCTAAAGCAAATGAACGGATTTGCTGAGTTGTTGAGATGCGCGTTACAGCTACAAACGGTATAAAACAAGCCGGTAGCTGTCCGTGATCATGTCGCACTGTGAGGTTGAGTGATAATGTCGCGGCGGGTGAAAACTGACTTTGAGAAATGAAATATTGTTGGGTGTTATATTAGTGGGTTGTTTATAAGAGAAACCGAGAGGCATTTAAACATACCCAAGTCTACTGTTTTGGATGTACTGAATAAGTGGAAGACACATGGCGTGCCTCAAGCAGCAAAACGTACAGGCAGACCAAAGAAAATCAGTGATAGAGGACGTCAGAGCCTCAGTAGAGTCGTACAGCTAATCGAGGGATCACTGCACAAAACCGTAGTGTACAGGTGAACAAAAATGCTGGAACCTCGGTATGTATACGCACCATGCTCAGATAATTTCATTCCAATGGTTACTGTCGTCGTGCGGCTGCTCATAAGCCTTTCATTTCCACTCGGAATGCTACTCGTCGTTTAGCATGATATAAAGAGAATTTATCGTGGAGCGTAGATTAAAGGAAACGTGTTCTATGTACTGATGAATCCAGATACACGGTCCATCAGTCTGATGGCCGAGTGTAGGTATGGCGGCAGCGTTGGGAACGCTATTTACCACAGTGTACTGTTCCGACGGTCAAGTTTAAAACTGGCAGTGTAATTGTGTGGGAGTGGTTTTCGTGGTATCGCCCCGGCCCATTGGTTATCGTGGACAAACCTGTTAACCAGCACGTCTACCTCGATATTCTGGACAATTATCACCTGCCAACTCTGTGGAAATACTATAGAACCGAGACCTGTTGGTACCAGCGGGATAATGCACCGAGCTATAAAGCGTGGTTTGGCGATAATTTCGTAGCGTGTATGGACTGGCTAGCACAGAGCCCTGATCTTAATCCCATAGATCACCTATAGGATGAGTTATCACGCTATAACAAAAACGTACAGAGTGTTCCACTCGTAAGAGGCCCCGAGTTATCTTTTATTACAGACATAACATACAAGGTAGGCAACCGAAATTGTGGTAGTACATAACTTGAGAGATCTCCATCGTATCCCATTACAACAGATTCCGGAAGTAGCTGCGTCCTTCCTGCATGCTCCTTGCAAACCGACGCTCCATATCTGCGAACATCTCAATTAACTGAGCGTTGGTGATGTCGTCAACTGCAGCGGTGATCTTCGCTTTCAATTGCTGGAGTGTCCGTAATTTATTGGGGCAGATCTTTGCCTTCAACTTGCCCTACAAGAAGAAGACCTGGACACTGAGATCTGGAGACTTTGGTGGCCACATTGCTTTGGAGATTATGCAATCTTCGAAGAAGCTGGTTGCAACTGACATAAATATTTTGGACGTGTGACAGGTCGCCCCGTCTTGTTGGAAGTAGCCACGCTGTAGCTCACTGTCGTCAAACTGATTAACAAAAGTGTCGATAATTTCGCAGTACACGTCTGCCTTTATCGTCGTTTCAAAGAATATGGGCCTTATGACGCGCGTGCCCGACATGGCACACCACACTCCAAAGCTGAGGTTATGCAGCGGATGCTCATTCGCTTTGGCACACAAGCACCTATTCTGCGAATTGACTTACCCAGACAGGTGGAACCCCGCGTTGTCTTAGCAAGGCCGTCTAGAAATCACAAAGACATGAAGATGAGTTCCCTCCGTTAGTTACGTCACTCATATTATACGATCTGATACGTCGGTGTCGTGTTCGACGCCATATATGACACCGTTGGAAACCAATCGGAAGCCTTGGTTTCCGTATGACGTCACTAAAATGGAACTCATCTCTTTTATATCATGGCCTTGTGTTTTCCAGATGCCTTTGGTCTGAGAAAAATATTATGTCTGGGTTATCATGGTTTTCAGCCACAAAGGTATGGAAGCAGTTGCAGTATGTCACCGCTTTTGCAAAATCGGAGTCCCCTGCACTACCTGCACTACGGACACTCGATATGGACTAATGATATCTTCTTTTTTTTTTTTTTTTTTTTGCTGCTCTGTGGCAAGTCGAAGGTGTGAAGCCAATTCTTAGGACAGTCGCCATAAGGCCTTGCTTGGTGCGTTTAGAAAACTGGGCACGTCCTGCGCTTAAGTATTGTGGGGCCGCCGCTCCTTGGGCATTCACCAACGTGCCTAATGTCCCCAGTTTTTTCACCATCTTCTGTATCGCACTTTTTAACGGCGCTGCAACACTATACATTCTCCTGAAATTCGAGCGTGTAACGTTGAATGAATCTGTAATTCAATATGATTTGACCAACAGCATTTTCTTCTCAATTGTACATATGTTTACCGCACTGAGACTGTCCGCGAACTGAGCTTATCAGGGTGTTGGGACTACACGGCGTAAGTTGGCGTCGCTTCTTATGACAGCCACAATGTGGCGCCACGCAGGCGATACATACTGCAGTCGTGTTGCCCTTAAACATCCATGTTGGTACTCCCGGAGTAGCAACCGTCTTGTTTTTTGTATTATGTCTGTAGTAAAACATATCTCGGAGCATCCGACGAGTCAAACACCCTATAATTTAAATGTACAAGGAGTGTTCAAATGAAAAGGTACGAAACGACACTGTGGGTATAAATGAAGACTTTATTCAAAGTATACACCATAGGCCGTAGCACAACGATCCCACTGATTAAGGAGCCGAAGGATTCCTTGTTCCCAGAATCCTGTGGCCGTGACGAGACCCAGTCCTGCACAGCGTCCTTGAGTTCGTCGTCCGAGTGGAAGCGCTTCCCTTTCAGATGTTTTTCAGGGGACCAAACACATGGAAATCGCAGGGCGACATGTCCGGGCTGTAGGGCGGATGGTCAAGCTGCTCCCACTGGAACTTGGCCAGTTCCGCGTGTGTGACCCTGGAGACGTGGTGACGCGCGTTATCATGGAGCAGAACCACACCCTCCACGATGGATAGCGGCCGGTTTAACACCTTCCGCTGTCAGAAATCGGATAACGCCTCGCTGCTCCTCAATCGTCGAATTTTGCAATGTGAACGCCATCCTGTCCTCACACGCACTGTCGCGTCAGTTGGACGGCGCTCTTTATAAGAGTCCCTGCTCTCTCCTGCGCATGCTCCGATCCACGCCGGCAACTCCAATCGCATCCCTAGATGTGTCGCTACGTTCTCCCATAGCGGCATAGGCAAATATGTTAACGGTTACGTTCTTATGACGTTTAGTACCTTTTCATTTGAACACCCCTAGTATTTTGGATATTTTGTTTCTTTGAATAATCCGTCACAAAGCTAGACATCGGTTGTTACTATCATGCTCTTTTAGTATAAAAGCCTAAAATGTAATGACTCAGAACTGCACGATTCCAAGTGTCTGACGGGAATATTTATCATGTAACGCAGTATCTACTAAATTTTATTTGAAGAAGTCGCACATCAGAACACGTTTCACTGGCCAGAAACTCACTGACAACGCTTAACCGAAAATCCCGTGCGATGCATAATTAAGTTTTTAACGTTTCCATTTGAAGAACGAATGGTTTCATTCGTATCGAAAGCAGCAATGTGTCTTTCTCGTCACTGAGAGACCTGTCTGGTGTCAGTTGGATTTCCACCCAGCAGAAGTTACTTATCTCCCAGCTGATCGATCTACATCAAAGCAAACTCATCCATCAGACTTACACTTTGACACTAATGTACCTCTGAACTGATCCCCCTTTGTGTGAAACAGAAACACCGCAAAAACGTCATTTTTTACTGTTTAATTATTAAGGGGTTTGACAGCGGAGGCTTTGCAAATGCGAAATGTTTCAGAAAAGTTCCAAATGTTCGCCCACACGTGAGAGCTTCGGGGCTGCAGAACATACAGCCTTTCTTTTACTTACAATAAAATATCGATGATTTATCATCATCTTATCCGAATTTCATTGGATGACAGCTATTTCGTCGTACAAAAAGGCGACACTAAATCATATTTCCTCCGTGAAGGTTAATTTTGATTTTATAAAACTTGAAAAAAATATTATAAACTAAAATTGAAATTTTAAATAAAATGTCTCTTTAGTGCTCTTTTCAAAAAACCGTTTGAAATACTAATATATATTGATATATATTTTTACTAAAGTTAATATATATCAAATACGTGGAGATAATGTAAATGGACGATGTCATCGCTCTTTCCACGTTATTTTTTAAACAGCGATGACATCGTCCATTTACATTATCTCCACGTATTTGATATATATTAACCATTTCTATCGCCCTTTGAATTTATCAGCTACAATTAAAATAGCTGTTGCGTTAAATGCCACCAGATGACGATATCTCAGTTGCTGAGACCATCAATACGTATTCGTGTAGTCAGATGCTGACTGATAAACCACGCATGGCCCTGAGAATTGTTGGCGCTGTAGCGTAAATTCGAACGCACTCGACTAGTTATCGAGAGTTCTGGGGTTCGATCCCAGCAGTGCCGGAATACAATTTTTCAGTCGCTATGCGTTGTTTAAAAAATAACGTGGAAAGAGCGATGACATCGTCCATTTACTAAAGTTGTTGTGAAATGCAATACATTCTAAGCTTCTTTTTTACTTTGTTGGTAATTTGCTAACTAAAAATTCGTCATAATTGGTTTCGGAATAAAGGAATCTTTGAAATGCTATTTCTTGCAATAAGAATCATAACCATTTTCTGTGTAACGTACTGTGAACAAAACGAGTTAAAACACCCAGATCGGAATTATTGTGATAATATGATCTTTAGGTTTTCAAAAGAAGAATGAAAAAAAAAATTCTTTCCTGCGGAAAGCAACTAAAATTTCCGATATTCTATTTATTATAACTAAGTAGTGAAAAGCATAAAGTGAATCGGTTGATTTTGTGCTGTCACATATAAATGCTGTCGAGTTTTGGCGCAAAAAGAGATTAATATACCATTTATAAATTCCCTTAGTGTGAGTATTTCTCTGTGATACCGCAGCGGGATTCTGAGGATGTGTTCCTCTGTCCAATCCGTCTTTGCAGTGATATGGGTCGGTGTTCAGAATCTTTTTGCTGGAGATAATTGCTTCATAAATTCCACAGTTCATTCCTACCGTTACATAGTGCGAAGTAGATATTACATTAATCACCGAACAATGGATTCAAAAAAGAAGAACACCTTCGATAAGCACCTAAAAGATTCACCTTTTCACTCTGAGACATCGGTGCAATTGTGCGATTCGTCGGAGTCATGCACACCAGATGTCAGTCTTCACGTTCGGTGATATGAAGGGGTCATTGGGATCCCGCACGTCAGTGTGTTAGTTCCTCCGCTGCCCACTGACGCCATATTTTCCCCGCCGTGGCCACATGCCGTCCCACACGAGCAACGATGTCTCGGTTTGACAATCCGCAATCCCGATGTGTAACAATTCTCCCGCGATCGAAGTCGGATATTTACATGTCCGGGCGTATTTTAGTTTCTGCAGACTTAGACGCCCCCGAGATGTGATCTTCATGGTGTTGCACTATAAATGGACTGCATTGTAATTGTAGTTCCATGAGTCAAGAGCAAATGGCGGGTATCCCGCTTCGTTCGTAAATCATGGCGGACTTCTACTGGTAATGTTTCTTCCACATGATCTATGAATTCCGACCCGTACGGTAAACTACCGCTATTTTGTATCGTTACAACGAATTCGTTTGGTGGCTATAAAGAGGTCATGGCGTTATTTGGTGCAACCTTTATACATTATGTACCGAAGCGGAATTTTTGCCTGCACAGCTTAAAAAACAGTCAAACGCAAGAGGCTTCACTTCTGCCACTCTCTCCTACACAAGGTCCGGTTACAACAGTATCAAAATTAAACACCCATAGCTTTTCCAACACCACAAATATCTTGTTATAATAAGGTGCCGCAAATCCGTTCGGTTGCGTTCCGGCAGAAAAAAATGCAATTAAGCATATATTTTTTCCAGAATGCTGTATGTAAAAAAAGTGCATTTACTCCGTTGAACCATTACATTATGGCCACCTACCTCATAGGTTGTAGGAACCCATTTAGCCTGCAAAACAGCGGCCACTCGGCTAGCCATCGTTTCGATGAGTTGACACTAGGTACCTTTAGGTATCTGGTACCGTAATATCAACAGCAGGTCTTCCAGTTCCCGTCCATTTAGAGGCGGTTGTGATTCAGCGCGAGCCCGCTTTTCCAAGTCGAACCACAAATGTTCGATTGGGTTCATGACAGGTGAATTTGGCGGCCAGAGTATGAACAGAAAGTCACCAGATCGTTCTTCGAACTACTCTTTGACGATTCTGGCAGTGTGGCATGAGGCATTATTGTGTTGGTAATGGCCATCACCAGCAGGGAACACAACTGCCCTGAATGAGTGAACTTGGTCCGCAAGAATGTTCAGATCCCTGACAGCTGTCAGGGAGTGTGCTATTGGGATAATGGGACAGAAAGGGTCCTACAAATCATCGCCCACAGCATAATACCGCCGCCGCCGGCTTGTTTCCACTCAACAGTGCATCCAGGTGTCATAGCCGTCGTTGATAACCGGCGTATCCGCGCTCCGCAGTCTACGTGATGCACCTGGAATCTTTATTCGTCATACCAAGCAACTTTCTTCCAATCATCCATGGTTTAATCTCGATGATCTTGGGTCATGCGTTGTTGGCGATGACGTGCAATGAGCATGGGAGTTCAATTGGGTCTTTGGCTATGCAGGCCCATGTGCAGAAGGCTACGATGAACTGTGTTTGATGTGAAACATTTCCCTGATCACCACTGTTGAAGCTAAGGGTGATCTGTCGCACTGTGGACCTGAGGTCGCTGTGAACAATACGCGACAGTCTCCGCAAAACTCTGGTGTCAGTGGTCGGCCGATGACACACCGCTGGACGACGGTTCGTCGTTTGCCTATCTGGGCCCCTTTTTTGATACGTACTCACTACAGCGGCAGGTGAACAACCCGCAAGCCGCGCCGTTTCCGAGATCGTAGTTCCGAGTCGCCCTGCAATCGCAACTTGCCCTTTATAAAACTCCAATACATCGGCAGCTTTTCCCATTCCGACTCCGTACACTCTACTAACCGAAAGCCAGTCCTCGGGTTGTATATATACTGCTCTGTGAACTTCACCAGTGCCACCGTTCGGTCTTCAGACGCGCTCCTTTGTCTAGACTGAAGATGGTCACAATGGAATGGCTCGTTGGTGTAAATGTGGTAAATATCTAGTGAACATTACCTTGTGATTCCTCTATTTAATAACATATTTTTGCATGTAGACAGCCATATTCAGATACAAGATAAAAGCGAAGAGGGATCACATATAATATATCACCATATGATTTTTATTCATTACAAAGGCCGTTCTATTAACACTGAGAGTATTATTTTTTGAGTTGGCAACAGTGCGGAGGGGAAGATAGCCACACAAATGACTAACTGACTTAAAGAAATTTCTCTGGCAACAGCAATTAGCCGTGGCAGAAGATTCTAGTTTTGTTATTGCACAGTTGTTCTAGGTACGTCTGCCGTATGCATTTCGCCATAGAGCTATGGAGCTGAGTGATTCAGATTTAAGTATCGAAATGCGTTGTGCTATACAATTTCGCTATCGTTTAGGTAAACGGCTCCAGGAACAGTTGATTTAAAGAAAATGTTTTACGAAGGTAAATGTGTGGGGAGAGCATGTGATTTTTAGATGTCATGATGGTTTCAAAAAAGTGCGTTTGTCGGAAGAACTCACTCCTAGGTCTGGTCGACCTAAAAATGTTGTTACGGGACGTATCGTTAACACTGTTTGGAAAATCCTACACAAATATCGACAAGTGACACGTGAAGACATAGATGCCTCAATTGATATTTCAAAAACTTTGGCATCCGCATTCTTTGCGACAAATTACTGCAGTATCGTGTGTGTTTCAGATGGGTAACTCATCACCTGACGAGAGAACAATTGGTAGCCAGAGTTCAGGTGTGTCATGAATGGAAACAAATTATTGCAAAGGATCCAAACTTTCTAAACACAGCAGTAACTGCCAATGAAACACGAGTCCACTATGTAACGTACCAGTAGATGTGACGTACCTGCCAGCAGGAAGCACACGACATAAAGGCAGATAGTAGTCAGAACAAACGTCCGTGTAGCTCAATTGGTAGAGCAACTTATTCCGGAATGACGGGACCCGGGTTCGAATCCTGGCGCGGATAGAAATGACGGAGAAATTTACTTCGTTATAATGGCGCCCGAACTATCCGGATGACCCGACCGTTCAAAATCTCGCCATGGTGTGATGTTCTTTCCACACCGCGAGATAGGAAAAATAAGAGAATCCCTTCTCCAGCACTTCGACAAAAAAAATAAATAAAACAAAATAAGGGGGAGATGATATAACGTACCAGGAGATGTGACGTACCTGCCAGAAGGACGCACACGACATAAAGGCAGATAGGAATCAGAATAAAACGTCCGCGTAGCTCAATTGGTAGAGCAACTTATTCCGGAATAAAGGGGACCCGGTTTCGAATCCTGGCGCGGATAAAAATGACGGAGAAATTTACTTCGTTATAATGGCGCCCGAACTATCCGGATGACCCGACCGTTCAAAATCTCACAATGGTGTGATGTTATTTCCACACCGCGAGATAGGAAAAATAAGATAATCCCTTCTCCAGCACTTCGAAAAAAAACCAAAACAAATAAGGGGAGATGATGTAACGTATCTGCCAGCAGAACGCACACGACATAAAGGCAGATACTAGTCAGAACAAACGTCCGCGTAGCTCAATTGGTAGAGCAACTTATTCCGGAATGAGGGGACCCGGGTTCGAATCCTGGCGCGGATAGAAATGACGCAGAAATTTACTTCGTTATAACTATTTCGACCCACTTAAGGAAGCGAGCAACGGTTCTCTGGAAACACAGAGTCTTGCCTCCTCCGAAAAACGTCCGGCAAACTAAATCAGCTGGAGAGGTGATAATGATAATTTTCTTTGATCATAAAGGTGTAGTCTACCAGCATGTTGTTCCTCCACAAATTACTGCCGATGCTGATTATTACATTTCAGTCTTGAAGCGTCTGCGATGACACATATCGATTAAGCGACTGGAACTGGTGGGAAAGTGGATTCTACACCACGATAACGCCCGCCCACATGTGGCAGCTTGTGTTCAACAGTTCTTACGAAATGCAGTATTGAAATCTTGCCACGGCCTGCCTACAGTCCGGACCTCGCCCCGAGCAATTTCTGGTTGTTTCCAAAAGTGAAATTCCGTGGCGCAACATTCAGCACAGATGCTGACGTTATTCAAGCTGTACAAGGGTCTTTAAAGCAGCTTCCACAAAATGCTTTCTCCTCACGTTTTGGAAAGTGGACTGAACGAAGAGACCGTTGCATATCATTCGAGGGAAGATACTTTGACAAAGAATCACATATATTTTGCTGTACCTGTATATCTTCAGTTTGTCTGGTTTTACTCTCAGTTTTTATGGAACGTCAGTTGGAATTTAACAAAACAGAATTTATTGCCCAAGCATAGCGTAAATGTTACAATTACCGCATCTGAGGTTATATCAGAACAAAGGGTACAGTAATGTTGCATATGTTTTTTTTGGTTCCAATGTAACATAAATCGATATCCTGTTACAACATTCGAAGCACATTACTGCACTATATTATCGTGTATGTGGATATTACAGATTTTCAAATACGTGAACTGCGCAGTTTTTAGTAAATAAACTAAAAAATGTCTTCCGCTAATTTTCTCTGTTTTAATGTATTTCTCATTGTGCTTCATTTCCTCTTCCACCTTCTTTCCAAATTTTCTTAGAAAATGTTTTTGTTTTTCCTTTTTGCATCTAATGCGGTAGAACTGCTTTTCGTAATAATAGTTCTGTTATCCGTACGTTTGCACTGAAGCAAGAAAACCCAGTATCCTTTCCTGTCCTACAGCTTTCCGCTTTCCCACAAACCACTTTTTGTTTTTATCACGGGATATCTTTCACTTTTTGCCTCACTTCCGCGACTTCTCCCGGTGTCCCATTTTTCCTGCTTCTTTCGGTGCTTTGTCTTTGATATTGTTTTCTTTAATACTCTTGCGAATAACCGTCCTCTCTATTGCCGTCTTCTTTAGATTGTTTACACCTTTGTGAACATTTACTAATTACTCATGATATATTGCACTGCGAAGAAACTGCAATGGTTTCCGTAATTCATGTGTGTTATTTATTGTCAGGGTTGGGAAGTTACGCGTAAAAAATTATTTTCTGCTTGACACGTAAAATACGCGTAAAAATGCGCAATTTATGTCATAAATGTAAAAAATACAATAAATTCAAATTTGTTTTAAATACAATCTAAAATCATTCAATGAATTGAACAATGATACGCTTTCCAACATACCAGAAATCATTATTCAAGGTATTACTCAAGCTATGAGGATAATGGCTGTGGAATACATATCGCTCCTCTGACTTGACTTTTTGACCCTATTTCGATTATGTTAAACATAATTGGTTCAGTATATCTCCGGAACAACATATTAAAGTTTTGTCGCAATAGAGGTATTTTTACGTACGTTATGACTCATAAGGGCGATGGAATGGATCCCGCTCCTATGTCTTGCCCTTTGACCCCATTTCGCCCATTTCAATAGGGTTTGACCTCAGGTTGTCCCCTAGAACGTACCAAAATTTCATCGAACTCGAATCATTTTTACGCGAGTTATCGTGCGGACAGACGAACGGACAAAGCTGCAGAGACAGACGGACGCTTCTTCAACCTACGGTTGGAAAGCGTAAAATAGAAGAAACAAAGTGTTACAATGTTACTCGAGTTCCCAGGTTAACAGCAACGCGTGCGAGGGTTACTTGCGGCACACTCACAGCCTACCAACAATATAGAGATCGTGTTGAAATATTTGGTGAACTGCTAGAAAAAGAATTTCTAACCCCACCAGCATTTTGACATTTTTATAAGAGACACTACAAACAGCTCGGTAAATCAGCTATTAGGTTGTTCAACATACCAGCATCATCAGTACAGCTTGAAAGGTTGTTCTCCAACTGGTCGTACTTTCACAACGCAGCAAGAAACTGACTTAGCTTTGGAAATTCTAGGAAACTGGTGCATATACACTGACGGAAAAAAATCCCAACACTAAGAAGGGGTTGTGTTAGATAAAAGACAGTTGGTAGGCAATGAGAGTACATCTGTAAGATGACGTCTATGAAATTTTTGCGCTCGGCGCATACGTGTTACGCTAGTAGCGCCCGTCGGAACATGCAAAGCAGGTTTGCTGTAAATACGCGCTGTAAGGTTCGTGAGCGTTAGTTATCGTTGAGATTCGACCTAGTGAGTTGATGGTAGTCAAGAATGCCTTTAAGAAGACGAAAAAGCCATTATCAACAGCTCACGGAGTTTGAACGAGGTTGTGTAATAGAGCTACGAGAAGGTGTATTTTCTTTCCGCAATATTGCCGAACGACTTGGCAGGAATGTAGCCACTGTGCATGATTGTCGGCAGCGGTGGTGAAGGGAAGGTACTGCCTCAAGAAGACCGGGTTCCGGCCGGCCTCGCTGCACTACTGAGAGGGAATATTGTCGTGTACGGCGTATGGCAGTGGCGCGTCGTACAGCGTATGCGGCAGTTGCCACCACAGTGACACAACGAACTGTTACAAATCGATTACGTGAAGGACAGCTCTGAGCCAGACGCCCTGTAGCGCGCATTCCACTTACTCCAAACCACTGCCGTTTGCAACGTCAGTGGTGTCAAGCTAGAGCTCATTGGAGGACGGAGTGGAGATCTGTTGTGTTTTCTGATGGAAGCTGGTTCTGCCTGGCTGCGAGTGATGGCCGTGTGTTGGTTAGAAGGAGGCCAGGTGAGCAACTGCAAACCAACCTGTCTGCGGCCAAGACACACTGGACCTACACCTGGAGTTATGGTCTGGGGAGCAATTTCCTATGAACAGCATTCCAGGGGTGTTTTCCAACAGGATAGCGCTCGCCCGCATACCGCTGTTGTAACCCAACATGCTCTACAGAGTGTCGACATGTTGCCGTGGCCTGCTAGATCACCAGATCTTTTACTAATCGAGCACGTATGGGACATCATTGGACGACAACTCCAGCGTCCCCCCCAACCAGCATCAACCGTCCCTGTATTGACCGACCAAGTGCAACAGGCATGGAACTCCATCTCACAAACTGACATCCAGCACCTCTACGACACAATGCATGAACGTTTGCGTGCTTGCATTCAACATTTTGGCGGTTACACCGGTTATTAATGTACCAGCATTTCACATTTAAAATGGCTCTTCTCGCGCTTACAATAAGCTGTGATCTTGAAACCTTAATCGATGGAATATGTTACCTATACAAATGTATTGCCGCCATTTCATTCCTTTACAACTACTTTTTCGTGGTGTTGGGATTTTGTTCCGTCAGTGTATTAGGGGTATGCAAACATTTCCGCCGTTTTAAGGAGAAAACAGACAGGCACAAACAGGAAACCAGTACAAATTCATTCAACAAAATGTTGCAGTTAGCATGAATGATCTGTTGCCATTTTTCAGACAGCAAAATGAATGCCCCTGTGATAGAAGGTCTCGGATGTTGAGCTGAAGAACACAGTCCCGAAATTTTTCACCTCTGGAACTGTGCTGAACTGCTGTTGGGATATGGAAAGTTGCACCCTCAGATGAAAGACTGAGGGTGCAATGTCCGCGGAGTAAGACGGGTGTGGTAACACCTCCCAGTATAACTGTTCAAAGGTTGATTTTGTGGTGGGACCAACATTTGGTCTGGTATTATCGTGTAACAGGATGACTGGGCGGCGTCCTTTACCTGCCCATGGGAGCTTTTTCTCGATTGCGACTCTCAGTTTAATCAGCTGATCTCCATATTGTTGTGCAATGATTATTTGACCCGGTAGCAACAGTACGAAGTACGTCCCCCCATGCATGTCCCATCACACACACACGACCACATTTTCTCCGTGGATATTCTGTTTTGCAGTGGATGTTGATGGCGTGCTTGGGTCGACCTAGGATCGCTTGCGTACGGGGTTATCGCAATAGAGCCATATTTGACAACCTGCCACAAGAAATTCTTCCCTTGAAACTTCTTCATCAACGGCATGCAGATGCCCAATCGTTGACCAGTATTACACTCCGTTAAAATATGCGGAACCCACTTACCAATCATCTGGATCTTACCCAGGCCAGTAGACGCCGTACCACGGTCGATTGAGCCACTTTCAAACGTTTCACAAGTTGCGTGCTCGATTGTGTGGCATCCTTACGCAACAGCGATACCAGCTTCTCGTCGGCGTGTTCCTGCGGTCTACCTGAACGCGGCTCGTCTTCCAAGCCTAGATGACATTTCCTAATATTAGCAAAACATTCGTAAGACGTCCGCTCACCCATCACCGTTTTGTCATACGCCTGACATATTAAACAGTATGCTTCCCTCGGACTTTTCCTTTAATTTGACACGAATAACAAAGAGTGCAGCAAATTAACTTTATCGGCCGCCATGCTTGGCTTCATGTACCAACTGACAGCACGGGTCGCCGGTTGGTTAGATCCTACAGCGTCTGCTAACGGGGGTGGGGTGGCAAAAACCTTTCCCTACCCGAAATATATGTGTTACACTCTTAAAATGAAAGATAGGAAATCTGATGATTTTCGAGAATATGCTAAGTAAAATAAAAATGAATGAAACTGTTACGCAAGTGTTATAAAATTGTATGTAGACAGTATGTGATAATATGACGCCAAGTGTTATTTCAGTTTGAACTTAGCCTTGATAAAATTATTTACAATGTGACATTTTTAAAGAATAACACAACTTAGAGCAACAATGGCTCCTGGATATACTAAATAATTATTTATTAATAAATGCTACGAATTATCACAAAGTGCATGAACAATTCACAAGTTAGTAATCTTTCACTCTTAGAAAATGACGGTAAAAAGTCCAAAACGTTTTTGTCGTAGCATTTTATTCTTTTTTTTTTCTTAGGATAATACAAATGAAACTTCGTGCTATATGTCATATATTGATACATACACCGTCTTTGCACAATAATTTAGTGTTTATGCTCTGTGTCAAGTCGAAGGTGTTAAGCCATTCACTTAGGACAGTCGCCATAAGGTCTTGCTTGGTGCGTTTAGAAAACTGGGCACGTCCTGCGCTTAAGTGTTCCGGGGCGGGGCGGCCGCCCTTTGTACATTCACCAACGAGTCTATTGTTCCCAGTTTTTTCACCATCTTCTGTATCGCACTTTTTAACGGCGCTGCAACAATATACATTCTCCTGAAATACGAGCGTGTAACGTTGAATGATTCTGTAGTTCAATATGATTTGACCAACAACATTTTCTGCTCAATTGTACATACACTATCTATCAAAAAGTATTGAACACCCCTGCAATCGACGATATCTGCAGTCCTGGAAACAACAACGCAATCAGTCGCATGCAAGATGCCACACAGAAACAGCCGATCCATACGTGACATATCCAGCGAGTTGATATACCCAAAATCGAGAGTGGCCTACGGTATTGGCAAGTTAAAGATAAGAAGTGACTGTCGGAATGTGCCCCGACGCAGCAGACCCACAAAACTGCGAGCTACAGACCGACGGGTGCTGGCCAGAGACATTCGGAAGAACCGCACCAAATCGATGGGCCACATCCACGAGGATTTTCAACAGGCGCCCGGGAGTGTTCTTTTGATGAATACCATATGTAAGGAAGCCCATCTGCTCGGTTATCATGGACATGCTGCCGCCCACAAGCCTTTGATTACCAAGTTCAATAGCGTTGCTCTGCTATCGTGGAAGTAAAGAACGTCGACAGTGGACCATTGAACAGTGGAAACAGGTTCTCTGGAGCGACGAATCAAGGTTCACCCTCTACCGTTCGGATGGCAGGGTCTGGGTTTGGCGTCTTCCTGGAGAACACTTCCTGCCGGAATGTATTGTGCCAACTGTGAAGTTCGGCGGCGGTGGAACTATGTTATGGGGGTGTTTCTTCTGGTATAGCACCGGACCCTTGGCCGCAATTCCTGGTAGACGGAACGCCGAGACCTACTGCTCCATATCGGATGACCATGTGCTTCTTACGTTGTGGCAGTTTTACGGGGTGGACCCATGTTACTTTTAGGATGACAATGCCACCTGTCATGTTGCGGGGTGGAAGACATCGTCTCTGCGCAGGCCAGTCGAATGGACTGGCCTGCGTAGAGCCCGGACCTTAACCCTATCGAACACGTCTGGGACTAGTTGGAGCGTCGACTTGAAAGGTGCCTCCATCGTCAGAAATGGGCGAAGGAACTGACCTGTCCCAAACCGAGTGGAAGAAAATACCGCTAGCCGTCGTACAACGCCTGGTTGAAAGTATGCCCCAGAGAGTCGCAGATGTAATCGCTGCTCGTGGAGGCTCCACCAACTACTGAAGGTGGATAAATTTCGTTTTCCATTGCCATCACAGGTGTCCAATTACTTGTTGGTAGATATTGTATAATATTATCATCATTGTTAACCATTATCAATCCACTGCTGGACGAAGATCTCCCCAAGTTTCTTCCTCAACGGTCTGTCTTGTGCCAGTCTCCTCCATGTTACTCCTCTATACTTTAGAATTCCATCCACCCATCTCACATGTGGTCGTCTTCTGGATCTTTTCCTGTCCCTTTGAACCCAGTCAAAAATGTCGGCTCTCCATCGATGGTCTGTCCTTCTGGCAATATGTCCCGCCCATTGCCATTTCAGGGATTTTACCCTAATCACGATGTCTTCCACTCTTGTCATTTTTCTGATACATGAACTCCTTTTCTTATCTCTCCTGGTTACACTTGCATGTACCTCTAAATGTTTCTTTGAGTTGTCTGAAGTCTTAGTTGTCTCTCTTAGTTAAGGTCTACGTCTCTGCTCCATACGTAAGCACTAGAAGGATGCATTGATCAAACACTTTTCTTTTAATCCATAATGGCATATTGCTCTTGAAAATTTTACTGCTTCTTCCAAAAGCTCTCCAGACAAGTTTTATACGCCGATTAATTTCTTCATCAATGTGACCCTAACTTGATATCTACTGTCCAAGATAAATGCAGGCGTTATTTAACTCCAGCTTTTCCCCATCAATCAATAAATCTTCATTTCTTGTGAAAATATTGTACATCACTTTTATCTTCTGAAAGTTTATTTTAACCCCACTTGTTTACTGTTGTCAGCCAGTCCCTGGATCATACTCTGCAGCTTTGATGGTGTAGTTGCAAAAATGACTACGTCATCAGCAGCACGAAGGTGAGTTCGATAATCTCCATTAATCTATATCCTTTTGTTTTCCCAGTTCAGTGATTGAAATACATTTTCCAATATGGCATTAAAGAGTTTGGGAAATATAGTGTCACCTTGTCTCACTCCCTTTCCAATTTTTATGGGTTCTGTATTCTCATATAGCCGAATCTTTGCACTTGCATTTTCATAGATGTTATTTAATAATATTAATGTATGCATCTTCAATACCGCAGGATTTCACAGCTGTTGTAACTGCTGATGGTTTCACCGGATCAAACACAGCCTCTAATTGACAAATGTCTACCTGACGACCGCCAATAGCGTTATAACTATACCATCGGGATTACAGTAAATGCTATGCCACACTCACCAACCCGCTTGACTGGCAGTTTGGTGACACCTAGTTCGGTCCTCCAGAATCACCGGAGGACCGAACTAGGTTGCCATCTGGGCTGACCTTGGCTACGTATAATGGACGCTCCCTATCTTCTGATTCAAGGCTTCTTGAATTGGAAGAGGGATCAAGTGGGACATCGGCTAAGTGAGGTAAGTAGAAAAGGAGAAGATCTCATTGAACTGAAAAGTGGACATCTCTTCTACTATCGTGGGACAGATACTGGCAGAACTAGTGGTGTTGGATTTATAATAAACAAGAAACTGAAGGATAAAGTTGTAGAAGTTGAAAGTTCCTCTGACAGAGCTGCACGACTCGTTATCCAACTCTCTAGAAGACACAAAGCTCAGGATTATTCAAACTTATGCACCCACCACAAGTCATCCTGAAGAAGAAATTGAAGAATTTTATGAGGAAAATCGTCATCTAAATAATAAAGGTAAGCAGCACTTAAAGATAATTATGGGAGATTTCAATGCAAAAATAGGGCAACGGCAACAGAATGAAACTTCAGTAGGTACATTCAGTCACGGCAACAGAAATTAGCGTGGAAATACTCTCGTAGAGTTTGCAGAAGCGGAAGGGTTTTTCATCATGAACTCCTTTTTCAAGAAAAAGCCGCAAAGGAAACGGACATGGAGTCATCCCAATGGGTTGACAAGTGAAAGGGATTTTATTATGTGTAACAAGAAATTTGTCATGGAAGACTGCAATGGGCTAAACAAATTCAACACAGGTAGTGACCATAGAATGGTACGATGTAAGATGCACCTGAATGCTAAACCCGAGCGTGGCAAGCTCATAAAACGAACAAAGTGTATTGACATAACCAACCTTAAAAAAACATCATAACACCTTCAAATCGGAACTGAGGATCAGACTTTCTGTTCTAGAAGGTCTAACGTCGGAAGAAGTGGAAATCTCTGAAGTTAACAGAAAACTAGCCAAGGCTCTTATGGAAACAGCAACCAAAATAGCTGGTACGAAGAACAAGTTGCGTACGAACAAATGATCAGGAAAAAACAAAAAGTTGATGCAAAAAAGAAGATAGATGAGGACAACTAACGGAGGTGTGACTTCCAAAGTGGAATATATAGAGCTATGCAAGACGGTACGAAAAAGTGTCACTGAAGATGTAAGGAAATTCAACTGTGAACTAGTGAAGAAAGCAATTGAAAAGAACGAAAGGCGGAAGATAGCAAAGGGACATCTGAGTAAGGGAAGAAAACAGATTATGGCACTGAGAAAAGAAGATGGTTCTGTAACAAGAAATAGAGCGAAATTTTGACAAGAGTGAAAGATTTCTACTCCGAATTATATGAAAGGGATGATACATTTACTTCAGACATCATGAAAGGTACCAGTACCAGAGTTCTTCCAGTCCTTCCAGCAGAAGTTGCACATTCAATAAAGAATGTGAAACGGGGAAAAGCTCCAGAAGAAGATGGAATTAAAGTAGACATCATAAAAGAAGCATGTGGAGAAATTGAAACAATATTCCCCCAAATTTTCACTCGATGCTTTAACGAAGGGAAGATTCCTGAGCATTGTAACATAGCTACAATGATCCTGCTACATAAAAAAGGTGACATTGAGGATCTCAGTAGCTACAGACTTATCAGCCTCCTATCAGTGGTTTATAAAATATTCACTAAAGTTCGTTCACACCTCTTGAAGGTGACACTTGACATGGCTCAACCGAAAGAACAAGCTGGATTCAGGAGTGGCTACATCACTATAGGTCATATCCATCAACTGAGAGAACTAATTGAAAGAGCGAGTGAATATGAACTTCCATTATGCATGGCTTTTATCGATTATGAAGAGGCCTTTGATTCGGTAAAGCCATCAGTAGTTACAATGGCTTTAAAATCCTGCGGTATTGAAGATGCGTACATTAATATTATTAATAGCATCTATGAAAATGCAAGTGCAAAGTTTCGGCTATTTGAGAATACAGCACTCAAAAAAATTGGAAAGGGTGTGAGAGAAGGTGACACTATATCTCCCAAACTCTTTAATGCCGCATTGGAAAATGTCTTTCAATCATTGAACTGAGAAAACAAAGGGATAAAGATTAATGGAGATTATCCATTTCCACTTCGTTTTGCTGATGACTTAGTCATTTTTGCAACTACCCCATCAGAGCTGCAGAGTATGATCCAGGAACGTGCTGACAAGAGTAAAGAAGTGGGATTAAAAATGAATTTTCAGAAGACAAAAGTGATGTATAATGCTTTGTAACGTACCTGGAGATGTGACATACCTGCCAGAAGGACGCACACGACATAAAGGCAGATAGGAATCAGAACAAATGTCTGCGTAGCTCAGTTGGTAGAGCGACTTGTTCCGGAATAAGTGGCTTTGGGTTCGAATCCCGGCGTAGACTAAAAATGACGGAGAAATTTACTTCGTTATAATGGCGCCCGAACTATCCGGATGACCCGGCCGTTCAAAATCTCGCATTGGTGTGATGTTATTTCCACACCGCGAGACAGGAAAAATCAGAGAATTCCTTCTCCAGCGCTTCGAAAAATAAAAATGTGTGATGTTGCATTCCACACAGCGGATTGACTGGGGGTTCTCACGTGCACGTTCTACAGTGGATGGCTGCCTGCAACGATTCATGGTCACGTCTGACCCGTGGGCCATTCCCCCGGCCGTCTTTCGGGAGGGGGGAGATGTGACGTACCTGCCAGCAGGACGCACACGACATAAAGGCAGATAGGAATCAGAATAAAATGTCCGAGTAGCTCAATTGGTAGAGCAACTTATTCCGGAATGAGTGGACCCTGGTTCGAATCCTGGCGCGGATAAAAATGACGGAGAAATTCACTTCGTTATAATGGCGCCCGAACTATCCGGATGACCCGACCGTTCACAATCTCCCAATGGTGTGATGTGATTTCCACACCGCGAGATAGGAAGAATCAGAGAATCCCTTCTCCAGCACTTCGAAGAAAAAAAGTAAGGGGGAGATGATGTAACGTACCAGGAGATGTGACGTACCTGCCAGAAGGACGCACACGACATAAAGGCAGATAGGAATCAGAATACAGCGTCCGCGTAGCTCAATTGGGAAAGTGACTTATTCCAGAATGAGGGGATCCGGGTTCGAGCCCCGGCGCGGATAAAAATGACGGAGAAATTTACTTCGTTGTAGCTTTTACAAAAAATGAAGAGTTATCGATTGATGGGAAAAAGCTGGAGATAACCAATACCTGCATTTATCTTGGTCAGCAGATATCAAGTGAGTGTCACATTGATGAAGAAATTAATCAGCGTATAGACTTACCTGGAGTGCTTTTGGAAGAAACAGTTTAATTTTCAAGAGCAATATGCCATTATATCTTATAAGAAAAGTGTTTGATCAATGCATCTTTCCAGTGCTTACATATGGTGCAGAGACTTTGACCTTAACTAAAAAAACGTACAAAGACTGCGGACAACTCAAAGAAGTATGGAGAGGTGCATGCTTGGTGTAACCAGGAGAGATAAGAAGAGGAACTTGTGGATCAGAAAAATGCCAAGAGTGGAAAACATCGTGATCAGTGTAAAATCCCTAAAATGGCAATGGGCTGGACATATTGCCAGAAGGACAGACCACCGATGGACAGCAGACATTTTAGGCTGGATTCCAAGGGACAGGAAAAGACCCAGAAGGCGACCACATGTGAGATGGGTTAATGAAATTCGAAAATATGCGGGAGTAACATGGAAGAGACTGGCACAAGACAGACCGTTGTGGAAGAAACTTGGAGAGATCTTCGTCCTGCAGTGGATTGATAATTGTTGACAATGATGATGATGATAATTATATTTATATGGATATAACGCGCAACAGCAAATAGTTTTCTTGAAAATATCCCAAGGAAATCCTTTGTGTTATATTCAAAGCACTTGGTTTCAAGAAGTTTTAGGGCCTTTCCTTAATTACGTGATTAGATGTTTGACGTTTTTTCCCAAAACCATTTCTTGCGCCTCATGTGATATACTGCGTTTTCTTGAACTTTAATTCACGTTCTTCTAAATGGAATTCTGACTAATTAAAACAAGATCTTTTTCGAGAATTTCTCATATGTTATAATCATAATTCAAACTACAGAACCGATCATATGGTTTTTTACGTACTGAAACAATTAATGTCCTATTTTCGTGAAAACTAGTTATTTTAAAAGTAAGCGATTCTTTTAAGTTGGCGAAAACTTTCTTCTAAAACTCTTGTTCTCTCTCTCAGAAATATGTCTCTATTAATTATTCTGTAAAAGACCCAATAATGATAGTAATTCGAAACGTTTGGCGCTGTGTCAGCGGTTTCATTTTCGTACTGAGCTCCCCTGTATGCCTAACATTTTCTATTCATGTATCCGTCGCCAAGAATTTTGGAAACTAGGCACGCATTAGATGTGTTTAATAAAATATTACCTCTTAACGCTTGAATACTGGATGGAGAAAAAATATTTGAAAGGATTTGTTCAGAAAGTGTTTTATTGCTGCTTTAAAAGTTTCCAACTTCGTTTCCATGTTTTTGTCTGTGGCGTATTTTCCGCATATATTTCTTCCTTTTAAATATACGTTTACAGCTTTGGCAAAAGAAACCATTCCAAAATGTACTGTTGACGAAAATGCGGGCTTCACGCCACATTGCAAAAATATATGTGGAGTGAACCTCAATTACGTCATTCATATATTTTCTAAATTAGCATAGTTATTTCCAGCACACATTTTCAAATCGAGTGGAAACTTAAGACTACCCAGATAAAACATCAGCAATACATGATGAAGAATCGATGTCTATTCGTGTTTTTATTTCTTTTAGACCATCTTCATTCAAGTAACGAATACTGTTGAGGAAGGAGTACGAAACGAAAGCGATGCTGCATAGCGACGATGCAGCTCTTCAAAATAGCTCTGCAGCATCGCTGCTGTACGGTGGGATACATGTATGCAGCCGTGAAGGATCAAAAACTGAATTAATTTTTAAGCGTGAAATGTGAAGTTTGAATGAATTAGAATATTTAGGAAGCATGTTTGAAAGTAAAATAGATTAGATGTTGAAATTAGCGGGCGAGGGAATTCATTTTTCTAAATCACAGTTTTCTTGAGAGGATTTCACAGGACTGATTGGTTCTCCAAAAGGTCCAGCATGTCTTTGAAGGAAAGTGGAGTTGTTTCGATTCTGGTGTATGACAGTGAAACCTGGGTACTGAAGAAGAGATGTAGGGGTTGTAACGTACCAGGAGATGTGACGTACCTGCCATAAGGACGCACAAGACATAAAGGCAGATAGGAATCAGAATAAAAACGTCCGCGTAGCTCAATTGGTAGAGCAACTTATTCCGGAATGAGGGGACCCGGGCTCGAATTTACTTCGTTATAGGTCTTGTGTGAAACGAGTGATGAACGTCGGTAAAACTTCAGATGTGTGCCAGGGACGATTGACACATTAACAGCAGGAAAAATCTAGTACCATCAGTTTTAAACTTTAATCTAGCAGATTAGTGTTTTTTGAGGAATTGACCTCTGTATTTAAGACAATAGCTTAGTGTTTTGTATAACCTCTGTAGGCAAAATATCAGTGATAGAGGTGTTGGGTAGTTGACATGGTTGTCCCCCTCGCACAGAAGAACAGACCCAAACCGAACGCAGGGAGAACCAACAGTATATCGTAATCGAAGAACATGGGTAAACGTGGTGATCTGAGCTAATTTGATTGTGAATGCACTGTGGACGCAGGACAGATGACCCACTCCATAGACCAAATTGCAAGAACCTTCGGGTTCTCGATGGTAACTGTGCTAAGGGTATACAGGGATTATGACATCGACGGACGTACCAGCGCCTAAAAAAGAAGTGATGGCCAACAACATCCCATTGATGACCGAGGTCGACGTATATTATCCAAGCTCGTGTAGGATCGACTGCTTAGCAACAGCGGCGTAAAACACATGCAGGGTAAATCTCGGAGCTTACGGTATGGCGGTGTATACCTTGGGGTAAGGGCGTGCAGCGTGCGCCGTACATACTCTGGGCTACGTATGCAGCATACACGCTGCATAATCTGGAGACTGATGACGTGCAGTCACTAATGGCCCACGATCCGACGCACAACTCGTGTGCCGTGTGCCATTGGTGACTGCACGTTATCGGACCGCATCACCTGGTGATCCGAACATCAAAACTGCATATTTGTAGAGTGGCGCTGCGTGGTGTGGTCAAAGAAATTCCGTTTTCAACTGCATCCACAGCACGACGCTATGGCCACGTAGTGCCGGGTCTGCCCTGTTCAAGGCGGTGATGGCTCTGTGATTGTTTGGGAAAACTTCTTGTGAGACTTATTAGGAACCGCTGCACACCACCAACATGTATTGGTGGATCACTTACACGCTTTCATCGCTTCGCTCGCCATTCAGCCGATGGTTTGCTCCATTAGGACAATGGGCCGTCCGTCCAGGCCGAAACCACCCAGGAATGGCTTAAGAAACACTCCTCTGAGCTTGAAACCAATTGTAAGCCGAATTAAACACTGTGAAGGTTCTCCTGTATGCCGTGGTATGGCAGTAGCTGCCTGCCTCCTACTATGTCGCAGGAATGCAAGAACTTGTGCAACGATGGAACCGCTGTTTAAATACTGGCGGTGATTATTTTTAGGTATGTCCTATTTTGATAATCTCAAGCATAAAGTCTCACTCCTTATTGAACAACCCTTACAGTTGTTCCGAAACTCTTTAAGAGTAGGTACAAACAGAATAATGTTTCGAAATGAGAATCCGTCGTGCCTGGGAAAGAGATATTTCACTTCGTTTGTGAACACAGCTATACTGACGTTTTCCTGTACATGTCACACTACAAGCTGAGACTCCGATACGTTTCAACTGTCTTCTGCTATCTACGGCACGGAGAAAAATTAAAACTCGAGACAATTTATAAAAACTTCAACTTCGGGAGCTTTTTGGTCAACCTGTACATCGCTTTGTTTTTATAAATACCTGGGGTTCCCAAGCAGCCATGGTAGGAACTCATTACCGGCATCGATTGTCTGTATATTTACTTCTTTTGGGACTGGATACTGTATGTTATGAAAAATAAAATGGAATTTCAAAGGAAACTCTCCAATACTTTTCATGTGTACCTTCATGTACACTGTGAAAAATAAAGTGGTGTAAATCCCCGTGACATTTCGGAAAATAACGTACAGAAAATTTGTTCGTCTTTGAACGAAGTTAATTTTCCAGACTTCAGTATTTTGACAGAAGTTCCGCAACCAGCAATTCCGTTTACCTTCAACATCCAGTAGTAACACTAGTGATCCGATTTATCGGTGTATGAAATAAACACATAAGCGTTTCCAAGCTTTCGCACATCAACCAGGTGGCTTTTTCAAGGAAGTTAGACAGAAACTGCAAACTGAAAAATAGAACACTTAACAATTTGAACGCGGGAACTTGACAATAAATAGATGCGACGTTACAGTAGTTTAAAGATACAAGGCATCACGTTGGTTGCACGCGGGATCCTGGTAGAGAAAAGGCGTTACTTGAAGAATAGGTTCCAAATTCGTAGGAACTCGAGTGAGACGCAATCATTGCAAGTATTGCTGTTGGTAATGATCTCCAACGTTTCCCGAATGGCTGTACATTGAGGGATAGAGTAGCTAGCTAATTTCTTTATATCATCCAACATAGGAGTAGCGGACTTGAATTTGACTTCGCGGGATAGTGCGGTGGCTACATTACCATGTTTTGTGTGCCTTTTATGTTCGTTGACTCTGATCCCAAACGAACGCTTGGTCATTCCAATGTAGTCTCGTTTAGAGCCGTTCGGATGCTGTAGGGGGATCGCATAAACGCCTTCTTCGCTGGAGAGAGGTGGTTTATCACTATTTTCTTAAGTATGGTATATAAAGTTGCAGGCGATCTTTATATACCATACTAAAGTTACAAGCCAAGCTTAGGCTGCCTTGGGGGATTTGAACCACCGGTTGTGCTTAAGGGAAGCGCTTGTCATAACTCTGAGCTACCAGAAACTCTATCCAAAACCTCGCGTGTGGGTAAGATAGTACCCTAATTGCTCAATGATGGAATGTTTCTTTTTCCTGTTGCTATTATTCATGTGGGTGAAATAGCCATTTTTTGTTCTGTCGGAGCTTATTATTTTTCCGAATACCTTTGTAATAATTCTTTTTCTGTAGCAGAACATATTACACACACGAACACCCCCCCCTCGAAATACGTATTTCTTTCATCGTGAGTTTTCGAAGTAACATAATGTTTTGAAACTCGAGACCATTATAAAGTCATAATGTGTTTTCATTATCTTTAAGAAAACGTAAAATGTACTGCTTTATCTTAGGTGTACCAGTAAGTTTTAAAGCGTTTTAAGATAACGCAACATTTAATTTGAGAGAAAACAACAATTCTTTTACGAATCAAAATATCACCGGCATCATCTATCACCTTCCGTCATCGGTCGAGCAGCTGACGGATTCCAGCCATGAAGAATAATACTTAGTCGTGTGACGCGTTGAAGTTGTCAACCCATTTTTGCACTTCGTCACATGTCCGGAGCCGTACAGCAGACAAACCATGTTGCATCGATCGGAACAAGTGATAGTCTGAAGGGGATATATCGGGACTATAAGCCGTGTGCTTCAAAACTTCCCAGCCAAGCATCAATAGCATTTCTTCGGCCGATTTCGCGACATGCGGCCTAGCGTTGTCATGCAGTAATTTCGCGGGATGCAATCATTTGCCTGTGAATAGACGTTTTTGACAGATTTCCTGGTTTAATCGCAGCAATTTTTGCTTTATGTGATCAGCAGTAACAGTTTGACCCTGCTCCCATAGTTCATAATAGAGCACACCCTTCATATCCCACCAGATGCACAGCAGAACTTTCTTGGAGTGAGTATTGCATTTCGGTGTCTGAGTCGGTGCTTTATCGGGGTGTACCCAGTGTTTTTTTGCGTTTGGGATTGTCATACCATATCCACTTTGTACCACACGTAATGATTTTCCACAACGAAGACTTTCTGTTTTGTTTATTCAACAAATTCAAACACTTCATGACACGATCATCCTCGTTCCTCTGGCTCAGGTCATGTGGCACCCATTTTCCTTCCTTCTGAACCTTTTCCATTGCACGTATATGATTGGAAATGGTTTTTTGAGTTACCCCCAGTTGTTTAGTTAGTTCTTTTTGCGTTTTAGACAAATCTTCATCCAGCAATGCTTGCAGTTCCTCATATTCAACCTTCCACGGGGCGGCGCTACGTTCTCTATTACTAACATGAAAATAACTTGGTTTACACCGTATAAACCAAAACGTACGCGTGCTTTTCGATACAATATTGTACCCCAGAACTGAGCAGGTCGATGCACATGCTTTTGCAGCACTTTTTCCTTGATAAGATTCGTAACGAACGCAGTGTCGAATAAATGCCGTATCGCTTGCCATCTTTCACCTACCGATGTGCAAGTGCGTTTGACTATTGGGCGAACTTCTGTGTCGCATTTTATACTCTGGACAAGTTACGGTCACGTGACAACAACTCGGGGGAATGTCGGATATGTAAATTAGCGGTTTACGTCACACACACAACGATTTAAACTTATTTGTACACCTATGATGTAAATGTTGGTCTTGACAGCTGTAATAGCTTCTGTTTTATGGGGTTTACAGATTGATGCACAGACATCATACATTCAGTTTAATAGTTTATCGAACTTTAAGAATTCCCTTGAATCGTAGCTATTATTTCAAGTTTTCCGTAACCTGGATTCGAAAAAGTGAGAACTGACTTTTGGGTTAATATACGGAAGGAATTGCGGAAAAGTTTCTAAAAATTCAAGTCAATTCAAGTTCACCACTATCCTCATTTCACGGGAAAGGTTGTATCAGAAATTTGTATCGTTAATTTTCGAAAGGAATCACGGGAAGTGCCCCATGAATTTCGAAAAATTTTCTACAGTGTAAGAACCGTTTCTACATTTACTTCGCTGTTCATAGTATATAACAAATTTGTTTATGTGTAAGGAGATAACAGCTCACGCTTTTAAGGAATGTCTAGGAATAACAATGAACGCTTAACTTGTACAGCTGAATCATCTTGTTCCAGTTTCACTGCAAGCAAATTGTGAACACATTTAATCTCAATCATCTTTCTAAGACAGGAGCGTACCGGACAAATCTCACATAATAGATTTTTTTTTCTTCTCTTCTGAATTTTTCTCAAACTGCTTAATTTAATGCCACCCACCGATTTTTTCGATTATTACTACTCCAGTTTCCAAAGCATTTCATTAGCCTCCTGACTCTGGTAATAGGTTAGTGAAATGAATAATTTGCGTAACACGATATACACAAGGAAGTATTAATGAGCTACAAAGGCTTCAGGATTAACTTTATTTCATCATCAGAAATTTTCTGGTGGCTATTAATCACGGGGTACAATATTTCCAAAAGAATCATGGGATTCCCATCAATTTCTTTGCATAATTAATTGCACTGCCATGTGGACTTGACAAGAACCCCTAATCTTTCACTTGCTTTATTACCCTTTTGCTAAAGTAAAGTCGATTATATTCTGTCTTTTGACAGAACTAAGCTCTCTGCTCAATAAGTAATGCAAAATAAGAAAAGAAACTTGAATTTTAATACATTCATTTTGATCTTCGTGTCTTGAAGTGTTAATTGCGATTCATTATGCATTCAGAAATATCTTAAATTACATCTTGTTAATCTTCCAAGTTATGCTACTTCCAGGTGCGTAAATATTCAGCCATAAACATACCTGTTTTGCGTCAAAGTAATTTGCATGAAAAGGTACACTGTCTGAATAAAATTTAAAAAAGAAATAAAACCATTTACATAAAAGCAGTGTTCTAATTGAGGACGGGCAATGGTGCATAATTTCATGTGCGTTTCGCCCTTGTGGATTCCCTCGAAATATTTTTTGAGCTAATATAAATCCTATTAGAAGGAGCAAAAATAGAACAAAAAGGAACTCCATTCACCTTTCTCTACATCAAGAACAAACTGAAACATTAGCTAATAAGAAAGATACATTCATTCAGTTTTTTGCGCAAACTTAAATGTAAATACACAGTTTGTGATATGTCTTCCTGTATTCCTCAAGTCTAAAGTAGGCAACCCTTTTTACGATTGTGTGCCCACATTAGAAATGCATTCATTTCCATAAAAATCCGCTCACCAAGAAGGAGGCGTTGGATTGAAATTAGATTTTAGTAGTGAGATGGTACCTACCAAGGACAGAAGTGATTACCCTATCACAGCATCAAGATACATGTGTTGATACAGTCCGGCATGGAGTCAAAAAGACGCCGTATGTTATCCTGGGACATATTGGCCCACACTTCTTGCAACTGGCTCTCTAAATCACGAACACTGCGATATGGAGAAATCTGGCTTTCCATTTGGTCATACACGTGCTCGACGGGCGAGAGATAAGGCGACCTGACAGGCCACCGAAGTGTCGAAGCATGACGTGGACCGTCCTGGAAAATACGAGCCGTGTTCGGAACGGCGTTATCTTGTTGTAAAATGGCTCCGGCCGCAGGATCTCCTGTACGTACCGTTGGGCCACCAAAGTCCCTCGGATCACTTCGAGGAAAGAACGGCTCTAATAAAGGATGGCTCCCAAGACCATCACGCCTGCAGTTTAGGATGTGTGGCACTGTACAGTGAGGTTGGGGTGGTAGCGCTCACCTGCGGTCCTCCACACTCTGACACGGTGGTTGTCCGTTCCCATACAGAAGTGGGATTCGTCGCTTAACACTATACGTCGCCAGTCTGCAGAATTTCACATTGCTTGCTGCTGAAACCACTGCAATCGACGCCGACGATGGTCAGGTGTTAATGGCAGAAGACGTAAGAGCCGTCGAGAGTGCAGATTCGTCCCTTCCAGGCATCTGGAAATGGTTCTGGCGGACACAGGAGCCCCTTGTCCATCCGCCAAATGGCTCTGGATATTGAACAAGATCCTCGTTGCATCCGCGAGTGCCGTTTCACGATCGCACGGTCCTCTCTGATGGTGATGTGTCCGGGTCGTCCAGAGCGAGTCCGCGGTGTCTGGGCGCCTTCCCGTGGCCATTGCTCCCAACATGATCGCACCGTTCTACCTGACCGGACCAAACGGCGGCTGACTCTCCGGGCACCCTGCCTCTCTTATCACGGCGATACGGCCTCTTTCAAAGTCCGTCAGTTTCCCGTACACACATGTACGGCGGCTCCTCGGTATGTCTATCGTTCACGGATTTCTCCTGAATTTTACAAGGAATTAGGCACGGATGTGGAGTTCACTGCGCGGCGCCTTATAACACCCAAGGATTGCGAGTGCAGCGGCGGTCTGAGGTCCGGGACGCCGTTGAGGACCGGTTCCACAGCCAACCACGGACGTTCTTCGCTCAGGGTATCCACAATCTCGTGCCGCTGTGGGGCACTTGCTTGAACCGACAAGGCGACACTGTGCACCAGGTATGTAGCCCATTTGTCACTCCCACCACCTGTATGTTCACATATTCCATCCTATAAACCCTTACGGTAAAATACCGACAGTCTCAGTTTCATTTGGGCGAACCTTGTGATTACAGAGATATCGCACGATGAAGTAAGGATTGCGGAGTTCGACATGATAAAATGAAAAGAAAAGAAAAAAATTATATGCACCTGAACTAGTAGTTCGAGAGTTTCTTTAATTTATTAAAAAAAATGGTGTTCTTTTGGAATAATAAGACAAGGAACTGTACACCAACTATATATAAGATAGTACAACTATACTAGTTATCCGTATATAAATTTCTTGGCGTATATAAATCGCCAATAAATTCGGATAACTAGTATAGTTTTACTATCTTATATTCTTTTGGAATGTTGAATAAAATATAAAAATGCCGGTGGCGAGATACTTAAAATATGGGAAATAGGTATTTAATGTAGTATTTGTATCGAGTCCTGTAATAATTTAGTTGAGGATACTCGTCTGCTTACATGCAGCGTTTTTAATTCCAAACAGGATATGCGTTTTCCGATCGAAGCCAAAATTTGGTAAATTGCACCTGTGCAATGAAAACCTCTTGATTTCCATGTGATCACATCCAAATTCGTCTTCATATGCAAGGTTATTGAATTAATAATTTTGTAAGCAAGAGAAGCATTAAAATCAGAACCACACTTTAAAAAGCGTTTTTTAACTTAAAAACACTTTTTATAAATCCTCTAGTAAAGACGTTATTACTTTATTTTGCAATCATTGATCTTCTGTTTCAATAAGTATCCATTTCGAATAATTCATAGAAATGCATTTTAATATCTTTATGCAAACGAATCAAAACGACGGTTTTGATTGAAATACGAACAAGTAAATCCCAAAATAACTGACATGATATTCAGGACCACAAACCGTGAAGCGCTTAAATTCAAAATTTCAGTAACAGTGTTGTATAAAGTATTGGTTTAAGAAGCAATCTTTTAATGAAACTCCCACATAGGGTTCGTTTGCAATATGAAACAGAAACCCACGCACGAATTTTTAATAAAGATAAATGAAACTCATCGATTAAAGTGGAGACCTTTAAACTTTCATAAATAGTTTCGAATTCCAAAACATGATTCACTGAACACTACGCTCTTGCGTAAATGATAATTTCAATCAACAGAGAAAAATCGTGATGACTATGCTAGAACTAAAATCTCATATGTTAATAATTATTTTAAACAATAGGATGACATTTTCATAAACTGAGAACAGGCAGCACTTACATGAAAGAGCATTGGGAACAAAAAATATTGTAGTTTAGCAATACTTGTATTAAGAGAGCATGCATTAATTATGTGCTGATGATTTACACTAAAAGCTTGTCAACATAACAATGGGTGTACATATGTAGATACAGGGTGTTTCATTCGCTGTACGCTCCTGATTTTTCCTTATTTAATTTGCAAATTAATGCACGCAAATTAGTGAAATTTGACACGGACCTACCTTGGTGTGTGAGAAGCATGGTCAACGAACTGCCGAGCACAGCGAACACGCTATCGGTCTTCACTTCGCGCAGGCGCGACACGTGGGCTAGAGATTAGCGCCGCTATTCTGTAGACCGCGTGTCGCGCCTGCGCGAAGTGAAGGCAGATTGCGTGTTCGCTGTCCTCGGCAGTTAGTGTGGCGCATATCACTATGTTGTTGTTACGGGATCATCAACAGTCATCGTTCGTACCTTTGTGTTATGAATAATTGCAGTAGGACCCGGCACACAGTGGAACAGCGCTTGTTTATTGTCCGCACGTACTGGAAAACTGCGTCGACAAAGGAGTGCCTACATTTAGTAGTCCGAGGTTCGGAAACCAGTGGCAAATCCTCCACTCAATATCTGGTAAAGCACGGGAACATTGTTGGATGTCCACGAAGGAGGGCGTCCAAAACTACCAGAAGACACGGTGCAGGAAGTGAAAAACCGACTGCTGGTCTCCTCACTTACGTAATCTTTCGAAGATAATTTTCTTCCACAAGCACATGTCAATGAGCTGCAGAAAAAGCAAAGCTGCATGAATATCGAGTTACTTCTGTGCAAGAATTGAAATCTCTCGACGAACAAAAGAGACTGAATTACTGTCACTGGTTCCAGCAGTTTGTCAATGTACATCCGGGAATGCTGGACCACACGTGGTTTTCCGACGACGCGTGGTTCCCCTTAAGTGGGCACGCCAATTCCCAGAATAGCCGTATTTGGACTAGTGAGAATCATAACACAGTGCATGAGACACCTCTTTATGATAAAGAAATTGGGGTGTGGTGTGCGCTGTCGCCGATCCCCATTATTAGTTCAATCTTCTTCCATGCAATAATGCAGTCTACATTAAATCTTCTATGAGTAAATGAATCCGTTGGATGACGTGGAACTCCGTACTAGCTATTTTCCGCAGAACGGTGCCACCTGCCACACCTCCAATGTCAGCATGGCTGAAATTGTTTCCTTCTTCAAAGATCGTGTCCTTTCTAAGGACTTTGGCTAACAAAGTCGCCTGACCTTACCCCACCGAATTTCTTCCTATGGGGCATGCCTAAAGAAAAGTGTATCGCAAAAAGCCACAAATTCTCATGGAACTGCAGGAAAACATTCAGCGGGAAACTGAGGCTGTGACTCCCTAAGTGTTGGTGAACAGCTTCCGTAACATTGAGAGGCGTATGCAGGCATGCCTTAATGCTGATGGCGACCACTTTCAACACTTGCTCTGAGACCATCATGCTTCTCATACACCAAGGTAGGTCCATGTCAGATGTCACTGAATTACGTCCGCTGGTTTGCAAGTTATAAGGGAAATGCATCAGCCGAGAACGTGTGAAACTCCCTGTACTTTCGGAATATATCTTCTAATGGTTTAATCTTTTAAAATTTATTTATCGGAAGACCAACACTTAAATACTGTAATATGTGTCGCATCAATCCTACTGTGTTGACTGTTTTTATTTCACTTGGAATCCTAAACATATAATTACAATATACTGCACAAATCAAATTTTTGGAATATTATAATTTAAAAGTGTCACCATGTAACGACAGCTCTTCTACACTGCGTCGCTTCTCATATAGCAGTTTTTGAAATGAAGTACCATCAGCCTAATGGGAGAAAGGCATTTAGAGAGGGCTTGGGATATAATTTTTTTCTGTGCTTCCATACGCTGTGAAACATTATGTTGACATAAGTGTTATTGCTGTTCGATTAATAAATGATAAATATTCTGCGGCTGTCACGCAGTGCTTTTTCACTGGAAATGAGGTTCTCGCATACCTCCTGAATGCATTGGGACAGTATTTGTTATTAGTCTTCCCCTGGAAAAGATAATTATCTTTACGAAGTGAAGTTCTTTGTAGTGAGTAAGGCTTCGTGGCATCTTGTAGTTTGCTCCATTAAAAGGGGACAGATTCTGACCTCGTGGCCAGCACACAAGCTGCTTCTTAATGCTGGACTGCATTGTTTTGCAGCAGCACTTGACTTGAAGGACATACAGTATTCAAGATGTTGTCGAATATCGTATAAATGGAATGTGGAATTTATATGGGGAATGGTTATTAAAACACTATCAGTCAAACACAGCTGTGTTATTTTATTGCCTAAAAAACATAGGTATTTTGTCTCGGTCATTATTGTTGCATAGCTGTGACGTATTTTTTACCATTTTTTAATTCTTACCTCCGCGCGTTGATTCTATGACAGTATTCATTAAATGTTCACTACGATCTAAATATAATTTCATTAAGCACTCGGTTCTCTAAAAAACTGATTTTTTGAAACATCTCAAATTTAATCGGATTGCATCGTCAACTTTCTCAAATAGCTGTATAAATTCCAAGACATATTCATTATTAGCCGTAAACAGCTTATCAGATTACCCCTTAGGGCCTACTTATGCTCTGAAATAGATAAAATTAGTGAAACGAAACCTCTGTAGTGACCAATTTCTTGGTTTATCATTTACTGTGAAGCTTCACCATTTTTTTAAACTGATATTGCCTCTGTTTCTAAGTAAACATAATATTCGCACGATGTTTATGTGATCCGTCGACTTTTCGTCCTCCTTCACGTGTCTTCAATCGCAAAAATTTGTACTTCCTGGAGAAGTTTACGATTTTTCGGTTGGAGAGTGTTCACAAGAGAAGCAATATACGCCGTCAGGAGTTTTTACGCAAATCTGCACTTTATTTCTTCACCTATTTGTGTTCTCATCTCAAAGGTTTTTCCAAAAATGACGTTATATTTTTATTCAAAGTAAATTTTATATCCTCCAATTTTGGTGGTCCAGAATTTACAGCATTAATTCTAAATGTAAAATTTAAATTTTTTGGTCACAATGCTGGATCATCTGTAGTTTACAAGGAGGATGACGAGGTAACCTGATAAGCAGACTGTGTACTAGCATTCTGATTATATTTATTACATCAGACAAATCGCCTGAAGTGTTTTGTCAGTTGAAAACAAAGGTGATTATAATTCAAAATTTGTATAATCCAGAGACCCGTTATTTTTATAACATCCTTTTTTAGATGATCCAGTAATTTGTAAACAAAAAATTTGAAGGCTTTCTGCCTTTGTGCTTCCTTTTCCGCTCTTTCCTGCAGGTTTGTGCCCCTGATAATACTTTTTGGGTTATTCTTTCAAATTATAATTCCAGATGTTAGCCCTGAAATGTATAAACTTTAATCAAATATAAATATTGTTTGAAAATTAGTATCCACACCCTAGCACAACTTCATTAATTTATATAAAGTGTGAAATATGTCAAAATGACTGATAAAGTGTTCCACTCTCATAGCTCTCAAGGAGGCATCCAGCAATTTCTCGTGTGGTTTAAACTCAACTGCGTACTTCTTATGTTATTTTTGTACTGAATATCAAAGCGACGTTGCAATGGATTGATCTTAGAAGCTGAAATGCAGAAGCGGGAGGAATTTCGTGTTGTGACGATACCACGGGCACATTCGAGGTTGGGGAATGGTTGGCTTTGCTTAGGATTGTGGGTACAATGCCCTGGGCCGGCTATTTTGGGTGCCCGCCTGGCTAGCGATGGATGCTTGGTCTTTCGGAGCTTCTCAGCTTGCCTGGAATCTCTCGGTCATGTGCTTGGTCATGTACTTTAACTACTGGGCCACTCGCGAACCTCTCATGGAGGAGGCTCCAATACCCTAGTGCCGGATTTTGGTATACTCATCCTGCGCTCTGCGGGTGTTCAGTGGTTCGGAGCGGCTCACCCTTCGTGGGTTCGATCCCGAGACAGGTGTACTTTAACCACTACGCTTCTGGTAGCTCTCCACGCATGAGAGAAGATGGCTGTCTTTTATATCTTAGGGTACCTAGATTTCCGTAAAACTTTAGAGAAGCCCAGCTAAGCGCTAATGCCAAGTCATAAGCCAGACAGCCTTCTATTGCTTGAAATTCGCCTCACGGGACGCGGGAGATAAAATTTCTGAAAGGGTGGAAGAGGCGCCCGAAAGTGTGCGTTGATTCTAAGGTCAACGCCAAAAACAACGGTCCTCTTTCTGATCTTATTTGTAATGATGCTCTGTTGTGATGATTTGGATAGTTCCATTGACAGCAAGAAGCATGGCCGGCTGAAGTCGGTAAGAAAAGTAAGCAAAGCTTTGGGTTGTCTAGTTCGACATAAGTAACAACACAATACTTCTAAAAGTTGAAATGCTTAAGGGGGGGGGATATTTCTGATGCTACTCTTGCCTGACTTCGTTTTACCGCTGAGGAAAACAAGGAGTGGTTTATAAACCCCAAACCGGTCCTGACAAATTTATCCACAAACCCTTCTGCCACAGGGTATCTTCTGCCTCTATCAATGCATATTCCATCCCTTTCCCTGTGTTGTTTTTCTGTGGACACACAGAACAGTGCCTATATGTTTTACTTGAAGGTAATATAAGAGATGTTAAAATTTTGCGCACGAATAAAGATTAAAAGTATTGTCTTTTAAGACTTCGATTTCGTTGATTTGCTGTATTTTATAAACAGAGCCTTTTTTCAGATCTGTTAATGTGAACGAAATTTGCAGGTGCCACGCTACAATTTATGTTATGGTATACTTGAAAGAGATTAAAACACTTAATATCAAACTTTTCCGGGGTGAAGATCCAAATGCATGTGTGTGTATGGAATTCCAAAAAACTACGCAATTTTCTCCAGCGAAAAGTTCACAAAGTGGCACCGAAGAGGAAGTTTGCATCTGGGAAAACACGACATGGGTTTGCCCTGGCTGGATCTTTCAGCGCTGTGAGAACACACGATTGTCCGAGACGGGCATCGAACTTTGTCCCATCACTCCGCACTAAGTGGCTCTCCCAACTGAGTTATGCTGACAGAATGTTTCGCTGCAGATTTGTCGTCTTGACTCATGTTTTCACCTCTGTAGTACGACACATCCTCTCTCTCTCTCTTATTTATTTTCTTTTCCTTTGAAGCGAAGTAGGAATTTGTCATGAATTCCAAACAATGTGTGGAAGAAACATCACACATTTTTCGAGGAACCCAACGGTCAGGGGATTAATTTTACACAATCGGGCGCCAATGTAAAAACACAAGTTTTTCCGCGACGGCATAGAATCCGTGTCCTCTCACACCAGAGTAAGTCGCTCTACCAACTGAGCTACGCGGACAGAATATATCTCTGCAGATTTGTCGCCTTGACACATGTTTTCACCTTTGTAGTACATCACAGCGCCTCCAATCATCATTGCTTATCTTCTCGAATTGCAATACTTCCAGTGTATACTTTTCTTTCTTTTTTTTATAATATATACCCTACCATTTCGCAAAGAAAAAAAGGCGTTCAACCCCGCGCCACTCTGAGGCTGGGCGCCCGTGGCGATGGAACGGCTAGCATCGCGCAAAAGCCTTTCCTGGCGCAAAGGGTGCTTGAGGTTTTGCGCGTGTACCAAGAACCACTGCATACTATTTGTGATTGATAAAGGGCTAGGTTTTCGCTCATCAAAGAACCTTGTTGTTAACAGGTACCCCCAAACCATTGGTGCGAATGCTTCTCACTGCTCTAGAGCAGTTCCTTAGTCTCACATTTTACTTTCTCTTCTTATTTTCCCCATGTCATCTGTATAAACGTGGAAGTTGTAAACAATACAAACATAAGAGATACCACCCGTTTGAGTTTTATCCTCTGTGGACAAGTACTAGTTCTCCGGAGACAATCAAATGTGATACCGTTTTACGTATCAGCCACATTTGCTGTGATCCGTATGATAACACTATCATTGCTCATTAATGTATGGTAACGATATTGGGCTGTCAGCCCATTTGCTCCTCCGATTTCCTTCATTTATCAAAGCTGCGGTGAAAATTTCAACTGAGATTGTTATATCGGGTAAAAGGACATCCATATGACGATCAGTTTTTGCACCGGTGAGCCATTACATTATGATCACCCTAAGCCTAGAGAATGAGCGCCTGGATACCGAACGGTGGCGCAGGTCAATTTTACAAAGCAGCATATATATTTAACCCGAGAACCGGATTTCGGTTAGTAGAGTGTTTGGAGTCAGAATGGCAAAAGTTGTCGATTCGTCGGAATTTGATAAAGGACATATTGTGATGGCACGCCGTCTCTGAACTACGATCTCGAAAACGGCGCGGCTTGTGGGTTGTTCACGTGACGTTTTAGTGAGTACGTATCAAAACTGGTGCACAGATAGCCTAACAGCGAACCGTCGTCCAGCCGTGTCGTCCGAAGCTCATTGATGACAAAGGGGAGCGGAGATGGTCGCGTATTGCGCACAGCGACCGCAGGGCCACAGTGCGACAAATCACCCGCAGCTACAACAGAGGTGATAAAGGTAATGAGTCACAGAACACGGTTCATCACACCCTTCCAAAGTCCCATCCGAGTCACCGTGCTCACGGCCAACAACCAATGAAATGGGCCCAAGAACATTGGTATTGGACCGTGGATAATTGGAAAATAGTCGCTTGGTCTGACGAATCAAGATTTCTGGAGCTTCAGGTAGACGCCCGAGCGCGGATACGTTGATTACTTATGACACCTGGATGCACTGGCTATGGCACCTGGATGCACTGGCTATGGCACCTGGATGCACTGGCTAGGGCACCTGGATGCACTGGCTAGGGCACCTGGATGCACAGGCTATGGCACCTGGATGCACTGTTGGGCGGAAACAAGCCGGCGGCGGCGGTGTTATGCAGTGGCTATGTCTTCTTCGGACGCATTATCCCAATAGCACAATCCCTGACAGCTGTCTGGTATCTGAACAGCGTTGCGGACCAAGTTCACCCATTGATGGCAACTGTGTACCCTGCTGGTGATGGCCATTGCCAACAGGATAATGCGCCATGCCACATTGCCAGAATCGTAAAGGAATGGTTCGAATAACACCCTGTCGACTTTCTGCAGTTCCCTGGTCTCCAAATTCACGTGACAGGAACCCAGTAGAACATTTGTAATTCGACTTGGAAAAGCGGGTTCGCGCTAAATCACCACCACCCCGAAATGTACGGGAACTGGAGTAGCTGCTGTTGACATTATATTACCAGATACCCTAGAATACCTAATGCCACCTCATCGAATCGATGCCTTGCCGAGTGGCCGTTGTTTTACGGGTAAAAGCAGGTCCTACAGCTTATTAGGAAGGTGGTCATAATGAAATGTTTCATCTGTGTATTAACTTTAGATGAGAAACGTACATGAGCACAAGTATCCCACTGGATAGAGCTCTCAAATAAGTGAAACCAAGTCTTGCTGCACATCATTACACATAACCGGAAGTAGAAGACATTTCAAGACTAGTTGAAATGTGCATCAGACAAAGCAGTTTCCCATTTCGTGGAAGAACTTCCCCACAGACGGAAGGTTTCGCCATGGGTTGCGCATTGTCGCCTATTTTATGTGAAGTCCACATGCGTCACTTTGAAGAAAAATTATTCCAGCGTGTTGCATTCGAGTGTGGATTCGATAAGTAGTTGATGCGTCTGTTCTCTGTAAAAGCGTTAATTCGAAAACACGAAAATTAGTTGATCTTATCAATTCAAATGATCCTCACATGCAGTTCACTTATTAGACTGGAAACAATGGCTGGTTACTATTCCTTATGTCCCGCATGAAGGATTCTTCAACATAACACTTTATCGCAAACCACATGCAAAGTCAAATCACCCGTTGGGACAAAAAATCAGTGCTTTCCACACATACATAGGTGCATCGTGCAATACATATCTTCTCGGCTGAGGATTCCTTACAAAAGAGCCTCATTTTCGTAAATGACTTGCAGCACCCAGAGGATATAGCACTTCCGTAATGGACAAAGCACGCCAAAAATATAGGAAACCGAAGCCTGTCTGCACGTTTACACTAATTGACCTCCGGGTATCAGAGAATTCGGCTGCCATGCTGGCTGATTCTCAGAATTTCGAACGTCCTCAAAAGTTTAATTTCAGTGTTATTTTCAAGCTCATACACAAAGTGAACTTTTACAAAGCAAAAGAATATGTCGAAGACACGAATTCCCTGGTAATTTATCAGTTCCCGTGTAAATGTTGACTTTCATATAGGACAGATCTGTATATCTTTAATTTTCCATGTGAAGAAACAGAGGACTTACGAAGGGAAGAGTGATCCAAAGAAGACGTCCATAGCCAAACATTGTCACGAAAATAACCAGACATTTTGGTTTGAAAGCACTTTACTTATTAGTAAACCTGATTTGACTGCCAAATTTAATTTATTAGAAGCTTTCCACACATATCGTAACCGTTCACGGCATGTCAACGACATGACATGTACTCAATTTCTTTCAAATGAGTTTAAAGAACTCCCCAAAATCCGTGACCGTCCGAACGCTGATGATGTCCCAATGATTTGAACGGTTTTTCAGCCTCAAACGGCCAGCGGAACTGTACTAGATCTTAAAATAAAATATTTACTTGTGAAACAACGTTGCTAGTCATAAAGCATATTTATACTGTACACTACTTTACGACACTTGCCTAATTTAGCGCTAACAACAGTGATGTTCTTCAGTTGAATGTTAATAATAAAATACTCAGGCAGTGTATTTACGTTTTCGACTTCCAAGAAGCGATTGACGATTGGAAATGCAAGCTGTAAGGAAATATGCATAGTACAACGTACGAACAGAATTTTATTCTGTCTCTGATGGAAAATTCCTATCGAACCCTACGTAATTTATAATGAAATCAAATGCGTTTTTAATATATATTCCCTATGAACAGTAAACTTCTACTCTCTGGAAAATGAAGGGCGTCGTTGGCTAATACGTGTAATTAACTTAGGTGTCTTTGCTAAAGCATGCAAAGTAGAACTAATAACATATGTATCTCTCACTGCTATGGGAAGAAACCCTGACTAAACACCTGTGCTGTTAATGAATTTAGGTTTCGCTTGAAAAGCGTTCAGAATCTCGTCCCACGAACTTCAGAAGAGAGTTATGCATTTTACGTAGCGGCATAAGGATGGTAGGATATACTCAGGAAGTTTTTAAAACGGTAGTTCGAAATGAGTTTAATGAGTCGATGCCTGCTAAACACAGAAGAATGGGATATAATACTCGACAGTAAATCAAAGAAGCGTTGCCTACATCTTTTGGCACATGTTTCTCAAAAAGAAAAGTTAGTTACTTATGCTACCATTTTATCCTTTACCCTTTTGTAGACATGATACCTGCACCTCTATCTCAGCTGTTCAATTTTCTAAAAAATATTTTTAGTCTGACAGCGATGTCCATTATAATGATGATTCATGTGAGTTTTTCTTTTAAGCATATTTCTTCCTCTAGTTCTTTATAATTACTGTAATGTTTAGTACGGCATCTACACCTGCATCAGACTAATTCAAATAATTAATTTTTGCATTGGATAGGTAGGACCATGAAACAAAGATGTTGGTTTTGCTGGTTGCCTCTAATTGGAGTAGATGTGCATGACTGTAACGTCCCATGATTCTAGACTTACGTTATTCACGATGAGTGGCCTTCAGTAACGATGACTTTATACATGAACTAGCAGCCATGCCCGTACGGTGAACCTATAAAATCAGTTTTGAACATAAAATTAAAGAAAGGGAAAAGTAATTAAGGGAAAGAAAAGTAACTTAAGATCCGTAACTGTTTTACGATTTAGAACGTCAAAGCCTACGGTTTGACCTAATACGGTAGCAGGTTTTGGCGCCTCTTGATTTTAAGTTAAAATTTCATGGAATTTTTACAGCATTTCAGCGTTTCTGGTCAATATCTAATGGCAAGAGTTTCTCAAAAAAAGTATCTTTAAACCTACCAGAATTTTGAACAGTAAAGCTAAACCACCCTTTTGAATTTTTTGGTTTTCAGACTTCTCTATGTGTGGAAGTAGTAGGAAATCTCAAGCAGACAATATTCCAGAGCCGCCATTATAGTTTTTTTTATGTTTTCGAACTATTTTAGGTATCTGAACTTTATTAATTATCAACATTTTCAAGAGAAAAGAAAACACAAGCTTTTAAATTTTTGGTTTACAGAATTTTCCAGGAGAAGAAGGGGTAGACAAATTCGGAATATTGATTTTATTGGTTTTCGGAATTTTCTAGGCATCTAAACGACCTATCAGCATTTTGAGGAGTAAAGCTAAACCACTCTTTTGAATATTTGCTTTTCAGATTTTTTGGGTGCAAAAGTGATAGAAAAATAAATTCAAGTAGACAATGTTCCAAAACCACCATTTTGATATATTTTTTTTGTTTTTTGTACTTTACTAGGTATACGGGACATTCAGAAGCGGTCGAACGATTTAGCGGACGGAACCACTCGCATTTTCCTTATCTTCTGACTTTGCTTTAAATAATAGAAGACTTTACTTCCGATATTCGCTACTGCTACCAAAGGTGTTCCTGCATTTTCAGCTTTTCTTTTTACAACGTATTTTGTGATCATGATTATTTTTGCTTAGATTTCAACGATTCTTTCATCTTTTAAAGGAACGAAATCCATATTTTTATATTTTCTAGCATCAGGCATTATCAGCCTAATCTACATAGCATTTCACTTTCCATATACGCGACTTTTATTATTTTGGGCGCCCAACAGCATAATATGACACGGTGATTATCATTCCTAATCTTTAAAGCGACGACGAAAGTTAATAATAATTGTAGGATACTACAAAGGGCAACCAGTACATCGGAGTTAATTGTTATTCATCACGCCAGGATGTGTCCAACGGCGGTAATACCACGATCAGTCCCAACCTGCGCCAGCTTCGATTGCGTGCAAAAATAATGTGGAACACACGAGGCTGATAACGTGCATTCTACATGGAAACACAGTGCATTGTCAGTCAAGCAGAATGAAAGTCAATAAACGTTATGTGTAGGTAATCCTACGCCTTTATTAATAAGAAGGATTAAACATGACAGCAGCAAGAGAAATTTGTTCTCTTGCTGCTGTATATATATAGAGAGAGCAGCAAGTTCTCTTCAAGTGTATATATATATATATATACACACTGTTCGGCCGCTTTATTATGAACACCCCCTCAGTACTTCGTTGGGCCACCTCTTGCCTTTAATACTGCGTCAAATCTTGGTGGCATGGACTGCACGAGATGTTGATAGCTGGTTTGTGGGATCTGAGACCGTGCTTGATAAATAGCACTTCCCAGGTGTGTGAGATTGCAGGGTTATGGATCCAGCTGTCTCATGGCTTGTTCAATTTCATCATGCAAATTCTCAATGAGGTTGAAATCTGGAGATTGTGGGAGCCACCTAAACAAAGTAAATTCACCGGCATGTTCCTGAAACCAATCCTGTACAATATGAGCATTATGGCAGGACGCATTATCTTGTAGAAAGTAGCCATCGCCATTGGGATAAATCATTCACATGACAGGATGCACTTGGTCCGCAACGATGTTTAGATATGATGTGGCAGTCAGACGTTGATCAACACGAATTAAAGGGCCCAAAGCATGCCAGGAAAACATTCCCCAAACCATAACGTTGCCTCCACCAGCTTGAAGAGTTGTAGCAATGCATTTGGTGTCCATGCGTCCGTGCTGTTTCCGCCAAATTCTCACTCGGCCATCGGCATGGTGCAACTGAAAACGTGATTCATTGGCCCACATAATTTGTTTACAATTATCGACTGTCCAATCACTGTGCTCCTGTGCGAACTGGAGACGTTTTCTCTTGTTAACTGCAGACACCAAATGTGTTCGAACAAGCCTTCGGCTGCCATATCCTATCCGATGCAGTGTACGGCGAACAGTGCGTGCAGAGATCATTTAAAGGGATCCTTGATTAAGATGGTCTGTAATTTGCTGCACTGTTGCCCTTCTGTCGTCTGTTACCAGTCTGGACACTCTCCGTTTTGCCCGAGCAGCCACTAGTCAATGACGACCACACGTTGCACGTAGAGACCCAGTTTTTTGGCTGAGATCCCAGTCTTTAAACACTTAACAACAGCTGCTCTGGAACATTTCATGAATGCGGCGGTTTCGGTGATACTCGCTCCATTGCTCCGAGCTCCTACATTCATTCCACGTTGAAAGTCCGTCATATTGCATTTTTTACCCATCTAGTCACCCAAAAATCACTTCTACTACTGTCGCAAGCACTAAGTTTTCCCTTTTTATACTAGCCCCATCCTCTGGCGGCAACAGCGTGCAGCCATAGCTCATTTGCTTAAAACTGTCAGGTGGTCATAATAAACTGGCCACTCAGTGTATATACACACACACTATGTGGGCAAAAATGATTGGACACTGTACGTACATAGAAAAAAATTGCATTTATGTCAGTCGTGGGTAGGCCCTCCATTTGCAGAGATTTTAGAACCCACTCGTAGAGTTAAACTGTCCATAAGTCCATTCAGTACTGGGATAGCGGGATGTTTCTCCATTCCACCATGAGTGCATCGACCGACACTGTCAGTGAAGATAGCCTTGTTGATCTACACCTCACCGTCTTCCATGTTCATCCCATAGGTGTCCAATGGGATTGAATTTCAGCTCTGAACAGGCCAGTGAAATAGTACGAAGAAAATCAGGTCATCCGCGAGACCTGACTTTCCTCGTACTACTTCACTGCAGCCCTGGAAATATGACAAGTGGCATTGTCGTCTTTTAAGAAACAATCATCGTGACCGCAGAACTGCCACACTGTCAGTCGCATTGAGTTATTCAGGATATCATTATGCAGCATAGAGTTCATGTTGCCATGAAAAATAACCAATGAACCAGCACCGTACCAGCTGAAACAGCCCCATACCATAAATGCACCGGCTCCGTCCTTCACAGTCGGTACTCTACACTCCGAAAGCAGACGTTCTCAGTGTAAGCGCCAAACGATCGGAATAAGGTGAATCGGCATTCGTTGCCCCATAGCATCTGTTGCCATTGCTCCAATGTCCACATTCTGTACTATTGACACGATCGTAGCAGCGTGGCTTCATTGGCCTTTGTGTAGAAAGGTTTATGAGCGACTGCTCGGCCATGAAATCCGAGTGCATGGTCTTCTCTTCGAAGCGTCTATGTTGCGACAATAATAGCTGTAGCCATTTGGAACTCATGTGCTATGGCGTGCATTGGTCGGAACATAGATTTTTGGATCTCCCATTGCAGTACCCTCAGATCCATGGGTTGCCGTTTCGCGAGGCGTCCAGGGCAACCAGAATTTTTGCAATATCCCGTTTTCTACTTTTTGATGACAAAGACCACAGCTGATTTAGCGACTTGTCTGACATAAGCAAAGCTTTATATGCTCATACCTCCAATTCAATATGATGATATAACGCCCTTTTCAAACTCGGAGAGCTCTCTCTCCTGCGAGCCATTTTATCAACGATTGATCTTACCTTATACACGTTACCGTTTATATAGACATCGTGCCTGCTGCTTGAGCACAGCATTGCGCCGGCGTAGGGGTGACCAATCACTTGTGTGTATGTATATACACTATATTGAAAAAAAGTCAGCGTACACCCTTCAAGAACAACTGAACGGATCCGCTGCGTTGTTAGGATGCGCGGTACAGCTGCAAACGGTACAAAAACAAGCCTGCAGCTGACCGAGATCATATAGCACTGTGAAGTTGAGTAAAAATGTCCTAGCGGGAGAAAACAGACTTTGAGAAAGGAAATATTGTTGGGTGTTATTTTAATGGGTTGTCCATAAGAGAAACGGAGAGCATTAGAGCGTAACAAAGTCAGCTCTTTTGGATGTACTGAATAAGTGGAAGACACATGGAAGCAGCAAAACGTACCGGCAGACCAAAGAAAATCAATGATAGAGGACGTCGACGCATCATACGCGTCGTTGCAGCTAATCGACGGATTACTGAACAAGGCCTCAGTGTACAGGTACGTTAAAATGCTGGAACCTCGGTAGTTACACGTACCATTCGCAGAGAACTTCATTCAATGGGTTACCGTGGTAGTGCGGCTGCTCATAAGCCTTTCATCTCCACTCGGAATGCTACTCGTCGTTGAACATGGTGTAAAGAACATTTATCGCGGACCGTAGATCAACGGAAACAGGTTCTATGGACTGATAAATCCCAATACACGATCCATTAGTCTAATGGCCGTATGTGGGTACGGCGGCAGCCGAGGAACGCTATTTACCACAGTGTGCTGTTCCTACGGTGAAGTTTGGTGGTGGCAGTGTACTCGTGTGGAAGTGTTTTTCGTGGTATAGTCCCGACCCATTGGTTATCATGGATAAACCTGTTAACCAGCATGCCTACTTCGATATTCTGGACAATTATGCCCCACCAACTCTGTGGCAATACTATGGAACCGAGCATTGTTGGTACCAGCAGGATAATGCACTGAGCCATAAAGCAAGGATTGTTACGGCGTGGTTTGACGATAATTCCGTAATGTGTCTGCACCGGCCATCACCGAGCATTGATCTTAATCCCACAGATCACCTATGGGATGAATCAGAGCGCCGCATAAGCAGTTTGGAACCAAGTGTTATGATGTGATAATTGTTAGAAAACAAGAATTTGAAAAAATACCAGTGATGAACAGGAGTATGGAAACTGCTGCATTTTAAAAAAAGTAAATGTGAAAAAAAAATCAGAAATGGGCAATGAGATGCCATTTTGAAGTTAAAAGCAAAGAAGGAAGAGGACAGCCCTCTTGATGACCAGGTCACAAGGTCAGGACGAGCCCATGAATTCTCAGAAATTTGATAATGGAATTCGTCGAGAGAGCAAAGCAATAGAGAGGGAGGCGCCAACTGGCGGATGTGACAGTGAGAACTTAAAATGCGGATAGTGAAGGATGCCCAGCAAGGCAGGTTGAATACGTCGTTGTAAGATTAGCTGAGCGCTCGCTGGGGCTCATAAAAGTTTGGGAGGACTCCGGAAGTTAGTTCTTTGGCGGGCTCTCTTCTGGATTAGCTTCCACAGGAGTAAGAAGCCAGATCACCGCGCGGGATGATTTTGACATAAGTAAAGCGATTGGCTGAGGTCGAGTGGCTAGGAGTAAGTTTAGATTAGCTGAGGTTAGTCATCAATATCTATATTTTGTTCCAAGGGATCAGGCTGCGTTCTCGATCAATTATTCCTGAGGTCTAGTTTCCAAGGTGTTGCATAATTGTCTACAGGAGATGGACAGCTATTATAGCTGACACGTGAGCTAAATTGTTTGTGTGCTGAATAATGTTACCTTATGAACTCAGACAAGAACTGACCTTAACATCACTGAACTCTTGTAAAATTGAAAGGTGCTATCAAGGAAGCACCATTATCGGCTCATCTCAAGCTCTATTGTCACCTGAAGCTCTGACGAGTATCTACTGTATGATCTATTGCTAGGTGCAAAACCAACATTCATCCTACCATAAATGGGGGATAATAAAGTCCGTTGTTAAAGTGAGCTGAATACCTTCAGCTCATTTCAACAACAGCTTGGAAGTCTTCCAAAACGCCTCTCTAATAAAGTGGATCTACATAAGGCGTCTAGACCTTACCCCAATATAGACTAGTGGCAGCGAGAAAAAGTAAGTGCACCTGGATGGTAAGTGTATCGCAGTGAAACAAAATGCGATAACATTCACCATGCAATACCTCCCACTATCCCACACCAAATAAATAAACAGAAAAATACAACAACGATCGAGACAGTACAATTCTGACACCGAGGCCTACTACTAAGCAACAGTTAGCAACAGCATTATATACTGAATGGAAGTGCATACCATTCGCTGTGTTCCAAAACCTTGTCTAAATCATGTCTCGAAAGGTCAGTGCATGTATTAAGGCCAAAGGTGAACCGACACCGTACTAATGTATATCAATAAATGTTATGTTGTGTTTCTCTTCCAGGTGTCCTTTGACATTAGCAAATATAGTGTATATTAGTGTTGCCTACAAAATAAATTTTTTGAAAGTCCTACCATTTCAAATTATTCCATTTCCAGCTGTAAGCATGTGTGTGAAGTTACGTGTCTATTTAATTAACATTTAGAGGTCGGTCAAATGATTTATTCTAAATAAATCTACTAAAATGACTTAAAATTTATCATAGAGTGTCTTAATACTTAATGATGCGTTATTCACTCTGTAAATATGACATGCAGTCCTGATCACTCGACGTCAATGTCTTGGCATGCTTGGCTGTTATTAATCAATCACTGTTATAACCGGACTTTCCCGGATCAGCTTAGTCTCAGGTGTCAGTTGGCATCGAGCAGCAGCACAGAGAAAGGGGGTGCTGTCCATGCTTTCACTGCTTTACCACTTACTTTCACTAATCACCGCAGTTTGTTTGTGCTACAGTTCATTTTGAGTCACATTTCTGTTATTACCACCTTGTCAACAGTTTTATCTTAATCGAATGTGTACTAGGAATAACATTATTGTATTCCAGTTTTCGTAATACCATACTTTTTTTCCAGGCCTGCGATGGAAGCATCACCATTGCCATTTCAGGGATTTAACTCTGATCATGATGTCTTCCACTCTTGTCATTTTTCGGATCCACGAGTTCCTCTTCTTATCTCTCCTGGTTACACCAAGTATGCACCTCTCCATGCCTCTTTGAGTTGTCTGCAGCCTTTGTATGTCTCTTTTAGTTAAGGTCCACGTCTCTGCACCATACGTAAGCACTGGAAGGATGCATTGATCAAACACTTTTCTTTTAAGACATAATGGCATATTGCTCTTGAAAATTATGCTGTTTCTTCCAAAAGCTTTCCAGGCAAGTTTTGTACGCCGATTAATTTCTTCATCAATGTGACCCTCACTTGATATCTGCTGTCCAAGATAAAGGTACGTGTCTGTTATCTCCAGCTTTTCTCCATCAATCGATAAATCTTCATTTCTTGTAAAAGCATTGTACATCACTTTTGTCTTCTGAAAGTTCATTTTTAATCCCACTTCTTTACTCTTGTCAGCAAGTTCCTGGATCATACTCTGCAGCTCAGATGGGCTAGTTGCAAAAATGACTACGTCATCAGCAAAACGAAGGTGGGTTAGATAATCTCCATTAATCTTTATCCCCTTGTTTTCCCAGCTTAGTGACTGAAAAACACCCTCCAATGTGGCATTAAAGAGCTTCGGAGATATGGTGACACCTTGTCTCACTCCCTTTCCAATTTTTATGTGTGTTGTATTTTCAAACAGCCTAATCTTTGCACTTGCATTTTCATAGATGTTAATAATAATATTAATGTATGCATCTTAAATACCGCAGGTTTTCAGAGCCATTGTAACTGCTGATGGTTTCACCGAATCAAAGGCTTTTTCATAATCGATAAAATCCATGCACAATGGAAGTACATATTCCCTCGCTCTTTCAATTAGTTCTCTCAGCACATGGATATGATCTATTGTGCTGTAGCCACTCCTGAATCCAGCTTGTTCTTTTGGTTGAGCCATGTCCAGTGTTACCTTCAAGCGGTGTGAAAGAACTTTAGTGAAGATTTTATAAACCACTGATAGGAGTCTGATAGGTCTGTAGTTTCCAAGATGCTCAATGTCACCTTTCTTATGTAGCAGGATCATTGTAGCGGTGTTCCAATCCTCAGGAATCTTTCCTTCATTAAGGCATCGAGTGAAAATTTGGGCGAGTACTGTTTCGATTTCTCCACTTGCTTCTTGTATGATGTCTACAGTAATTCCATCTTCTCCTGGAGCTTTTCCCCGCTTCATGTTCTTGATTGCATGTGCAACTTCTGCTGGAAGGACTGGAGGAACTCTTGTACTAGTATCTTTCATGATGTCTGGAGTGCATGTATCATCCCTTTCATATAATTTGGAGTAGAAATCTTTCACTCTTGTCAAAATTTCGCCTCTATTTCTTGTTACGGAACCATCTTCTTTTCTCAGTGCCATAATCTGTTTTCTTCCCTTACTGAGATGTCCCTTTGCTATCTTTAGGCTTTGGTTGTTTTCAATTGCTTTCCTCACTAGTTCACAGTTGAATTTTCTTACGTCTTCAGTGATACTTTTTCGTACTGTCTTGCATAGCTCTATATATTCCACTTTGGAAGTCACATCTTCTTTAGTTGTCCTCATCTCTCTTCTTTTTTGCATCAACATTTTCGTTTTTCCTGATAATTTATTTACATGCAACTTGTTCTTAGACCCAGCTAATTTTGTTGCTGTTGCCATAAGAGCTTTGGTTACATTTCTGTTAACTTCAGAGATGTCCACTTCTTCCGATGTTAGGCCTTCTAAAGCAGAGAACCTGTTCTTCAGTTCCAACTTGAAGGTATTATGGTGTTTTTAAGGTTGGTTATGTCAATACATTTTGTTTGTCTTATGAGCTTGCCACGTTCAAGTTTAGTGTTGAGGTGCATCTTACATCTTACCAATCTATGGTCACTACCTGTGTTGAACTTGTTTAGCACACTGCAGTCTTCTATGACGAATTTTTTGTTACACATAATAAAATCAATTTCACTTGTCGTCCCATTTGGATGTCTCCATGTCCATTTCCTGTGTGGCTTTTTCTTGAAGAAGGAGTTCAAGATGAAAAACCCTTCTGCCTCTGCAAACTCAACGAGATTATTTACACGCTGGTTTCTGTTGCCGTGACCGAATTTACCTACTGAAGTTTCATTCTGTTGCCGTTGCCCTATTTTTGCATTCAAATCTCCCATAATTATTTTCAAGTGCTGCTTACCTTTATTATTTAGATGACAAATTTCCTCATACAATTCTTCAATTTCTTCTTCAGGATGACTTGTGGTGGGTGCATAAGTTTGAATAATCTGAGCCTGGTATCTTTTTGAGAGTTGGATAACAAGCCGTGCAGCTCTGTTAGAGGAACTTTCAACTTCTACAACTTTATCCTTCAGTTTCTTGTTTATTATAAATCCAACACCACTAGTTCTGCCAGTATCTGTCCCACGATAGTAGAAGAGATGTCCACTTTTCAGTTCGATGAGATCTTCTCCTTTTCTCCTTACCTCACTTAGCCCCACGATGTCCCACTTGATCCTTTGTAGTTCCTCTTCCAATTCAAGAAGCCTTGAATCAGAAGATAGTGAGCGTCCATTGTACGTTGCCAAGGTCAGCATCAGATGGCAGCCTAGTCCGGTCCTCCGGGGATTCTTAGCACCCTCTGCCTTCATGTCGCACTGGCCGCTGCCTTGGCCAGGTACATTCCAGCTGCCGGAGACTGAGGGCCAAGATTTAAGTTGTGGAGTCATTTTGGAGGGGTTTGGCCATAACTCACCACGCTGGCCAAGCGGGTTGGTGAGTGTGGGATAGAATTTCCTCTAATCCCGATGGTATAGTTATACCGCTATTGGCGGTCGTCAGAGCCCCTTTAGTAGGAACAGGATGCACCACGAGAAGGCGGGGTTGACATTTGTCAAGGAGAGGCTGTGATGTTACGCATCACCTGACCTTACATCCCTTATTTGATATAGTACATGCTAATTCACTTAATATCATGAACGTACATGATGATAAAGAATTTCTCAAAACGCAAAGACAAACGTGTCGAGAAGGAGAGCGTGGTAGAATTAACGTAATGAAAACAAGGAAATAAGAGAGAAAACTTTAAGATTTACACGATTTAAATTATTAGTGAGTCTTCTGGTGAGACGTCACCCGAAATCGGTGATGAAGCAGTTGTTCAAGCTGCTACATCTAAACAACAAATAAAACTCCGTCCAAGATTATTAGTGCAGTAGCTGTGTATTCATCAATAATGATAAATACAGAGCTGCTGCTTTTGACAGAACAAAAACATCCTACGTAATGGCACGCTCATCTTGAGTGCTTTCGCCAAGGCTGTGAGGCAGAATGTAGACGAACTGGCGGTAAATCGTTCATTTTTTCGTAGACACAGAAGGAAAATGACAACATATCGCTGAAGAAATTATACGGGAATTTTACCCTAATTAAATTAATTTTTCCCTAAACGTTCATCGGGATAGCAAGCTAGTTCCTGACTTGTACGGATGGGAACAAACTAATCACTTATCAATTTTAAATTCAGAATTCGGTGTAACACTGGAAAAATCGTGCTGCACTTATATTCTTCTGCAGAAGAAACTTGGTCGTGATTTGCTCAATTTTGCATTCAGGCATCATATTTTTGAAATAATGCTAGAGAAAGTTACAACGAAGTAAATTTCTCCGTCATTTCTGTCCACACCAGGATTCGAACCCGGATCCCCTCATTCCGGAATAAGTCACTCTACCAATTGAGCTACGCGGACGTTTTATTCTGATTCCTATCTGCCTTTATGTCGTGTGCGTCCTTCTGGCAGGTACGTCACATCTCCTGGTACGTTACATAATCTCCCCCTTATTATTTTTTTTTAATTCGAAGTGCTGGAGAAGGAATTCTCTTATTTTTCCTATCTCGCGGTGTGGAAATAATATCACACCATAGCGAGATTTTGAACGGTCGGGTCATCCAGATAGTTCGGGCGCCATTATAACGAAGTAAATTTCTCCGCCATTTCTGTCCACGCCAGGATTCGAACCCGGGTCCCCTCATTCCGGAATAAGTTGCTCTACCAATTGAGCTACGCGGACGTTTTATTCTGATTCCTATCTGCCTTTATGTCGTGTCCGTCCTTCTGGCAGGTACGTCACATCTCCTGGTACGTTACAAAGTGTTTTCAGAATGTATGACCTCGAACTCTCCAAGACCAAATATCTTATTTACAAGCAATTCCAGAAGCAGTTCAAATATGCTCACATTCAGGATTACAAAACACTTAATGCTGATGAGGAATTTAAGTAGATAAACTCTCCCAACAAGCAATAGATCATAGATTTTTGTTTAAATCAACTCCAGAATGAGCATCCACGAGATGACTACAGAGAATTGTTAGAGCGTCAGATTATATTTCTAGGAGAGATCCACCAAGATGCGTTGGAATTTTGCAGCATGGTGCTGTTCACAGAGGTGGCTGAGTTACCCGTTTAATCTATGTATTCAGAATGTTCATGTATCGCACAGAAATAACGTTGAAAAATCTGAAGAAAGAGGATTAGTCCTGTTCGTCTTCATTATGTACATCTGTACCTGGTTTACAGCAGCAGATGTTATTATATCTCATCTGAATGGTCTTTACCTCGCAAAGAAAATAAATACTTTGAAGCAAACGGATGATTGTGTTTCCAACTAGGCAAACAGGTCATTATCAAATCATTTTTGGTATCACAGTGAAAAACTTGTTGGGCATGCTTACTATGATAAATCTCTTCTAGCAGAGAAAAGAAATAAGATGACTGAAGCTCGTAGAGGCAAAGAAGAGTCAGAAGATTGTCTGAAAAGGATTCAATTGGATTTAAATCTGTTTAGAACTTCAAGAACATTAAAGATTTTATAACTTCAACCACTAACGAGATTTTCCGTATTCTTAACCTCCATATGGCATTTCTAGACAAAGATCCCAAAAACTGAAATGAAGACCCAGACTTTAGGATTAAAGATCGCAGAAGGACTTCGGGCAACAAATGACTTCGACGAAAGAGGAGTGTCCCGGATACAGACATTTAGTGGTGCAATAGCTGTAACGGAAGAGCAGGAACAGTTTTAATTTTGTTGTTCCGAGAAAATGAAAATTGGTTGTTATTTTAACTTTCTCTGTTAATAACTCGTTCATGAATTATTAACAGAGAAAGTTGAAATAACAACCTCTAAAATACCCTGTGATACGCAGGTATTTAGTGTGTCCTCTGTGTTGCCCCTGTTGCTGAACACAGAGCTCAAGGCGCTTGATCAAGCCGTTATGCACCCGCACTAGACTATTGGGAGAAATGCAGTTAGAGGACTCCAGGATGCGTTGCTGAAAGTGGTGTTTATCGCGGATTTTCTCAGCATAGATCATATGTTTTTGGTTAGTCCACAGATAGAAATCTAGTGGAGTAAGTTCGGGAGATCTGGGTGGCCATTCCACAGGAACACGCCAGCCAATCCAATGACCAGGGAATTGAACATCTAGCCACTGACGAACAGTTGCTCCGTAGTGTGGTGGAGCCCCATCGTTTTGGAAATAACAGGGGAAACTACCATTTTCATTCAGCAGGGAAAGGAACACTGTTTCCTGTAGCGTGTCCATGCAGCGCTTAGAATTTAGGTCAATGAAAATGGGTCCGATTTCACGGGTGCTCCATATACCACACCACACCACAACCTGTACATTACTAACGACATTGAATGGTTCCGTCTAGTGAGGGTTCCTGTTACTTCAATACCTGTGGTTTTAACGGTCAACCTCACCACTGACATAAAAATTGGCCTCTTCACCGAACAAAGTGCCCTGTGCGAGTGAAGGATTCCGGTGATGTTGCTCTAAAGCAAAGGTGCAGAACTGGACACGTCTATCAGAGTCATCCTCTGATAGTTGCTGCTGCATCTGGATCTTGAACGGATGCCAGTAAGCTGTGTGAAGAATCCGTACAATGGCTGGCTGGCTGATACTACATTCTGCTGCGAGACGTCGTGTGCTACGTTGTGGACTCTTTGCAAAAGATGCCAAGACCATTGTTGAGGTTTCCTCGTCGGTAGTAGTTTTCGGCCGACCACTATGTGGCTTGTCGTCCAGAGTCGCAGTTTCTCGGAATTTGGATATCAGGTATGCGACAGTACTGTGTGAAATCGGTGGTCTGTCTGTGTATCGGTTGTTCAGGTCTGCGGCTATGATACGGCAGCTGCGTTCCCCAGACATTAGAATCACCTCACTCCTCTCCTCTTTCGTCAACGGCATCTTCAATTATCTGCAACAAACAATGGATATTTTATTTTTTGTTTTTATAACTTGCAAACTACATTTGCCCAAATCAGATTAAGGCAATCAATTTCAGAAAAAAATCTGGTCTAGTTTGATATGAAATACGACATTCTTACCACTTGAAAAATTTCACTTTCATCCAATATGGCGGATTTAAGATGGCTGCTGTGTTCCGGAAATTGCTTAAAAGGTAGTCTTCCTCACCGATTCATTGCTGGGGTATTCACATATTTCATTTTCTCTCCCGTTTCTGAAATACAAGGATGTCTTGCGACTTTTGACTCACCCAAAACGTCATCTACGCAAAACACGTTATCGCTGCGACACCATATTATTTAGACAACTATTTAATACTTCTACTCGTTAGAAATTGCCGCTAGTATTGATCACCGATTCCATGGGAAAAATAAGAGATCTTTCGATCTTTCGAACTTCGGCAATGGGGTTATATGGGGCACTCGTCTGGCTGAAGCGACGATTTTGAAAACATAAGATCTGCCGGGTTTCTCAAAAGGTGAGATATACCAGGACTTTAATAGGCGAAAAAAAACATATTATTTGTCCAAGAGGCTAAGTATAGGGCAACAACAAACTGCCAGGAACGAGATAGGCACCTTCTGAACAAATGTGTATGGAGAAACAAGACTTCCTGTGTGCGGCAACCGAGCGAAGCCTTCAATGAAGGCTGTTTCAGACACATATCTCAGTAAACTGTGCACCGGGTATTGAAGATCGGTATTGGCAGTCACATGTACATATGGAAACCACTGATTTCTGCGAAGAACCGGATAGTTTGACTGCAGTGTTGTCCGGAGCACCGGAAGACCGGGAAAAAGTCACGTGATCCGACGAGTCGCAGTACACCCTGTGACACTGGAAGACCGGGAAAAAGTCATGTGGTCCGACGAGTCGCGGTGCACCTTGTCACACTGGAATACCGGTAAACGTCATGTGGTGCGACAAGTCAAGGTGCACCTTGTAATACTGGAAGTCCGGGAAAAAGTCATGTGGTCTAGTGAGTCGCGGTACACCTTGTGACACTGGAAGACCAGGAAAAGTCATGTGGTCCGACGAGTCGGGTACACCTTGTGACACTTGAAGACCGGGAAAAAGTCATGTGTTCCGACGAGTCGCGTTACACCTTGCCATGTACCGATGGCAAGTAGAAGGTTTGACTGAAGGTCTATAAGGCAATGGACTCCGCTTACCTCCTAAGCACAACGTTAGGTTCTGGAGGTAGTGTCATGATGTGGTGCTTGTTCTGTTTGTGCGCAACGGATGGTGCACTGATATTTCTGTAAACTCATGTTTTCTCGAAGAATTATCTGGATATTGTTGCCGATCGAGTCCATCCTGGAATGGTGATTTTCTTATCCAGCAGATGAAAACCGACGAAACGCCAGTGCTAATCGAGCAAGATCTGTTCAGCAATGTTTCAGTAAAGGCGAGAGGAACTTCTGTCATCTTTCATGGGCACCACAATGCCTGATCTGGGATGTCAGGAAAACAAATTCAGAAGAAAAGACCTCTTCCATTAAATCTGAGCCAGTAAAAGAACTGCTGGTGAACGCCTGGTATGCTTTAGATGCAATCCCCTTGTAAAGTTTGTGCTAAACACAATGGTTTAGCATAGATGGACACCAAACGGAAATCATCACTCTTTCCACGTTAATAAGTTAGTCTCGGAAAATATTATCATTGGCCGCCAACGGGACTCGAACCCAGGATCTTCCAGTTACGCTAGAGGCATGCTGCCACTACACCTCAGCGGCCTCGAATTCTCCAGACTCACATATGATTAATGTCCAAACAACATTGCAGGTTGCTTCTTGGCTCCATGAAGCAACCTGCCATGTGGGCTCCATGAAGGAATCTGCCGGTTGTTTGGCAGTTAATAACACTTGAGTCTGGAGAATTCGAGGCCGCCTTGATGTAGTGGTAGCATGTCTCTACCGTAACGGGAAGATCCTGGGTTCGAGTTCCGTTGGCGGCCAATGAGAATATTTTCCGAGAATCACTTGTTAACGTGGAAAGAGCGATGATTTCTGTTTGTTGTTCCTGATCCTCGTCGAGTGTTTGAATTAATTGCCATAGATGAAGAACATTATCCTTCTAAAATAAGCTGTGCATTGTCTTCAATGGATAATGTTCCCCATCTATACCGTAGCGAACGACATGCTGTAAAAAAATGACAATTTTAACGGGATTTGAACGAGCAAACATAAGTTTACCTTGTATTGAGAGTCGAAAATGCCAAATCGAGAAGGCGGTGCTACCTTGAACTTGGCAGGATATACGATGTCAAACGTCCGGCTTCGAGAGTCTATCAAACGACCTTATTTATGGGCTTTTCACGCAGAGTCACAGTAAGTATTTACTGTACGGGCACAAAACGTAGTAAACTTCCCGCATTCTGCCACCCTGTGGAAGAAACCAGCTTGTGGACCAGAGACGTCAAAAGAAACTTGCAAGAATCGTACGAGCGAGCAGACGAATTTAGCAAATCATCGAAGAATTTCACATTGGCGTGTCGAAGGTCATCTGCGAAAGCAGATGAATCAGGTAATAACGTGAATGGAAAAACAACACAACCATAGAGCATTTCGCCAGTCTTTTCCTGTGACACAGCAGCTGTTTATATCCATAGGATCAACGATGCCTAGAATTTTCTTGCAAGATGCATTTGATGATAAATGTAATAACACTAAAACTCACCTTCATTATAGTTAGGCTTTAATCAACAAGAAATATGACTGTCGTCCAACCATACAAGTTTTATTTCCTAGCTAAATCGAACCGAGATCCAACCATTAACATACTGACAGCGGATGTAAACAATGATAACTGCTGCCAACTTCTGATACGTTAAAATTTAGAATACAATATAATAATATCGCATTCACCCCTCTCTAAAAATTAGTTACATTGTCAGGCAGGTATGCAGGTCGACCTCTGGAACGAGTAGGGCGCAGTGTTTCATCAGAGTGCTCAGTAGCAGTCAGTAATACTTCGTTAGTCTCAACTACATTAGTCCCATATTCAAGATTACTAGCAGGGGCTGAGTCAGTAGTTTGAAGGATTTCTTGTCTCTGACAATCATTCACCTCTCTAGGATGTTCTCCTGTAGGAGCTAGATGCCGATTTGAAACAGTAGTTTCTCTCCCGTAAGTTAATCTGACAAAGGCATAATCAACGATAGATTCTATTAACTCTATCTACCTCCTCCACAATATTTACTACAGCGAACGTTCTTTTTCAAAAGAACAGGACCAGATTTAGTTAACTAGGTAGGAATTGAACTACCATTAGAAGATCTTCTAGGGTGGTTAAACATCCTCTCGTGCGGGGTTGCATTTGTTGACGTGCACAGAAGAAAGCGAATAGATTGCAAAGCATGATCCAGTACCTGCTCGCACTGCTCAGTTTTCATGTTATTAGACCTAAGGGCAAGTGTTAGAGTCTTCCATATTATTCCATTGTTTCTTTCAACTTGTCCGTTCCCTCTAGGATTGAAGGGGGTAGTTCGACTAGTAGTAACGCCATGTGAATTTAGAAATGACTTCAGTTCTTGAGACATAAATGATGCTCCTCTATCAGAATGTATATAAGCAGGTAGCCCGAATACAGAGAACAGACCTTTTAAAAGTCTTATCCAAGTGGCAGTAGAAACATAATTACATAGTAGAGGGAAAGGAAACCTAGAGTATTCTTCTACAATAGTAAGGAGATACTGATTTCGAGACTCCCCCGGTAAAGGACCTTTGAAATCTAGATTTAGTCTCTCAAAAGTAAACGTAGCTTTTATCAGTTTCCCTTGATATTTGTTAAAACGTGGCTTTATTTCTGCGCAAACAGAGCATGAGTTAGTGACCCTTTTTACATTTTCAACAGAATAAAGAAGATTTTTTGTGCAAACCCAAAGACTCATTCGTGTAATTCCAAGTTGGCAAAGAGCCTCATGTAAGGCACTAAGACTCGTGGCCTTGTTTATCGCAGCAGTTATTCTCGAGAGGGTATCAGCGGGCACATTGTCCTTCCCAGGTCTGTAGATAATATCAAACTTGAAACAAGCTAATTCTAGACTCCATCTCAAGATCTTTTCATTTTTTATTTTACTTGAATGACGCTGATCGAACATAAAAGAGATAGAACGTTGATCGGTAATTACTTCAAAATGCCTACCGATCAAGTAATACCGCCAATAACGTAACGATTCAACAACGGCATAAGCTTCCTTTTCTATTGAAGAGTGTCGCTGTTCAGATCTGCTGAGGGTTCTAGAGAAGAAAGCAACTGGTCTTCCTGCTTGGCTGAGAGAAGCGGCTATAGCAAAATTAGACGCATCAGTTTCTACTCGAAAAGGTACTCCGTCATCTATTGCAGCTAGTGCCACTTTTGCCACGTCATTCTTAAAGCACTAAATACTGAAGTAGCTTTTTTAGATAGAGGAATGCCTTTGTTTTGCACTAAAGGTCGAATCTTTTCAGATAATCTAGGTATCCATTTACTGTAGTGTGAAAACATACTCAGAACTCGTCGTAAGCAAAGCTTCATCTTTAGGTATAGGTAGATGAAGAAGAGGTCCCAGTCGATTCGGGTCTGGCTTGATAGTTTTGTTAGAGATAATGTAACCAAGTACGTTCACAGTCCTAACAGAAAATTGGCATTTTTCTTTGTTTAACGTGAGATTAGTTTTCTCGACAGCACTTAGGAACCTTGCCAGATTCCTGTCGTGATCATTTTGATTTTTCCCACAAACAGTAACGTCGACAGGAAAAATATTTTCTAGGTTCTCATCCTGGATAATTTTATAGATCACTCTTCGAAAACAAGCCACTCCATTTGTAACTCCGAAGGGAACGCGTAGGAATTGGTAGAGCTTCCCACAGGCTTCGAAAGCAGTATATGGCTTTTCAGACTCCAGGATGTGTATTTGGTGATATGCACTTTTCAGGTCTGTGACACTGAACACCTCATTTGCCGAAACTTTAGCAATTATCTTATCTATTCTAGGTACAGGATATGCATCTAACATGGTAAATTTATTTATGGTTTGTGAATAATCTACAACCATCCTAGCCTTGTGATTTTCTCCTCTAACCACAAAAGCCTCAGCACGCCACGGATAATTACTAGGCTAAATCACGCCTTCATGCAGGAGCTTTTCAATTTCTGTAGCCAGAAACTGAGTATCACCGTTTGAAAGTATTCTAGATTTTGTAGCTATAGGCACACAATCCAAAGTAAGGTTAGAAAACAGAGAGACTGGAGGCACATTTGCAACGGTCAAGCCACAAATCCTGAATCGAGGCTGTAAACCATGAAGGACAATTTCCACAGAGGTATGACACTGTAGTACGTCTAGTACGGTTATGGCATAAGAGCAAAGATCTCTCATAATTAACATCATCATGTTTTATAAGTGTGTCCCTCCATTTCAATATTGCAACTACAACGGCCTATAACTTCGGTAAATAGTGAGGAGTTGACCATAGCGACTTTGCCACTATAAGGTAGTACTTGTATATGACATTTATTTACAAGGGTCTGATCAATAAAACTTAGTGAACTTCCTGTGTCTATTAGAGCACTCACATTTACTTTGTTTATTTTAATAGCTACTGTAGACTTCGAAAGGTAGGTAATAGTAGCAGCCAAAACTGAGCCTGATGAAGCAGATGTTACTGTAGTAGGTCTAGTAGTTTTTGATTTACAAACTCTCTGAAAGTGTCCTTTCTTCCCACATGTTCGACATGCAACATTTCTGGCAGGGCAAGAAGTTCTAGGGTGGCGATTTCTTCCACAAAAATAGCACCTTTGTGTTACAGTCAAAGCAGCAGTTGTAGTAATAGATGTACCAGTATCTATCTCAATACAATCATTTATGTGAGTAGCAGCTGAAGCATCCATCAGCCCCGAGTACGAAGCAGAGTGTTGTTCTGCCATTTCCAAAGACCGTATCTTGATCAAAAGTGGCTTCTGGAGAGAGAAAGGTATTTTCTAAAAGTCCCTGACGTATGCGAGCGCACTTCAATCCGCTAATAAAGGCATCTCTGATGTATTCATTCTTATTTTGCTCAGCCGAAGCACTTTTAAAGTTGCAATCTTTGCTCATTTGTTTTAAGACCTGAAGATATTTATCTGTAGACTCCTCTGACAGTTGACGTCGTGTAGCCAAACTATGTCGGGCGTAGATCTCGTTCTTAGTCGTAACATATAAAGATTCAAAAATAGCTATAGCATCAACATAAGTTTTACATTCACTGATATACTGAAATACATTAGGTGCGACCCAATTAGTTAATAGTTGCAATCTACTATTTTCAAATACTCCATCAATACAGCCCAAGAAGTTTTCGAACGTGTGCTTCCAATGTATCCACGGCTTGTCAGCAGATGTGGCAGATGGTTCCACGTCAAATCTCTCCGGTTGCAAATACTTGTCCATGATTATTTATATCTTTCTTCTATTCTTGTTGATTAAATTGATGAAAAAAGTAATAACACTAAAACTCACCTTCATTATAATCAGGCTTTAATCAACTAGAAATATGGATGTCGTCCAACCATACAAGTTTCATTTCCTAGCTAAATCGAACATAGATCATACCATTAGTATACTCACAGCGGATGTAAACAATGAGTACTGCTGCCAACTTCTGATACGTTAAAAGCAGAACACAATACAATAATATCACAGCATCAATCACGGTAAATCCTATGGTTTTCCGTGAAATGCTCAGAAGATCGGCAGTTTTATAAATTCTTGAATCTCTACACCCGGTAGCAAAAATCATGCGACTTTCAAAGTCTTTCTTATTACTCGGTTTACCTATTCCAGCCATCAATTGAAAGCCATCTAATGATCGACCAGATCGACTGCCTGATTTATACTACACAGCATTCACGTGACGTCTTATATGATGAAAAGAATCATTTATGCCACAATAACTGGTGTACTTAATACATTTGCATATCAGTCTAATCTACTTATGATTTGCTGTATAACAAATAGTGTTACTAAAAATCACACATTATTATTTTTCTGTTTTTTTCCACTACAACATTTCTAAGGGAATTCTTAGAAACAAAGAGACCCCTGGAAATAGATAAAAATGTACTGCTCTTTTTTTAACGGTAAATAATATATCAGTGCAGGTACAGATGAATTTCAGTTTTGTTTCTTCCTAGAAATATGTACTTTTAAAAGTTAATTCTGTGCCATTTATCTTAATAGTCATGAAAAGGCGAAATATTTAAAAATTGTAACTTATGCGGAAATACACTCTAATAAAAACACGCGCACCAAGTAACAACCGTGCGATCAACGAGAAGCTCGGCGAATAGCTACGATGAGGGAAGTCGTGCAAATGATTAAAGTTTCGTACGATTCCGCATGCCCGTGCGTCCAAAACAGGCGCTGCAATAACAGTCCTTTGGGCTTATAAAGCGCCGCGCAGGGAGGAAATCAACATTCGTGTCGAATTGTACAGTAAGAGTCAGGTGAGTTCCCTGAGCACAAGACATGACGATGAGCCGCCGTAGATGTGCGTACGGGCAACTGACGGAGTTTGAAAGAGGCCGTATCGTCGGGATGAGAGACGCAGGGTTGCCGACGCGCGGATCTGCCGCCATTTGTTCCGGTCGGACAATACGGTTCGATCGTTTTCGGAGAAACGGACACGGAAAGGAACCCAGGCACGGCTGACTGGCTTTGGACGACTCAGGCACACCACCAACAGAGAGGACCGTGGGATCGTGAGTGCGGCACGCGCAGATGCAACAACGTCCTTGTCCAATATGCAGAGACATGTGATGGCTGTACAAAGGACTCCTGTGTCCAACAGAAACATTTCCAAACGCCTGGATGGAATGCTACGCACTGGTTACGTATATTGTTCTGCGACGAATCCCGCTTCTGTACGGGAACGGACGACCACCATGTCAAAGTGTGGAGGACCGCAAATGAGTGCTACAATCCCAACCTCACTGTTCAACGGCACATGTCCCGAACTGTTGACGTGATGATCTGCGGAGCCATCACGCATGACAGCCGGACATCCCTCGCAGTGATCCGAGAGACGTTGAAAGCCAAGCGCTACGTACAGGAGATTCTCAGCCCCGTAAAATACCTTTCTTTGGGGGGCAGCCCGGATCCCTTTTCCAACAAGATAATGCCCGTCTGCACACGGCTCGGGTTTCCCAAGACTGTCTACGTAATGCTTCGAAGTTTCCGTGGCCTGCCAGATTGCCTGATCTCTCGCCCATCTAACACGTGTAGAACCGGATGGGGCGCCAGCTTTTTCCATGTCTCAGTGTTCGTAATTTAGAGCGTCATTTGCAACAAATGTGAGCCAAACTGTGCCAGGATAACATACGGCGTGTCTTAGACTCCATGTCGGACCGTATCACCGCATGTATCTGAGCACGAGGCTTCTCGACGCGGTACTAACGCTGACTGGAATGTGTACGGTATATCGGCGACAAATCGCCCTGTTTCTGTGATAGTGTAATCACTTCTGTCCTTGGTATGTACCATCTCACCACTAAAATCTCATTTCAATCCTACTCCTCCTTCTTTGTGCGTGGATGTTTATGACAATGAGTGTATGAGAACTGAAAAATTTATTAAATTACTTTAAAACGTAATGAAACGCAGATTTCAGCCAAAATAAAATGATTTTTCAAAAAATGTGTCACGTTTGGAGTGTTATAGAATTTGGTAACGTTGCTAAGAAAAATCGAGCAGGCTTTAAGAATTAAGATACTGTACAAAGAGGTTTGAATCTTCGTGGAAATAGTAATGTGGCGTTTTGTCCATGTTTTGTTTCCTGTGCGGAGTCAAAAACATTTTCAAAGGAAAACTGAAGCAAAAAATCAAAAACATAAATTCCGCCTTTATAATTTATAGTAGTCAAGTTGTCTTTTGGAAAACGTGGATTTCATTCGCGAGACTAAACATTAAATTCTCAATAACACGCTAATTAGACATTTTAGATCTTCTTATTTTCAAACAATAAGATGTACCTTAAAGTTTTAAAAATAAAAAAAATGTATATGTAAGGTATGTAGCAAAAAACCGATATCCACTTAGGTTAAAAGGATTTGTTCCAAATTAAAATTATTAGAATTTCGAGATAACTAATAGGGGAGATTAAATGGGGAAAAATATGTTTTCGAACAATGGTGTTCTGATGCGATTATTGTAAACATTTCGTTGAAATTAGAAGCTTACTACTAACCAGTAATTCGAAGGATTCATAAAGAAAAAAAGATCCAGTTTTATTACATTAAAATTTTCAAATTGCTAAGAGTTTATAAAACACCTGACACTTTCCACTGGATTATGTCGAAGCATCAAAGAATCTGTGATTTTTTTTATTTTTGACAACGAAGGAAACATAAACTCCGAATAAAACGAAGCATCATTAGCGAAAGCAATTTTTCTTTTAAATATCAAGCACCAAAAAAGTAGCTTTTTAACAAATCGCTGCTTCTGAGAAGTAAACCAAAGAAAAAGAAAAGCATTCACGTGACTTCATTTATTCGTGTAAAAGCAACGCAAAGCATTTATTGTTAAGAGTAATAGAAATCGGAAAATTTCCTCCCTTTTCTTCTTTATTCTGTTCTTTATTTTCATACTTCACCAAATGCTTTTAGGAGCAATAAGTTAGTCAAGTGAATATCAACATCCGTCGGAGTTTAGTGTGATTTGTTTATTGGAAGGAATCATGCAAGTTCAATTTTAGCTCGCATAATTTTCCAGTCTGCAGCATCTTTAGGGTACCGTGGAATTTAAAAAAAAAAAAAAAGCTGGAAGGTGCACGCGAGCGTTGCGAAAGAAAAATGAAAACGGCACGGAGTAAAAACATTCGTACGATCGTGACGGCATTATGCGCTAAAGGCTGGAGAAGAAACGTAAACACGCATTTATATTCCATTTTCTAGATTAAGTAAATACCATGGCGTCATGAATGTACTCGTACAAAAACATGTCATAGGAACGCTTTAGAAGCATTACTTACCATTCCTTATCGAATTTTCGCTCCCTACTTGTGTTTATGCAAGATTTAAAATCCGGCACCCGGCGATCAATAATCCGGGCAAACTTTTATGAATACCTTTCAGAAACAACAGCAGGAGCAAGAATTCTCGACTTTAAAATCCAAGCTAAAATATCAGCTGACATACTTGATAAGAGATATATCAAGATTCTCTCGAATACGTAAAATTTTTGATTTACTCTAGTTAGCACAAAGGAATAAATATTCAATTTTTGGAGCCGATTTAGCCGTCGTTCCACAGTTTCAATTAATAGTTTGCTGATATGATATCACGCTGTGTATTCTTCAATAAAATTTTAAAAAACGCACCTCTCCTAATGAATTGTGAATGGCCATTGGCCGAGTGATAAGACGTGTGGTCCTATGACCAATCATACGTACTGAGTCGGGGGAGGCATGTGTAGTGTTCCTGTTTCAGGCGAGCTGTCCTTGGAAGCAGCGTTCCTAAGCCAGGAATGAAGACTCATTATACCTTTCCTTTTGTTTAAGAGATTCACTACCACCAACAGCAACTCATTGGGCTACAGTATAAGCAGTCGTCACTCCCTAATTCCAGCCAACTGGTTCTAGGGAAAAAGACCCATGTCTCATTCTGACCTCGAACCTGGGCCTACTCTTTCGAAACTTCAAACATTAAGGATTCGACCTCTGCCGTACCGGGGCGGTCTTTATAGATTTAGGTCCGCCCGAGCGTCTCCAAACAGCAACACACAATAATAATTTGTCTCTATTCGTGAGAACAATTTGGCAGATGCTCCGATGATTTACTAAATTACATTGTGCAACAAATCTGAATTTAATAAAATAGCGTTGCATGCCTCAATTATCATAATTTGACTTATGGCAGTTACGTATATTTGGAGAACAGGGGTTTATGAAAATAATTGAAACAATCACTGCGACTGGAGTATATGCAATGCCCCATGAGCAAATCACAGGGATGACGTTTCCTCGCGATGTAATGCATATAAAGTATGCAACATGATGTCGGCTATCAGGTAAAAATGCTACAGTCGCAGATGAAACACCCGTTATGGAGTAATTATCGACAACATCTGATCTCAGTGATCTCAAAAAAAGCCTTACTCATTGGTTCGTGTTTTGCAGGCGCTTCATGAATTGAATGACAGAAATAGTAGGAATTGCATAAGGAACTGTATCGAAGATTATGACTATCTATCAAAGAACCGTTGCGTCCAGATGTACAAATTTTGAAAGCCGTATGGAGATTACCACCCTTGGCATGGTTTGTTCAACGGAAGCACAAGACCACGGCACCGTAAATAGCAGCAGAGTGGAACACCTGCCGGAATGATCCCGTTACCGTGATAACAGTTCGTCAAGAGCTCCACTGTGCTGGTATTTAAGAACGTGCTGTAATCCACAGACCTGTGACTACAAACGTCAATGCAACAAAACGTGTAAGGTGATGTAAAGCACATAAAATTCTAGGATGCTAAAGACTGGCAACGTGCCATATGGTCTGACGAAACGTGTTTCACATCGTATTGCACTACTGACAGATTGTACCTCTTTCGAAAACTGAAGAAGTGTACCACCTCGACTGTTAAACGTTTAGTGTACCACCTCACTAAACGTTTCTGGGAATGTCTGGAAAAAAACATCGTCACCAAAATTTGTATCTCCGAACTCAATGTCGCAGTTGCGACATATTATACGGGAGGAATGGTTCCAAAGTCCATTAACGTGTGCGGATGATTCGTGTAAGTCTATTCTAATCCGAATTGCTTATGTTCTGAAAGACCGAGGAGGGCCTACAATTTATTAATGAAAAATTGTCCACAAAGTTGAAGTGTTTCCATAATTGTAACAAACCCTTGTACCTCCCGATCATGCACTTTCTGAGATATTCTGAATGAATTAGATCGGAATTCTTGATTCGCATATAAAGACGTCAGTCTCCGGAGAAAAATGGTTTTACGAGAAAAATTAAACAAATAGAAAAAGGGGAAAGGTAGAGAGAGGCAGATAGCCCTGTAATTTGGGAAAGATAGTTTTGTGACTTGAAAGACAGGGGCCTGTAACCTATGGGAGAGAGTCCTGTGGCTTGAAAAAGCGAAAGTCCTGTGCCGTGAGAGAGAGTCCTGTGACTTGAAAGGGAGAAACTCCTGTGACGTGGGAGAGAGAGAGAGAACGTCCTGTGACGTGGGAGAGAGAGAGAGAAAGTCCTGTGACGTGAGGGAGAGTCCTGTGACTTGAAAGGGAGAAAATCCTGTGACGTGAGAGAGAGAGAGAGAGAGAGAGAGAGAGAGAGACTGTCATGTGATTTGAGAGAGAGAATGACAGAGAAAGAGACCTGTAAATTGAGAAAGAGAGAATGAGAGCGGGAGAAAAGGGCCTGTGACTTGATATAGAGAGTTTTTTTATTTGAGAGGGAGAAAGTCCTGTGACGCGAGAGTGAGTCTTGTGACTTGAGAGAAAGTCCTGTGAGAGAATCTGGTGACTTGAAACAAAGTCCTGTGACTTGAGAAAGAGAGACGGAGTCCTGTGATTTCAGGGAGAGAGAGAGAGAGAGAGAGAGAGAGAGAGAGAGAGAGAGAGACTACGAGACCTGCGACTTGAGAGAGAGAGAGACTTGTGGCTTGAGAGAGAGAGAGAGAGTTCTGTGACTTGAGAGATGGGCCTGTGACTTGAGGGAGAGGGTCCTGTGACTAGAGAGGGACAATGTCCTATGACATGAGAGAGAGTCCTGTGACTTGAGAGGGAGAAAATCATGTGACTTGAGAGGGAGAAAATCATGTGACCTGAGAGAGAGTCCTGTGACTGGAAAGAAAATACTGTGACTTGAGAGAGAGATAGAAAGAGAGTCTTGTGATTAGAAAGAGAGAGAGAGACTGAAAGACCTGTGACTTGAGAGAGAAATACAGAGGCCTGTGACTTGGTAGAGAGAAAAAATTAGAGAAAGAAAGACCTGTGACTTAAGAAAGAGAGAGAGAGTCCTGCGATTTCAGAGAGAGAGACTGCAAGGCATGTCACTTGAGAGAGAAAGGCAGATACCTGGGACTTGGGAGAGAGAGAAAGACAGATACCTGTGACTTGGGAGAGAGAAAGAGACACGTGACTTGAGAAAGAGAGACATGTGCCTTGAGAGAGAGAGAGAGACTTCTGGTTTGAGAGAGAGAGAGAGTCCTGTGACTTTAGAGAGAGTGTGGCCTGGTGACTTTAGAGAGAGTGGGGCCTGTGACTTTAGAGAAAGGAGGCCTGTGATTTGCGAGAGAGAAAGTCCTGTGACATGAGAGAGAGAGTCATGTGACTTGAGTGGGAGAAAATCCTGCGTCGTGAGAGAGAATTTCATGACTTGAGAGAGAGAGTCCTGTGATTAGAGAGAGAGACTGAGAGATCTGTAACTTGAGAGAGAGAGGGTCCTTTGACTTGAGGGAGAAAGTCCTGTAACGTGAGAGACAGTCTTGTTTCTTGAGAGAGAAGGGGCTTTGACTTGAGGGATAGAGTCCTGTGACTTGAGATGGAGAGAGTCCTGTGACTTGAGAGAGAGTCCTGTGATTCGAGAAATAGAAAAAGAGAAAGAGAGAGAGAGAGAGAGAGAGAGAGAGCTGTGACTTGAGACAGAAAGAGTCCTGTGGCTTGAGAGAGAAAGAGTGCTGTGACTTGTGAATTAATTGAACGTTAAGCAATTTATTTGTGGAGTTCACTTCTTCATTGCAACGACTTATTTTGGCAGAAGCCACATGCAATCAGCATATCTTGTCTTGCATTTGCCTAACTTTTCTGTTGACAGAATTTTCAACTCAAACAAGAGTAAAAAAATACCAGATAATTCTAGAGCTTTTGTTTCAATTTCGAAATGAAGAAGTTTCATTAAACAGACGCTTCATTTTAATTTCAAGTCCAAAACGAAGTCATGACCTTTGTTAGCTTTTCTACATTGCCTCCAGGTCAAACGAACTTTCAAAACCAGTGTGTTCTTCAAACATGAGAATTACTTGCAACCAGAAAATAAATATCTCCAGCTTCCAATTTGATATATCCTTTTTTTAAGAATTTAAAAAAATTGTACTTATGCCGCTATTAGTCTTTTCCGCCATATTGATTGTCGATTTTTTTAATTTAATCGTGATTCCGTTTTGCCATAGTAAAACAGCTTATTGGATGATTTACCTTATTAGTAATGCTTAAGTAGAGTCGATTGGTTGACAAAACACTAAGCTCACACAAAGGGAATTCGTCGATGTCCCTACGGAGGAAACACTTAATTTTATAAACACTGAGAAATAACCGTAATAATATTTTGATGTTATCAGCTTCAGTAGCCTCTTTAAACCTCAAAACCTAACAGGAAAATTAGAGCTTAATGTGATTCAAAGCATCAAAGATTATTAACTAAAGCATCACTCAAAACACATGGAATAATTTAGACTTGTTTAAATTATTGTCCAGGAACGGCCAACGGTGTAATAGCTTAAACGGAATAGACATTTCGAATCCTTATGCAGCACTTCCTAGCAGCTTTGTACCCGACGTTAATTTTAATATGGTTTTATATTGTTTTTGTTGCCATAATTGCTAGTCCTTACTCAGGTGTTTTACCTAAATCTCTGGGTTTGTGCGTCGTACTCGGCTCGTAAGAGTTGGCTTGATGAGCTATAGCAAGCAGAGACAGTACGCCATTACTTAAAAAGAACAAAATAAGTAAATAAAAACCAGATTTTAAGATTAAATTTAACACCATTAACTTTATGAACTGCATAGGAATCACAGGTTTACGGAATTATTCTGCAAATTGCTTAAAAATATTTTGAGTAGAAAGTACCTTAATTCTCCACCGATCAGCCATTGCATTATGACCACCTACCTAATAAGCTGTAGGACCTCCTTTATTCTGCAAAACAGCAGCCACTCGGTGAGGCATCGATTCGATGAGGTGGCGATAGGTATCCTGCAGTATTTGTTAACATAATGTCAACAGAAGCTCCTCCAATTAACGTACATCTCGAAGTGGTGGTGATTTACCGCGAAACAGCTTTTTCAAGTCGAACCACAAATGTTCGATTGCATTCATTTCAGGTGAATTTGGAGGCCAGGTCATCAACAGAAAGTCTCCCGCATGTTCCTGGAACCACTCCTTGACGATTGTGGAAGTGTGGCATGCCGTACTATCCTGTTCGTAATGGCCATCACCAGCAGGAAACACAGTTACCATGAATGGGCGAACTTGGTCCGCAACGATGTCCAGATACATGCCAGCTGTCAGGGATTGTTTTATTTGGATAATTAGGGCTTAAGTGTCCCAAGAAACCATCGTCCACAGCATAACACCACAGTCGCCGGCCTGTTTCCGCCCAAGAGTGCATCCAGGTGCCATAGCCTGCGTTGGTAATCGGCGAATCAGCGAGCGGACGTCTACTTGATGCACCTGAAATCTTGATTCGTCAGACCAGGTTACATTCTTCCAATCATCGACTATACAGTCTCGATGATCTTGGGCCGATTTCATGAGTTCTGGGCGATGACGAGCAGTGAGCATGGTGACCCGGATGGAGCTTCAGCTACGCAGGCCGATGCTCAGAAGGCTGTGATGAACTGTGTGCTACGACACATTGCCCTGATTACCAGTGTCATAGCTACTGCTGATTTGTCTCACTGAGGTGCTGCGATCACTGTGAACAGTGCGCGACAGTCTACGCTCCCCTCTTGCATCAGTAAGCTGCGGACGACACACGGCTGGACGATGGTTTATCGTTTGCCAATCTGTGCACCACTTTTGATACGTACTCACTACAGCGGTATGTGGACAACCCATAAGCCGCGCCGTTTCAGAGATCCTAGTTCTGAGGCGCCGTGCCGTCACAATTTGTCCTCTATCAAACTCCGATAAATCACCAGATTTTCCAATTCTGACTCCGAACAATCAGCTAACCGAAAGCCGGTCCTCGGGTTGTATATATACTGCTCTAAGATCTTCACTCTGCGCCACCGTTTGGTGTCCCGGCGCACCCATTACTCTAGGCTGGGGGCGATCATAAGGGAATAGCTCATCGGTGTATACCGTACTTTTCTGAGTCCTTGCAGTATGGTTTGAACCTATAAATACAAATAAGAAAACCACAAACCCCATCGCCCCACGGTCGTCCGCATTTGAGAACTACTTCTACACAGGTGTCCAAAATTAAAGTTCGGAAAACATCAGCAGGAAAAGAAAGGAAACACCCAATAGCAGGCAGAGACTTTTGGCATGTAAGAGACAATCATATTGTAACGTACCAGGAGATGTGACGTACCTGCCAGATGGACGCACACGACATAAATGCAGATAGGAATCAGAATAAAACGTCCGCGTAGCTCAATTGGTAGAGCAACTTATTCCGGAATGAGGAGACCCGGGTTCGAATCCTGGAGCGGATAAAAATGACGGAGAAATTAACTTCGTTATAATATAGGTAATAAACATTTTACAAGAGATGAATATGTCTACATTTTACATATACAGGATCACAACAGCAAATGTTCACCAAGGAGATATGTAAGAATGTTAAGTAAAAACGTATGGATAAGGAATGCGATAACCTCGTGCTAACAGACAACTCTCGACCATATATACTCATCTTCAGAGTGTTGATGAAATGGAACCAAATAATTCCATTCCTCGATGAAGGCGGTTTGTATGTCGGAAATGGTTCAGTTAGAGGCTTGACAAGCTGATCTACGTAGTTCAAAAGCATCCAGACATGCTATGGGATTTCGATCTGGAGAAGGCTGACCAGACCATAAGCCGAATATTCTTTATCTTCAGGAAATGACCGACAAACTGAACACTGAGCAGGCGAGCGTTATCATCCATTAATAGGAACGGAGAGACATTATCTCCCAGAAGTGGTTTGACATATGGGCACAAGGTTCTCGTCTCTATAGTGCTCAGCATTCATTTTGCCTCCTGCAAACACGTGGAGTGTTGAAAGGCCTTTGAAAATCATGCCACACCAAATGAACAGACCACGATCTCCGAAGGATTATCATTACGGGACGTTTGGAGAATCATTTCGGTTTTCCCTGTTCCTTCCACTTGGAAAACCAATGAGAATTCGTTTTTATACTGAATCTGAACTCGTCTGTAAAAGGAACACCGGCCCGGTCGTCTGGGCTCCAGGAACGACGTAACTTGCATCAGTTCAAAGAAGCTCTGGTGTGAATACTGTTAGAGGGACACAAGGCATTGGCTTCCTGGACTAAAGTTGTTTTGCATTAAGCCTGGGTATCAAGGCGTAACCCTTTCAGCGGCCGAAGTACCTGTACAAAACGGTAGCCAAAATTTTCTGCGATCCTCAAACTGATATGTTCACATAGCGGCCGGGTTTTACGAAAGCTACAGCAAAACAATTCCTTCCTTCCTCTAATCTCAGCAGTATCGACTATAAATCTATCGCTTGGTGATGAATGCTCCCTTAAAGTTCTAAGGCTTACAGTCTATAGTCTCATTCCCGTATAATTCTTTATTTTCTGTTCCATGACCTAAGTAATGATTGGTAAAGTCTGGCATGATGTCTGTGCCATGCTAATCTCCCTGGTACGGACATATTGCCACATATGACATTACAAAAATATTATGACATAATACACAGACATAATACCAGGCTAGTGCAGTCGGTGCCAGGCTAATCTCCAGGCTAGTCCCCTCTCTCCCTTTTCTCTCTTTTCGTAGGTTCGTCGCTATTTTCAGAGCGTTTTCAACGGAAAAGGTAATTAGACAGAAAAGCATAGATGGCAATCGTTCCCCTTAAATGACCACTTTCAATGAAAAGTCTAAAGGAAAAGCAACGATTTCAGATTAGCAGTTTCACTTATTCCAGCCTCGTTGGACCTACTTCTTAGATAACGAATATATTAGGTCGAGCTGATTTCTGCCCATGATTTAACCTCCTAGCTAATTTGTTCCATGCAGTTAAAGGGTTAACCATAGTATCAATGCAAAAAAATTTACAATTATATACGTATATCGTTTGCCTTGATACCTTATTCTCGTTGGCAACGGTAAGCTCCAAACACAACTGCTTGGCTGCATAGAACCTCTAACTCCGTGTGGCGAAAGCGACGTAACGGTACTCACAAAGTGTTGTACGTCTTGGACAACCTTTTCCAGAACTCTGTTACACCCCACCGAGCTTTTTGAAGTGCTGCTATAAAAGTGAAATTATTCTGGTGTGGATATTCAAGTCCTGGGTGCCCTGGGCCCGAGACGCTCGTCACCGTACAACGTCGGTTGCACGTGCACGAGGCACAAAGAAAGTATTTTCAGACACCAGAACGCTTCTCATCCAAATTGGCAACCAACGAGATATACCACTGCTGTTCCCATTTGGTTTTAAATAGGTAATTTAATTCACATATTGGACAGCATTTCGCTCACTGATATACAGACTTGACTGCGAGCACTTGTTTCTCGTGTACGTTTGCATACATGTCTTGTGAACATCGTAGTATTTTATTGGGCGCTATGAATTAATTTTTGCCCGCTGTACCTTCCGGATGTTAATTTTGGACACCAATGTAAATTGACTTGTGAAAAGTCTATTTGTGGGTATGTAAAGACATCAGAGATATCTGAAGGTATTTTTCGAAGTATCGCAGAGATATCTGAATGCCATTTTTGAAGTATCTCAGAAATATCTGAACGTCATTTTCGAATAATCCCAGAGATATCTGAATAGCATTTTTGAAGCATCTCAGAAACGTATGCCACCTTTTTAACCTTCAGAATTTATTCAGAACATGCGCACCAAAAAAATGATTGTGTGTCTAAACTGCACATAACAAGAAATAACATTTACAAAAATGGTTCAGAAGCATCGACCGCTACCGCGCGTTGTTGTCCGGGGTCTCTCGCCTGTGGTGTTGTCTCAGAAATACAACAAATGGCCTAGCTGCAAAATTGCGTAATTCATCCAATTTCTCCAGATGCGTAGAGAGTAATCACTTCCAGAGGACTAAATAGTCGGGTAAATACGGAGAAATGTTGGTGTCAGTGGTTAACAAACGAGTGAGGCCCCTTATATAGGACAATTGGAGCAGCAGTGTTTCTCGTTTGACGGCAGATTAAAGCATTGTTCAACCATAACCAATGTGCCATGCACCTGTGCGTCCCATGCTGGCATGGATGGAATAGAGTGAATTTGGTGGCTGGTACAGATGAATTTCAGTTTTTCTTTCTTCTTAGAAAGACGCATGTTTAGAAGTTAATTCTCTTCCATTTATCTAATATTTCAAGAAACATTTACCATTGTGACTTAGAAGAAAAGTATTTAATCAATGCATCCCCTCATTCCTTGCTTATGGATCGCATGGACCTTAACGAAAACCAATATAGAGAGCCTATGGGTAACTCAAGAAAGCATGATGAGATGCATGCTTTTGTTAATAAAGAACACTTAGGAAAATAAGTCATGGACCAGAGAAATGACAAGAGTGGATGGCATCATCATCAAAGTAAAGAATATCAAGTCGCAATGAGTTGGGTATTTGGTAGACGAACTGACCGACTTTGGACAACTGAAACTCTAGTCCGGATTTCAAGGGACAGGAAAAGACCAAGAACACGGATTAGCGGCATGCACCTAGATGTAGTCCATCAATGCACGGATGAATACCATCCTCCTACTCCTAATAATAGTCCGCCGACATAAACTCCTGTCCTGCAGCCAACAGCATGCGGATTGGACGATAGGAGAATCGAAGCAGGTGTACTGCTTCGATGAATCATTATATGTATTCCAATCTGCCAGTGGTCCAATCCGCATTTGGCTTTAACAACATTAGGATATCGATCACTCATGCATGACATCGATTATCTATGCAGGTGATGGTGTATGTGCGTCATGTAGCATGTTTAGCTGACATGAAGTGGGACGTCTGGAGCGTGAGAAACAACGTATAAACACCGTCTGCTATCAGGAACAGTTTTCAGCAAATGTCTTGTAGTGTTACTTATTTAGCAAGTGATGGATATTTTGTCCCACGGCAATTATGCCCTCTGTCACCAGGCCCATCTTATGCAAAAATAGGTCGTCAAATATAAAACGTTTTTAAGGCATCGCGAATGGCCACCAAACTGGCATGATTTGAGCACAACTTAATATTCTGTACAAAAGCCGTTCCATAAAAACTGAGAGTTCATTTTTGAGTTGGCAACAGTGCGATGAGGAAAACTAACCACGCAAAGGACTAGCTGAATTAAGGGTGTATCTATGGCAACAGTTATTAGCTATGGCAGGCGATTTTGGTTTTGTTATTGCGCTGTTGTTCAAGGTACGTCTGCATTTCGCCATACAGCTATGGAGGTGAGTGATTCAGAGTTAAGAAGTAAAATGCGTTGCGATAAAATGTTTCTATCATTTGGGTAAAACGGCTCCAGAAACAGTAGATTTAATGAAAGAAGCCTACAAAGATAAGTGTATGGGTGAATCAACGACTTTTAGATGGGACCATAATAAAAAAAAATGGCGTTCGTCGGCAGAACTCACTCCTAGGTCTAGTCGACCTGAAAGTGTCGTTACGCAGAGTATTGTAAACACTATTTGGGCAATCCTGCAAGCAGATCTACGAATGACGTATGAAGACAATGCGGCTTCAACTAATACTTCAAAAACGTCGGCATTCCGCATTTTACGCGACAAATTACTGCTGCGTTGTGTGTGTTCCAGATGGGTACCTCGTCCCCTGACGAGAGATCAATGGTTTCCAAGAGTTCAGGTGTGTGATGATTGGAAACAAATGACTGCAAAGGATCTGAACTTTCTAAACACAGTAATAACTGCCTATGAAACATGGGTCTACCATTTCGAACCTCTCACGAACCGTGCAACGAGTGTGTGGAAATACATAGGCTCGCCTCCTCCGAAAAATCGTCCGCCAAACCAAATCAGCTGGGAAGGTGATGATGATAATTTTCTTTAATTATAAAGGTGTAGTCTAGTAGCATGCCGTTCCTCCACAGATTACTGTCAAGGCTTAGCATTGCATTTCAGTCTTGAAGCGCCTACGACGACACCTATCCATTCAGCGAATGGAACTGTTGGTCAAGTGGACTCTACACAACGATAACGCCCGCCCGCATGTGGCGGCTTTTGTTCAACAGTTACGTGCGAAATGCAGTACTGAAATTCATGCCGCAGCCAGCCTGACTTTAGTCCTGACTTCGCGCCGTGCGATTTCTTGTTGTTCTCAACAATGAAGGAGAATTTCCGTGGCGCAACATTCAACACAGATACTGACGTTATTCAAGCTGTTCAGGGGTCGCTAAAGCAGCTTCCAGAAAATGCCTTCGCCACATGCTTTGAAAAGTAGACTGAACGATGGGACCGTTGCATATCATCCGAGGGAAGATACTCTGAGAAAGAATACCGTATATTTTGCTGTACCTATATTTCTTCATTTTGTTTGATTTTACTCTCAGTTTTTATGGAACAGCCGTTGTATTTAGGATGTTGCGGATCTCCGAGTGAAGCAGTTGGACATACTATCCCGCCGAACTAATGGATCATAATACTAAACAGCTTGGTTACACAGAGTTACAGATACTCCAAATTGCTGTACAGACCCTACGTGGTATGGATTACACACAGCGTGCTGGCCGCTATTCGGCCCGAAAAAGGATACCGAGGTATTAAATAGGTAGTAGTGATACAATGCACATTAAGTGTATTTGTTTTACTGATCCCTCGAGCGAAAGAAATGCAATCCCTGAATAATAAAGTACAATATCCTGGAACCTAAGCAGCTTTACGGAAATAGTGGTAAATAGTAATACAATAAGTACTCAGTGCATTTGCTTTACTGATCCTATGATCGCACAACAAGAGAAATAGAATCCCTGATTAATAAAGTACAATAATCCGGAACCAAACAGTTTTACGAAAAACGTCGTAGATAGTAATACATTTAGTACTCAGTGCATTTGTTTCACTGACCCCATGATCACACAACAAGAGAACTGCAATTCCTGGCTAGTAAAGAACTTAACTCTAGAACCTAAGTAGCTTTACGGAAACAGTGGTAAGTAGTATTACAATGAGCACTCAGTGCATTTGTTTTACTGATCCCATGATCATACAACAAGAGAAATGCGATTCCTGACAAATAAAGTATTATACTCTGGAACCTAAGTATATTTACGGAAAATTTCGTAAGTAATAATACAATGAGCACTCGGTGCATTTGTTTTGATGATCCCGTGATCACACAACAAGAGAAATGCAATTCCTGACTAATAAAGTACTCAACTCTAGATCGTAAGTAGCTTTACGGAAAAAGTCGTCAGTAGTATTACAATGAGACTAAGTGCATTTATTTGTTTTACTGATCCCATGATTATATAACGAAGTAAATTTCTCCGTCATTTTTATCCGCGGCAGGATTCGAACCCGGATCCCCTCTTTCCGGAATAAGTCACTCTACCAATTGAGCTACGCGGACGTTTTATTCTGATTCCTATCTGCCTTTATGTCGTGTCGTCCTTTCTGGCAGGTACGTCACATCTCCTGGTACGTTACATCATCTCCCCCTTATTTTTTTTTTTTCGAAGTGCTGGAGAAAGGATTCTCTTATTTTTCCTATCTCGCGGTGTGGAAAGAACATCACACCAATGCGAGATTTTGAACGGTCGGGTCATCCGGATAGTTCGGGCGCCATTTTAACGAAGTAAATTTCTCCGTCATTTTTGTTCTGCGCCGGGATTCGAACCCGGATCCCCTCATTCCGGAATAAGTCACTCTACCAATTGAGCTACGCGGACGTTTTATTCTGATTCCTATCTGCCTTTATGTCGTGTGCGTCCTTTCTGGCAGGTACGTCACATCTCCTGGTACGTTACATGATCACACAACAAGAGAAATGCAATCCCTGATTAACAAAGTACAATAATCTGGAATCTATGTAGCTTTACAAAAAAAGTATTTCTTATTCAAATAGCCTTCACTGAGAACACCTGGACATAATTTAAACACAAGAGACAAATTGGATTTACCGGCATTTTCGTAAAGTGAAGAAATGTAATACCTAGGTGTTGTATTCCAAAGAAGAAAATTAGTTATTTAAATATATGGCTGCATATTTCTTTAAAAAGTGCAAAAGTTCCCATTAGTGGTGATGCTGAATAGCGAGTCCCTCTTTTTAATTACAAATCTTAATGCAAAACACAAACCGCTAAGAATGTTTTGAAATATTGTTTCCTATTGTGCTGTCTGTGGTACATTTTTTGCATGTTATGAGAAGCACGTCGTTCTATCAGAATTAACCAACATTTCTGCAAGAGAGAGAAAATGTCTGTTTTATTTTCAAGTAACGTTTATCATCAGCCAATCCGACATATGAAATGGTTACAGAATATTTCAAAGCAATGTTTGCATCCTAAAATACGAATTTGAAAGAAATCGAAGAAACTAAATCAAGATTTCCTAGAGAGCGTAAAATTTATCCGAAAGTAAAAATTCTGCAGAATATATGTTCCGTTCCCGACTTCGTCCTCATAAGTTAATCTCAAAGTGTAGCAGATGAAGCATGGAATTGATGTCACGGTGTTAAATGCGTTAGCCGGAGACGCTGCAGCTTAGGCGAAGTGAAGTAATTAATTAACTGTAGGTCGTTAGGAATGAAGTTTTCATTAGAGTGTGGAAAAGCAATTTTTCCCGAGTTTTTGTTGCACCCTGTTTCGACTCGATGATCGCTAGAAACCCAAGTGTGATATGACGATGATGAATATTCGCATACTTCATCATTCAAGATCTTTCTTTTTTTTCCTGTATTGTGTCAACAAAAAATAAAAATGTTTAAAGAGAGAAGTATCGCTTTTATGAGAAAATTCTGCACGATCTCGTAAATCCAGAGTTGCATAAGAGCTCCACAGAATTACTGAGAGCAAACTACGTTCTTGACGTGAAAAACTACTGTTAAGATACTTCAAGTCTTGAGATTTGTTTATTTAGACTGATTTTATTTTGCATCGTTTATTATCAGTCATTTTCTAAAATTTGTAACTCCGCGTAAACATTTTGCATGGGGATAATTACTCAAGTAATTCTGTTTCACATATTTAACATTTTGGGCGCCTTTCTACGGTCAAAGATTAAAGTTGTGTCACTGGATCATATGTCTTACATTAGAATCTGAAACCGATTATTTCATTCAATAGGGCAGACCGAGGTAAGTTGATACTTTTTTTCGGGTTTTTTAATTTTTGTACTTTTAATTATCAGCTTTAAACATTTCAAAATATCACGGAATTATACTGTAGAGCACCCTCTTTTGATGTAGACTATTAGATGCAGTATAACGAAGTAAATTTCTCCGCCATTTTTATCCACGCCGGGTCTCGAACCCGGGTCCCCTCATTCCGGAATAAATCACTCTACCAATTGAGCTACGCGGAGCGGACATTCGTTCTGACTGCTATCTGCCTTTATGTCGTGTGCGTCCTGCTGGCAAGCACGTCACATCCCCCCCCCCCCGAAAGGGGGCCGGGGGCATGGCCCACGTGTCAGCCGTGACTATGAATCGTTGCAGACAGCCATCCGCTGTAGAACGTGCACTTGAGAACTCCAAGTCAATCTGGTGTGTGGAATGCAACGTCACACATTTTTATTGTTCGATGGAGAAGGGATTCTCTTATTTTTCCTATCTCGCGGTGTGGAATTAACATCACACCATTGCGAGATTTTTGAACGCCCAGGTCGTCCGGAAAGTTCGGGCGCCATTATAACGAAGTAAATTTCTCCGTGATTTTTATCCACTCCGGGGCTCGAACCCGAGTCCCCTCATTCCGGAAAAAGTCACTCTACCAATTTAGCTACGCGGACGTTCGTTCTGACTGCTATCTGCCTTTATGTCGTGTGCGTCCTGCTGGCAGGCACGTCACAGTAGTCGAATTAGACCGAAAATTTAATGAAAGCTTGTTTAGTTGGCCTTAAGAAACATCTCAATCTGCACATTCAAGTGCAAGTTGATACGATATAACATCCTTGAGCAATCTTTATTGAGACTCCAAATATTAATTACATTTGGCAGGGCATGCGGTTTGAGAACAGTAATGGCCAGCGGCAAGCGAAAGTAGACCTTATTTGCTCTGTCAATCTCTCAAGTATGCCTTTCAACTGAATTAAAATCCCCTATTGTTTCCATTTGTTACGCTTACCTTAATTTACTTCAAGTTCCCAATTGAAATCAGGTCTTTTGGTTTTTGAGATCGATCGGACTCTGTGAGCTATTTATTGAAACAATAAAAATATGCTACAGAATTTTGTTTTCTTTTCTTTTTTTCATTTTTTGACGTAGGAATACGTCCAATTCCGCGGATAGCAGGGGCTGACTTAAATATCCAATTCAAAATGTTTCTTCTTTTCCATGTCATTTATAATGGAAACTATTTTAGGCATAGTTTCTTTTTCAAGTAATTAATGGATTTTCCTCAAGGGGACGTAAAGACAAATTGCGGTTTCCTCAATATCTCAGCTTCTAAAAGTCCTATTTGAAAACAGCTACCTGCATTGGAAACAGCTCCTCATGAGAAACGTTTTGCATGTAATTTTCAATTTGGGCCACCCCAATTTCTAATGGTTTGGCCACCGAGCTTGTAAGTGTCTATTTCTGCTTCTGATGTATTTCCAGCAAAATCTAAGCTTTTGAAAACTTAATTGAAAAAGATATTTCGTGGATCGATACCACTCACCTCGGAAACCCGTTTGAAAATACTTTCTTCTTAAACCAATGCATAGTTTGCTCTGCCAGAGGGCAAAGGTATATCTTAATTTTTTGACGAAATCTCTGCTTCTTACAGTCCGATTTGAAAAATTATTTCTTTGTTGGAGAGAGTTACTCCTGCGAAGTGTTTCTGATTTCATTTCAAATTGTTCTTAGCGCACAAGTTTGTCATTAAAGTGCGTAAGTTCACATTTCCGTTTACAGCATCATCTGCCTGACTAAAACCCGATATAAAAAAAAAAATTTTTTTTTTTATTCGGTTCTAATAAATATGAAAGTCCTTTGTGTGTATTTTCGTCTCAAAACAATGTATAATTTAGCCGCTAAGGGGCGCCAATATTTGATCTGTTTTTCTTAATACATCTGCTCCTAAATGTGCCATTGGAAAACTTCTTTCAACACCAGATGCCATTTGAATTGTGGAACATTTTAGGTTAGTATTTGATGAGGTTTATTGTTCACAGTTGTGTCGCTAGTTTGTGTTTGTGTACTTCTGTTTGCATCTGTATTTTTGCATCCGTTTGTGTACTTTCTGTTTACATCTCATCTGTATCTCGCTTCTAAATACTTATTGAGAAATTCCTTTCTTACCGTATGGCATTTGAAATTACCCTCTTTAAATAATGCACAGATTTCCCGCCAGTGGGTGTAACTGTAAAACTTTTTTCCTCACTATCTCTGTTTCCCGGTGACTATTTGAAACGTTGTTCTTCCGTGGCATAGCTTTTTCCATGAATAAAAGTTTCGTCTATCTTTAACTTTTCCATTATGTAAACTTTTTTCCGCTAGAAGGCGTAGTATTAGATCATCTTGCCTTCTATATTTCTTCTTTTAACTGTTCGATTTGAAAATCTGTTAGTCTCAGGTACTTTCTTTCTGCTATGAGAAACATTTTGTGCGCCATTTGTTGATTTTCGTAACACATTTTCAGCCGCTCCTCAAAGTAAGTAACTGCTTCTATTTCTGGATGTTTTAATCGATAGTACAATGTTAAAAAATCTACTTAAAAATGAGAACCTAAAGCTACTCGTTTTTTTTAAGTACAAACGTATCATAAACGAGTACATCACAAGCTCAAACATAAGTAAACATGCGCACTTACAAATAACTGCGTCAATAAATGTAAATATAATCTCGTATTACTTCATTTTAGATATTATAGATTTCAAGAGAAATTGTCAAGAGAATAAATGTGTAAAGTGACACACATAAATAATTAGTACAACAAAGTCACTGATCACAAGTAATTTTAATATGCGTAAAGCATATTTTTGTACGTTGTTACATTAACTATATTTGTGTCAATCTCATAAATAATATATTGTCTCTTCATCACTATATTTTGTCATAAAACTGTGAGGTCCGCTTGTCCAGCATGTGACAACGAGTATATCTATTATCCCAGATGCGCCATTGAATAATATACTTCCCGCTAATTTTATGAATAAATGAATATGTATGGAGCACACGTATTCCAAATTTGAAATCGAGGCACGGAAGGCTTAGCGGTTAGAGATTCAAACAACTTGTAGAGGGACCCCAGGTTCAAATCTAGCCTGTTAGTATGATTTTCTAACAATCGTTGAATATCCGCCGTGCATCGGGCGAGCAAGTTAAGTGACGGTCCTCGGGTAGAAATCCCCCGGTTAAAGTTCCTAAGCCTCCTCCCCTAATTTTCTTCTGACTTCTGTTTGTAAAATCGTACGGTGGTACCATCTAGTGTGCTATCTCTCACTTACTCAAACTGTCCTGTCAGAATCCCTAGATTCGCTCTAACTTCTTTCAGTTTCTCTGCCCTGCCCGAAGGTGCACAGAAACTGAAAAAAAAAATTAATATATAATATTTCATATATTATGGGCACAGAAACTGAAAAAAAATCCTTATATAATATTTCATATATTATGGGCCCAGAAACTGAAAAAAAAATCCATATATAATATTTCATATATATTATGGGCACAGAAACTAAAAAAAAAAAAATCCATATATAACATTTCATATATATGTGCTCGATGCGGCTTTAACTATAATTTCAAAAACGTCGGCATTCCGCATTCTACGCGACAAATTACTGCTGCATGGTGTGTGTTCCAGATGGGTACCTCACCACCTGACGAGAGAAATAGAGCATAGTTAAAGCACATACATGTATATATAAAATATATTGATTCTTTTAGTACATGTATTTGAAATATATGTACTCAAAAATGAGTAGATATATTTCAAATAGAAATACCAGATATACTCACAACTGATTCTCTGTATGTACTCAAAAATGAGACACAAGTACTCGAGCGATTATATGTCCAGAATGTACTCAAAAACGAGTATATTTTGCTTATTTCTAAGTACCAATTTTAGCAGTATAGAAATCCAGTTGATTTTTTTCTAGCCTGTTGCATTGGCTTTGAATGTCTTCGATAAATTTAATTCCCGTCGGATAGGATTCAAAAGAAGTGTTCATTAGAAAAGAAAATTCGGTGTCATCATTCTTGTTTTTAGGAAAGGAACCATTATGAGTAATTGGAATAAGGTAAAACTAGGCATTAACTTGCCTCATTTAAAGCGTACGAATTCGCCAGAAACGACGCCATTAAAGTTTAACCATGATACGCTGAAATATCACGCACATTAACAATAAATAACAGCGAGATTCTCTTAACATTGAGTGCGAAAAGAGAACTTCAAGTCGAATGAAATGAATGACAAACGCTTCATCAAAATATTTTAGGTGACTTTAAATAACGATAAAATTATTTACTTCACACTAAAAGAAACTGATATACTCTAATAGTGTTCATGCAATCACAGCTACATCTCTAAACACACGGGCAGACTGAAGTCTCAAATTGAAGTATTTCTATTCTTCACGGAGAGAAATATGCACATGCGCGCTACTGCTAAATTGCTAACATATCATTATGCTCCTGTACCAACTTGCACAATCTCTCTTAACCATTAAATTTCTTGAGGTCGCTTCATTCCGTTATTCGCTAGAACTGTGCAACCCAAAGTAAGCGTAAGGCCATTTTCGTTATTATCTAAAACTTGCGTTCTGTTACGACCATCACGATTTTTTTTAAACGCACTAAATTATACAATGGTGTGCAAAAATAATGCATAACCTCCAAACACCGTGAATTTTTAAGTTTAGCTCCATATATAAATAACTATTTTTCATAGTTATTTTATCATTTATATATCATTAGATGGAAAATTTAACTCCCATTTCAAAAATATCTTGGTTTTTTCTGTAGCTACTTCTGTTTTTAAGATACATTACAAAAATCATGACCAAACCGAAATTTTATAAAAAGGATCATTTACCCAATACGTAGGTTTACAGAAATAAATCGTTTTTGTAATTCATAAAGAGTCAAGTAACATTTAAATACAGAAATACAATCAAGAAAAATTATAAAATATATGTAATATTTTGTTGCTGATTCTTTAGCTTTAAGCACAGCTTTGCAACTTTCTGGAATACTGTGAACAAGGTTTTGTAAAAGATTGGGTTGAACAATACGATTCCAAATTTGAATTATATCTTCAATACTTTGAAATCTAGCTTTTGGCTTTTTTTCTATAGTTCATACGACACATAGAAAAAAATGTCGATCGGGTTTAATTCCGGTGACTGTGGTGGCCAACCAAGATACTGAACATTTTTTTCCTGAAACCACTTTTTCACTACTTTAGCATCATGACAGGGGGTTACGGTCATCTTGAAAAATAAAATTGACGTCATAAGGTCTTCTAGATGATGGTAGCATCTCATTTTCTAATATCCAAATATATTTCTAGGCATTTACCGTACCGTCGACAATATGGAGGTTCCCAACGCCATGTGCACACTGCAGCTCCAAACCATGACCTTCACCGGATGCTTAACAGTAGTCACTAAGCAACTTGGATGGAATTCTTCATGCTTGAATCTCCTTACATAGGCACTACTCTGATTCCCATTAAGGCAAAAATATGTTCATCACGGAAAAGAACATTTTCCCGTTGCTTGGTTGACCACGAGACATGCTGTTTTGCCCACTGAAGTCTACGCTGTCTTTGATTTGCAGTAAGTAGTGGTTTACGCCTGCTTTTGCAACCACGTAAGTCATAGTGAAGCAGCCTCCTCCTAACAGTAGATTTACTAGTAGAAAAAACCGGTCACTTCCGACCATCGTTGAAGCAATTCAGGTGAATTGAGTCTCTTGTCTGCCAAGCTTAGCTTTCTGAGCAATCTGTCCTGCCTAGTTTTAGTGGATCTGGGCCCTTCTACTGCGACGCACATTTTTAATATCAGCAGTGTCTTTTACTTTCTTCAGTAGCCTGATAACTGTAGATTGATTACAGTACACTCTTTAAGAGATTTTCCTTGAAAAATATCCTTCTCCATGCAGAACAACGATTTTTACTCTGTCCAGTGTGGACAATTCCGCAGTTTTAACCATTATTGAGAATGTACATAAATTATACCCTAATAACAACAAGAACCGACCCCTACAATGCTCTAGTTGCTCTAATAGCTATGCGTCAACCCGTATACAGAATGCAGTAGGATTAGGATAGATTTAAGAAGTAGCCAATCAGATAGAAACATGTATATGATTGGCTTTAACAACTGATACGCAGCTAACGTGATTTTGAACGTGTTTGTCAAACCCGATATTTAATGCCATATCTAAAGAACAGAAGTAGGTACAGGAAAAACTGAAATCTTTTGAAATCTGTAATAAATTTCGCGTTTAATGACATATAAACGATAATATAACTATGAAAATTAGTTAGTTTTAAAAAATAGTCACACTTAAATATTCATGGTTTCTGCAGGTCATGCAATACTTTTGCCCACCACAGTAAATCAAAGAATAATGGTAAAAATATTTGACTTGTCAATGAACTTGCTTTAACTCTTCCTGTATCCCTCCATCTTATTTCTACTTCGATTGCTAATGGCTGAAATTTCATCCCTGTAGGACATGTTGTTCAAGATTTGCCTCAATGTCTGTGTCCTGGTACATAAGATGTTAATATCGGTTTAAAATGCAAATTTTAATCCCCCATTTAACTTATATGACCGTATAATGTCTATATATTCATATGAATATTATTTATTTTTGTTTCTGAAGAAATGCATATCATATGTCTAATATCTGCAGTGGCTCTGTTTTATATCTGGGCCCACTTATTTTTTCCAGACAACGCTTCCACTTGTTGGAAGCCTACAGTTTCTGACCTCCAACACACAACTTTGCTTTTAACATACCTCCTGTTGAGATAAAACATTGTTTATTTAAATACAACATTGTTTCCTCTTTGGTTAAACTCTGCCGTGATGAATATTTTCGTGTAAAGCTGTTAACAGACTTTACTTGCATTGCCAATTCCTTTGCGCAGTTCCTTACCAATCCCTCCAGTCTCGTCCATAATAAAATTTAAAAAGACAATCTGTTATGCGTTCTACATCCTTCAGTAAGAAATTTTTAAATTTGAAATATACCTGAGAAGAATCTTTTATTCAGATATCATCATCATCGTCATTGTCAACCATTATCAATCCACTGCTGGACGAAGGTCTCCCCAAGTTTCCTCCACAACGGTCTGTCTTGTGACAGTCTCCTCCATGTCACCCCTGCATACTTTCGAATTTCATCCACCCATCTCCCATGTGGTCTTCTTCTGGGTCTTTTCCTGTCCCTTGGAATCCAATCTAAAATTTCGGCTGTCCATCGATGATCTGTCCTTCTGGCAGTATGTCCAGCCCATTGCCATTTCAGGGATTTAACTCTGATCATGATGTCTTCCACTCTTGTCATTTTTCGGATCCACGAGTTCCTCTTCTTATCTCTCCTGGTTACACCAAGCATGCACCTCTCCATGCTTCTTTGAGTTGTCTGCAGCCTTTGTATGTCTCTTTTAGTTAAGGTCCACGTCTCCGCACCATACGTAAGCACTGGAAGGATGCACTGATCAAACACTTTTCTTTTAAGACATAATGGCATATTGCTCTTGAAAATTATGCTGTTTCTTCCGAAAGCTCTCCAGGCAAGTTTTGTACGCCGATTAATTTCTTCATCAATGTGACCCTCACTTGATATCTGCTGTCCAAGATAAACGTACGTGTCTGTTATCTCCAGCTTTTCTCCATCAATCGATAAATCTTCATTTCTTGTAAAAGCATTGAACATCACTTTTGTCTTCTGAAAGTTCATTTTTAATCCCACTTCTTTACTCTTGTCAGCAAGTTCCTGGATCATACTCTGCAGCTCTGATGGGGTAGTTGCAAAAATGACTACGTCATCAGCAAAACGAAGGTGGGTTAGATAATCTCCATTAATCTTTATCCCCTTGTTTTCCCAGCTCAGTGACTGAAAAACACCCTCCAATGTGGCATTGAAGAGCTTCGGAGATATGGTGTCACCTTGTCTCACTCCCTTCCCAATTTTTACGTGTGTTGTATTTTCAAACAGCCTAATCTTTGCACTTGCATTTTCATAGATGTTATTAATAATATTAATGTATGCATCTTCAATACCGCAGGTTTTCAGAGCCATTGTAACTGCTGATGGTTTCACCGAATCAAAGGCTTTTTCATAATCGATAAAAGCCATGCACAATGGAAGTTCATATTCCCTCGCTCTTTCAATTAGTTCTCTCAGCACGTGGATATGATCTATTGTGCTGTAGCCACTCCTGAATCCAGCTTGTTCTCTCGGTTGAGCCATGTCCAGTGTTACCTTCAAGCGGTGTGAAAGAACTTTAGTGAAGATTTTATAAACTACTGATAGGAGGCTGATAGGTCTGTAGTTTCCGAGATCCTCAATGTCACCTTTCTTATGTAGCAGGATCATTGTAGCGGTGTTCAAATCCTCAGGAATATTTCCTTCATTAAGGCATCGAGTGAAAATTTGGGCGAGTACTGTTTCGATTTCTCCACTTGCTTCTTGTATGATGTCTACAGTAATTCCATCTTCTCCTGGAGATTTTCCTCGCTTCATGTTCTTGATTGCATGTGCAACTTCTGCTGGAAGGACTGGAGGAACTCTGGTACTGGTATCTTTCATGATGTCTGGAGTGCATATATCATCCCTTTCATATAATTTGGAGTAGAAATCTTTCACTCTTGTCAAAATTTCTGCCTCTATTTCTTGTTACAGAACCATCTTCTTTTCTCAGTGCCATAATCTGTTTTCTTCCCTTACTGAGATGTCCCTTTGCTATCTTTAGGCTTTGGTTGTTTTCAATTGCTTTCCTTACTAGTTCACAGTTGAATTTCCTTACGTCTTCAGTGATACTTTTTCGTACTGTCTTGCATAGCTCTATATATTCCACTTTGGAAGTCACATCTTCTTTAGTTGTCCTCATCTCTCTTCTTTTTTGCATCAACATTTTGGTTTTTCCTGATAATTTGTTCACATGCAACTTGTTCTTAGACCCAGCTAATTTTGTTGCTGTTTCCATAAGAGCTTTGGTTACTTTTCTGTTAACTTCAGAGATGTCCACTTCTTCCGATGTTAGGCCTTCTAAAGCTGAGAACCTGTTCTTCAGTTCTAACTTGAAGGTATTATGGTGTTTTTTAAGGTTGGTTATGTCAATAGATTTTGTTTGTCCTATGAGCTTGCCACGTTCAAGTTTAGTGTTGAGGTGCATCTTACATCTCACCAATCTATGGTCACTACCTGTGTTGAACTTGTTTAGCACACTGCAGTCTTCTATGACGAATTTTTTGTTACACATAATAAAATCAATTTCACTTGTCGTCCCATTTGGATGTCTCCATGTCCATTTCCTGTGTGGCTTTTTCTTGAAAAAGGAGTTCAAGATGAAAACCCTTCTGCCTCTGCAAACTCAACAAGAGTATTTCCACGCTGGTTTCTGTTGCCATGACCGAATTTACCTACTGAAGTTTCATTCTGTTGCCGTTGCCCTATTTTTGCATTGAAATCTCCCATAATTATCTTCAAATGCTGCTTACCTTTATTATTTAGATGACAAATTTCCTCATAAAATTCTTCAATTTCTTCTTCAGGATGACTTGTGGTGGGTGCATAAGTTTGAATAATCTGAGCCTGGTATCTTTTCGAGAGTTGGATAACAAGTCTTGCAGCTCTGTCAGAGGAACTTTCAACTTCTACAACTTTGTCCTTCAGTTTCTTGTTTATTATAAATCCAACACCACTAGTTCTGCCAGTATCTGTCCCACGATAGTAGAAGAGATGTCCACTTTTCAGTTCGATGAGATCTTCTCCTTTTCTCCTTACCTCACTTAGCCCCACGATGTCCCACTTGGATCCTTTGTAGTTCCTCTTCCAATTCAAGAAGCCTTGAATCAGAAGATAGGGAGCGTCCATTGTAAGTAGCCAAGGTCAGCATCAGATGGCAGCCTAGTCCGGTCCTCCGGGGATTCTTAGCACCCTCTGCCTTCATGTCGCACTGGCCGCTGCCTTGGCCAGGTACATTCCAGCTGCCGGAGACTGAGGGCCAAGATTTAAGTTGTGGAATCATTTTGGAGGGGTTTGGCCATAACTCACCACGCTGGCCAAGCGGGTTGGTGAGTGTGGGGTAGCATTTCCTCTGATCCCGATGGTATAGTTATACCGCTATGGGCGGTCGTCAGAGCCCCTTAGTGGGAACAGGATGCACCACGAGAAGGCGGGGTTGACATTTGTCAAGGAGAGGCTGCGATGTTACGCATCACCTGACCTTACATCCGTATATATCTACCTTTAAATATCGAAACTTTTCACTTGTCATGGTAAGCAGATTGAAATAAAGCTGTAACGGGTTTACACTGATAGCCCTTTCTCTTTACTATGAACCTACTTGTTTACACTGATAAGCCTTTTCTCTTGACTATGATCCTACTTGTTTACACTGATAAACCCCTTCTATTGACTATGAACCTACTTGTTTACATTTTCTCTTGACTATGAACCTACTTGTTTACACTTTCTCTTGACTATGAACCTACTTGTTTACACTTTCTCTTGACTATGAACCTACTTGTTTACACTGATATCCCTTTCTCTTGACTATGATTCTACTTGTTTACAATGATAAACCCTTTCTCTTGACTATGAACCTACTTGTTTACACTTTCTCTTGACTATGAACCTACTTGTTTACACTGATAAGCCCTTTCTCTTTACTATAAATCTACTTGTTTACACTGATAAGCCTTTTCTCTTGACTATGATTCTACTTGTTTACAATGATAAACCCTTTCTATTGACTATGAACCTACTTGTTTACAATGATAAACCCTTTCTCTTGACTATAAACCTACTTGTTTACACTGCTAATCCCTTTCTCTGGACTATAAACCTACTTGTTTACACTGATAAGCCCCCTTCTCTTGACTATGAACCTACTTGTTTATACTAATAAGTACTTTCTATTGACTATGAACCTACTTGCTTACACTTTCACTTGACTATGAACCTACCTGTTTACACTGATAAGCCCTTTCTCTTCACTATAAACCTACTTGTTTACACTGATAAGCCTCTTCTCTTGACTATGAACCTACTTGTTTATACTGATAACTCCTTTCTATTGACTATGAACCTACTTGCTTACACTTTCTCTTGACTATGAACCTAGTTGTTTACACTGATAAGCCCTTTCTCTTCACTATGAGTCCGTGAGTAACACATCAAGGGACTTTGAAGAACAATGAGCAAAATTTATAGATTTGTAACCCCTCTTTTTTTCATTTTTTCATGAAATAGGGTGTTACATTTGGATTTATAAGTGGTAGCCATATCCTGATAGATTTCTGCTCTTTGGAGGCCCTGTGGATAAACGAATAGTATTTCTCTTTAAATATAGAAGTTAATGCATTATTTTGGTAATTCGTAGAATTCATTTTAACGTCCTTATCAACTTTTCTTAACTTTAATATCCCATTGTACGAGAAATCAGCAATAATCGCATTATAAATCCTTTACTGAAACTTTTTTGGATCCTCGGAACCAGGAGCAAAGGTCATTTTGTGCTCTTTGGCGATAGTAAATTGACATTTTTGCTTACAGTCGTTAAGGTAGATCCATGCTTCGGCAATAGTCACAATACATTTCTATCTCTATACATCTATGTGATTTCTATAAAGAAGTCTACACTGTGTTCTGTGCTCAGCCACGTGCCTAGGCAAAAGGCGGTGAATATTATGTGTTTTCTCAGATTCAGATCTTTTATTTATTGTGTTATTACTTTGTATGCAGTTGAGACCGTTACCTTTAACGACTGGGCGATTGCTTTTGTGTTAGTGGATCTTCTTCTAAGAGCAGAGATGTTACTTTTGAAATAGTGGTGAATTTCGGTACCTTCTTTGGATATTCGTTTGGTGTTTTTTTCCTATTAAAATTAATAATTGACGATTTTCCTCTCTATTGTTAATAATACTGCTCATTTTACATTTTAAAAATGCCAATGCCTTTATTTTCACAGCTTTTTTTATTACAAAATGCGAATATTTCTCTTCGTAAAGAGGAAAAATATAACCTTCTACCCACTGCTTTTTTATGTTCACCGTTTTCTTAGAAGACAATATTTATTTGCACCAGATTTTGCTTTCGTATTGTTCTAGCAAAACTATTGTCCGTTTCATTTCTTGGAATTTCTTTTACTTCTGTAATATTTTATTAACAACGTTCTAAAAATGTGTGAACATCCTATGTTCATTTGCAATATTATATTCAATCAACTGCTCTCTAGCAAAGTTCTAATTTCATATGGAATATTTGTTTGAATTTTTTTATATAAAAACACAACGAGCATCGTAGTTAACTTATCAAAAAGTAGGATGCATTTATAGAAAATTATAATTCTGGAAACACTTTTAACAAACGTTACCAAGGTGTCATTTAACTCTTCTTACTGCATTTGGAGTTCTTCCAAAGCTTCAATTAATTTTAGGATTACGAAATTAGCATCCCCATTTTAGTCTGTTTTCTGAGCTATTTCATTTTTTACAGGGAGTAAAAATACCTTTCTTGTCCATAAAGAGAATGATTCAGGTAATTGTCCTAACAAAATTGGGTGTTACATTGTTGCTAAGATCATACCACACCATCCCGGGAATATGATGGCCAATCAGCCTTCTGTAAAATGATAATAGAACGGGAGAACCAAATGTCAAGCACTTAATCTACAAGTTTTTCTGTCACCTCGAAATATTTTGGAAAAATCGTGAACTTAAATATTTTCCCCTAACGCTTTACTAAAAACAGCAGTACAAATATAAATCTCAGATGGATAAAATAATAGACTGCGGTATATTTTGGTTAAAAATTAGGTATTGGATGGAACTTGGATTTCATTTAAGCCTGCTTCTCTGCTTATTTCATGTCTTCATGGAAAGTGAAACTTTTAAATTCTCTTACCTTTTCTTCGCAAATGAAACAATTCTTCACATGTAGGCACAACACTTTTAAGAAATGCTTCAAGTTTTGTTCCCCGTAAGAAGTTTTGCCCCTTTTGTTGTAAAGATGTTTTATGAAATTTAGGGTGTAGTGGAAATTAAAGGAAAACTACAGAACCATTTTAAATTTGATAAAGCTCGTTCAAGAAATGTAGTTAGATTAGCACGAACGTTTGATACAACTGGTTTATTGTTAAACAGTTTGACAGTAGTTGTTGGACTTAAGGAAACGTTCAGAACCGTCGAAACCATGCAACGTGTACAGAGATCATCTGACATCAGACCATGATTATTAATATATCGTTCGCTTGAACAGACCAACGTTAAAAAATGCATTCAAATATCAGGAAGGTTTCAATATGTTTCCATAAAAGTGCAGATTTTTCAAGCTTTAATTGATCACTGCAAAATCGCAGGATGAACTCCTGTCATCCATATATGGAACCTCTTTAAGAAAATACTAGTGCTGAGATCAACATTTGCCTAGCAGATGCGACTCATTGTTATCGCAATTAAAATAGAACAATCGAATATAGGAAAAACAGGTCTTGCCTCCACGAAAGCATCAGGCAGTTACCAAACACATATGGCAGCCCCGGGGGATCAGTGGTCTAAGCGATGGCTAGTAACCATTTGTCTGAGATGGGTCGGGGTTTGAATCCGGTGAGGCATGGGTGTTGTGTTCGACTTACGGCAATGGTTCTCACTCTTTCCTGGAACCAGTGGCCCTAATTAGGGATGAGGGGCTGCTTACATCCCATTGAGTTGCTCATATTGGTCATTAAACCCCCAATAAAAACATGTAACTTTAGTGTTCTTTGCCGGATAATTTATTGTTTGTGCAATATTTGTATAGGAGAGTCACACTCCTGAAAATTATTATTCGCTGCTGATAAAACAACTTCATTAGTTTTTCTTGAAACGTTATTTGTAATCGTGATGAAATGTTATTCCAGCAAAGTGGTGGTACAACCCAGCGCTATTACAATAAATTTAAGACTGGAGATTTTGAGGGTTCAGTTTTGTTAAAATGCTGTACTGGGCGGTTTGGAGAAAAGTTGTCTTGGGTTTCACGTTTAGCAGAGATTATTCCATGTGATTTATTTTCTGCGGATTTCTGACAGATATTGCAGACAGAAATGTTACACAAAATATTGTTGGTATCAAAAGTAAACACGCAGCGAACCTAGGCAGTGCATGTATTAATCAGTAAAGATTAAAATCTCTCAGTTTGCTGGTAATAAACTGCAGTATTTGTTTGTTAGTAGCTTGTACAATACGTTATGTACCATATCATTTTTAACAAGCAATTTATAGTGTGCTTTGTCAAATTTTGGGCAGTATTTATATACTTCCTGGCTAAAAATAAAATCAGAATGAGCTGCTATATCTTGAGAACAATATTCAAAGTAATGGACTCAAAATTATCGTTTCTTTCGATTTTACAACCACAATGCTATCAGAGAAATTTCTGGAGTATACTTATTTCGAAACATGAATCTTATTTTGAAGAATTCAGTAAAAAATCAGGCGGTCGTTAATTTGTTTCAAACAAATGTCTTTATTTCTACAGTTCGATATCTGTTCAGGTTTTCGTGAGAAATTCTACACCCTACAATTTTTGGCTCATACGTTCTCGCGACGTGAATAACCAGCATGCAGCTGTGAAGTGAAAAGCGGTAAAAGGCTTCGAGGTGTGAGAAGTGAACAAAATATCTCGTAACAAGTTTGTATTTTTGTTTCCCTGCATCTAAGTCATTGTCTTACCAGTTTTTCTGACAAAGAAGTACCACTGACTTATCTATTCAAACTGAAAACGAAGAACACGAATCACTTGAAGTTTCAGTCGGACGTACACTACACTGTGTATTGGTCCTAACAACGGGGAATGACTCAGAACTGTTGTAGGGTGGTGTAAAACAGGGTGTTTATATTTCTGCACTTGCCTTCGGTATACTTAAAGTCACTAACTTTGTATAAGGTTATCCAATACGTGAAGCTGAATATCACGAAGCAGATATGACTATAATTTTATTGATACTTGAGTACAATTCACGGAATAAAAAATACATGGAGTTCCTAGAGTATAACACTTAAAAATAAACATGGAGTATCAGAAAACACGATGTACACAGCCAGCTTGGGGGAAATATCGCAACAGAAAAAACGTCACCAGGCGTGTCGGAACAAATTGGTGAGTTGCCTTTGTCACCAGGTGTTTTTTTCCACAAACTGATCACGTGACACTCTGTTAGCACTTTACGCAGTTAAATGAAATAATGACAAACAATTGCTACTCCGCGCGTTGTAAAAATGCTTGCAGCTGCTGTGAGACATACTTATGATTAACTTTTCCTACAGTGACCACTTAAGTCAAAAACGTTGAATAATAGCGAATAGGTAGGGGACCATAAAAGGATAAAAATAAAGTAAAGGGGGAGTAAGTATTGGAGTCTTATAATATACGCTAAGGCATTAAGTGGTTAAGTTATAATCTACCTAAATCGCATTGGGTACAATTAAGTAATAGATATAATTTAATTAAACGTATTTACACTAATTCTAAGCTTACTAATTTAAGCAGAAAAACTGAAAAATAAATTAAGGCGGTTTACCGTATTGTAAAGACATCTGAACAGAAAAATACCTTTTTTGCGTGTAAGATTTTATGATTTACAACTGAACCAACCAAATTAAATTTTACATGCAGCCAAGTTAATTATAAACTGATTAAAAGGACAGAGCTCGAGAATTAGCATTTAATTTAAATGCGTTATATTTTAAATTAAAAATATAAGTAAACATCTAGTAATGCTCGGAATTGGTTTCCAAATTTTATGATTATTTAAAGCTCGTACGATTACGAACTAAAAAAAAAAAAAAGACGTTTCAAATTATCGAGGTAGACCTGCTGGTTAACAGGTTTGTCCACGATAAGTGATGAGCCGCGGCCATACCACAAAAACCACCCCCACACGAGTACAATTCCAACTCCAAACTTGACCGGAGGAACAGTACACTGCGGTAAATAGCGTTCCCCGGGATTCAGCCATACCCACACACGGCCATCAGACTGATGGATCATTTATGTGAATTGATCAGTGCATAGGATCAGTTTCCATTGATCTACGGTCCACGATAATTGTTCTTTACACCATGCTAAACGACGAGTGGATATAAAAGGCTTATGAGCTTCCGCACGACCACGGTAACCCATGGAATGAAGTTCTCTGAGAATGGTACGTGTACACACCAAGGTACAAGCATTTTTACTCACCTGTACACTGAGGTCTTGTGCAGTAGTACTCCGATGATTAACTGTAACGACTCTCCTGAGGCTTCGACGTCCTCTATCACTGATTTTCTTTGGTTTGCCGGTACGTTTTGCTGCTACAGGCACGACATGTCTCTTCCACGTATTCAGTATCTCCAAAAGAGTTGATTTGGTTATGTTTAAACGATTATCGGTTTCTCTTATGGACAACCCACTAATATAACATCCAACAATATTTCCTTTCTCAAAGTCAGTTCTCTCCCGCTGCGACATTTTCCCTTAGCCTCATAGTGCGATATGATCGCGGTCAGCTGCAGGCTTCTTTTTATACTGTTTATAGCTGTACCGCTTCTTAAGAAAGCAGCGGATCCGTTCATGTGCTTTTGAAGGGGTTTCAGGTGACTTTTTTCAATATAGCGTACATTAAATAAACGCATCACGTAATGTCACAGTTAGGTTTCTAGAGATGTTACAAAGATTGCTCTTTGTATAGTAACATATTTATATTTGTTAAATCAACTCATTCGTTGCTAACGACACATAAGATATTTCAACTCTCATATGGGCACAGGTAACTATTTTCATAATATTTCAAAGAAGTGGTTTTATAAGAACAGGTATTTCATTATTTTTAGGTATTAAGGATAAGCCAGTAACCACAAGTGTATCGCGCAGAGGCATAACAGGGAATAGTGATATTCACTCAGGAAAGGAAATTATGTCATGACTGCAATCCGCCCCCAAGATCAACCGCAGAGCCGATCAATGGTTACCACTGAAGAACAGAGAGGGAAATACAAGGAGTCACTGGGAAGTCTTCCTGAAAACGCAAACATCTTCCTTTTTGAACTTGCCTTTATTTCAGTACATCAAAATTTAAACAACCCTTGACAAATCGCAAAACCTAAAAAAACTTTCAGCAAGTAAGAGGAAGAAAAAAAAATCTTCAAAAAATGTTTTCACAAACACTGAAAGTAAGACAGTTACCTTGCAATAATAGTCGTACAAGTAACCGTCTACAGGATAACATTCACAAGAACTTGATATAATAAAACAACTCAAACTAAAAGCAACCCGTTCTTCATTATTTGGCAATTTCACGTGAGTTCTAACTCCACATTAATGTTTTACATTTTGCAGCAAACCAACTCTGATACTTAATGAACTGATGATAATGAACTAAACAGTAAATTGAACAATAATATTAAACTCAGAGACAGCTCATTTCATTGAACAAAACAATAATTTAGTCGCTTGAAGAATCAGGGTTCTCATCGTATCAGTCTGACTCCGTGGGAGTTTCTGGTAGACTAGTACCGCCTTCCGAGGTGAAAGTATTCTAATGAAGTCACTGAATCTCTTTCGAAGGGGCTGGCTCTTCAGTAAAACTCGCAGCAAAGAATCGGAGCTCAGACCCAGTAGAGAAAAGGTTTCCTATCATCCTGAAGGTGAGGACAATGCAACAACAGGTGGTCAACTACGTCTGAAAACGAACTGTTGGTAACAGCAGTTTTTCAACAATAATCTTTAGTAATAACTCGAAAAAGGTGCACGGTTTGTGAAGGCAAAGTTCAGAAAAGTTGTGTCTAAGATATCTCCTTGTTGACACTCATGGAAATAACGGATGTGTCCATTTCTCGGGAGACGCAGTATTCCAATCATCCTTCCAGTGCGTGGACATTTTCTTTTAAGATCCTCTTTGATCCTATTTAGAAACGTTTCTCGATATAATATCTACCTGTGGCTTTCTAGTTGCTTCTTTTCCCAATTTACCGGCTCTTTCGTTTCCTGTTGTGATAATGTGGCTTTCCTCTCAAATTCGCCCAAATACTTTTATGCGCAAAATGCAAGGTATGCCGACTGATGTTTCTTTAGCATTTGATTGACGCATTTTATTTATTTACTTTTTTTCTTTTGACATTCTTGAACAGCAGGTGAGAAAATGGCTAAACCTTCACGTACAGCTGCTGATGTGTGTAAAACAATTCACCCCGCCGGTATTCAAGTGTTCAGAGGCGTGGGATTACATCTTATTTCCCGAGAAGGGTCCGAATTCGAGTTCTGTAAACGGAAGGGATGGTGGATTTGTCTTATGGGCTTGGCTCTTTTTTTACCTGGAACCTGTAGATATAAAGGACGGGCGACTGCATTACGGGCCTTAGATCAGATCATTATGGTTGTTTAATAACGAGGAATGAAGTAATTTCAAAAGAATCTTTGTTTGTACTTTGTTTGGCTGATAAAAGGACTACTAAACCTGTCGCAATACATTTACAAACTTCTCACAACACACAGTATGTCATTTGAGCTTTATCAATTTGCAAATTCTCTATCTTTTTGTTTAGACACGCTCTCTAGTTTACTAACATGTGCTAAATTAATGACAATATGCTAACATAACATTTATATACAATACGTTTAGGATGACCTAAAGAACTGATGTCCTATTTCAGGCTTATCGACTATCATGGGGAAAAATTAAAGACACTATCAGAATCCCGTCTCTACTTCGGATTCATTGGTCTCAGGAAGCGATAAAAAAGCCACCGTCATAAGGATAAATATCACATCTATGACGTGAATCGGGATTCGAACCAGACCTAACAGTAACAGAAGTTACAGTCTCACATTTCCGTTCACTCAACTACTGGTAGACGTATTGAAATACATGTAACATTAAAATTCAAGTAAATACTCTTCAAGGAGATATAAATCTTAACTTCATTAGTAATTTTGTAAATTATGCAGGGCATATCGTAAATAAAATCACACTATTCCTTACAAATTTCAGATATATAATGACTTAAGCAAAGATTTGGAAATTAGGCTTTTGGTTCATTTGTATTATAAATGCACATTTTCCTTATGCAACAGATTGATAAGTAGTTAATAAAGCGAATTTTCAGTTTTGTTATCTGAACGAAATATTGTTAAATATTACAGACGATGACAGTTAAATGCAATTACGGAAATGGAGAAGTTTACGAAAGTCAGTTCATTTGTTGCGAGCATTTCAGTCCTTCCGAAGAGAAAAGGCTTTCATTGTATTTGATTAAATGAGAATGAATATGCAAAGAGCAGTGTGCTTTCAAGTCGCCTATTGTTGCTTTCCATCTTTATGGGAAACACGTACGTCTCCGTATTCTCGGCAGGTGGTGTTCTGCTAAAAAGGAAAAATCTGGGAATCCATAATGCGTTAGGAAATATAGCAAAGCTTTATTTGAGCCATGGCCGGAAACTGTTATTTCGTGAGTCGACACTAGTTGACGAGAATGGAAAAGGTTTCTTTGAATCTGTCGTGACTATTTCAATTTGCGGAAAACGTAACCTTCGCAGAAGTGCGACTATTGAAACTCTCACGAAACTCCACGAGAAAACCACGAGCAAGCAAATCGACATGATTATCTTAAGTAATCGGAACCCACGTAGATACATCGTAATTTCATTTCCGTCGGCAGTGAATACATTTGCTTTTTCTACCTCTTCATGCCCAATTTAATGCTGCCTTGCTGATATGAAATTACTCCGAGCCTCAATAAATGACTGCCTATATGCAGAAGAAAACTGTCTGTTTCTCTAAAAATACACCAGGAACTTCAAAAGCGTGACACGTTGTGCGTCTAATAGTCTGATCATTCAGAGAGAAAATGCTAACAAAACGATACATCCATTTCTATGGCATTGTTTTATTCAACAAGATTATACACTACTTTGCGTGAAAATTGCAACACCAAAAAAAGAACCCCGCTATCCAAATGAAATATGTGTCACAAATTCCTCAAGTTTTATGATATAAATTATTACGTTTGTAGAGATGTGGAAGGGTGTTTTGCTTTGAAATTAAGTATCGCGTGAAGCCACCTGAAGCAACAATAACAGTACGTCTCTATCCGGCGTGGCATTGAAGGGAATAATTTTTTTGATATCGTCCAGAAGAACAGTCTGCCAGGATGCTTCTAAGCGGACCACAGTTTATTTGTGGTAACTTGCGGAGGCGCTTGATGGGCCAGTTTCTTAGCTACTATGTTCCATACACGTTCGATCGGAGAAATATCTGGCGAACGTGCAGGTCAAGAAAAAACGATATATGCCGTGCATGGAAGAAGCTTTGGATATTCCGTGCCACATATGGCCGAGTATTTTTCTGCTGGAGTATAGCGCGGGGACAACACTGAAGGAAGGATATCACCTCTGCTTCAAAAAAAAAAAAAATCTTTGATGTATCGCTGGCGTTTGAGGTGTCCTTCAATTCGGATTACCCGAGGTCGTGAATTTAACCATTTTAGCGGCCAATGTACGTATGTGGACCAAATTGTGCTCTATATATTCTGCTTTCCTCAAACAGAACTGTTGACATTGCAGCCGGATTATACGAAAGCTTTGGCAATATTATTCCTTTCCCTCCCACATTTCAGCAGAATCGGCTATATACAGTATCTGTCGCTGGTAGTAAATGCTCCCTTATGGTTTTTAGCCTTTTAGTTTATAGTCTGATTCCCTTATAGTGCTTCATTCTCTGCTCCATAACCCATGCAATGATTGGGAAGAGCCAGTCCCCCTGAAACGGACATCATGCCACTGGGTAAAAGCAAGTTACTCAAATATCTTTCCTCTCCTTTCTTAGGTTCTTCGCCATTTTTGTAGCATTTTTGGAAGAAAATGTAATATGATAGGAAGAATTAAGGAAAATCATTCCCCATAAAAGACCACTTTTAATGACAAATGTATGGGAAAAGCAACGCTTCCTGGTGTGCAGGTTGATTCGCTCCTGTGGAGTTCGGCTCACGTCTTAGACAGCGAATATATATATTCGTTCGAGCTGATTTCAAACCATTTTGCTAACCCCGACTTAATTCGTTCCAGCCAATTAAAGGGTTAAATTAATGTCGCTATAAACCATGACTTCAGGTTTTGGGCCGGAATGACGGTGCAAAATGCATGCCTAAACATTTACCACGATGTCTTCCAACATGTATGCGACCATCATTGTGTATCAAATTGAATCGTGACTCCTCGAAAAACATGAGTTAGCAAGTCAATGCTTGTGTTCGAGACCCCATTGCAGCCTAAGACGTTTGTGGTTGAGGATCAAAGGAAAGCACATCAATGATCTGCTGGGAACTAGTCTTCTGTAAGGCAGAGGGCTTAGAACTGTGCTGGAGGATAATGCATGATCTGTGACAGTGCTCCACTGCTGCACCAACACCGTTGATGTCGCTGTGCGATTGGTCACTTCCATGCGGTAGAGGTGTCTGTCATCCGGTGCAATAGGGCGATTTTCCGAGCCTCATCTCCCCACTGACGCCAAGTTCGCATTCCTGTAGTGACATTTAGTACCGTAGAAGTTACAATATCGCTGTAAGAAAATCCCAGCTTCTCTCATTCCAACAATACTGTCTTCCTTACTCAAAGTCCTTCAACGTTTCATAATGCAATTCTCTTCCGCGACTGGGCAAAGTGAAACACATGAAATACCCTTCTACTCAGGGTTGGCTTTTCACAGATTGCAACATGTCGTTTGAGCCAGCTCTTTATACCCAAGACCAGACAGTTCAAAGACGCTGCTACGGAAGCGCAGGCGTGTTTTTACTGATATCACTAAACAACAAGGATTTTGTTACAAAGAAAACTTTAACAGTTTTGTGTGTATTTAAGGGTGCAGAAACCAAATAGGAAGTCACAATTGCTCAACTGGGCTCCACTTTCTTGTAATGGAACTCTCTATTGGGGTGAATGTTGTGTTACTTAAAGGAATTTCCCTATGTTTCCCAACGGAAACATCTATCTGCAGTTAGTATAGCTGTGTCTCTGAGAGGAGACATACTGGCGCCATTACTTCCTGCTGTGCACTTCTTTCTGGGAAGTGGGAACAAAGCAGAATTTTTGTCATTCGAATGCATGCAATCGGTATTGAAGCACGTGCATTTTCTCGTGGTTTTAAACAGTAGTGTGGATTGTACAAAGTGTGCGTTATATAATGCCGCGAACTTGTGTGAACTATCCAAACACTTTCTACTACATTTGTTGACAATTTACACTCACGGACAAGGAAATTTGCGCACCAAGAAGGAAGCATCGGATTAAACTGAAAGTTTATGGGTGTAATGATACAGATGAACGATACACATGATGACAAAAAATGAGCTGCAAGCCAATTACAGAGTGATCTGTGGCACGCAGTCCGGTCATCTTCAATAGCGCATACTACCACCTTGTGCGGCAATACAAGCTGCAATATGGTAAGGCAAGGAGGCAAACAGACCCCTGATGTTGCCCTTTGGCAGACTGGCAAACTCGTATTGGACGGTGTGCTCCAAATCTAGGATAGTTCAGCACGGCAGCAGCCGGCGTTTCAACTGGTCCTACACATGCTTGATACGGGACAAGTTCGGGGAGCTGGCTGGCCATGGAAGTATCTAGACATGACGTAGGCAGTCCTGGGAAACCCGATCCGTCTGCGAGAGGGCATTACCACTGTGGTACAGCGAACCTGGAATGTACCGGCCAGGAATGGGGGCACATTGGGCCGTAGGATCTCATCCACATACCGCTGACCCACCAATGATCCCCGTACCACTACTAGAGCTTATTGGCTATCGTTTGAAATGGCTCCCCAGACCATAATGCCTGCAGTGGGAGAGGTGTGGCGCTTGATATCGAGGTTGGGATTGTGCCGTTTACCCGGGCACCTCCACACCCGATCACGACGATCATCTGTCCACAAAACGAAGCGGTACGCATCGCAAGTACCTCACGTTGCCAGTCAGTGGTGTTTCACGTCGCTCTGGCTTGGCACCACAGCACACGGAGCCGTCGATGTTCCGGTGTTAATCGCAGCACACGTAAGGAGCGCTGGGATAGCAGATGCGCTTCCTCGAGGCGTCGGGAAATGGTTCGTGGGCTCACTGCAGCCGCTACATCTGCCTGTATAGTGGACCGGGTCCCTGTGGGATCCGTTCATGGCTGGCGCACGCTCCGTCGATCCTCTCTGCCGGTGGTCCTCCTGGTCCGTCCGGAGTTGCTCCGCTGTGTGGCAGTGCCGTCACGTGTCCACTTCTCCCAAAGCAGTCGAACGGTATGGTCAGAACGATCCACGTGGTGGGCTATACGGCGCGCAGACCATTCTGCAGTTTTCAGCCCGATGATCAAACCTTTCTCAAAGTCCATAAGTTGGGTAAATCTACGTCTCTGATATCTACCCGACATTCCTGTCACTCTGTACTCTTGCATGCGTCGGCCGATGCTTTTCGCTTTCATGGGGACTACACTCCGGTTTATAATGCTGCCGGGTAGTGCTTGCAGCACCGTCAGAGGGTGTGCGGTCATGCGCACTCTCACTAGACGTGGGTCATTTGCATACCAGCACGCACTCTAGCTATTTTCAATGTCTTGCGGTTGCAGCATGTTTTCCTCTAGGTGCGCAAATTTCATTGTCCGTGAGTGTACTTTAAAACCTCAAAGGCGACATTTCACACCGTTGTTTAAAAAATCGTAGGAACTTTATTTCCTTTGCAAAATGGCTGATGAAGATAAATTTTCGGCGCCTCACATTTGTTGTAATTCATGTGTAACTTTGTTGACTGGCTGGTTGAAGTGATCTCATCAAATGCCAATTGCGGTACCAATGGTTTGCATAAAACTGAAAGACCACTCAACAGACTGTTACTTCTGCATCACTAATATATGCGGAATTACAGTTAAGACAAAAGACACGATTCAGTACTTCAGTATTCCTTTGGTCATAAGTCCTGTTCCACATGGCCCATATCTTCCTGTTCATATACCTCCACAGTCATGAAGTTTAGATGATGGTCATACTGATGAAATAAATCCTTACAGCGGCGAAGATATTTAAGTACAGCACTACTCTGATTCCTTAGAAGATTCTGTGCCTCGCCTTGTAAGTCAGGAAGAATTAAATGATCTAGTTCGTGACCTTCATTTAGCAAGTGAGGCTGAAATATCGTTTTCAAGATTGAAGGGATGGAATTTTTTAAAACCAAGTACAAAAGTATGTAGTTTTCGTCAACGACAACAAGAGTTCGAAAACTCTTTTTCGAAGAGTGGTGATCTTGTGTACTGCAATGATATAGACTTATCGCTTGAAGCCTTAGAGCAGCAACACAAACCTGAAGAATGAAGACTTTTTATAGATTCCTCAAAAATAGATTAAAAGCTGTCCTTCTTCATAACGGAAACATGTATCCGTTAGTACCTGTTGCATACATGAAAGAAATATATGCAAATATGAAACTGGTGGCTTCAAAGTATCGTACACAAAGAACATTCGCGGAATATTTGTGGCGATCTTAAAGTGATATCTTTACTCCTTAGTCCACAACTTGGATACACAGAATACTACTGCTTCCCCTGTGAACGGAACAGTAGGGACAGAAATTTTCACTACATTAAAAAGACCTGGCCTAACAGAGTGTTTTTAATGCCAGATAATAAAAATGTTGCTGCTGGGACTCAGAACGTGTACGTATAATCGCTTCACATTAAACTGGGTTTGATAAAATTAGTTGTAAAAGCATTGAATAAAGATGGAGAAACCTTTCGTTTTTTAAAGAACACGTTCCCCAAAATATCTGAAGCCAAAAATAAAGAAAGCATTTTTATTGTTCCATAAATAAGGGAACTTATGGGCGATCTTGTATTTGAAAGGCACTGAATCTGCTGCATGGAAGTCCTTTAAAGATGTGGTACTGAAGATGTTAGGTAACCGGAAGGAAGAAAATTAGAAAGAACTTTTTTTTTTTTTTTTTTTTTTGATTGGAGGTTTAACGACCACCGTGAGCAACTCAAATGGGCTATAAGCAGTCGCCCGTCCCTAATTTAGGGTCACTGGTTCCAGGGAAGGGAGAGAGCCAGTGCCGGAAGACAAACACAACATCCATGCCTCACCGGGATTCGAACCCGGACCCCTACGGACGAATGATCAGAGGCCAACGCCTTAGACCACTGCGCCACCGGGGCGGCAGAAAGAACTTGTTAATGAGCTTCTAGAAAAGTGTAAGTTTCAGATGGGCTTTAAAAGTAAAAGTCTACATGTCCCTCGCATCTGGACGTTTTACCACAGAACTTAGGAGCTGTAAGCGATGAGCACGGAGAACATTTTCATTAGGACATATGTACCATAGAAAACCGCTATAAAGGAAAATGGAGTCGTAAATGCTAGCTGATTAATGTTGGACTCTAAAAAGGGATGTAGTACAACCAAAGTACAGAAAAAAGTCTATAATTACTACTTTTTAAGGTAAGTGTAATTAATTACTTGTTGCGAAATATACATGCCAAAAATGAAAGTTTATTTTACATTTAAACGACAGGTACTCGAGAACTATGCTCGATAGCACAATTCAGCAAGGGGACTTGTAATCAGCATGACAAATACTGTATGAATTGGCATATGCAGTCTTTGTATCAAACAAAAAATTTATTTTTGTTGTTCAGTGTATTTTAATCATTTGCATGTGCCAAACTATTGTACATGTCCTGTAGGTTTAGACCCAAAAACTGCAGTCCTTCATGGTGTTGCAATTTTCACAAACAATATTATGGTTGTATTAATGCATTCAGAGAGTTGGTAGAACCATCTAGTTATCTGGAAAAATACATTACTGAAAATGTTCCAGAAGAAGAGATGGCCGCCTTGTGCTATATGTTGTAGTGACCGAACACGACCCCGATTATATCTGCAAAATAATTTTCCCGTACAAGGCATGTTTCCAACATATGAAGAACACAATGAATTTTGGTCACAGCGTGCTTCAGTAGGAAGATCAGGTTTAATTTCGATAGTTTAATTGAAACCGGTACACATCATGTTTATCAAAGTGTTTGTTGTAAAGTTCCAAAATCTTCAATCTCCCTCCTACAATTTAATAAATTTCGCATGTTCTTTTACTTTTCTTTTAAAAATACTTACGATTTTGGAATTTTCAAATAACCCAGTCCTCTTAGTCATGCTATTTTAGTAATTTCGACTGTTTTTAAATCGTCTTGTAATGAAATATCGTTTAGATATTTCAAACTAACACATTTCACACTTTTTCGTTTTTTTCCTGTTTAAGCGACTTTTACTCTTCCAGTAATTTGCAATAGGTTAAATTTACCACTGAGTATTACGTAAAAGAAATATGGGTTATCGCTAGAAGCAGTGATGTAAAATTATTTCAGATTCCAAAGTTTTCTTTGCAGAGTTCACAGTATTTCAAAGTCTGATTTACTGCAGTACCCTTATTGAATCATATGGAGACTTTCAACACTTTAGCGTCTAATAGTATGGTATTTATGATTGTGTTTACTTAAACTAACGAGAGAAAGAACATATGATTCCATAACTCATCATATTTTCTAAAATGCTGTGACTGTAAATCATCTGCTTTGTCAAAGTCTGGAATTTAACATTTCAGTTGAATAAACTAAAAGGCATATAAAGAAGTAAATTTCTCTGTCATCTTTGTCCACGGCGGGCATCGAACCCGGGTCCCCTCATTCTGGAAAAAGTCGCTCTCCCAACTGAGATACGCGGACGTATGCTCTTGCTGCTATCTGCCTTTACCTCATGTGCGTCCTGCGGTGCAAGCACATCACATCTCTGACTGACCCGTGGGCCATGTCCCCGGCACTCTTTCGTATGTGGGGGGGGGGGGGAGAGATGTGACGTGCCTGCACTGCAGGACACACATGACATAAAGGTAGATAGCAGCAAGGGCATACGTCCGCGTAGCTCAGTTGGGAGAGCGACTTATTCCGGAATGAGGGGACCCGGGTCCGATGCCCGGCGTGGACAAAAATGACGGATAAATTTACTTCGTTATAGGTACCAAAATAGTTCAGAATAAGATATATTCTTGATAATGAAAAGCGATTTTACTCCGGTGATTATCCCTCTTCTGCTACGAAAGGAATATAAATATTTAAGATAATCTTATTTGAGTACTAGCTGAGAAGCATTATGCACAGTTTGACGCCTTCAGCTGTGCGTGATGTAAAATGCATAGTATTTCTGAATATTAAGCAAACATGGGACTTTTAACACTTAAAAATTCAATATGTAAATTTCGAGCAGCCGTAATGTTTTTTTCATAACTAAAATACCGAATTGTTTCGAATTTTTTGAAAACAAAGGTTTGTACCATTTAAAATGACCGCCACAGTGGCTTGGTGGTCTAAGCGATGACTTCTGATCATTCGAACGAGATTAGTCCGGGTTGGAATCCCGGTGAAGATTTGGTGTTTGTCTTATTGCACTGGCTCTTGCCCTTCCCTGGAGTCTGTGACCCTTAATTAGCGATGGGCGACTGCTTATAGCCCAATACGATGCTCACGGTGGTCGTTAAACCCCAAACAACAACACAATGAAACGGTTTGCTATACAGTTTGGCCTTTTCTTTGCTGCCGTTTATACTTTCACCGTCTCTAGTGCCTAAAAACCCCACCTAGCTTTATAATTTCTCATTTTGGAAGATGCAAAAATAAACTTTTTTTCGTTTTTCTTCCTTGTTTGGTATTTTAACAAATACCGTAAGGAACTCACATACAACATTTTTAATTTCACTTTTCTCCTTTTGCAAAAAGCTTAATTAATTAATTATTTAAATACATATTTATAAATAATGCTAAATATTTGCATCTACTTTGAATGTGTTTTAGAACAGTTTCCTTCATTACGAGCTAGATTATTTTTTATCCAGATGATGTTTCCCGCATTAAGTACGCGCGGATTAACTTTCATCTCTGGAGAAATTCCAGATCAACCCAATTAATGACCATAGACAGGCAGCATCTACACCAAAGTTTTCTTATTTATTTTTTCATTCTGTTTTCGAGCTTGCTCTTTTATAAGTAAAAACGTAGACACTATAAAAGGGTTTCCGCATATAGATCTCATCTCGGAAATTTAGGGCATCTGGCCTTCGAGTAAATTATTTACATGGAATCTCTGTTCCGCCCCGTTGGATCAGTGGTGTAACCACTGACTTTTGACCATTCATCAGAAATATGTTAGGTTCGGAATCACGGGTGAAGCATGGATCGTGCGTTTACCTTACAGCACTGGCTCTCTGCCTTCCTTGGGGCTGGACTCTGCTCATTGTCCATTGAATTGCCAAAGACAGTCGTTCAACCAGAAAGCAAGCAAAACATTGAACGAATAACGAAGTGTTGACCCAATCATTGATTTTTGAAGATATCTAGTTCAGTATAGTAATTGTCATCTTCAAGGTGATTCATACATCGCAGTTCAAAAAAGCAACATCTAGAATACCTTTCTTCTCTCTCATCAAAATCCGCTGTTTTCTTTAATTAGGGATTGAAAGATTCTTAGCAGTATCCTTCACTACAAGAAATAACATGTTTATAATTAAGTACAAGGCGTTTTCTTTGTTGGTAACAGCAACACTGTAGAACAAAAGCATTATTCATACCTTATCAAGGACCTCATCAAGGACCAGGACTGGGGTCATCTCGGGAGATAAGATACACCACGTTCATTTGATTACTTACTTCGCAACACTTAGCACCCGAATGACTTCCTACGACATTCAGCATACGCTAAATGAAAAAAACATTAGAGATACTTACTTAATAGCGTGTTAGTCCTACTCTAGTTCAAATAATAACCTTTACATGCCGAAGCATCAACTCCATCAGGCGTCGGAGTATTTCTGGAGGTAATGCAGCATTGTCCACAGCTCCGCCCGAGACGGCGATCCAGGCATAGATCTGAAGTTCTGCTCTACGGGATTCCAGAGAGCTTCCACAGGGTTTAAATCCGGGGACCATGAGGGCCAATGGATAGTTCCACACTCAGATGAGTGTTCATCCAGACATTCATGTTTGTGGCCCGGCTGGGGAGGAGGGCAAATTTTCCTGCTAAAACAGATTATCGGACGCAGGATGGCAAAGGCCATGAAAGCATGTAGGTAATCAGCCAGAAGATGCTGCTAAAGCGCAGCCGTTAAGAACCTCTCCAGGCACATTAATATAGCCTATGTGTCCCATGAGAAAGCTCGCCAAACTATAACAGAGCCAAAACCGCCTTTAACAGAGCCGACCTGGCACGTGGCTTCAAGCTTTCATGTTCCAGCCTCCAGGCGAGGCAAAACTTCACTTCCGTCGACGAGCAATCAACGGTGAGTAGAGTACCCACTCTCTTAGCTCATGTTATGAAGCGGCAGCGTTCCGTTCGCTAGCTAATGCTACGTGTGCCTCAGACATTAACCCGGGATTGGATTTGCGCTGCTGCCTTCAAGCGGTCAGTCTGTACGAGCCTGGATAGTCTGCGTTCACTCCGGTCATCAATAGTCGGCCACTGCTTTCTCTCTGGGCGCATGTGCGTCAGTTGATGGTATATTCGCGGTACATCCTTGATACTGTTGCTCTCAGGAACCCTACCCAGGTTGGTTAGTTAGTTAGTTAGTTAATTGATTTTAGTGGCGCAAGGGCCAGGTTTGGCCAAAGAGCGCCAGACACAGAACTATCAGTTAAAGATTTTTAAAAGCGGGGTGAAATGATTAAGAGCAGACAGGCTTGGTCAAAGTTAGAAAAGAGAATGATGAAAGCTGTGAAGACTAGTTAGTTAAATAGGTTTATATATAAATTTATTAATTCACTGTTATTGATTATTATTATTTTTTTTTTTTAAATAAGTTTTAAAAAGTCAATCTGCTTTAAGAACGAAAATACTGCGAAAGTATCACAGTGGTCGCCCAAAAGCTTCTGCAGTGTAGCTGCGCCGTCATCCAGTAGATGAGACTGAAAATAGTGAAACCGATGATTACAAAAACGAACACAACTACATAAAACATGAGAGATGGTGAGTAAACAGTCGCACGCCTCACACATTGGGGCAGCGTCGCCACACAGCAAATAGCTATGCGTGAAGCGACAATGCCCAATGCGGAGACGCGCAAGAACAACTTCTTCCCTACGGTTCCGGCGACACGATGATTTCCAGATTCCAAGGTTAGGTTTTATACGGTGCAGTTTATTCTCCACCTGTTGGTCCCACAGACTTCGCCACGTTTGTCTGATATGATCGTGAACAAGAAAGCGGAAATCACGGTGAAACAGTGGCAAGGGTGTGACGACCAAAGAGGAGGCAGATCTAGCAGCAGCATCGGCAGACTCGTTCCCTGGGATCCCAACATGCCCAGGAATCCAGCAGAACCGAATTTGGACATCAGCTTCGAGCAAAGAACGAAGAAGTCTCCGTACGGTAAAAAGAAGGGGGTGGCCAGTGAAATCCAAAGATGACAAAGATTGCACAACACTCAAGGAATCAGTGTACACAATAGCACGCTGATCAGAGCTCGACTGCGCGTGAACAAGTGCGAGATAAACAGCATGCATCTCCGCCGAAAACACCGTGGCCTCAGGAGGAATGCGGGCAACAGGAACTTCGTCAACGCAGACGGCGACGGATCCAACAACACCAGTCGCCTTAGATCCATCGGTGAAAACAGGAATAAAGTCTGCATTGACGTAACGGTGTTCAGCGAAGAGCTGCTGGTACACTGACGCAGGGGTTGAGGACTTGTCAAAAGATGTAAAGCTGGAATCAACCATGACACCAAGAGGATGCCATGGGGGATCCTCAAAGCCCCTGGTCTCTCCAACGAGTGACAAGTCGAGCCCTGCATCACGAGCTACGGCCGCCATACGAAGACCGAAGGTTCGAATGCACGAGGGACGGATCTCGAACAAACGAGCATGCTGGGGATGAAAAACTGCATCGTATAAAGGATGGTCTGAGAGAGATTTAAGTTTCAGGTAAAATTGAAGAGACAGCTGCAGACGGCGTAAATGAAGCGACGGTTCGTTCGCGTCGGCATAAAGGCTGGGAATGGGTGACGTGCGAAAGGCTCCCGTACAAAGACGCAGCGCTTGATGGTGGATGGTATCCAACGGCCGGAGGACGGTAGGACGCCCAGAGCCATACACCATACAGCCATAATCCAGCTTAGACCGAATGAGAGAATGGTACATACGGAACAAAGAAGTCCTGTCTGCACCCCAGGAGACTGAGGCAAGGATCTTAAGGATTGACAAGGCTCTCAGATAGGAAGTCCTTAGCCGTCGAACGTGTGAGCAAAAGGTGAGAGCACGGTCAACGGTCAAACCAAGGAACTTGGTTTCCGGCAAAACTGGAATGGCTGCACGGTCCAAATAGAGCTCTGGATCAGGATGGAGGCCACGCCTCCGGCAGAAATGGACACAGGCTGTCTTGTCGGGAGAAAGAACAAACCCATTATTGTTAGCCTCTTTACAATCTGGGTAATTGCACACTGCAGCTGCCTTTCAACGAAATGCATGCTGGATGACGAACAGAAGATGTGAAGGTCGTCAACATAAATGGTAGCCGAAACTGCTGGAGGAAGATTTTTGAGCAGACAGTTTATGCGGAGGATGCACAGAGTCACCGAAATAATGCTGCCTTGAGGAACACCTTGTTCTTGATGGAAAAAGGCGGAGAGCGTTGTACCCAGGCGCACCTGGAACTCACGGTTGCGAAGAAAGTTGGCAATGAAGGTTGGCAGGTTTCCCCGCAACCCACTCTCGTGGAGGTCACGGAGGATACCGTGACGCCACGCTCTATCGTAAGCTTTTTCGATGTCAAAAAATACAGACACCAGGTGCTGCCTACGCACGAACGCCTCACGAACAGACGTCTCAAGGAGCAGGAGATGGTCAGGAGCTGAACGATGACGACGGAAGCCGCTTTGCGATGGAGACAGTATTCGATGTTCTTCAAGAAAATAAATTAGCCGGGAATTAACCATTCGTTCAAGGATTTTGCACAGACAGCTGGTGAGGGCAATTGGTCGATAACTAGAGGGAGGCTTGGGTCTTTGCCAGGCTTGGGAAAAGGTAAAACAAAAGCTCTTCGCCAAGAGTCCGGGAAACTGTGCTCCAACCAAATGCGGTTGAAAAGCACTAACAGATTCTCGAGAGACGACTGCGAGAGATGACGGATCATATCATAGTGGATGCCGTCGGGACCGACAGATGTTGCACCGGACCGATGCAGAGCCACCCGTAGTTCAACCATGCTGAAGGGGGAGTTATACTCAGTGTTATAAAAAGGCGCAAAGGAGATTTTCAGGCGTTCCGCGGTTGTGTTAATGCTCTGAAAGGGCGGGAGATACGCCTGAGAACTAGAAACTGTGGCAAACGCTTCGCCCAAGCAATCCACAATACTCCCCAACTTCAGCATACGTGCAGCCGTTATTCTCATAAATTGAAATTTGGCGGGAACTATAATTTCCCCGGATCTTACGAATTTTTTCCCAAACAGTTTTTGAACTGGCACGTGAATTGATAGATGAAACGTACTTCATCCAAGACTCCCTCTTGCTTCGTCGACGCACCAACCGAGCGTAAGATTTTGCTCTTTTAAATTTAACAAGATTAGCATCGGTCGGATAACGCCGAAAAGTACACCAAGCCTTATGTTGAACTCTTTTAGCCGCTGCTCAATCAGGGTTCCACCAAGGCTTCGGACGTCTTTGGAGCGTCGTTGAGGTTTTTGGGATAGAGAGATCTGCTGCCTGAATGATACACGTTGTGACATCAGTAACAGCTGCGTCAATTGACCCCCGGGTCACCATGGCAAAAGATATCACTGCGGACGATGTGAAGACCTCCCACTTGGCACGATCCATCCTCCAACGAGGAGGGCGGGAGGCAGAAGATGGCACGCTCACATTATACCTAAGTACAATTGGGAAGTGGTCGCTTCCATTTAGGTCGTCACACACCGTCCACGACCAGTCGGCCATAACCGATGGTTGACCCAAAGATAAATCGATTGCACTGAAACTTCGTGTAGGCTCGTGGAAGTAAGTGTCAGCACCGGTGTTAAACAGGCACAAAGAGGTCGAGGAAAGAAGAGATTCGATCCTACGGCCTCGTGTGTCTGTTCTGATACTACCCCACAATGGATTATGAGCATTGAAATCACCCAAAAGAAGAGCAGGTGACGGCAGCTGCTCAACTAATCTCTCAAGAACGGACACGCTTACGTCCTCATCCGGCGGCAGATAGACGCTGCAAACAGTTAGAGGCACAGGCATGGAGATACGCACCGCAACGGATTGTAAAGATGTTGAGACCGCAACGGGAGAAACTGGAACACTGTGGATGACAAGAATGGCAACTCCCCCACAAGCTATTTCTCCTGAAACATTATCTTTCCGAAATGCACTGTAGCCTCGAACTGAAAGGAGGTCTGATGGTTTAAGTTTTGTCTCCTGGAGGCAAAGGCACACCGGAGAGTATGACGAAAGCAGATGTTTCACGTCGTCATGTCTTGTCCGAAAGCCTCGACAGTTCCACTGAACGATTTGACCCATGGTTTGAATTGTGGTGAATGAGAAAAAGAAAAAACGAAAAACAAAACCCGAGAAAGACTGGGACAACTAATAGTTGTCCGATTCCATCATTTCGTCAGCAATGTCAATTTGCGCTTGGGACTGTTTTGTCCGACGCCCCTGTAGTCTCTGGTGGTAAAATGGGGCGGTATTTTGGTTCCTGTGTCGCAGATGATCTTGCCCGATCCTGGTTCTTATGATGGGAGTTTGGAGATTTCTTCTCCTTTTCCTTTATCTTTCCTCCCGGGGTTGTTGAAGTCCCGGTGGTGCTGGTGTTAGTTGCAGCAGGTTTAGGCACAGTGTTTGTTGGGGCTTTCGCGTCCCTAGCTCGGGATTGCAGTGCTGCCAGACCAGCAGCTATGATGTCGTCTAGCTTGTAGGGACAATTCACTGGGATTTGGCTATCAGTCTGTGTACCGACTGTAGTCCTTGCAACAACCGCTGATGCATAGGATCGCCGATTTGATTGATTTGGAGCGACCTTACTTCTGGCCTCTGGGTAGGAGATTCCCTCAACGGTCTTAATGCGTTGGATCTCTTTTTCCTCTTTCCACTTTGGACAGTCTCTCGATGAGGCTGCATGAGATCCCTTCCAGTTGAAGCACAGCTCGGCTTTGGCATGGCAATCTTGCAAAGTATGGTCTGTTGCTGTACAACGCCCACACCGAGCAGTGCTCCTGCAAGACTGCTGGGAGTGCCCATATGCTTGGCATTTGAAGCACCGTAGAGGACTTGGTATGAAGGGGCGCACTTCAAGGTGTAGATACCCTGCCTTGATTGATGTTGGCAGGGATGGGGTGTTAAAGGTCAGTATGATGTTTCGAGATGGGACAGATTGGCCATTTCGCCGAAATAGGATGCGCCGGACTCCACTCACTTGTTGGTCTTTCAGTTCTTCCAGAAGTTCTTGGTCACTGCACCCCAGAAGGTCTTGAGAAGAGATAACACCTCGTGAGGAATTGAGGAAGCCGTGAGGGGTAACATTTACTGGACAATCTAAAAAAGAGGTAGTGTTTAAAAGCACTGTAGCATATCTGGGACTCGACATCTCGACAAGAAAATCTCCAGATTGGAGCTTCTTAACGCTCTTAGGAGAGCTGGCAATTGAATGCAATGCTTTATTTATCCAGAAGGGGCTTCTGGTGTTTAATGGGTTTGAAGCGTCCAAGGAATGGATGCAAAAGAACCGAACATTGGCAGAATCAGGTGTTGGTTTCTTGTTGGGAGGGGTGACCCTTCCTCAATGGGCCGCTTTGTTTGAAGTTCTTGGGAAATTTTTTTGTTATCCATGAATAGAAGTGAAAAGTTCGTCCGCCGATTTCCCCGCCCACAACCGAGCCCAACAGGGGAGAGCCGGAGGTCCGCAAGCCCAATTGGACGCAGGACACGACTCTAGGGTTAAGCAACGGATATAGCATGTTGATAGGTCAGACATGCGCTCAGCGAGTACCGATACTTTCCCAGGTCTCGGTAACACCCCTTTGGCATGCCCGCACTATCTCCAAACTCACCCTGTTGTACGAAACAACAAGCCGATTGACTAGGAGTGGGTTTAGTTCCTAGCCGCCCGTTTAGGGTGAAGCAGGGGGAAAAGAGGAGTGTTAGCGACTGGCGACAACAACAACCTGGCCACCAGAAACCTCAGCCTCCAGCATCCCCTTTTCCACCTTACGGGTCACCGCTCACGGCAAACGTGCAGGTAGGTCTAGCAAACCAGCCCGGAAAAACAAGAGTGGAACAGAAAATGGAGAAGCAAGTCGAGTAGAAAATGGAGTACAAAAGAAGAACAGGTAGTGGAGAAGAAAGTAAAAACAGGAAAGGGAGAGAAAGCCAGAGGAAAGGAAAGGGCTGGCGCATAATCACAACCTCAGCAACCAACAACTGAGGCGGGTGCTGTCAAGGTGGTGGCAACACAAAGCTGTAATGGGAAGAATCAAACATAACATGTCGGCTGGGGCCGTGGGGTCGCTACTCCCCATCAGCTGGATGAACATCTCTCCCTGTGGTAACGTGAAAGCACAAATACAAAAAAAGCAAAAAACCGTCACAAGGTCAGCTCGGGCCGTGGGGGCATCGCTCCCCAAATAACTGGAAAACCAGTTATCCCCGTGCGGGGCTACCCAGGTTGCACAACCTTACAATATAACGTAAGCCCAACACTGCGCAACCGTCTTCAATTCCTAAAAGTCGGTGGCTCAGTGTTGGGCTTACGTTACATTGCAAGGCTGTGCTACCTGAGTAGGGTTCTTACCATGTGGGCGATAAAACGATAAATCTGTCTTTCACCGATAAAGCTTCCACGATCGATTACCTAGTTTACCCATACAGTGTTGGAAAGCCAGCCCTGCTGCCCGCCTATTTATCGCCTTCGTTCGGTTTGGGTGTGCTCCACTCTGCGCAGGGGATCCTCATGCCAACTGCACATCAGCCCCATCTCTAATGTTTTTCATACTGAGTGCATATCTGCATTTAACTGAAAAAGAACACTAGACAAAAGAAAAAAAGCAGAAAGGATGAGCTTGGCTGCTTTCCTGTGAACTAAAGATACGAATTTTAATTTGTCAACACACTTGGTTAAAGCATTATCGAATATTCACATACTTTCAATTACGACTGATCTCTAATACAGTATGTGATAACACAACAAGCCTGAGCTCAGCACAATCTGATACCGCTACTGATATTGATCTAAAATATTAGATAAACTAGTCTAAATATTAGTTTATCGTAACCAACTTATTTCATACGGTTTTCAGTAGAGTTTGCTGCAATGAGCTGTTTTGTTTTATATTGGTTTTCAGAGCGCCATTTTCATGTGTTTCATAAGGCACAGATACCTGTCCTCCCATCAGTGAGCTCTAACTCGGTGTGTACACTTTTTCTGTGACTTTGAAACCTATTAAAATGTGAGTTGAACCTGGTGTAATTTAAGCTTGTTTGCATTACAAATTTAAACTAGGTTTGAAGGCTTCAGAAGCGTCCCTTAACATATGTGTGACTTTTGGGAAAACACGGTAGCAGAACGTACTGCGCAAAAGTAGTACTGGTATAACACATTTGTTTCTGGTAATGAATCACTTGAAGTTGCATCACGTTCAAAAACACCCTCCATTACCTATTTATAACGAAGAATTACGGCCGCTGTGGAAAATAATTCTAGATTAACATCTCAAGAACTTTCACAGATGTTTTACGAATGAGTGGTTAAAAAATTCGTTTAAACTTGCATCAAGTGGGAAACACATGAAGCTAAGCCAATGCGTTCCACATGCATTGTCATACATTATAAAACAGCGAGAACTTTTTACTTTACCTGATTCATATTCGTTCGGAAGGTATTCCTGTTTTCATATTAACATAAAATAGTCTGACGACAGTTCATAAAACCAATGTATGATGTAACTGTCGTTTTGATTATTGTGTTTATTCTCCTGTAACATGTTGCAAATGTTTCGTTTTCATAGACGTATTGCAACATTAAACGCACTAATGAAGTCATGGAAAATTTTAGTGAGCAACCCCGGGAGCGCAGTAGCCTAAATGCTCGCTTCTGACCTTTCATCCAAGATGGGCCGGGGTTCAAATCCCGGTGAGGCATGGATGTTGTGTTCGTCTTACGACACTGGCTCTGTCCCTTCCCTGGAACCAGTGGCCAAAATTAGGGACGAGAGACGGCTTATTATACGTGGGTAGCTCATTGAGTTACTCACGGTGGTCATTAAACCCCGAAAAAAATTTCCTAGTGACGAAATATTTTTAAAAATTAAATTTAATATATTATATAAAGAATGAAGCTTATTTTCTGTTGTCAGATTTTCCTACTAGAATGAAGCTTATTTTCTGTTGTCAGATTTTCGGGTTGCATACCAAGAAATCTTCAGGGCTGACTCAAGAGAGTAGGTGTTACCACTCCTTCTGTCATACCGAGCCTATCTGTTCGGCAATTGTGGCTCAACTTCATCTTTCAACATGCGTATGTGCGTGTGTCGGTATGTATATAATATATTTTAGTAATTTTTCCTCGTGATTGTGGAATGCTCAAATCCAGTCAGTTAAGGTTATTGCCTAAATTTAAATTTTTAAGTCATTGAGGGTGTAACTTTAATTATTTGCAGCAAAACGTGATGTAACATTATTTAAATTCCTGTTGCCAAAACCATATGCCGTAGCATAAAGGCTTCCTTACATGCGAAATGGGTATCATACTTTATTTTATTTAAATAAACAGCATAAAATCAGTGCTAATTTACACAGTACTTCATAACTAATAATTTTGTAAAAGAAAAAAGGAGCCAGTTTTGAAAGCATTACTAAAACATCCGCCGGTTTTGGTCCTCTGGATCGCTTTAATTTTTAATGCAGTTGTTCTGCGAATTGTGATGAATTCTTCAGCTTCTGTCTACCTCATTTGCAAATTTTCATTACGAAGTTCCATTAAAACGGAACAAAGCTTTTAATACTTTAGCATTAAATTCAAAAATATCCTTGGTTACATGAAATATTTTAAAGTTTTCAGAGAATGACTTATGTCTTAAATTATTTCGCAGCAAATTGAAATGCATTTTTATTTTCTGAAAAATATATTTGTTTCCGCTGAGAAAATGATTAAAGAATTATACGGTGTTACTGCTGAAAACATTCCATAACGATATTTTTATAACTGCATTCTAGTTTTTCGGAATTTATTAAAAATCTGGAGAATTAGTGTCTTCCGATTTGTCTTATTATGACAAATACCAAGTCATTTGGTTTAACTGTTACCGTGTAAACAGACACTCCGTCTGACAAGCCAATATTTGAGAGCTAAGAAGAAAAATGGTGCTTTGTTGGGTCAAACATCTGTTTCTCAACAAAATTCCAATTTTTTAACGATTATGCCTTCTGTCATACATAACATATGACGGCGGAAGTTGAAGAACTTGCTGACAATCCATTCGTTGGACGTCGGAAGTCTACTATCTTGTTATGATAAGCTCGATAGTCTAAGGTATTGTCGAGGAAAAGCATTTATCCGGTACACGGGCATGCATCTACGTCCAGTTTCCTATATGATCAACGGTAGTTATGACAACACCTTCCGGTTGTTCGATTAATGCATCAATGACGACGCTACCAGCAACAATCAAAGATATATTTTCCCATTCTTGAAGAACATCGCTGATGACAAAAGACCTTAAGATGGAGAGGAAAAGGATTCATCATCGCATGTCTTAAGGCTTAAGTATTTGCCCCTGCTTCAAATGGACTTCGAAGTTCGTGAACCACGCGATTAATTTCAAACCAATGTTCGCTAAAATGCATACCATTATTCATAGATTGAATATACAACTTCTACTTCTTGGGGTTGCAAAATTTAAATCAGATCAAAATTGAAAGACAAGGTAATGCTTTAAAGCAGCAAAATTTCCAAGCAGAGGCAAACACCAAGGCCATATTTCAATTTAGTAAATGTTTTTGTATCTTCAAGTTTATATAAGATTTCTCCCACTCCATAAAATCCGTTTCTGTTTTTATAGTCGGTTTTTTTGATAAATCTTTTTACTTTTCTCATGCAGCAGTTTTACGTCACTTTTACTGAACTTTTCTGTTTTACTATATCCTTTATTTTAAAGAAGGACAAATTTCATGATTCCAAGCAGACTTTGTTGCATTTAGAGTGGTGTTAAACGAGACAACGTCCCTAAGTTTTGGTTTAATCTTATTGTTGGTTCAGATTCGTCAAAAACCAAAAGTTCTGATTTTTAGGAGTTCATCAGAAAGAGAATAAATCCATTAAAATGGTAATGGTGCTAAAATGAAATTTTATCAGAACCATAAGATGTTCTAATTTTAAAGGTGTTCTAAACTTAAGCATGATTTGGTGTTTCATTAAATATTTCAGCTTCATAAATGCAGAACATCTATCTCATTTCTTCAAAATATACGTTTTAAAGAAAAACTGATATCAACATTCCAAAGAGACACCGTGGTATTTCGAGTGACTTCATACAGGACTGCAAGTAAATTCCCGAGATTTGTTTAAATCTCTTTAACGGCTCCTGATTTACTGAAATCTGAAAGTTCAGATTTTCCGAATTTCATCAGACAGCGGGTAAATACTTCAAAGTGGTAATAATTTTGGAAATTATATTTATTCTGAACACAAGATGATTCTAATTTTGGAGATGTGAGCTCTTAACATTACCTACAGAGTGAAACGAAGAACTGAAAGATGTACTGGAATCAAAGAAAACATTTCAAGGAGTACAAACTATTGTTAATTGGTCTATAAGATTTAAAATTTACTGAAAATATGTAATTAAAGATGCTTCTCTATTTTAGGTTTAGGGATATTTATTAAGAGGGAAATGTATAAAAGAAAGAGAATAAACATGAAAAATGCATAGAACGTCCACGTAAAAAGATAAGAATATATCTAGAAAAAGAACGATTATGCAAATAATCATAAAATGGAAAATAATTAAATCATCAAGTGGAACAGAAAAACGTTTCTTGAAGAAAGCACATACCAGGTAAGAACTCATATTTTGCAATTACCTGAATGTTGTTTAATTTTTCAATCGGTTCTGACTTTGATTCCAGGTGAATTAATCGAAAACGAATCATCGAAAACAAATTCATCGAAAGCGAATTCATCGAAAGCTAGTTCATCGGAAACGAATTCATTGAAGACGAATGCATTGAACGGAGAGTTCATAGCAGAGGAAATTTTCAAAAATCAGGGCTTTATGAGAATTCATCGAAAGCCAGATCACCGAAGGGTAAGATTTTCCAAAATCACAAATATAAGCATTATTTAGCCAAGTGGTCACATAAGCGTTAGTGGGCTCATATAAAGGCTGCATTTCTATGTTTTCGGGCAGTTTCATGTATGATGACCGCAAAATCTTTAGGGGGCCGAAAAATATTTAGTCTTATGACCGCAAAATCTTTAGTCTTACAGAAATTGCACTTTTGATTTCACCTTGCCCACTTCTTTGTAGATCTCTCTCTACAAGATTGCAAATTTACTGCTGTTGCCTCATCGTGCCCGTCCGCGCTCGTGAAATTGGTAGATGAATTATTTGAATCGAAATAGTAGAAACACAACATTACGATAGGCTAAGGCAAATATAATATTGACCTCGGGTTGAGCCATTGTAGCAACTCTGAACCCACAGTTCTCAAAGTTGTAAAGTTATTATAAAAAATAAAAATAATAATGCCACACTTTTACTCTGGCGCAAAACAATAGTTTAGGCACTAAGTCTCGTCCTTTTTAGGAATTCTAAAACTGCCGTGCTGGTATTCTTGAGGTTTGCATCGCACGTCAAGCTAGAAGTATTGTGCTTTCATTCAACCACAAAACATTTTTTAACAGAGTCTAGCCCTTGGCCGGTTTAGCAGTTCTTTTTCCGTCGTGTTCATATTTATGAGGTTTGGACACCAAGTGAAGTTAGTAACATTATGTTTTAACTTAGCGACTAAACATTGATTAGTAGGCATTTTGAACAACTGTTATAACATTAATTAATAGGCCTTTTTAACAATTTTTATAACATTAATTAGTAGGCCTTTTTAACAGGTTTTATTCCGTCGTGTCGTGATATTCATAAGGTTTGGACACTAAGTCTAGTTATGACTACGTCTATGGCTATATAAAATAAATTTATCAAATGTCCGAAATTGCCGAAATTGTGGTTACCTTGGAACTATAGAAATTATGTTTGTGATTGCAGATTTGCTGTACATATTTCGGAGAGAGAGAGAGTGTGTGTTTAAGTGTGTGTGTGTGTGTGTGTGTGTGTGTGTGTGTGTGTGAGAGAGAGAGAGAAAGAGAGAAAGGGTGGGGGGATAGGATGTGTATGCGTGTTGGAGTGGCCAAAGAAATATTAAATAATATAAGAGCCTTTAACAATAGAACATATTTTATGGCACACACAAACCAAAACATGGAACACTAAATATATTGTAATCTAAACAGTTATTGCCACTGCTAAATTTCAGATATCGATAAATAGATATAAAAACATGCTGAAATGAAAAAAAAATATTAAGAACCGAACAACTCAAAATTTTAATCAAGTGAGACACCATTGGACTTGAGCAGCATGATATTAGATAAAGAGGAATAGAGAAACAAAGCGAAGCGGTTTTCTTTAAGCCACGTTTTCTTCTTGATTGGTATAAACAATATTTACGCAAATTTATATGATAAAAGGAATGTGGAAAAGAAAAGAAAAAAAACTTTACCAGAACAATATTTTGCTGTTTTCTTTGTAGTGTGAATTATCAGATAATAATAGATAGCAATTATGATAATGAGGTATTTCTTGCCAGTTGTATATGGAATTAATCAGAAATAAGAGTACGTATATTGTAAAAAATATAAACGAATTGTTCAAAATGTTTCATACATATGTAAAATGAGATATATGAATCCAAAGCAGTCAATGCTATTTTGGAAGGCATGTTCGTCATACTCGGAAGATAATCTTAAATTGCAATAATCAGGTTAGTCACAGCAATGAGAGGAAGTGAATATATGTGCTCTCTCCTGCGTAAAAAATAATCGTTGTGTCTGATGTGTTATTTGAATTTTTCTAGTGTATATATCATATGCAACAACTTGATGTTGATACCAATTTGTATTTGTATTCTGCACCTGTTATTTCTTGTAGTACTAATAATTGTTTGATAACTTCTACCCTGTAATTTAGAATCGGTTTAAATTGATAATCTTGTATTTGTTATAATGATTGAAAGAAAAAAATACATATTTGATATTCTTATTTATTCTTAATAGCAAAAAGTGTACATTTTGAAATTTAATATTTAAAACTTCACTGTGTAAAGTATTACTTGCAAAAAACTACCCATTGTCCTTATAGTACTACCTCTTACATCAACCCGCACACCTTATGATTTTTATATTTCGTATTAAACATTTAGAAATGATTTCTTTAAAACCATTTTAGTTGATTTTGTCTGCAGCCATTATTATGGTTATAAAATAAGCATTCTCATTCTCGGTTGTCGGGAAGTGAGAATTGGAGATATCGCAAAGAAATATTATTGAAAGCATGAGCAAACGATTTAGCGGAAAATAAATTAACTCAAAGTTGAAATTCTAGGTGCTGCAGCCCCCAAAAAATGGCGTTGCAACCCAAAAAAAAGAACAGACACGTTCAACAATTTACTGGTTATTGTCAGCAGGAACGATTCAGGACAAAATCTGCTCAAAATGCTGGCAAGAATAAGAGATTGCCTCTCATCCACAGCAGAACAATCACTGCTGAAATCCAAGAAGAGGAAAAGGTAATATTTGGACTCTGTCGTATTCTGCAAAACGGTCCATCTCCACATATCGGTTGGCAGATGCAAGGTTAGAAGGTTAGTAGATGATAAGGTTATGCTCATCCCACAGTTCCGGTGATTGCTTTGTGACGTCACTGTGCAAATCGCCATAGTAAGACTACCTAATCGCATCGTTTCTTTGTATCTGCACCATTGCAGCGTGCCGGAATTGTTATTCGTAAACCAGGTGTAATAATCTTCATGAATTCTACCAGATGTTTTAATGCATAATGTTTTCAATTTGTAATTAAAAAAATTTGGGGAATGTTGCCGAGATGCTTTTCCTATTCCTCATAAAGAAATTCGGCTCTACTACCGAATCAGAAAGCCTCCAGGTAGTTTCCGATTTCTCGTGTATCGTTCCACTTTGTTTACACACAACCTGATCACACCCAGGCTGAAAGAAAGTAGTTCACGGTAATATACGGAATTTTTTTTTTTTTTTTTTTTGCTATTTTCATCGAGATAAATCTTATTGTAATGGAAGTAATTGTAGACATTTATTTTATTATGGATAATGAAAATACATTTATTTTCATATTACAGATTTATGCATCATAATTCCGATAAAGTAAATGCGACACCATTTTCACGAAATTAATGTGTCTAACATTAATTTTTTCCTCTCGGTAGAACGAAATACTTTAATGAACTGTTCAAATGGATCTAAATTTTGTTTTTTTACAAATCCAATTGGCTATCGGCTATTCCTGTAGGCTATCGGCCAATTGTTCTTCCCATTTGATAGTATGGCTTCTAAGATTTTGCTTGAGAGCTCTCCAATTGGATTCGATATTTTGAGTATGATCTCCACTGTCAGGATCTATGAAAACATTTTGTATTATTAATTATTAAATAAGTAAAACCATGTTCTGACAAATATTTATATCCTTTCCATTGATCTCGGTAGATGGAAGCACCTGGCTTAACAAGGTTTTTTGAATAAGTGGTGAAGACATCTTTCTCCATAGTTACAGTTCGGATCTAGGATTCACATATTAGGACGGTGATGACACTAAGTGACGTCACGATTATTCGTCCGCAAGGAAGGCGGAATGAGCAAACCTTACTGTCTATTAACGTTGGACAGATGAAGTAATTGCTCAGTCGAACATTCGGTAATGAATGCATAATTTCTCAAGGGTTTCCGCCGTCATGATTAGCCTGCTCACCGGAAACTTGTTGCTTGAGATTTCTGGCTTTAAAGAAACCTGAAAGACAGAGCATTTTTTTATTGGAGATTTAACGACCACCGTGAGTAACTCATTGGGTTATAAGCAGTCGCCCGTCCCTAATTTAGGGCCGTCGCCCCTATGGCGAGTGGCCTAAGCGATGGCTACTGATCATTCGTTCGAAAAGGGTCCGGATCAGAATCACGGTGTGGCATGGATGTTATGTTTGTCTTACTGCACTGGTTCTCTCCTTTCTCTGGAGTCAGTGACCCTAAATTAGGGACGGGCGACTGCTTACAGCCCTTTGAGTTGCTCACGATTGTCGTTATACCTCCAATCAAAAAAAAAAAAATAGGGCCACTGGTTCTAGGGAAGAGAAAAAACCAGTGCCGAAAGACAAACACAACATCCATGCCTCATCGGGATTCGAATCCGAACCCTTTTAGGACGAATGGTCATAAGCCATCGCTTAGATCACTGCGCCACCAGGGCGGCCAGAGTTTATCGGGGCGGCATACATTCTATTTTAGATCTGAAAATAATTATCAGAAGTGAAGTGGCCCAACGTCGACCTCGACATGCTGCGAGCAGCCATATCACATGCCATTTTTCTTTACAGCGTGCTATCTGTTGTGATGGCCAGCATATTGAGCAGATTTTGTTTTAAAGTTTCTGCTACCAATAAACAGTAAGTTGACACTCGTGCCTGTTCTTACCTAGCGTCTGCATCTACATTGTTCTTCCCAGATGCGCAATTTTGAAATAATATCTTTTCCCGCTAAATCTTTTCTATATGCTCGCAATAAACCTACTTACCGAGTTTGTGAGCGATATTTCTATTTCTCGGCTTTTTAGACATTCGATAGTAAGTATTCTTATTTTGTAGCCACCCAGTACTTACCAGCCGTAAGGGAAAACAAGAAAGATGACACCGAATTTTCGGGAGTAATAAGCACGTCTTTTGAATCCGTTCTGACGCAAATTAAATTTATCAAATCTATTCAAAATCAGTGGAACCGGTATGGAAAACAATAGATCTGGCGAAAGAAAGAAGATTTTCAATCGGGTTCTTAATCCCTCAGATATTGCTGTAAACGGAATCGTGAGCTTACGAACTCTTAGAAACAGAGATATCGACAAAAATAAGATGTGACTTTACGTCCCCTAGTGGGAAAACCATGCATTGTTTTAGGAAGAAAGTATTATTAAAAGGTTTATCCATATAAGCGGTACCGGTCCAAGAAAACAAAATGAGTCGAGTTTTTAGGAGCCCAGATTTTGCTACAAATACATCAGAAGCAGAAATTAACACTTATGACCCCTGGTGGCCAAACCATTGGTTACCAAACATTAGAATTTATGTGAAAAAGATTTTCCACCAGGTCTTGTATGTGATACAGAAAGAATTTTTCAAATCGGAGCTTTAGAAGCAGAAATAACGCCGAAAACGCAATTTACCTTTGTGCCCCCTAGCGGAAAGTCTATGATTTACTTGAAAATTTTGAATTTATAGGAAAAAAATTTCGCATCGGAAACACTATCCAACATAGAAGGAAATTTCCAAATAGGACACTTAGAAGTAGAGATATTGGCAAAAATAAGATATACATCTAACCCCTCCCCCTGGCGTAGAAACGATGCATTATTTCAAGAAAAACATTTTTCTAAAAGGTTTGTCGACATGAGTAGTATCAATCACCAAACGTCTTTTTTCTCATTCGAGATTTTAGAAGCTCATATTTTGCTGCAAATACATCAGAAGCGGAAATTCAGACGTACGCCACCTGGTGGCCAAACCATTTTTACAAAAATTAGAAATTATGTGCAAACGATTTCCCATCAGGAACTGTATGTGGTGCAGAAAGAATTTTTCAAATCGGGGATTTAGAAGCAGAGATATAGGGGGAAACGCAATTTACCGCTACGCCCCTTAGCGGAAAGTCTATGAATTACCTGCAAATTTTGAAATTATATGAAAAAAATGTCACACGGAAAACACTATCCAACAAAGAAGGAATTTTTCAAATCGGACTCCTAGAAGTAGATATAGTGACAAAAATAAAATGTACATCTACGCTCCCTGGCGGAGAAACTGTGGAATGTTTTAGGAAAAAAATATTCCAAAAGATTTGTCGTGGTGATGGTATCAGTCTACAAAATAATTTTTCAATCGATATTTTAGAAGCTTAGATTCTATGGCAAATACATCAGAAGCAAAAAATAACACTTGCACCCCCTGGTGGTCAAAGTATTCTTTACCAAAAATTTGAAATTATATGCAAAATATTTTCCATCAGGATATGTATCCGCTGAAGAAAACAATTTTCAAATCGGAGTTTTAGAAGAAGAGTTATCGGCAAAAATGTAATTTACTTTTACGCCCCCTAGAGGAAAATCTATGCGTAATTTGAAAAAGTAACTCTATCTAAAACACTCTTCGACATAAATGGAATCGAAAGATAAAATATTTTTTCAATCGGATGTTTAGAAGCAAATATATGGAATAAAACGTATTTTTGAATTCGACATCATCTGCATTTACGCTCTCTAGCGGCAAAATTTAATATCATAAAAAAAAACGAAATGAAGGATCATCATTCGCATATTTCAAGCTTCCGAATGCAAAAAGGATTTTAAAAATCGGACTAATAGTTACAGAGATATCGTGGGCACAGACGGGCGGACGGACGGACGGACGGAGAAACCGATAACATAAGCACGATCTATTTTTACAAAAGACGTGCTGAAAAACTGAGCTGTTGAAAAACGCAAGTGTGGAAAAGTACTTCCACTTTAATTTTCTGTTTATTGATCCACTCCTCCCATTACCAGGATATGTTTGAATGATAGCAGTGGATTACTATGATTCAGACATATCCTGACATATCATTACTATCTGGCTACTAATTCAGGGAATATATACGTATGATGGACAAACTTTTGAATCCAATCAGAGAAATTTGGACTCGATATTACACTTTTTCCATGGAAAAAAAATTGTCAGTATCTATCAGCTGACAAATCTTTTTGTCCACAGATATTAAAAGCCCCTAGGACATGAAACCAAAATTTCCCGACTAATCTGTATTAGACTTCACAAGGCTGACACTCAAGTCAATCACTTTCGAGGCTCGGAGCTAATGAACCCTCTGGCGAAAGAACCCTTTATCAAGCCAATTGATTTACGCTTTCTCAGCTCATGATTGATGCTGTTTCTAAAGGAATGATCGTTTAATGATCAGCATTCAAACCTCATTTCTCATAATTCATCTAACGCATTAAATGTACAAGCAGTACAGACAACCCTGTCGCAGAGTTGTACCTCGTATGAAGCGTTGGCTTTTGATCATTCTGCGCAGATAGCTTCGAGTGCGAAGCCCTGTAGAGGCATGGATGATGTGTTGGCATTATGACACTGGCCTTTCCACCTAAGGGGGCGGCTGTCTATAATCTCCAAAGATGGCCATGCTGGTCTCTAACACTTCGAACAAATAACAAGAGCATGAACTACACTCACTGTCATAAAAATCCGCGCACCACTAAGGAGGCGTTATATTGAAATGAGATTTTAGTAGTGAGATGGAACATATCAAGAACAGAAGTGATTACAAATATCACAGCAGCAGGACGATTTCCTGGTACACATTCCGGTCAGCATTAGTACCGCATCCGGTCACCTCGTGCTCGGATACACGCAGGGATACGTTTTAGCATAGGGTCAAATAGACGCTGTATGTTATCCTGGTACTGAATGGCCCACAATTCTTGCAACTGACGCTCTAAATCACGAATACTGGGACATGGAGAAAGCTGGCGTCCCATCTGGTCCCACACGTGCTCGATGCGTGAGAGATCAAGCGATCCAGCAAGGCACGGAAGCGTCGAAGCATGATCTAGGCAGTCCTGGGAAACAACAGCAGAGTGCGGATGGGCGTTATCTTGTTGAACAATTGTCCCGCCCCGCCAGGAAAGGCAACATATAAGGCCGCAGGATTTCCTGTACGCAGTGCAGGGCTGTCAACATCCCTCAGGTCACTGCGAGGGAAGTCCGCCTGTCATACGCAATGGCTCCCCAGACCATCACGTTTGCAGTTCAGGACGTGTACCGCTGTACAGTGAAATTGGTGTTGTAGCGCTCACCTGGGGTCCTCCACACTCTGACACTGTGGTCTTCCGTTCCAATACAGAAGCGAGATTCGTAGCTGAACACTATACGTCGCCAGTCCGTAGCATTTCACGTTGCTCGCTGCAGACTCCACAGCAATCGACACCGGCGATGATCAGGTGTAAATGGCAAAAACCGTAAGCGCCGTCAAGACTGCAAATTCGCTTCTGCCAGGCATCTGAAAATGGTTCTGGCAGGCACAGGGGTCTGTTGTACAGCCGCCAAATGTCTCTGGATATCGGAGAAAAACGTCGTTGCATCTGTGCGTGTCGCTCTCACGATCCCACTGTCCTCTCTTCTGTTGGTGTGTGAGGGTTGTCCATAGCCAGTCCGCCGTAGTCGGGTGCCTTTCGGTGTCCATTGCTCCAAACACGACCGCACCGTACTGTCTGACCTGCCCAAATGGCTACAGATTCGGCGCGACGGCCACCCTGCCTCTCTCATCCCGACAATATAGCCTGGTACAGACTCCGTCAGTTGTCCGTAGACACATCAAAGGCGGCTCCTCGGCATGTGTGTTGCTCAGGGATCTCACCTGACTCTGACTGTGCAGTTCGGCACGAATATGGTGTACCCTGCGCGGCGCTTTATAAGCCCGAAGGATTGCGATTGCAAAGCTGGTTTTGGATGTGCGCGCGTGCGGAATAGTACGAAACTTTAATCATTTGCATGACTGCCCACCGCGTAGCTATTCGTCGAGTTTCGCGTTAATCGCGCGGTTTTTATTTTGGTGCTCGGATCTTTAGGACAATGAGTTTATTTCCGAAAAGAGAGCAATTTGCAACTGAGAAAATGGATATGATTTTTATAAATACTCTCAAAGTCAAGGAAAATACATTTCCTTTACTTACAGGGTTTTGTCTTTGCAGAGGCTTTTTTGTTATATAAAATCCTCTCCAAATTCAAGGAAAATCCTAAAAAATCAGGAAACATTGCGCATATAATAATTGCATAATCAGCACGAACAAATAATAATATTTCATCTTTAAAGGCCGACTATCCCAAATAAAATTCGAAAAACCACGCACAGGATATTACAGAAACAGACCAGGTCCGCCACTGCATCAGATGGTAGTTAAGAAGGCACTGCAAACGCAAATAATTTTCAGAGAGCGTTGCACTTAAAGATCGGACCATTTAGTCGCCTAATACAGCTACAAATATAATGAACACAACACAACTTTGTTATACAATGAAACTAATGTAAAATGTACGAACATGTGTATTCCAACAAATAGCTTCTGAATTTTAAATGGCAATAGTTGTCTTTCTACGGCGAGCGTTCAATTACACTATAGCTGGTTTAAAAATTGAACGCACTACCAACATTTTTTGTTCCACTGATCAACAGCTTATATTTTAAATGGGTATCCATTTTCTTTCAATTATTGTTTTTTTAACGTACAGGCGGTTTAATGCGTGCGCTCATATATCAATCCCAGAATGGTCAGTTCTCAGCTTCCCGACTCCAATTTAACTAGTTAAATTTTACGTAAACAATAACAAACTTTGGTGAATGAACCTTTTCTCAAGCCTGAGAAAATCAGGGGCAAAGAAGAAAAGTTCTTTTGTCTATAGCAGCAAAGCAAATCGCTATTTATCAATAAATCATTATTTACAGAAACGTTGGCATAACACTTAAAATGACTTCTCAAACGACACCTTCGTTTTTGCATTTTGAAACAAAAATGAATTTTTACATTCGTAACTATATGTTAATAATTACTAATTATTACGTTGTTTGATAAAACTCCGTTGAAAATCACTTTCTCATATTTATGGCAAAAGAAGAAAATGAACTATAAGCCAGCATGCTAAGAGGGAATTTAAGCAATTAAGAGAATAAGGACATCAAACATAAGAAATATTATTGAGGAGAAGAAGATAAATAATTGCCGCAAGAGCAAGAAGATTGAATAGACGTTCCATGGAGAAAAATTAAGTGTATTCAAGATAAGAAAAATATTGTTCTGCAGGAACGCAATCATATCTCCCCTAAAGCTATGATTTCGGTTTCCCGTAAAATAATAATGAAATTAAACACAGAAGAGCTTCTTGATATGGCAAATGCGATTTAAATTATAAATATGACTTGTTTTCAGATTAACTGCACGTATTTCATCAACGGACTTTGCGGAAAAAGCAAAAATGTGAGTTCAATAATTCCACATTGGCTTCATCCATAAAGATGCAGATAACAATAAAAATTGAGGACTGCCCTTACCTTTCTTGTTCGTAGTTTTAGAAACTAATCATTATTGATACATTAAATATCTGTAATTGGAAACAGGATTTTAGAAGTTATACATTTCTGCAGAAATCAGTAATTTAGTTCTTTGTCAGTGCAGAGTAGCAGCATTTTCGTCAGTTCAGTGGACACGAAACTTAACAGCGTATTGAACGGTTTTGCTCTTCTGGAATAAAAATTGTAATTGAACTTAATGAAAATCGGTACAGATCGCTAGCGTGAGTAAAAATTAATTCAGTGTTAAAGCAAACCAATGAATATCTGGGAAAAGAGATATAAACGTGGAAAGAGCGATGACCTCTGTTTTATGTTCCTAGTCCACGTCAAATGTCTGTATGATTTATTTCATGCACTTGTTAAATCCCTCTGGTGAAAAGAATATGATGAAATTTTATGCACGCAACTATACTACTTGCGTGAAAAGAGAATGAACTCGAACTTAATGTTGAACACTGAACCGCTGATTTGAAAACAGAATATTTTCAGATTTATTACATACTACTCCATCACTAGTAAAAACCAAATTTAAACTATATTCAACCTGCTGCAAAATTAGCATGGCCAAATATTAAAATTGTAAGTAAATTTTTTCAGGTTACAAAGGCGGCGTTCTAAGCACAAGCAATATATAAATGTCGTGGCGCATATAATCTATTTTCATTTTCTATTTTTTTTTATATCTCACATGTAAATTATGTTTATTTCTCCTTATTTATTTAACTTAACATCAAATCTAAACAAAAATTTATATTCATGTGTCATGACTGGCAGCGGGTCAAAGGTAAAGAACAAATATAAAAACGATCAAAACTCTATGTTAAGGGTAAGAGGATGAAAAATTTTGTCATCTAAATTTCACGAACTTCTTCCGTACGTTGTGCTAGTTATAAGTTACGGTGATTATAGTAAGAGTTTTCAATGTTTTAAACATTGTACTAACAGTAGTCAAATGATCAAAGGCTTGAGTTGTACTAATACTAAACAAAGTGTTTAAATGCTTGTGTCGTACTAATACTAGGTAAACGTTTTAACGTCTTGGGTCGTACCAAAACTAGTCAACGTGTTCGACGTTTTAATTTATAAGTGCTAACAACTGCATATATGTGTAAGTTACCGCTTGTGTCATAATTATATGATAGGTGAAGCAAAAACCGAAATAAATTATGATTATCTACAATAAAGTTTTAAGCTTATGATGAAATGAGAAAACTCACCGTCTATGTACGATATTTAATTTAAATACGAAAGATATTTACAGTTAAAATACCCCACTAGTGCTTTCGGACAAACATTTACCCCATCATCAGCTGGAACAGAGGCAATGTTGTACTCCTTTATATATTAGTTCAACAATGCATTATGGGTATAAGTCAAACGTCGCATAGGTCGTGACCGTTGCCATTATAACAGTGTGAAGAGTATAATTTCACAAGTTATTAGTTTAGCATATCAAAAACCAGGATGCGTTATAATTACAAAGTTATGATCAATTTATATATTCTTGGAATTTGTAAATATATATTACTATAATTTAAAGTTCAGGTTTAAAAATACGTTCTTTCCAAATTCTTGATATGTCCACAGGCAAGTAGTCATTGCAGCATTTGTCCCCTAAAGCTTCGATGTACATACTTTCAATAAAATACAGCGAATGTACATATGCTGGAGTGTCCAGTAGTCTGATGTTTTCCCAGTCTGGTTGTAGAATGCCGTTTACCACATTCTTTGATAAAGCTGTGTTATTGCTAACGGTTCGGATATCGTATTTGTGCTCCTGGACACGGATACCCAAACTTCTTCTTGTCGAGCCCACGTAGTTGTTAACATGATACTAGTGATCCGATTTGTTGGCGTAAGAAATAGACATATAAGCGTTTCCAAGCTTTCGCACATCAACCAGATGGCTTGTTCAAGGAAGTTAGACAGAAACTGCAAATTAAATAATTAATTGGTTTAGCAGTTTCAACGCATAAACTTGACTTAATAATAAATATATACGACGTTATATTCATTTAAACATACCAGGCATCATCACGTTGTTTGTGCGCTCGGTAACCTGGTAGGGAGAAGGCGTTACTTGAAGAATTGGTTCCAAATTCGTGGCAACCCGAGTGAGACACAATCATTGCAGGTATGGCTGTTATTAATGATTTCTAATGTCTCCCGAATGGCTGTACATTTAGGAGTAGAGTAGGTAGCTAATTTCTTTAATCATCCCACATAGGAGTAGCGGACTTGAATTTTACTTCACTGGATAGAGCCGTGGCTACTTTCCCATAATGGGTGTCCCTTTTATGCTCGTTTACTCAGATTATGTGATTTATTCTCTGATGTCTCTTACCCTGTCAACACAGTTAAGAGGCTCCTTAAAATTCTTCAAAGATCTGGAGGATCTACTTTGGAATGACCAAGCGTTCGTTTGGAATCAGAGTCAACGAGCATAAAAGGGACCCAGAATACGGTAAAGTAGCCACGGCATTATCCAGAGAAGTCAAATTTAAGTCCGCAACTCCTATGTGGAAAAATATAAATAAATTAGCTACCTACTCTACCCCTAAATATACAGCCATTCGGGAAACCTTGGAGATCATTACCAACAGCGATACTTGCAATGATAGCGTCTCGCTCGAGTTGCCACGAATTTGGAACCAATTCTTCGAGTAAGGCCTTCTCCCTACCAGGATACCGCGCGCACGAACAACGTGATGCGTCGTATCTTTAAATGAATATAACGTCGTATATATTTATTGTCAAGTCAAGTCACCGCGTTCAAATTGTTAAAGCGTTCTATTATTCAGTTTGCAGTTTGTGTCTAAATTCCTTGAAAACTCCATCTGGTTGATGCGTTTGGAAATGCTTATATGTCTATTTCTTACGCCAATAAATCGGATCACTAGTATAGTAAGTTATAAGCTTATTTTCATTGTTGTTAAATCCTGAACCGTTCGGTCAAGTAGTGATAAGTTAGGTTTTAGTTTTCAGCGATTAGACATTTAATTAAAACACTACAAGTGGCTCTCGAACTTTTGAATCGGATATGACTTCACTTAGTCATAAACACTTATTGGATAAAGCAGCTCATAATCCGTTGACGGAATCTGCTTCGAAAGACGAATTATCGGTGTTACTCTGTACTCATTCTCTCTCCATGTCGTCTTCCAGAAATCCCCTGTTAAGTGATTTTGTGCTATCAAAGCTGGTAACACTACTGTCAACAATGTAAGACACTCCTTAAAATTCTTCGAAGATCTGGAGGATCACTTTGACTTTCATATTATTTGTAAGAAATATAAAGTCTAGATTGCAGGCATCAGTCTGTTCGACACTGCTAAATCATGGTATGCCAATGTTAATAAATAATGCATGACAGTATATCAGCAGATGAGTTGCAAGTATTTTCGAATGAACTAATGGGAGGAAATATCGCTCAAAGTGTTTTTTAAGGAGACAGAAATCGACAAACTGCCCAGCAGCTTTTACATTGGGAAATGAAGGACTGCATAGATTATATAACGTGTGTATTCTCGACACTCTGCTCCAAAGATTAGATACTTTTCTGCATTAACATTTGGAAGTCAGAACAGGGACAGCTCTCAGGATTGTCTGATACTCATATGAATCTAGGCCTCATCCTTCCCAATCCTGCCGCCTCGATGGCACAGTGGTATAAGCGCTGACTTATGACCATTCGTCCGAGATGGATCTGGTTTCAAATCTCGGTGAGGCATGGATGTTGTGATTTGTTTTTCGGCAATGGGTCTCAAAGTGTTGCTTTTAAATTTCGGTGAGGCATGGATGATGTGTTTATCTTTCGCCAGTGGGTCTCAATGTGTTACTTGATCAACACTGGCTTTTTTGTGTACATTGATCATTTGCCATACTGTGTACCATGTTTCATATGTACTAGTTCTCCATGTGTTACTTGGTCAACACTGGCTCTCTCTGTGTATATTGGTCATTTGAAATACTATGTTCCATGTTTGAAAAGTTTATACTTTATATGTCTGCCTGTAGAAGTTAGCATATCTGTCAACCAAGTGCAATAAATAACTGAAAAAAAACTTTGAACTCCCAAACAACAACAGCATCCCAAACCAAGCAGCGCCAATATATGCTCCACAATATAGTCTAGATGTGCCTTCATGTTCACGGACAACAGCAGTTTAATGAGACTATTAGTCGCCCCCATGAGGCACAATTTTTTAGCACGTCTTTTGTAAAAAAAAAGATCGTGCTTATGTCACCGGTTTGTCCATCCGTCCGTCCGCCTTTATCCACGATATTTCTGCAACTATTAGACCGATTTGAAAAATTCTTTTTACATTGGGAACCTCGAAATATGCGAATGTTGATCCTTTATGTCGTCGTTTTTTTTTTACGATTTACAATTTCGCCGCTAGAGGGCGTAAGAGCAGAAGATGTCGAATTCAAAAATTTGTTTTATTCCACATATTTCCTTCTAAACATCCGATTAAAAAAATACTCTGATGTTTGGATTTCATTTATATCGAAGAGTATTTCAGATATAGTTACTTTTTCAAATAACTCATAGATTTTCCGGTAATGGGCGTAAAAGTATATTGAATTTTTCCTGATAACTCTTCTTCTAAAACTCCGATTTGAAATTTTTTTTCTTCAGCGGATACACCTAATGATGGAAAATATTTCGCATATAATTTCAAATTTTTGGTAAAGAATACTTTGGCCACCAGGGGTGGGAGAGTTACTTTTTGCTTCTGATGTATTTGCCATAAAATCTGAGCTTATAAAATATCGATTGAAAACATTATTTCGTGGACTGATGTCACTCACATCGATAAACCTTTTCGGAATATTCTCTTCTTAAAATATTCCACAGTTTCTCCCGCCAGTGGGCGCTGATGTATATCTTATTTTTGTCAATATCTGTACTTTTGGGAGTCTGAATTGAAAAATTATTTCATTGTTGTTTAGTGTTTTCACTGTGACATGTCTTTCATATAATTTCAAAATTTTGAAGTAATTTACAGACTTTTCGCTAGGAGGCGTAAAGGTAAATAACTTTCCCCCTATATCTCTGCTTCTAAATCTCCGATTTGATAAAACACTTTCTCGACAGGATACAGCGCTTGATGGGAAATCCTTTGCACATATTTTCAGATTTTCGTAAAAAATGGTTTGGCCACCAGGGGGCATTACTTTCCGCTTCTGATGTATTTGCAGCAAAATATGAGCTTTTAAATTCTCGATTGAAAGAAAACGTTGTTTGTAGACCGATACTACTCATGTCTGCAAACCTTTCAGGAACATTTTCTTCTTAAAATAACGCATGGTTTCTACACCAGGGGCGTAGATGTATATCTTATTTTGGTCAATATCTCTACTTCTAGAAGTCCGATGTGAAAAATTCCTTCTCTGTTGGATAGTGTTACCAGTGTGACCTGTTTTTCATATAATTTCAAAATTTTCAAGCAATTCATAGACTTTCCGCTAAGGGGCGTAAAGGTAAATTGATTTTCCCCCTATATCTCTGCTTCTAAATCTCCCATTTAAAAAATTATTTCTGCAGCGGATGCACTTCCTGATGGGAAATCCTTTGCACGTAATTTCTAATTTAAAAAAATGATTTGGCCACCAGGTGGCGTAAGTCTTAATTTCAGCTTCTGATGTATTTGAAGCAAAATATGAGCTTTTAAAATCTCGATTGCAAAAAACGCCGTTTGTTGACCAATACTACTCATGTCGACAAACCTTTTACGAACATTTTCTACTTGAAATAATGCGTGGTTTCTACGCCAGGGGGCGTAGATTTATATCTTATTTTTGTCAATATCTCTATTCCTACGAGTCCGATTTGAAAAATTCCTCCTTAGTTGGATAGTGTTTCCGATGCGAAATGTTTTTCATATAAATTCTAATGTTTGGTAAAGAATGGTTGGGCCACCAGGGGGCATAAATGTTAATTTCTGCTTTTGATGTATTTGTAGAAAACCTGGGATCCTGAAAACTGGACTAAATTTTTTTTTCATGGACCGATACCGCTAATATGGAACAACCTTTTGAGAATACTTTCTTCCTAAAATAATGCATGGTTTTTTCACCCGGGGACGTAAAGCCACATCTTATTTTTTCCGACATCTGTATTTCTAAGAGTCCGATTTGAAAAATTCTTTCTGTATTGGAGAGCGTTTCCGGTGCGAAATGTTTCTCATATAAATTCATATTTTTCTTAACGCACAGGTCTGCAGCCAGAGGGCGTAAGCTTACGAATCCGTTTACAGCAATGTCTGAGGGATTAAAAACCGGATTAAAAAAATTGGTTCTTTCGTCAGATACTACAGTTTTCCATACCGGTTCTACTGACTTTGAATAGCTTTGATAAATTTAATTTGCATCAGAATGGATTCAAAAGACGTGCTTTTTACAACCGAAAATTCGGTGTCATCTTTCTTGTTATATTATTCCAACAGGACTGTTCGGAAACTAGGACAAAGAACATGTCATCGTAAATTCAATATTGCTGAGAACGCTGGAAGATATCGCACTAAGGACATTTTTACTCGTAGCTGAGGTGGATTCAGGTTTCAATAGCACTAATGACAACAATTTTAGATTAAACAATAATACTTATTCAAGATAAAACCCATCCAAGAACCAGGAAAACAGTTATTGGCCACGGAATACGATACATAACCCCACTATGTAGCCTAATCAAGGAAATGGCGGTAATTTAAACTACCGTCGGAGGTGAGAACTAAATCGTTTTCTTCTTCCCCAATCTTACTGGTGCCGTTAAAACTGTCTTGTTTACTGTGAAACATAAGAGGTTACTAGACGTATTTCTCACATATTTCCAGTGCATTGAGTCCTGAAATTTTAGGGTAAGTTCTGAAGAGATGAGTTAGATTTAAATTTCATGTGACTAAATATTTAATACATTAGAAAGTATTTTCCGCTGAATCATCATTGAAGGGAATTGTAGACTAGAACTAGTTTTGAAAATACGATCACGGGAGGCAGAGCACGAGGGTTAAACAGATTTTGGAACGTGTTCACGAAACCTGTTTGACAGAAAGACAAACACAATTCAAAATGTATTCACGCGACTGATTGCTTGAATAGGGAATACGCTTCGAAAAGTTTTCACAGAACAAAAAATTACGAACCTTACTGAACATACTCGTGAGAAAGTTAACCGGAAGAGGGCCATGTCTTATAGAATGTGTCTCACAGGCAAAATCTTGAAGAAAAGAGAAAACTTGTTTACATAACATACTTACCGAAGAGGTAATGTCTAAAACCAAAGTACCAAAAAGGTTTGTTGAACAGAATGGCCTTAGAATAAAAGGGATACAGCAAAATTAGTGTCGGGAGAAGAAATACATTTTTAAGATCCATCACAGAAACATGTTTATTATTCAATTCAAAGCAGTAATGCAATGCTGCTTTATATTGCACACCAAAATATTTTTTTCAAAAAAAAATGACAGCCTCGAAGACAGAACGGCATCTATATCATTCGCGTTGAGAACTAAATAAGGTAATTTTTCTTTTATATAAAAGGAAATAAAGAATGAAGGTGAGGAATAGAAAGTGCTTCTTAGATTGAAAGGGAGGTTGCGAAAACTGTTTATCGCAGCGTACTTCCGTCGAAATCTGTAGATGGATATGTTAACCCTAAAATACACAGGCTATTTTTTCACCTGCTAATACACATGCGGGGTACTATGGAACCCCAGGGAAAAATCATTTAATTTATCAGAATAAAATTGACCGAAAAACTTTTTTAATGCCGTAACGACACCTCTTCGCATACATAGTACAGTCTAGACTGAGAATATACGAAACAACAATCTTCCTTTGCAAACACTGTGAGCAAACGAAGAACTATTGAGGTTCTGTAGCACCCCGCTGTGTATTCTACGGTTAAAATAGAAGGAAATAAAGTAACGTCATATATCCAGTTTCATAAAAGTTTTCGGACACTTGCCTGTCCGCATACTCCCTGTAGTACAAAAGGAATTAGTATTGAGTTGGTCCATCCTTTGCTGCTGTCACAGCTTCCACTCTTCTGAAACAGGTTTTCACTAGACTTCGGAACGTTATAACGTAAGTTGTCTTTCCGCTCTATCTTAGTCCTTACGTCAGTAATTACGTTATATGTGCTGAATTCAATGCAGAAGGTATTCACACGAATTACAAGAAAGAGGTCAATTGTAGTACTTATAAATATGTTTATTTTGCTTGCATGGTTTGTAATCCACATTTACATCCGGTTTATTGGCGTACTGAATACAGTATCAGTGATTTAACATCCAATCGCAGTACAACAGCACGTCTATCATCAATAACATCAATCCCCTTAAACAACCGCTGCACTGCTGTTTTATCTATCATTCTTATCCAGCGAAACATAGGGCACTTGTTCTGACCTCAATGTTGCCAGCTTCATTTTCGTTTGAGGGAAAAGACATACCGTTAAGTTTTGAAAATATCTAAGAGAACGAATTCAAACTTACATAGAAAACGCAACTCAAAAGGAAAGTTAAAATAGGATATATCTTACAACTTTGCTGCGAGGACTACCTTCTGTTATTCCCCAAGAGCATGTCAGTCACAGATGTGGAGCTATTCGGTCGAGCTCAGAGTGGGCTTCAGGGTTCATCCCAAATGTGTTTCACTGGGTTGAGATAGGTGTGCAGTGTAGGCTAATCAAATTCTTCCACACCCATCTCATCCAACCATTCCTGCACGGCTATGTGGACGTCTGCATCGTCGCTTAAGTTAAGGAAAGGAGAGGGACTTCAGCGAAAAGGTTCAATAACTTTAGGAACATGGAATTGTGGAGGAGAATGTCATTACAGGTTTCAGTTTTAAGATTCACATTCAATGGATCAAGGGAGAACAGTCAGAACCATGGAAAATAAACCTTACGTACGATGCCTCCTCCAGAATGCTTCACAGTTGGTGCAACACAGTCAGGCCGCCAGCGTGTACCTGATATCTTTCACACTCAAACTAGTCCGTGGGACATCCAGATACTATCGCGTTATCATCAATCCACAGAACGCGTTTCCATTACTCAAGCTTCCACTGGCGACGAGCCGAAACTCCACTTCAACAGAGCCCTGGAGATCTTCTTCATGTCAGGCTTGTGTTGGACAACGCAACTAAGTTCCCTTATGAAGGGTTATGGTGCTGGCGTTGTTTCTACAGATATTCTGGAAATCGGTGGTGAGTGTTGTAATCGAAAACAAACGAATTTGTCTAAGCACACGGCTCAGCACTAGGTCATCTCATTTTGTCATCGAATGTCGCTAACCAGGTAGCGATTGTACTGTTGTTGATCCTTGGCGTTTCCACTTCACGATGACATAATTTATGGTTGATCTGGACAGCTGCAGCGGGGCAGAAATGTCCAGAACCGACTTGTTGCTAAGATGACATTTTGTGCCCCTGCCACGTTGAACGTCCCGGAACTTTGCCATGTGGCCTATTCAGTTATTCATGCTTATCTACGATGTTTTTTTCGGCCATGTTCACCTTTGTCAGAGGCATTGGGTCATTATGGGCATCCGGGGCTGAGCTCCGCATGACAATAAGAAGAAAACTTTTTCTTCTACTAATTAAAAAAAAAATCCGAAAAAGTCGGTATTAGTAGCCAATCCCCAAATATTCTGAAATCAAATTGGAGCCATTACAATAGTGGAATAACTCGGTAATTTGTTCACTACTCGACATAGAAATTGCCACACCAGAAGGAGTGAGGATAGAAGGGTGAGATTTAGAGTGCAGATAGGAATTCATAAAGGTTTACCTTGATGATTTTCTTAAGCCCCGTGCAGTGTTTATCAGATGAGATAATGCAGCACAGGGGCTACATCTCAATAAATGGTTGCACCGCCGTAAACGGCGATACAGGTAGCAATATGGCGTGGCAATGATACATAAAATCGACAGATGTCGTGTTGAAGAATGAAACACCAAGAACGGTTGACTTGCTCCCATAATTCTTCGAGATCGTATGCAGGTCGATTCGTTTGAAGACGACGTCCAATATGGCCACATGTTTTTAATTGGGAATAAATATGGCGGTCTTGCTGGCCATGGCAGTGTTTCAACGTGTTGCAAACATTGTCTATATACCTGAGCGCTGTATACACAGGCGTTATCTTGCTGAAAAAGGAGATGGTGTAGGTCATTCATGAATGGTATCAAAATGGGCTACAGAACCTCACTCACGTATTGTATAGCTGTCAGTGTACCTGTGATGCGGACAAGAGGTGACCTGCTGTCATGCACAATAGCACCTCATACCATGATATACGTCTGACGGGCGGTACGCCATTCGCGAAAGAAACCGTGATTCGTCCTCTCACCAGAGTGTCGCCAGTGTGACGTATATTCTAAATTAACTTTCCTTTTTATTTTCTTTCTTTATGTATGTAAATCTTGAGTTTATTCTCAGTTATTCTTCACTCTTAACGTAATATCTTTTCTCTCAAACAAATACTGTTGGCCACATAATTGATGTTGAATGAACGTGACGTATGCCTGATATAAGATAAGAACGAGAGATAAAAACGACGACTAAACTGTTGCTTGGCGAGCATTGTTAAAGAAAGCGTTGCTTGGAGAAGTGTTGTAAGTTGAGCGTCGTGTTGTAGAGCGTTGTGTTAATGCTATGCTATGTTATGATGTGTTGGCTACATCCTGAATAAAGCATCTTTTCCGTAAGTTTGACTTCTGTTGCGTGCATGTTTCGTCTGGCCGTTAAGGTTTGATTTAGGAACTATTTCATCTTATGTTTATGTTTTTTTTAAATAACCTAGAAGTACGAAAAGACTTATACGTCATACCAGACACGAATCCGTCGATCGTCAGCACCCAGACAGAAGCGAGATTCACCACAGAAGACCAAGGTGGTCCGTTCGTGACCCCAGTTCGCATGATTTCGGTACTAAGCCATACGAACGCTTCGATTCTGGCCATCAATGGCAGTCACCGTAGCGGTTGCCTACTGAGCAGGTTTGCCACTTGTAACCTACAATTCACGATTCGGGTCGTTATGGCGTCGTCCATGGACGATGACACATCACGTCCAATATCGGCTGCAGTGCTTTCTGCTGACTAACGAACGTGTCGAACAATCCTCCTGGTTAGGCGTGCTGACGTCCGTGGGATTGCACCACTGCCTCTAAGACGCACATACCAGCTTTCTTGTAGCCACTGGTTGCAACAGTTCGTGGTTGCAACTGCACGTACGCAGCGATACAACATATAGACCAGCCCGCTTCACGCAGGCATGCGATTCCTTCTCTCTGAAACGCATCAAAATGGCGATAAACCTGCTTGCGGCTTGTACCCGGCATTTTCGGTCTCCTCCGAACAGTTTCCTAGTACAAACAGCAAATCTGAAAAGTCCGCGACACTTCCACTAGCCACCATACATTACCATCCCTGTTGCTGTTTGCATCTTTATTTCACGAAAGTAGGAAGGCATTGGGCAGCCTCGATAGCGCAGTGGTCTGACCGATGGCCTCTGATTATTCGTCCAAAAGGGGTTCGGGTTTGAATCCCGTAAGGCATGGATGTTGTGTTTGTCTTACAGCCCTGGTTCTCTCCTTCCTTGGAACCAGTGACCCTAAATTAAGAACAGGCAACTGCTTATATCCCATTCAGTTGCTCACGGTGGTCGTTAAACCTCCAATAAAAAAAAGGGTCATTGGCTCCAGTTTAATATTATTTGCATAGCTCGAGCGGATACACCCGCTGTGGGATTTGCATGCGTGTAGCATACCTCCTTCTGAGTCGGGAAATTCCTTTGTCGAGCAGTGTATATCCGTTTACTAGAGTGCACGGAATCGTAGCGAATGAGCAGGTGCACGCTGAACTGCGCATGCGTGAATATTTCTTTTGGAGCTGGTCGCCTTTCTGTTTAACAGCAACCCTTTTGCTTCCGCGTCGTTGCAGTGAGAGTGTGGTATTCGTTTGCGATTTGCCTCGTGTAAGTAAAATGATCAAAGTGGACATTTTTAACTGGAACACCCTTTTAGGTCATTAAGAGATGAAATAAAAAATCATTAAAGACTTGTGCCCACATCGACCAATTATTTGCATAGTGTAAAAACATAAGAATCAGTCTCGAACCGTACTTTGAAATGTGAAAAAGTTACTTATATAATACAATGGTGCAAGAACAGTTAAAAGCCTTAACCGTTTTATCTGTTGAGGAAAAGTTCATTTCAGAATTTGACAACTTTAAAATATAAGTTAGCCAGAAGTTCCCCGAGCATAAAGCAGAGCCCAATTGCTTCATAGGTGAAGTAAGGAACAAATCTAAACGTTTATGTTATACAGCACTTTATATATACAAATAAAATTTCTATCTCATTCTGTGTGAATTTCAGCAGGTAGCGTTTGAAACTTCACAATCCACTGGAATTGTATTTCATAGTACTGAAGAAAGTTGAGAACAATTTTTAAAATAATCCGCCCCGCATAAATTTTACGTCACCCTACGCCACTGACCTTTGTATATTCATATGAAAAATGACTAGATGTATGTGGGCATATCCGCTACGCAAAGGTGTGTCCGGATAATTTCTATCACATAATGCACGAGGTATGTGTGAATGACATGGGTTTGTATCTTCAGGAAGCAAATGAAGGATAACACATCAACAAATGTACAGTCGAACCTCCGATATACGTTTCTCGGTTATATGTTTTTCACTTTCATACGTAGTTCAGCTTTAGTCCCAATATCTTACTCTAGTTCCTATCACTTTTTAACTCAGTGATACGATTCATTGATACACTCTTTGCGATTAAATATTTAAATTCAATTTCAGATTAGTAAGAATTTATTATTTTTTGAATCTTTTATACGTAACCTAGTTTTTTTCAATTTGGGGAGAATTAGTTAAGCCTTGTTGTGCACCTTCTTGGTTCAGCCAATGCTAAACCTTGATCTCTCCAGAGAAGGGTATGTTATTTACCTTTGGTTTGGATAAAAATTTGATTACGCATTGCAAGGCACACACGCACATACACACTGCGTCAAATAATTTTTAAGACTGGGTCTGTAAAATGAAATAGAAACAAGGAATTATAATTTTTTTTGGTTTGTTATTCAAAATAATTCCCCCGGCTTCAATACACTTGTTATAACGATTTAATAATGATTCGAATGCCTGTTCCAGTTCACTTTGCGGAATTGCCTCCAAGGCACGCGTCGAAGCTGTTTGTATGGTCGAAATATCATCAAAATAACACCCTTTTAACGTCATTTTAAGTTTTGGGAACAAAGAAAAGTCGCAGGGTGCTAATTTAGGCGAATACGGTGGATGATTCAACACAGAGATGTTATTTTTCACCAAAGATCTACGAACAAGAAGTGAGGTGTAACTGGGAGCATTATCATGCAACAAACACCAACTGTTTTCATCTCGATATTCTGGACGAATGCCGAGAATTCTGCCCATCAAACGCCTCAAAACATTTAAATAAAACTCACCAGTAATTGTTTGTACACTTGGAACAAATGAATGTATGAGCATTCGAAGAATGTAATGAGCATTGTTTTGATTTTCGATGAAACTTTTCTTGTTTTTTTGGCTTGTGGCGAGTTTATTGACTTCCATTCCGCACTTTGTCGCTTTGTTTTAGGGTCATATTGAAAACATCATGTTTTATCACCAGTAACAATCGATTTTAAGAAGTTTAGATCATTTTCAGCGGCTGAAATGATGTCTCTGCAATGTGCACTTCTCCTTGATTTTTGTTCTTTGGTTAACGTGTGTGGAACAAATTTAGCACATACTTTTGTTTTGCCCAAATCTTCATGCAGGATTCTTCGAATCGTCTCTTTGTTGACGTTTAAAGACTCTTCCATCATTCTTAGTGACGCACATCGATTGTTTGCCACGAAGTCATGCACTTTTTCAATAATCTCAGGTGTCCTAGATGAACTTGGCCTTCCGGTATGCTTATCATCTTCTAGCGTATCTCTTCCGTCCAAAAAACGTTTGTGCCACAGGAAAACATTTGATCTACTTAAACAAAACTCACCGTAAACTTGTTTCATCATTTGGTACGCTTCCGAGGCACTTTTACCAAGATTTGCGTTAAATTAAATAACAGCCCTTTGTTCCATCTTAATAATTCAACATGAAAAAAATTTTACTTCTCTACTGAACGCCCGTTTCGTTTGAGTTACTTTAACAACTGCGCAGTACTTTTGGCAGAAAGCAAGCAGATGGTCACGGTTTATAACGCATTCGCAATTACACTGGTGGCGCCACCGTAGGCTGAAATCTAGCGCCAGTCTTAAAAATTCTTTGACGCACTGTGTATGCACTAATTAAAAGCATACAGAACATAACTTTGGTGCTTTAGTATTTCATGGCGTAGTAGAACAGAATCATAAATGTATCACTAATATGAACATTCTGGGTTCAAAATCGATGCATTGAGGATTTGCAGAAGTAAAAATCTCGTAATTCATCAGTTGCATGCAGTTCCCTAAAATTCTTGGTTTTGCGGATTTGACTTGATCTTGAATCAGGATTTTTATAGGTCGTCAAAAGAGAAGTTTGAGTTTCATAAGATTTATGAGTTCTGTAATGCGATAAAATATACAAGGCAATTCAAAATGATTTATTCGATTTCATTCGATCATAGCTCCGTAAAAATCAAGGTGATAATAGCGTTCCACACATTAAAATTAAAAGAAACGCACCGAGTTTACGAATGTAACAACTAGATGGCGCAATGTGTATCAACACCTGTGCAAAAGACTGTCACGAACAGCTTTCTAACCGCTGGATTGGTCGCTATGGACGTGATAACAAGGCGCTCTACAAGTGGCCCGCCACGTCTCCGAACCTGACCCATTGGTACTTTTTTTATGGGAGTATGTTAGGAATGATGTGCATGTGCCACTATTGCCCACAACGCTAGATGAACTCAAAGTTCGCATTCATAGTGCTCTGCAGTTCTTGATTACAGACATTTTTTTTTTTTTTTTTTTTTTTTTTTTTGATTGGAGGTTTAACGACCACCGTGAGCAACTCAATGGGCTATAAGCAGTCGCCCGTCCCTAATTTAGGGTCACTGGTTCCAGGGAAGGGAGAGAACCAGTGCCGTAAGACAAACACAACATCCATGCCTGACCGGGATTCGAACCCGGACCCCTTACGGACGAACGATCAGAGGCCAACGCCTTAGACCACTGCGCCACCGGGGCGGCGATTACAGACATGCTTGATCAATGCAGTAATTTGAAATCGGATAAACCCTTTTGAATCTTCCCGTATAATAATTTGTAACGCTTTTTTTCTTTACCTGTCAATGCGACTTTAAATAAATAATGGTTAAGGAGCATCTTATATCGCTTTAAAGCAGGAGTTTTACATATAGCATTTATATATTTTTTAATTTCATTGTAGCACTTATACGTTTTTAAATTTCGTTTATACGTTTTTACAGCCATAACAGAGAACAGGAATTACCAATAACTTGACATCATTCATGGAAACCTGTCGAGAGAACACTGGGCACTGAACATTCACTTGGATCCATACTTCTACATGATAACACGATCGCCCACATTTCATGCCAAACCATCCAGAAACTACAACATTCAAGATTAATTCGTCTTATTAACCTGATATGTTACCAACGGACTGTGACTTATTTGAATACCGTGGCACCTTTCCGCAGCGTAAATCATTTCTCAATCAAACGTCAGTTGAATCCGCTATTCTTAAGTAAGTTTCAACGGAGATCTTGGCATTGTTTGACGACTGCACCAAGAACCTTGTATATCGTTGGCAAAAGAGTGTTGCTGCTGGCTCTGATTATTTTGACTAATAAAGTTTATTTCGCACCGTATTTAGTGTGTTTGTATTTTCTATCAGTATAACTAAATTTCATCTGCAACAAACAATAATGTATTAAAGTTTTTATTTGTTGAAACTTCAAAAGCAGCTCCAGTAATTTTGAGAAATCAATTTTTTTGAATCTTTGACTTCTGATAATTTTGGGTGTCATAATATATATATATTTCAAAGCAGTGTAACTTCAGTTACCGTCTGTGACGTGCCTGCCCGCTGGACGCACACGACATAAAGGCAGATAGCAGCGAGAACGAACGTCCGCGTAGCTCAAATGGTAGAGTGCCTTATTCCGGAATGAGGGGATCCGGGTTCGAGCCCCGGCGTGGATAAAAATGACGGAGAAATTAACTTTGTTATACTTCCTTTTTTGAAAATATCCAGACTTGCTGTAATTTTTTATTTCAGATCGCCGTTTTTTTTTATGTTTCGTTCATCTATACCTTGTAACCTTTCCTTGCTTGCCCAGTAGGATTTCTAAATTATTGTATGAATCATACTGGCCTGGCAAGGAGATGAGAGCTTTCAGTCATACACATCTAGTTATACGTAGGTCATTCTAAAAGTAACTAGACTGCGTTATAGCGCCAAAACAAACCCACGAAGAAAAATGCAGCTTCCTGTGTAAGTAAGAAGACCTATAAGGTCAGTCACGTGACGTCGTCGCGTCGTTACAGCTCTCCGTTAGACCATTCTTGTAGTAGACGGCTTAGAGTTCAGACGTGTTTCCGTAACCCAGTATCGATTAAAATTGGAGCAAAGAGGAGCTATTAAACTTAGCATGCCTTTGAATAAAATCGCTACAGAAACACAGGAAATCATACAACAGCCTATAAGGAAGACGCTTTGTTCCGTGCAAGGGTTTTTCAGTGGCACAAGAAATTTGTGAATGGTGACGAGTCGTTGGATTATACGCCAGGGTCCGGTAGACCTTCGACATCGATACACTATACGCCAGGGTCTGGTAGACTTTCGACATCGATACACTCCTACGCAAAAACCGACGAATGACCATTGAGGAAGTTGCTAATGTGATACAGATGTCCGTTGGTCCCGTTGATCATATTGCGAGAAACCGGTTGGCGTACGATAAAGTCGCTGAAAAGTAGATTCTCCACTGTATCGATACACCAATCACCTATATACACTTGATCACTGATGAACACAAGACAAATCGTGTTTTCACTTGCCGCCAATGGTAGTGCCGGCTACGACGTGTGCCAGGATTTTTGGATCGAGTAGTCACATGTGATGAAAGTTTGTTTCAGAATTTCGATCCACAAACAAAGCAGCACCCAATGGAAACACACACAGAGTTCCCGATCCAAGCAAAGGTTCAAGCACATGCAAGGAAGGTCATTCACAGGGTTTTCTTTAATAAAAAGGAAAAGGTCCTCTAAAGACAAAAACAATTCCCCAAAGTGTCCAGAACATGCACAAACTAGCTGGATTTATCACCAAATAAAGCTCCTGCACATCGTGATTTGCTTACCTACCACGTTATTCAAGATGTAGGCATTGAAATGATGACACGCCCTCCGTATTTACCGGACCTGGCGCCGTGTGCCTTCCACCTATTTCCTGAGGTGAAAAAAGAACAACTTCCTGGTCGTCGGCCAAATACTGAACTGAACAATACTGCAATCCTAAACCACATGTCGAGGAAGAGCTTCGAACACACCTTCTAAAAGTGGATAGAAAGGTGGGACATGTGTATTCAGGTAGAGGGAGAATACTTCGAAAGTAAAGTAAGTGTAAGTACCCAGCAAAAACGCAAGTGCCGGGAAACTTCTGGCCAGCAGCTGGCAGTGATGGGTCACTACTGGCTGAAATCTGCCGCTCACGGCCCGGTAGCGGTCCGTTGGTGGCAGCGCCATCAGTTGGCGAGCCATCGATGGCTCTGCAGAATCGCCGTGAATTGTGGGCCACCAAGCAAGTGCCACTAATGGCCCGTAGCTGGCAACCAATGAAACCCCAACACCAAGTGGAAGCAACGTGACTGCGCATGCGCAGAAGCAACACGTGGTGTCTCTCTCGTGGTACCAGTTAGTTGAAGACGACGTTATCGACATCGTGTTATTTTAGTGGTTGTTAAGAAAAAAAGCCGTATGTAGAGAGGCTAATTATTTCCCTAATGAAATGCCAAGTCGATGAAGTTATCGGATTGAGCACTGACGTTTTAGATTACAGCCGTGAAACACACCCACTCCAGTCCCATGAATAACAAGAAATCATTTGAAACCGCTTGAAACAACAGTCCTGGAAAAACATTAAAAAAACGTTTGTTGAAAAAAAAAGAATTATACGCGTACAAAATTTATCAATTATTTGAAAGAAGAAGAAAAAAAACCCCAACGCTGTGTGGATATAATGTACTCATCCATGGGCTGAATACACAAGACTAGAGGAATTCGCTTTTTTTGGCTTCTAAAAATAACGGGAGGTAAAATAAAATATCTTTCATTTTTAAAACAAATGTAGCTTCGGACAAAGGAAAAAAGAGATACATCGTTAAAAATTAAACAGAATGTGACATGAACGACTAAACATATTAATTTTAATTCAACATTCGCCTTTCAAGACGACAAGGACAGCACGAAACTTTAGAAAGTGCCTTTAAGTTGGTACCATCCTTGAAAATGAGTGAAGTTCCTATAAGGTAAAAAAGAAAAAAAAACTATCGTTACGTTGAAAAAATAAATTTATGAATTATATTAAACTGACATTTATGAGAAATATCTCGCAATATCGTAAAATTAAAGACAGAAACATTCGATTACAAATTCCCCAAGAAACAGACTTAGCTTCAAGCACACGCTCGTGTGTGGCAAATCAGTCCGCCAAGTCTGGTTCGTATCCACTCGGATCCAAACGGGCATTTTTCCGGTCTGTTGAGAAAATCTCCCCAGCGCAGTGCTGTAATTCAGTAGTTTCCGTAAGATGGAAAAAAGTTGTAGCTTCGGAAAACCACGGCTATCCTTGATTTTTATTTATTTAAATTTTTTTTATGGCTAATGCTGGGCAATTGCGGACAAGATTCGGCAAGCCATCAGTTATGTCACGTGATTGCTGGCTGCCACTGCCGGGAAACTAGCGGACCACATTAGGCTAGCCATCATTTCTGGTACGTGCTTGCAGGGCAGCTGAAGGGCTACTTGTGGTTGGTGCTGCCTGTGATAGATAACTGATGGCCCTGTTGTGGCATATGACAACTGATGGGGGTGCCAACTGTTGGCCTGAACTGCTGTACGTTCTGTTGGCCGTCCGGATATTTTATTGACAGTTCAGCAGCGGGGGAAAATAGTGCTGGGCCAACAAGACTGTTTTTGCTGGGTATGTTTACTCCATTATACTGTACTTCTGCCCCATGTAAATTCAGTTTCGTTACTTTTTGAATGACCACTGTAATTCCAACGTGGGAAGCATATTGTTCAAACGATTCATTTTCTAACTGGTAAAATATTCCACCAAGTTTACCATCGGATTTCGAAAATGCGACAGAGAGAGTAAAGAGAAGAATTATGTTTCCTCGAGAGTTTATCTCGCGTAATGTTTGGTTCAATAACAAAGCATTCATTCAAGTAAACTCTGCATTTTCGTAAAGTATGTATTCAGACGTAATGCTGCAGCAGAAAGTATTTTACTGATCTCATTTTCTTCCTTTTCAGGATTTCTTGAAGTGTATGATACAGAAAAATTTATTTTAATGGTATATTTGTTCTTCCCTAACACACTAACGAATGAAGAAACATATACACAGTACATTTTGTAGTTTGTACGCAACATGTAAGACAACCTCTCCTGAGGGAAGAGAATCTGGTGCGTGAATGTGAGAAAAAAAAGTAATCCTCAAATTTCTCCTTTCGAAAAACCCAGCTGATGTAGAGAAGGAGGCTACTGACAGAAACAATTTTCATCAGATTGTTAGCTGATGTTTCAGGTTGACGATGCCCTGGAGGAAGAAAAGGGGATTACATATCGGAAAAGCCGTTCACTCAGGCAGGGGAGAAATCCGCAAAATTGAAATACGGGAAAAGCCGAGATGTTCTGGAATTTTTTGCTTTTATCAACTTAGAGTCTTCAGCCCGAAAAAGATAAACAACGGGGTGCTGAAATAATGCCAGCGTATATTGCCTTTTAGATAGCACCTCCCACATTCGACTTTTCCAAGGGTTTCTGTAGAAAGCAGCAGGTCCAGAAACGTTTCTGTGGAGATTTCTCTTACATTCCTGTCTGAAAAGTGATAATTTTTTAGAGGCACCGAAGGCACACTTCCCTTTTGATCCGAAACTGACCTATGACACTTAAATCAGCTCATGATAGTATTTATACATTTCCCATTGCACTTTAGCTATCATATGTTCCTTTTATTTCGATTTTTCAATTTTAATGCTATGCATCTTGCCAGACAGTAGTAAATTAAATTCTAAATAAGACATTTCGGTACACCGAAAATGGGTACCAGAAGTAGTCAAAACCACTGATCAAATCTGCTCGTGACACATGCTATCGTATGAAGTGAAACAACAATGGTTAGCCATTGTTACCCACAATATATTTCGCTAAAATATCGCCAAAATTGTTGCATCACGTTTTAAATAGACACAACAATGTTTCAGCACAATGTACTAAAATTACGAGAATTTACTGCTACATTTGATACAAGCCATTACAAAATACATTTTTGATGCTATGAAAAGATGCATAGAAGCAAAAATTGGTTTCCTCTCGACCCCCTCCATCTTTCCTCCCAACAAGCGGAGGTTTCCTGCTATTGACGAGAGCTTTAAAATGGTGTATAACGTAAATTAGTGTAACATGTAGATATCCTAGACAAAACCTTACCAATCCTCCTCACTAACAAGCTTTCTATTCGTCTTTTCTTTCTATCTTGAGGTCAGATTTAACTCTGCACATGCGCAGACTCTACCTCGCATTTCATTGGTGTCAGAATAATAAAATTCGCCTAAATACTGAATAATAATAATAATAATTATAAAAACATTGTTTTTGAAAAACTATACAGTCGAAATATTTACTAATAACACGCCGCTGCCATAACTTAATGAATATTTTCTTTTATGACAAAAATATATTCCCTTCATTGTTTTTTTTTAAATCTATATATTTAAAACACAAAACTGTTTCTTTCTACAATCCGCCAGCGCCACGCAATTGGGCGATTTTCATGATTCTTTTTTAAATGAAAGCTGCTGACCCACAGATTTGTCAGCGTTATTTTTTATTGTCATTAGCAATTTCTTTATTTTGTTATGTTACAATGGCATTTTCTTAGTGCAATCCACCTTTCGTTATTCTGGCGTTTGTTCTCTCTCAGTACTTGTAGCGCCATCTACCTTTCCGCGGTGGTCGGACTCGGAATTAAGCCGCCCGCTATCCACTACGTAGTTGTAATTTTCCGAATCGGTTCAGTAGTTTTCGTGATTAGTAAAAAAAACTCCGTATATTATCGTGAACTACACTGCTGGCCACCCAAAATGCAACACCAAGAAGGACACGAGACAGCAAAGCCAGATTTACTGGACACATAACAATAGATACAAAGAAGAAACGATTGAGCTTACAGGCCCGTGCGACTTGCGGAACACGCAGACATCAATAGTTCGTTCGGCCCCCATGGCTGGCAATAACGGCCGCTACACGCCGCGGCATCGTAGGAAAGAGGCTTTGGATGTGGGCTTAGGATATGTCGGTCCAGGCTGCTTCCACACGTTGCCACAGTTCATCAGGCGTAGCCACGGGTGGTGCTTGCCGGGCCACTCGGTTGCCGATCAGCGACCAGACGTGTTCGATGGGCGACATATCGGGAGAACAGGCAGGCCACGGCAGTAGTGACACCTGGTGGGCAGTGAAGAATTGTTGCACGATGCATGCGACATGCGGGCGCGCATTGTCATGTTGAAACGTGGCTGCGCGCAGGTCCTGCAGGTAAGGGAAGACTACAGGCTCCAAAACGTTGGAGATGTAGCGGTGGCTGTTAGATGTACCGGCGATGCGTACCAGAGGAGTGCGGGTGTCATATCCAATTGTGCCCCAAACCATAACGCCAGGCGACGGACCGGTATGGCGATACATATTGCAAGCGTCATACAGTCTCTCGCCGCGGTGCCGCCACACGCGAAACCGACCATCGTGGTGTTGCAGGCAGAAGCGGGATTCGTCGGAGAAGACAATGTAGTGCATTTCCGTAGTCCAGGTACTTCGCTCAACGGCTCACTGCCGCCGCACTCACCGGTGGCGTAACATCAATGATAATCGGAACAATGGGCACCGTGCGACAAGTCCTCGCTCCTGCAGACGACGTAGGACGGTACGTGCTGACACAGGTTGTTGCGCAACACACCCTTATTCCTGCGCTAACGTTCGTGATGTGGCGGTGCGAGCCGTCAATGCCCGCCGCACAACATGCCGGTCCTCAAGTTCGGTGGTGTGCCGAGGCTGCGGCAATCACTCACGTCGGTCCGTCCTTCCATCCTGCACCCACCGAATCCATACTCGCCTCAATGTGGCTGGATGACGTCCCAGACGGGCGCCGATGTCTCGGTACGATAAACCGCTGTCGCGATAAGCCACTATTCGTCCTCTGTCGAACTCCGAAACGTGCTGGAATGACTGCCGTATTCTGCGACGAGGCGTCAGGAAACTTCCCACACACAGGTCCGGCAGCTCAACACACTTGAACTACTAACACTTCGCCTTTTGTGCACCCTTCTTATAGTGCTCCTCGGTGGCTTGCCGGGCACACATGATTTGTATATGCCCTGTAATGCCAATCGTTTTCATGTCCTCTCGTGGGCGACGCATGCTGCGAATTTCAGGCCAATTGGATGCTTCTTTCTTTGTGTTGCATGTTGGGTGTCCAGCAGTGTGTTTTGAGGAAATAGTGAAAAAGGAATTCACTTTTTTTTTTATATGAAATCCAATTTGATTTTGTTAAATTTGCAATTTTGAATAGGTAGCATTGGCAGTTAATATAAAGGGCAACTGATTATATAGCAATTAAATTTTCATTTTATCGACGGACATATTTTTGACCGCATCGAAATGCAAAATCTGGTAGCTCAAAGCAAGTTCGGTCCTAGATTTTGTTTTAATTGATGGAAAAGCATGCCTTGCCGGGGAAAGTCAGCAGTTGCGGAATTACGAACGCTTGTTTTTATTGGAAACAAATACAATATTGAAGTGCACAGAATGTTCAAACTTGTCGCATTAGTATCTCCAAATAGTGACCAACATCGGCGTTCAGCCCGGTTTTCTGACCATTCGGATACTTGGGAACTTTCAGGTATTTCAGATTCACTATATTACAGGAAGTCGTTACCACGATATAGCAACTGTTCGAAATACACTATCTACCAACAAGTAATTGGACACCCCTGTAATGGACGATATCTTCCGTCCTGATACACGTCACGGCCGCCGCCGTTAAATATCGTGTGGGAAACAACAGCGCAACCAGTCGCATGCCAGATGCCACGCAGTTCGGAGCTCTCTGATTTCGAGAAAGGTGTAAACGTCGGGTATTACAGAAATGGCCGATCCATACGTGACATATCCAGCTAGTTGAAGTACCCAAAATCGACAGTGGCCTGCGTGATTGGCAAGTGGAAGATAAAACGTGACTGTCGGAATGTGCCCTGACCCGGCAGACCCACAAAACCTGAAGTTAGAGACCGACGGGTGCTGGCCAGAGAAATTCGGAAGAACCGCACCAAACCGACGATCCACATCCGCGAGGAGTTTCAACAGGCATCAGAGAGTGTTCTTTTGATGAATACCTTCCGTAAAGAAGCCCATCTGCTTGGTTATCATGGAGGTGCTGTCGCCCACAAGCCTTTGATCTTCAAGTCCAATAACGCTGCTCGGCTAACGTGGTGCAAAGAACGTCGACAGTGGAGCGTTGAACAGTGAAAACAGGTTGTCTGGAGCGACGAATCAAGGTTCACCCTCTACCGTTCGGATGGCAGGGTCTGGGTTTGGCGTCTGCCTGGAGAACGCCTCCTGCCGGAATGTATTGTGCCAACTGTGAAGTTCGGCGGCGGTGGAATTACGCTATGGGGGTATATCTCCTGGTATGGTACGGGACCCTTGGTCGCAATTCCTGGTAGACTCAACGCCGAGACCTACTGCACCATTTTGGATGAGTATGCGCTTCTACGTTGTGGCAGTTTTACGGGGTGGACACATGTTACTTTCAGGATGACAATGCCACCTGTCATGTTGCGAGATCCACCATGGCTTGGTATGGTGACAATGGGGTTAATCAAATGGACTGGCCTAGACAAAGCCCTGACCTTAACCCTATCCAGCACCTCTGGGACGAGTTGGGCGTTAACTTAAGGGGTGCCCCCACCGTCCGAAATCGGTGAAGGAACTGACCTGTCTTCTCCAAGCCGAGTGGAAGAAAATACCGCTAGCCGACATACAACGCCTGGTTGAGATAATGCCCCGGAGGGTCGCAGATGTAATCGCCGCTCGTGGGGTCTCCACCAACTATTGAAGGTGAATAAACTTTGTTTTCCTTTGCTATTACAGGTGTCCAATTACTTGTTGGTAGATAGTGTATATATGCGATTTTCACCCTTTTTTTGACAATTCCTTTCATCTCCTGTTTAACGCTTTTAAATTTGTTATTAATTTCTAGCTCTTTCGATGTGCAGTTTATCCAGTAGATTGCTTAAATATCGTCATTTCTCAGAAGTAACTTTTTTCTAGAGACAGGATTGGAATGGAATTTTTTTGTACGATCCGGAACTCTAACAGCGGTTAATGTCATCCACATACCTGTGATACTCCAGCTGAATAATTTTCTCAATAAGGTACGTATTTTTCTCTGAGCTGTGGAAGTTCCACTTCAAACTTTAGATATTTTGACATCCGATTAATGACTGCAGCCTAAGTTTCCCAATGCACCTGCAAGGTTTCATGAAGGGAAAGTGTTTTTTCTGGGAAACCTGAAAAGCTTTTATAGAATTCTACTGGGTCCAAAACAAAATTAAAAACATAACTTATCTGGAAATTGGAGGAGCAAGTGTAACAAAACTTGCCAAAAGAGGGCTCATTACTCCCGACACTTGCATGGCATCGTTCCTGTTTACCAATCTCATGCACTGTGCCACATAATGTTGGTTCTCACATGTGATGTTCCAATAATTTTTGCTTAGCTTTCTATTTGATAGTATCCAAGTTTTTCCAAGTTCCTGCAACATATTGGATAATATCCTTTAATTTTTTGTTTAAAAATGTTTTTTCGTCTTCATCACAGGCCTGCTGATAGCAATGTAGGAAGTTAACGCCAATATGTTTTCCACACTTCCGTTTCACATATTTTAATCAATGAGTATTACAAATCTCAATCTGTTTCTTCCACCCTTATGTACATTAAAACGAGATACACTATTTTCACAAGAACTGATTTTCTAAGAATTGTGCGTCAAAATGTAACACGAAATTCCCTATCATTCCTACGACACTTAAATCATCTTTGAAGTTACGAAATGGCTGTTGTCAATAGCAGAACTGTATTCTTAAGCAGGTATTTTTATTTAAAAAAATCTCGAGTGAGCGCTAAGTGTACTAAAGAAGTAACTCCAGAAATTTTCAAAGCTCATTCATGCATAATTTTAGCTTTTATACCGAATGCCATCGGCGTAGGAGCAGTGTTTTTGAAAGCTTGAGAGCTTTTCGATTTTCCATTTAAATGCACGCTCGGCTTTATGGTTACATAAGGCGTTTCTCCCTTTAAGAACCCTCCATCTTTCGTTCAAAGTTTTAGCACAGAGACTTAGATTCTTCACGGAGCGTCAGAGATTTCCGTGAGAGCACTTTAAAATATACGTTCCGTTCTTCACAACCGTATATCAGATCTGCCTGTGCTTCTAGAGTGGAATCATTACGAACGTAGAAGACGATAATCTAGCATATCGTGATTAGTTTTGTTTTGTTTCTAATAAATAAAACGATTCATTGTCCATCTCCTATGAAGATCCACTGCCTTTCTGTTTAAATAGTTAAATACTGTCATGCTTAGAGAAATCTAAGTCGGTTAGGAATATTAAATTCCCTTGACGCCGCTGTTTATATAAAATTAAACTGGAATGGATATTCCAGCAAAACTGTGCATGCGATATTCATTCACCCTTTAAGCGGGTGATGTAACAGAACGAAATGGTGCCGGGAATTTCCTGACCTCCTCAAACAGAAATGGTTTCATAGCGGCCTGTTGTTATGAAAACTATGGAAAAACAGTTTCATTCTCCTCGCCCTCTATCTCAGGAGCACTGACCAGTAAACCTGTCAATAGAGACAGCGTTCCGTTCTAGATCTGTGCTCCATGACTCAAGGCTGGATGGGGAAGGATTGGCCCCCTGATACGGACATCATTCCACTGTGATAAAACAAGTGATTCAAACATATATTTCCTTTCTTATGCTGGCCGTCGTTGTTCTAGCATTTTCAGCACGTAAACAGTCAGATAGGATGAGTGCCAATCTTCCGTCTAAATGACCACTTTGAATTATTATTACATAGATAAAGTTGTGAAGTTTCGCTGGTCCCATCCGCTTTCTCCTTACCTATTGGATATAGAATATAATCTTTATAGCCCATTTCTCTCAATTTTACTAATTCTAAGTTAATTCGTTTGACGCACTTAAAGGGTTAATACGAAATAAAATGCTTTGAGGTGACGGGGTTTCTTGTAAATGGGTCCACTGGACGCTTGCTGTTAACATTTATGCAGCGATCTTTGTTTGGTTTTCAAGATAACCCTTTAAGAGAGAAATTAGCGTGTGCAACAAAATATGCGTTAAGTATTCATGCCGTTCATATTCTTTTGATTGATAAAGTATACCTCTTATCTTTGGAAAGCCAATTTGAGGCATTCAGTGCTGTATTACAATACCAACATATTTAGTAAATGCATATTTTGTTGTATGCCAAATTCCATAAGTTTATCCCCTTGCTCACATCACGTTTATAAATAAGTGTGATTGTTCGACGAATTTCCAGATAAGGACTTGTTTGGAAGTCATAGCTGCACTTCGTAGTAGACCATATTATACCGGATATTTGCCATGTCCAAAACAAGAAAAGTTAACAAACAGAAAAGGCATCCTTCTGAATAGCATTCTTATCACGCGTTCTTTGCTTCGTCTTCGGAAAGTGACGCTACGAGATGTCCGTCTGTCTGTCCATTCATCCTCATCTGATTTAGTACTGCAGACAAAATTCCGAACCGATTCCGATAAAATTATGCATATGGGACCATTGCGAAGGTCAGAAAAGAAATGTTTAATCCTAAATGCTGCGGTGTAATGTATTTTCCCGTATGGATTTAGTGGATTCTTGCCAATTATGTAAGATACAAAGGGAATTCAGTGATCACGGCACCAGTTTTGTTACTGAAACAAGAAAACTGAAGATATCTCTAACGCGTAGACGACACAGCAGTTTTATTGCATCCATAATATCCCGTTAAGTATAGATTATCTCTATATTCATTCTAAGTCTGTATCAGCGCAATGGAAATTTGCTTCACGGAAAGGAAATCCCTTACCCAACGCATGTGGGAGAATCCATCCCTTGAATTACGTTACCCCCAGGAATGGGCTACTCCGGACTTGAGTTTACAACGGTCGCCGCTTTAAGTAGATGAAAACTCAAATACTCAGCTTTAAACCAAAATGTTCAGCAACATGTGAATTTTACAAGAAAACTTGCAAGTTGAGTTCATAAAACTTCAGTACAGCACAACATGAAACAAAAAGTATTTTGAATGAGCTCTTGCCACAAGGTGTGAGACACGACTGTATGTGTTAAAGCAAGATGTGGTATGATGATTTTTTCTAATCTATGTCACAGTTGCTAAATTGTACAGAGCACAGCGTCCAAGCTTATACGAAAGAGGACTGAGAAGCGCCAGTTGCTTTTATAATACTAATAAAATGAATATATGTTCTTGTTATGCAGCATAGATATATTTTAGTATTGACTTGGGTGCACTATTTCAAAAAGCACCAGTCCATTTGTATGCAGGTTTCAGAACGCAAGAACTGAATCGAGCAAAAAAAGTGCGGCAATCTTAAGAAGGTGTGACATCGAAATGCTCCTTTCTTAACAATAGGGGAGCGATGGAGACGAAGTAAATTTCTCCATCATTTTTATGCCAGAGACGAGATTCGAACTCACAACTCTCGGCTCCGGAGCTCCGAGTGCTATTCACTATACTACACTGGCATGCACTCTCACTGCTATCTGCCTTTATCTCATGTTCGTCCTGTTGGGCAGGCACATCACAACGTGTACCAGTCTCATTACACTAACGCACGTTGCCTTACCCCACACTGTGACGTCACATTCGACCGACAGCTGTTCAGTCCGAGATGGGAAGTAAGGTCCAACCAGACGTATGTAGCCATATGATGAGGTATGTCACTGGCAAAGCTGTTTGCGTGATTGAACGATTCACGATAACGTCCCCCAGGCATTCTCAATCTTTACACGTGCTTTCGCCACAGAGATCACTCCGATACAGTGGTCCACACTCCCAGATGAGGAAGAGCAAACTTAGTTACACCGAGACGTTTTGCCCTTTTATACATGTATATCTCACCTATTGATTGTTTGATTCACAAACGCAGTCGTTTCCATAAACCTATCGTCGACACATACTAACCCCAAGCCCAGTATTTCCTCGTGGGGTGTTTTCTATGTGTAGAATGCGAATGGTATTAGATGCGTTCCATTCTTATTTACTGATCTATTAGTTTTATTGCAAAGGCAATTCAAACATTAATATCTGCCAAAGATTGTTATTCCGTATTCCGATATTTTAAGACTTATATAGCTTGAGAGATGCGTGACTGGTGTTACCAGGAAAGATAAGAAGAGGAACTTGTGAATAAGAAAAATGACAAGAGTGGACGGCATTATGACCACAGTGAAATCATTGAAATGGCAATGGGCTGGACATGTTTCCAGAAGAACGGACCACCGATGGACAACCGACATTTTAGACTGGATTCCAAGGGACAGGAAATTACCTATGCATTTGCTCCATCGTTGAAATCAACTCTCGAATCCTCTTTGAAAAAATTCATGTGCGGACTGTTGTATTCACTTCTTAACAGCCACTTTCACCTTGTCTGTGTCATCCAATCGTTGTCCATGGAGATTGTCTTTCATTGGAACGAACAGATGAAAGTTGAAGGGTGCCATATCCGGGCGGTAAGGTGAATGGGGCACCACCGATCAGCCTAATTTGCTGATCGCTTGATTTGTTGCCAAAGATGTGTGTGGTTTCGCATTGTGACGGTGAATGTGGATCCTTTTCCAGATTCTTGTTCGGGCTCTTCCTCTTTATGGCTTCTTTAAGCTTTTTCAGTGTCTCAGTGTACCGCTCACTGGTCATGGTACGGCCACGTTCCAGAAAATCTAGGAGAATGACAACCTTGCAATCCAAAAAACAGTCACCGTGACTTTCTGTGCTGATAGCTAGCTCTTGAAATTCTTAGGCATCGGCGACGAGGTGTAACGCCATTCCATGAATTGATTCTTCGTTTCCTGATCGTACAGATACGCCCACTTATCATTCCCTATCTCCAGCTTGAAAAACATGTCTTCATTGGCTTGAATTGCTTCTAGAAGATCAGAGGAGAGGTCCACCCTTTTCTCCTTCAAATAGGGTGTCAACTGCCAGGGTAACGGCTTTGCACACACTTTCGGATACCCTAAGCTTTTCCTCATCTTCTGTAGGGCAGTGTGACCACAGTCCAGTTGTGGAACAAGCTCATGGATTGTGACTCGTCTCTCGGTGCGAATTAATTCATCCACTCGCTGAAGATTTGTGTCAGTGGTCGCAGATGATGGTCTCTCACTGTGTGGTTTGTCTTCAATGCTGGTTTTCCTTCTTTAAACTTCTTCATCCATCTGTACACATTGCTCTTGCCAGTGGTGTCATACCGTAAACATTATGTAGCATTCTGTGGATGTCGGACAGCCTTCACCTTTCCTTCGTCAAAAACTCAATAATGGCTCGTTGTTTCTGTTTGGAATCCTTTATTTACCTGCAGTGACGGAGAAGTGTTACGATGAAGGAAGAGGTACTCTACCAACATGTGCGATTTAAACGATCTCTCTCAGTTAATAAAAAGGTCATGCCCAATTTTGCATTACTTTCGGTACAACCCTCGTATAGAAATTTCCTAACAGTAGTCCTGGTGAAGTACCATTCCTAATTTTGCACCGTGATGCGTAGGTTACGTTTTCGATGTCAAGCGTTGTATAATTTTGTGTCTCGAAACCTGACGTAGTTTTCAGTGAATTGGAGGCAAGTAAAAGAAACTTTAAAATGAAAACTTAGCATAAGTGGAAATAAACTACAGGAAGGACACACACATTTTATCTCAGGGTAATACTTCTGTATCAATATATTCCGCAGTCATTAAATCTGAGATCATATAGAGATAGCGTCGCATTCGCCAACACTAAAGGCAGTTTGAGGAAATGAAAGCAAGATGAAACTTCTTTCGTATTTACAGCTTCTGGCAATATAAATACTACTGTCGCAGCGTGCGTAGCGCACCATAAAATGTTTCCTAGCGATCACGTGGCTGTTGCCCATAAAACATCACTAGAATTTGGAGTATAAGGACGGTGGATTGGTTCCTCAATAAGAAATAGACACATTAAAACGTTTAAGTGCGTCAGAACAAGGATTTTGAATGCTTCCAGAGCTCTATTGAAATTGACACTGAAATACATTGTATTCTTTTTGAGAAAGAAGGTAAAGTGGAAAGAGGTATTATTTTCCCCATTATGGAAATTGCCGTTTTCGAAAAAGACGGGGATTTTTCGCCTTCTTGTTCTTTAGTGGAAAGTTATCCGAGAAAATAGGGATGTAAAATTGTGGTAATTCATAACTTTTTAACATCGCTAAAGAAACACATTGTAACCACATGTTGTTCAGAATGCCTGTATTTTTTTGTTTATTTATATTTCGCCCTCCTTCTTGGACTTGAAATAAATGAAATAAATGAAAAATTGATACTGTTGGTAATACGTTTCCCTAGAAAATAGGGTATTCATATTCCAAATTTATTTGAAAAACAGAATTTGAAACCACAAGTCAACAGTCATCTTAGGAATAAAATTATCCCGTTGGGAATATAAAACTGCATAACTTAGCGATCTACGGTGTTCTGAATAATAAATTTAACAAGAAATATGACACTGAACCCTTGGGTGTAATGGGTACGTCCTTTGATTCCTTTTCGACGAACAAAATATATTTTAAAGTGGAGTTTTAGCAAATCGAAAAATTCAGTAAAAAGAAAATGCACTTACACTATACGAGGAAAAAGTGCCCGTAACTTATAAGACAGGGTTATTCATACTGAATATATCCGATTAAAATATCACTCCATAATATCTACACTGCTGGCCACCTAAAATGCAACACCAAGAAGGAAACATCCGATTGGCCCGAAATTCGCAGCATGCGTCGCCCACGAGAGGACATGCAAACGATTAGCATTGCAGTGTATATGCAAATCCTGTAAGCCCGGCATGCCACCGAGAAACACTATAAGAAGGTTGCACAGAAGTTGGGGTGTAAGTAGTGGAAGTGTGTTGTGCTGCCGGACCTGTGCGTTTGAAGCTTCCTGATGCCTCGTCGCAGAATACGGCGGTCATTCGAGCACGTTTCGGAGTTCGACAGAGGACGAATAGTGGCTTATCGCGACAGCGGTTTATCGTACCGAGACATCGGCTCCCGTGTGGACCGACATAAAGCCACAGTGAGGCGAGTATGTATTCGGTGGGTGCAGGAGGGAAGGGCGGACCGACGTGTACGATTGTCGCAGCCGCGGCACACCACTGGACCAGAAGACCGGCATGTTGTGCTGCGGGCATTGACGGCTCACACCGCCACATCACGAACGTTAGCGCAGGAATTAGGGTGTGTTGCGCAACAACCTGAGTCAGCAAGTACCATTCCACGTCGTCTGCAGGAGCGGGGACTTGTCGCACGGCGCCCATCGCTCCGATTACTATTGGCGTTACACCACCGCCGAGTACGGCGGCAGTGGGCCATTAAACACTGCACCTGGACTACGGAATGGCATGACATTGTCTTCTCCGACGAATCCCGCTCTGCTCGCAACAACACGATGGTCGGATCAGCGTGTGGCGGCATGGCGGCGAGACCGCCTGCGTTATGCATCGCCATGCCGGTCCGACGCCTGTAGTCGTCCCTTACCTGCAGGACCTACCTGCAGACACGTTTCAAAAGCACAATGCGCGCCCGCATGTGGCACGCATCGTGCAACAATTCTTCACGGCCCACCAGGTGTCACTGCTGCCGTAGCCCGCCTGTTCTCCCGATATCTCGCCCATCGAACACGTCTGGTCGCTGATCGGCAACCGAGTGGCCCGGCAAGCACCACCCGCGGCTACGCCTGATGAACTGTGGGAACGTGTGGATGCAGCCTGGACCGATATACCCCAAGCCCACATCCAAAGCCTCTTTAGTTCAATTCCGCGGCGTGTAGTGGCCGTTATTGCCAGTCACGGGGCCCACACGAACTATTGATGTCTGCGTGTTCCACAAGTCGCACGGGCCTGTAAGCTCAATCCTTTCATCTTTGTAGCTGGTGCTATGTGTCCAGTAATTATGGCTTTGCTATCTGTTGTCCTTCTTGGAGTTGTGTTTTGAGTGGCCAGCAGTGAAGAATCGATAAAACGCACAGCCAAAAATATAAACTGCAACTAACACCCACTATCTGTTGAAAAGTGTGTTACGAAAGTTAACAAATTAAGAGGAAAATGTGTTTCTTATAGCGAAAAAAAATTATTATATCAGAAACAAAGCAGCTTTGATATCGAGCAGTTAGAGGAAGAGATACATAGGAAAACATGACATAACTTTACATCCCTTAGCGGAAAAGCTTTCTTTTACTTAATAAGGGAAATGTGTTCAGAACACTCTTTATAATGAAGAGTGTCCTACAAAGAAGTATTTTCTAAGGATTTTCAGAATATAATCCCCTGTTTTATATAGAAATATATCAGCTGATGCTCTCTGGCCGTAAAAGTTTGAATACTGAAAAAGTATAAAACATGCTAAAGGTATTCTACATAACATAAGCTTTGCAAAGGGAAAGTTATTTTTCAAATACGTTTCTTGGTACCAGAGATAGCGATACAAAATTCTTGACTTTTGCAAATCCTAGCGGGAATACTGTGCATTGTTTAAAGAGAAAAATATTCCCTGACTTTTCTGTATCGAATAACATACAGTATAAAACGAAATATTTCAAGACGATTTTTAGAAACGGAATATGGTTAAACACATAAATACACTCTAACACCACCTTGCGGCAGAAATATGAAGTACAAAAACCTACGACTATATGCAAAGTGTTCTATCTGGCGAATGGTCTCAGGCGTTAAAAGGGTTTTTAAATCATTCTTATAGAAGAACAGATACAGAGAAAAACATATTACACATTTGCGCTCCTCAGCAGCAAAAGCTGTGCAGTATTTTGTGCAAGAAACGCACATGAAATATTTCCTAAGTTAGTAGTACCTGACCGGCAAATTATTATTTGGATAGGTTGTTTACTCACACAGATACCGCTGTAAATACACGATCAAGTCGCATAACTGTGACCACTAGCAAATACCCAGAGTAACCACAGTGTGTAGCGCGGACAGCAGCTAGACGGGCTGGGAGTGACTCATCAAGTGGTTCACTGGTATATGGAGACATGCTGACTGTAGTGCATCTAACAGCTGCTGAAGGGTGCGCGGTGGAGGATCCATAGAGCGAACAACACGATCGAGGTGGTACCATAGATGCTCAAAAGGGTTTAAGACTGGGGAATTACGGGGTCAGGGAGGTACTTTAAAATCGTGATCTTCGAACCATTCTCGGACGTTTCTGGCTGTGTGACACTGTCGCATTGTCATTCTGGAAGATCCCATTCCCCCAAGGGATTTCAAACAGGACTGCTGGGAACATTGATATCGATAAAAATATGATATACCTACCCCTGGGCGGAAAACTATGCAATATTTTAGGCAAAAGGTGTATTCGAAAGGTTTCTCGCAGTGAGCGGTATCTGATCACGAAGCATTTCTCAAATTTCTTTCCGATCAGGATCTCTATCCGATGCGAAAACATTTGCACATAGGACTTCTAGAAGCAGAGATATCAAGGAAATTGGAATTTAACCTTACGACCCCTAGAGGAAAAATTAGTTCCTGCTTAAAAAAGTAAACTGTTCCCAAAATAATGTTCGTTATAAATGGAATCGATGAGAAGAAACGAATTTTTTTAGTGGGATATTTAGAAGCAATTATTCTGAATAAAATATGTTTTGAATTCCGCAGCATCTCCTTTTACGCCTTCTTGTGGCGACGTAGTTGAAAAAGAAACCGGAAAGAAAGAATGTAGTTCTCACCTTTCAATCTTCCGAACGAAAAAAAAAAAAAAAAAAAGAAGAACAATAAGAATTTTAAATGGGACTAATATTTGCGTAGATACAGTGCCCACATACCGCGGACGAATCGACAAAGTGAAAACATAAGCACGTATGTTTATTTTCTTACAAAAGACGTGCTAAAGTTTATTCTGAATTAGCTAACTACATTGCGTACTACGGCTTTGCAAATCATAAAACATACAAGGAAGATGACACCGAAACTTCAGTTGTGATAAAACACCTCTTTGGACTCCGTTCCGATGCAAATAAAATTTATCAAAGTTATTCAACTACTAACGGAAGGATAATGGAAAAATGAAAATAGGCGAAAAATATTCTTCACGTAAAAAGCTACGCTAAGAAAAAAAACTTTTCAAATACTTCTCCCGGAAGCAGAAATAGCGTGAAAAAGATGTTGTCCTTTACACTCCCTTGCGGGAAATTTGTGCATTATTTAAAGACGATAATGCTGCACGTTTCTATTGTAGTGAATGGTTTCCAGTAAAAAAGGAATTTCTCAATAGGATTTGTAGAAGTGGCGATACAGCTGCAAAGAGAAGTATACAGACACCACCTGGAGACCGGACTATGAACTACAAAACTCCTAAAATACAAACCTAAATTGTTCCACAAGGTAAATGGCATCCGGAGTTGAAATATTATTTTAAATCGTACATGTAAAAGCATAGACATTGAGAAAAACAGAGTAAATATCGGCGCACCTAGAGGCAAAATTCTGCATTATTTTGGAAAGGAAATATACCCAAAGAGTCATCGTAGTTAGTAATATCTGACCGAAAATAAGTTTTTAATCGAATGGCCAAACTATTCTTTATCAAAAAAATTAGGAGTTATATGCAAAACATTTTCGATCCGGAGCCATATCCGATGCAAGGAGATCTTTTCAAATTGGAGTTTTAGAAGAAGAGATACACTGAGTGGCCACTTTATTATGACCACCCCCTCAGTACTTCGTTGGGCCACCTTTTGCCTTTAATATTGCGTCGATTCTTCGTGGCATGGACTCCACGAGATGTTGAAAGGTGATTTGTGGAATCTGAGACCATGCTTGATGAATAGCACTTCGCAAGAGTGTGAGATTGCAGGGTTGTGGATCCAGCTGTCTGATGGCTCGTTCAACTTCTCCCACAAATTTTCAATCGGCTTGAGATCAGGAGATTGTAAGGGCCACCTCAGCAAAGTAAACTCACCGGCATGTTCCTGAAACCAATCCTGTACAATACGACCACTATGGCAGGACGTATTATCTTGTTGAAAGTAGCCATCGCCATTGGGATAAACCATCCACATGACAGGATGCACTTGGTCCGCAACGATGTTTAGATATTATGTGCCAGTCAGACGTTGATCAACCCGAATTAAAGGGTTCAAAGCATGGCATACCAGAAAATTATTCCCCAAACCATCACGTTGCCTCCACCAGCTTGACGGTTTGTAGCAATGCATTTGGAATCCATGCTTTCGTGCTGTTTCCGCCAAATTTTCACTCGGCCATCGGCATAGTTCAACTGAAAATGTGATTCATCGGACCACATCCGATGCAGTGCAACTGAAAACATGATGCATCTTATCCGATGCAGTGTGCGGCGAACACTACGTGCAGAGATCATTTAAGGAGATTCTTGATTAAGATAGTTTGTAATTTGTTGCACTCTTGCCCTTCTGTTGTCTGTTACCAGTCTGGACACTCTCCGTTCCGCCCGAGCAGTCACTAGTCGATGACGACCACACGTTGCACGTAGAGACCAGGTGTTTGGCTGACAGTTAAGTCTTTAAACACGAACTATTGAAGTATGTAAAGCTGCTCTGGAACATTTCACGAATTAACAACAGCTGCTGTGGAACATTTCACGAATGCGGCGATTTCGGTGATATTCTCTCCATGGCTCTGAGGTCCTACAATCATCCCACGTTGGAAGTCTGTCAAATAGCATTTTTTACCCATCTGGTCACCCAAAACTCACTTCATCTACTGTCGCAAGCACTAAATTTTCCCTTTTTATACTAGCCTCGCCCTCTGGCGGCAATAACGTGCATCCATAGCTCATTTGCTTAAAACTGTCAGGTGGTCATAATAAAGTGGCCACTCAATGTATAAGGGAAATGAAATTTACTATTACGTCCCCTAGACGAAAATCTATGTGTTACTTGAGAAAAAGACTGTACCTAAAATTGTGCTCGATATAAATGTCATCCAAAGGAAAAATAATTTTGTCAATGGGATATTTAGAAGCATATATGTGGAATAAAATGTATTTTGAATTCAATACCATCTGCAAAGCCTCTACCGGCGAAGTTGTGCATCGAAAAAAAACCGGAATGCTAGTATAATCATTCTCACATTTCAGTCTTTCCAATGCAAAACGAATGTTTAAAATCGAACAAACGGTTACTGAGATATGGTGGCCACAAGCGGACGGAAAAACTGATAGCATAAGAACGATCTTTTTTTGCAAAAGATGTGCTAAAATATATTTTGCATTAACGAATAGAAAATAAATTCATAAATTTAAGGAGAAAACGAAAACTGCTTTAGGAGCTCATACTTTTTACCAAATGAGCTAAAGATATAAAAATCGCCTAAATCGATTTTTTTCTATTTTGCACTCCCGATTCCAAATTCACAGATTTTTAGGTATGTACTATCAATTTTAAGGTCAAAGGTTCGAATTTGTATTTACGAATTCAGGTTTTCGTAGGAAATACTTACCGGTAGAGGAAATCAATTGATTTTCAAAATGCAATCATGTACTGGCATTTAAAACTTAAGCACCTGATGACAAACTACGATGCACTGAACAAATGATCAAAGAAAACATCAACATAAAGTATGCGCAGATAACGCAGACATATGCATATGTAGGTATAACGACGCAAGAAAACGCCACCACATGCAATTCCAGTTGTGAACTGTGAACCTGCAATTGCATAAAGTAAAGGTAGGTATGTGTAAAACCTCATATCTCATCATCATTTTATTCTGCTTAGATTGGTACCAATTTGTTGCTGTAAAAATAAGTCACACGGGCAGCATAGTCATGTCTCCATACGTGGTCGGGCTATAGGGATGCTTGAATCCGAACTAGAACCTTTGTCGTCTTCGTATGAAAGGTCGATCACAAATTTCAACGTCCCAAGCTTATCGCTAGGAAGCACTAACCGAAAAACGTAATACACAGATGTCGGCGAGGGAGCTCGCTCAAGAGATGTCTGCCGCTCGTGGGTGAACAGTTTCGAGGGAAACAACATGCAGAAGGAAGGCTTCATGAGTAAAGGACCGTGTACGAGACGACCAACAAACAATCTGCATCTTAAAAATTGGTGGGAAACAATTTTTTTTATTTTATACACTAAGAAACTTACAAAGTAATACTGCGCTCTACATGTTTCGACATAAATGCGGTGATGTCTTCAATAGGAGCATATCTAACAATACCTTCAGTCAGCGAAAAGGCAGTTTAAAAAAGGAACAGATGGAAATATTTGAAATAATTTAAATCTGTTTCGTTCATCATTCAGGTGTCTCAAGGGCACCTTTCCAGAAGCTTTCCTTGAGACACCGGGAAATTTGCAGCCGGGAACTGTAGAAAACTTGATTTCTTTTCTTTAAGATTTCCAACGAATCTGTTATGAAGACGGAAAAAAGACTTAAAAATCATGTTCGCGCCTTCCCCTTTAACATAGTTTGGATCATTTGAATATTTTAATTTTTAGGTCTTCATTCCTTCCTTATCTCACATAAGCTAGTCGTTGGCGATCTTCAAGGGAAAAAATAAGTTTTAAAACAGAGATTTAGGCCTTTCTGCGCACATTCTGAACTTTTGCGAATTCGTCTTTGAGACATCTGGATGATAAACGCACCTGATACAAAATTTGCGTCAATACGACTCTGTTTCTAGCGTTTACTTTTCCAAGCTGCCTTTTAGTTACGTGAGGATATTTTTGGGTTTGCCATCGCTTAGACCACCGCCCCGGTGGCGCAGTGGTCTAAGCGATGGCCTCTGATCATTCGTCCGAACGGTGTCCGGGTTCGAATCCCGGTGTGGCATGGATGTTGTGTTTGTCTTACGGCACTGGCTCTCTCCCTTCCCTGGAACCAGTGACCCTAAATTAGGGACGGGCGACTGCTTATAGCCCATTGAGTTGCTCACGGTGGTCGTTAAACCTCCAATCAAAAAAAAAAAAAAAAAAAAAGAAATACCACGCACAGGCGTGTTGCTCTCACCGTTGCTGAGATAGACTGAGTCAAAGCCGACAGCACGCCCAGAAATATTGCATCGCCCCCCCCCGCGCACAGGCAGCGAGGAAAGTAACGCCTGCAGGATGTATTGCGCAGAACGCGAATTGGACTCCATGCTGTATACGAACATGCCAACACGATTAGTGTGCGGCACGTATTTGTAACGCTATAATGATTTCAATTGGGATCTATTTTTGCCACAGGCGTTCGGTCTTATGTCGCCCAATGCTATCCGCGGAGTTGGACGTAGTCCTACGACAAAATAATCTGCATCGTCATTATTTACACTCCTTGTTACATTCATACATGCTGTTCTGTGCTTGATCGTTATGTAAGCTGCAATTTTCGGAGAAGTCTAATCATCTCTTGTGGATCATTTCCTACGATATCAGTATCATCAGCCTCCAGAATATGTCAAGTCAAGCTATTGCAAATGGATGCCGTTGTTGACCTTCTCTCTATTAAATTTCTCATTGGTGTGTACTAAGAAATATATATTTCACCTAAATTAAATGGAATACAGATTGGAAATTACTCAATGGTGAATATCTGTATGAATATCGAAATGGTTGTCTTATAAAAAAGGGGTGAGGGGACAGACTGTGTGATTTCATGTGTGGTACTGATACTACAACTGGATACTGTTCCTGTGGGTCAAGCTAATGTAAAGGGATATGTGTATATTGTGTGTTAACAGAACTGTGCTACACATATATATTAGGATTAAGGCAGTGACACAAGTATTCTGAGTTTGTACAGAACATTGTTACAGGATCTACAGGACATTGTGTCAAGGTAAAACTTTTATTTATTATGGACTGTGATTATGAAAAATTGTCATTGAAAACTTATAATATATGGGGTAACATTCCATGTCTATTGGTTATGGATGATATACAGTATAATGAATATACTGTTTACTAAATATCTATATGATAGGTTGAATATGAATTTATTGGTTGAATATGGCTTGGGGTGTTACTGATGAGAAATTGTTTTCTTGTGAAACTTGTGAATTCTTCTGTTTCTTGATGGTATTATGTATCTTCGCGTACCACACTTTGAATTATAATATATTGTTTATTGAAATAGGGAGAGGAATAATATGCCTTCAGAAAGTAAATGGGATGTGTGTGCTTCTGAGATTTTTGAGTCTCAGCATATGACCCCAGAGCATTTGGAATGTTCTGAATGTGGTAGTAAATATCATCCTCAATGTCCTTTTGTGTCAGAAAATTTTTTTAGACTTATGTGTAGTGCTAAGAAAAAGAAATATAAGTGTTTTAGATTTGTGAACAAGCAACTTCAAGCATCTGATAACAATGATAGAGAAGATGACAGTCGAAAGAAGGGTGGAGATAAGATTTTGCAGTTTCCTGGACCTCAGTCTAATAATAGAGAAATAAATAGAAATAGTGACCTAGAAGGAATTAATATAGCACTTGTACAAATAAATAAAAAACTAGATATCATCCCAGAAATAAAAAGAATTAAATGACTTGAAATGTGCTATGGAATTTTTGAGTGCTATGTATGATGACTTGATTAAAAAAAATACTGAACTAGAAAATGAAAATAAAATTTTGAGTTCTAAAATTGGAGAAGTTGAGAAAGTAAACTGTGAGATTTATGACAAAATTGATGATATGATACAGAAACAAAATCAACTAAATCAGTATAATAGAAACAGAAATATTGAAATATATGGACTGGATTTTTAGCCCAAAACTACTGAAGGAAGACTTAGAGAGATAATTACCTTATTGCCTCAAAAATTGGAAATTCCTGATTATAAACCTTCGGATGTTGATGTTGTTCATGAGATACCATCAAAACAGCAGGGGAAAAAACTCAAGAAAATAATAGTTCAATTTACAACAAGGACAAATCGTGACAAGTCGCTTATGGAAAGGAAAAAAAATATTACAAATTCAGCGGTTGGGGTGTCTCAAAGTTATTTAAGGATCTACATCAATGAAAACATGTCACCATATAACAGAGAACTATTCTGGAGGGTAAAAAAAATTGCAGTTGAACATTCTTTTAGGTACGTTTGGTTTTCACATGGGAAAATTTTTATTATCAAATCAGACACTGACAGAGTTCATGTTATTACAACTTATGAAGATGTTTTGAAACTAATTAAAAATATTACTTAGTAACAAATCCTAATTTGTAGTAACCTAGGAGCAGGAAAATGAATACATATACTTACACTGAAATAGATTCTTTGAATACATGCTTTCAAAATTTATTCTATAGTGGATTAAAAGTGATTCATGTGAATGCTAGAAGTTTGATAAATAAATTCACATTGTCGGAAGCTTTAATTAGGTCACTGAATTCAAATATAGATATGCTTAGTGTTACTGAGACTTGGTTTCCATCTAAACAATATCAAAAACATTTAAATGACTTTCGAATGTATAATATAAATATATTTTATAGGATGGGGGGGGGAGTGGCTATTTACCTTAAAAATAGTTATGGTCTTTTCTCAGAAATACAGGAATGCACTTATATCAATCATGATATGGAAATATTATCTATTGAGGGTGGTACCTATATCATTATTGTCTGTTATAAACCACCTAAAGGAAATATCTCCAGTTTTTTTACATTGTTAACAAACTATCTTGAATACACAACATTATCAAATAAACAAGTCATAATTATGGGGGATTTTAATATAGATCTTGCTTCAAATAACACAAACACTGAAAGATTATTAACACTTATAACTACTTATGGATTTAAGAATTATATAGACCCACCTACTAGACTCACTGACACCTCCAGTTCTCATCAAACAAATATCTTCGCTCCTTCCACGTTTATAAGTGAGTCACGGAAAAATTCTCATTGGCCGCCACCGGGATCGAACCCAGGGTCTTCCAGTAACGCGCCGTATATGCTTTCGCTACACCACAGCGGCTTCGAATTCCTCCAGACTCACACACGCTAACTGCCAAGCCAATTTGGCATAACTGGAACACACTGGGTTCGACTCCCGGTGGCGGCCAATGAGAATTTTTCCGTGACTCACTTATAAATGTGGAAAGAGCGAAGATATTTGTTTGATGTCCCTGGTCCATGTTAAATGTCTGTATTAATTATTCAATCGCCTTCTTATTATTTCTTCAGTTGCTGCTTACCATCTTTCGTGAATCCCCAGCATTGTGCGGGGCTCTAAGAAGCAACCTTCCAAATTGGCTTGGCAGTTAGCGTGTGTGAGTCTGGAGGAATTTGAGGCCGCTGTGGTATAGCGGAAGCATATCCGGCGCGTAACTGGAAGACCCTAGGGTCGACTCCCGGTGGCGGCCAATGAGAATTTTTCCGTGACTCACTTATAAACGTGGAAAGAGCGAAGATATTTGTTTGATGTCCCTGGTCCATATTAAATGTCTGTATTAATTACCTCCAGTTCTATTTTGGATTTATGCATAACTAACATTGATACTAATTATATATATGCTGGTGTTTTAAATTATGATATACGTGATCATTTACCTACTTATTTAATTCATAATAAAATATTAATATCTTTCCAAACTAAAGTAAAACATGAAATCAGGGATCCGGGTGAGGTTAATATGGTTAATTTTTATGAATTAATTCAAAAAATAAATTGGGATAGTATTACAACACATGATTCTCCAGAAAAATTATATAATATATTTCTTGATAATTTTACAGCAGTCTATAATGAATGTTTTCCAATAAAATATGTAACACAGCCTAAAAGGGCAAGAAAACCTTGGATTAATAAAATAATATTGAAAACAATTAATAAAAAAATGTTTAAAAAAATTCTTTCAACTCGACAACAAACTGATTTATTAAACTTCAAAAAATTTAGAAATTTGCTTAATAAAGAAATTAAATATAAAAAAAATTGCACTATAACGATCTGTTCAATACACAATCGACTGAAATTATTTGAAAAAATATAAATGAGATGTTGGAAAGGAAAAAAAAATACAACTGAAACAATTACATTGAGCATGGGTGGTCAGACGGTTTCTGATGCTCAGTCTGTAGCAAATGAATTCCATTACTATTTCAAAAATGCCCCTACAGAAATAAAAAATAAAATTAAAACTAATAATAAAAAAATTGGAATCTACTGACCAACAACAAAAATTTACAAAATTCGTGTTATTTTGAATATTTTACTGCAGCTGAGGTTGAAGCATGCATAAGAAATATTAAATCAACGTCTGTGGGACAAGATGATATACATCCAAGGGCTACTAAAAGGGTGTCCAAAATAATTTCTAAACCTCTCAGTCATGTATTTCATGTGAGTATTGAATTTGGCAAAATACCTGATAAATGAAAAATAACAGAAATAACTCCAAAACATAAGACTGGGCCCAAAGGTAATATAAATAAATACAGACCAATTTCTAACTTATCTATTTTTTGCTAAGGTTTTGGAAAAACTATTATTTACAAGATTAGGAAAATTTTTTGAGAAATATCATGTAATCAATAAAAATCAGTATGGATTTCAAAAGGAAAAATCAACAGAAATAGCTATTTTAACACTACATAATATCATAATTAATAATAGAAAAAGGGGATTAGTAACCATTGTGGTATTCCTGGACCTTACAAAGGCATTTGACACGGTCGATCATGGAATACTTGTGGATAAGCTCTATGATAATGGAATAAGAAATCAATATTAAAATTTATTAGAGGACTACATAACAGGAAACAGTATGTGCAGATTAATAAAATGAAATATCATGGGTTGCTTAATGATATGGGAGAGGGCCGCAGGGTTCAGTCGTGGGACCATTACTTTTTTAATTTATATAAATGACATTTTTAACATTGAACCTAATGAGGATTTTATTTTATTTGCGGATGATGCCACGGTTCTGATTTCAGGTGCAGATATAAATGAGGCAAAAACAAAATGTAATAAATTTATTAAAAAATTGAAGGAATGGCTGGACAGAAATTTTCTGTGTTTCAGTATTAAAAAAACTAAAATTATGATTTTTAAACAGGGAGATAGACAGATTATTGAGCCACCATCTATTTGCGTGAAGAAGTGTACCCTTGAAATAGTAAAGAATAAAAATATTTGGGAATAATAATCGAGGATAACTTGAAATGGAATATAAATATTCAAAATACTGTAAACAAAATTTCGGGGGTTTTGGGTTTATTAACGAGAATTTCAAACAATTTAACAACCCAAACATTAAAAATGTTGTACTACAGTCTGATTCATCCATGTTTGACTTATTGTTTATTGGTATGGGGGGGGGCAAACTACTAAGACAAATTTCTATAGATTAAAATCATTACAAAATAGGATGGTCAGAATTTTAAATAACTTCAGGGGAATTAATTTGATAATGGGGAAGGGGGAGACGTATGAATCCCTATGGATTTTAGATATTGAGAATTTATGGCAATTTAGATAAGCCTCTAGTTCTGTGTTCGAATCCAGTCCATGCAATAAAGATGATGGAGAAATTTGCTTCAATTCATGCAATCGACGTGAATCCGGAACACCAAACTGAAGTCATCGCTCTTTCTACGTTAATAAGTGAGTCACGGAAGTATTATCATCGGCCACCACCGGGAATCGAACCCAGGGTCTTCCAGTTACACTGCGGACATGCTACCACTGCACCCCAGCGGCCTCGAATTCTCCAGACTCACAAGATATTAACTGCCAAACCACATGACAGGTTGTTTCATGCAGCTCCGCACACTGCTGGAGATTCACCAAAGATGGAAAGCAGCAACCGAACAAATAACTAGGAGGCGATTTAATAATTCATTCATAAATTAATTATTTATTGGCAGTTAATCACTTGTGAGTCTGGAGAATTCGAGGCCCCTGGGGTGCAGTGGTAGCATGTCCGCAGCGTAACTGGAAATCCCTGGGCTCGATTCCTTGCGGCGGCCGATGGGAATTTTCCCGTGACTCACTTCTTAACGTGGAAAGAGCGATGACTTCTGTTTGGTTTGAAATTTACTTCGTAATACTACCTTAGAAAATTCCGGTAGGAGGAAATCTTAATTCGTGGAGAACAAAAATGAGGAGCACGTAGAATGGTGTTGTTTTTACAAGATATTTGTGGCCCAAAACTATTATAATCTTATGTTTATTTGAAATCATCAAGTCAGTATTAGTTAAATTGCAGTAATACATACGAAAGGTGACACTGGATGTATGTTTCATAAGGAGGGAAGGAATACCTCAGCAAGTTATAGAAAACTCCATTAAGTACGTTGTAACATTATATATAATTCAAGACTACAGACTTGTGATGTTCGTTTAGAATAAATTATCAACGTTTTTTCACAATTAAATGTTTTATTAACATCGACTATAGTTTCGCAGAGCGTCTGGCTCGGCATCATCAGGACGAATGGAGCGTAAACATTCAAATCATTGTGACATCATCAGAGTTCTAACGGTCACGGTTTTTGGTGAGTTGTTTCCACGCGCTTGAAAGAAATGGCGTAGACGTCATGTCATTGACAAGTCGTGAAGAATTCCGGTATATGTGGAAAGCTTCTAATACATTAAGCTTGTTAGTCGAGTCAGGTTTATCAATAAGAATAGCGTTTCCAAACAAAATTTTATGGTTATTTTCGTGACAATGTTGGGCTATTGATGACTTCTTCAGTTCATAGTTCCGTACGTAAGTCTTGTGTTCCTTCACACGGAAACTTAAAGCCCAGCGGGTCTGTCCTATATATGAAAGTCCACATTCACAAGGTATCTGATAAATTCTCCAGGAATTTATCTTGGACGTAGTCTTTTGATCCGTAAAAATTCATCTTGTTTATGGGTTTGAAAATCACTTTGAAATTAAAACTTTTGAGAATTTTTGAAATTCTGAAGCAAATCTGAGGAGCAAATGGGATACCCGCCCAATTCGTTCGTACTGGGAGGTCTACTGGCGTGAGGGAGCAGACAGGCTTCGGTTTCCTAAGTTTAGGTAGTTCGGAATTCTTGCTTTTCCAGAGGACAAAGGTATCATCTACATATCGAATCCACAGGTCGAATGTAACGATCTGAAACAGTTTGTCCTCGAAGTGACGCATGTGACGCATGTAGACAAACTGTTTCAGCACGTTACATTCGACCTGTGGATTCGATATGTAGATGATACCTTTGTCTTCTGGAAAGGCAGGAATTCCGAACTACCTAAATTAGTTGAACTTATCAATTCCATTGATCCTCATATACAGTTCACATATGAGACTGAAAATAATGGCTGCTTACCATTCCTAGATGTCCTTGTGTCACGCTCTGAAGGATCCTTTAGTACAACAGTTTATCGAAAACCATTTGCTGTTTCCTTACCTCCACATGCAAAATCAAATCACCCATGGAAACAAAAAAATTCGACTTTCTACACTTACGTATATCGTGCAGTACATATATGCTCAACTGAGGATTCCTTACAGAAAGAGCTTGATTTTCTTAAAAGAACTGCAGTACACAGAGAATATAGCCCTTCCGTGATAGAAAAAGCGGTCCAAAAATTTAGAAAACCGAAGCCTGTCTGCTCCCTCACGTCAGTAGACTTCCCAGTACGAACGAATTGGGCGGTTATCCCATTTGCTCCTCAGATTTGCTTCAGAATTTCAAAAATTCTCAAAAGTTTTAATTTCAAAGTGATTTTCAAACCCATAAACAAGATGAATTTTTACGGATCAAAAGACTACGTCCAAGACAAATTCCTGGGGAATTTATCAGATACCTTGTGAATGTGGACTTTCATATATAGGACAGACCCGCTGGGCTTTAAGTTTCCGTGTGAAGGAACACAAGACTTACGTACGGAACTATGAACTGAAGAAGTCATCAATAGCCCAATATTGTCACGAAAATAACCATAATTTTTTGTTTGGAAACGCTATTCTTATTGATAAACCTGATTCGACCAACAAGTTTAATGTATTAGAAGCTTTTCACATATACCGGAATTCTTCACGACTTGTCAATGACATGACGTCTACGCCATTTCTTTCAAGCGCGTGGAAACAACTCACCAAAAACCGTGACCGTCAGAACTCTGATGATGTCACAATGATTTGAATCTTTACGCTCCATTCGTCCTGATGATGCCGAGCCAGACGCTCTGCGAAACTATAGTCGATGTTGATAAAACATTTAATTGTGAAGAAACGTTGATAATTAATTCTAAAAAAAATACGTTGTAACATTGTTGAAACTTCTTTGGGCCGCCCCGGTGGCGCAGTGGTCTGAGCGATGGCCTCTGATCATTCACCCGAAGGGGGTCCGGGTTTGAATCCCGGTGAGTCACGGAAGTTGTGTTTGCCTTACGGCACTGGCTCTCTCTCCTTCCGTGGAACCAGTAACCCTAAATTAGGGACGGGCGACTGCTTATAGCCCATTGAGTTACTCACGGTGGTCGTTAAACCTGCAATCAAAAAAAAAAAAAAAAAAAAAGAGACTTCTTTGGAATTTTGAAGAGTGTACAGCTTCCTGTTTCAACTGAAATAACTCTGTCAAGGAATGTAGAGTACTACCGCTTCGGTACGCAGATATAATAAGAAACAAACAAAGATATTATTTTCGGCACAGGAATACCTCATTTCTCTGTTTTTACATGTTGCCATCCCCTCAGAGAACTTGAAAATTACATCTGCATAAAAAGAGTATTGAACTCACATCGCGTGTATTTCTGTTCGAGTATACTAGCGTCACACGTTACACTGCCACCAGAAAAAACAGTTTCCCGGTAATTGAAATTTAAGAATATGAACAACATCCGACCTGCCGTAGTGAAAGCATTGAGTTAGTTCCTCTGTGACGTATCACTGGGACAACGTGTGTTTCAAAGGGTCAAGTTGGAGCGATAAGTCTACCTAAGCCTAGGTTATTTGGTGCAGCAGTTTCTTTGGAGTAGGAAGATGTATGATCGACCTACCACATGCAGAAAAGTGTTTCCTTCACATTTTCTCTCTAACGTAAAATGAACTTCTTCGACGTGAGGTTCGAAACAATGTGTTATGATTCTTCCACACACCATCTGGAATTATTAAACATTCCTTCTTCTAGAGTGAGGTCCATCAAGCACGGTTTGTCGGCGAACCCGAAACCCGCGATTTCGTGCCCACGTGTTACACAAGGAAAGATATATGTGACGTGCCACTAAGATGACGCACATGTCAAAACGGCAAGCTGAAGCGATAACACTTGAAGTTACAGTTCAATAGGTAGATCAACTGATCCGTAGTAGGAAGACGTGACTTTTGTTCAGACCTCTTAGCATTTAAGATGCTTGTAATCCAGGAAGTCACCGAGAACTCCAGCCAGCAGTTCTTCAGAGATAATTGAAGAAAGTAAGGAAAATGCATCTTCTTAAGTTCGTGGCAAGCATACAAACATTATTTTTGGAATATATGCGTCTTATTTCACTATTTGCATGTAGCCACTTTCTCAGAAAAATGCGCAGATCAGAAGTTGTTCAGATTCTTAAGACTCGGTACCTTCGATTTAGTTAGTTAGAAAGGTGTTGTCTGTGGTAGTATAACTGTAACATTCTCAAACGGATATAGGGAGATGTAGCTTCGGCTCTCAGTCGATGCAGTTTTCAAGAGTTCTGATAAGGTAACTACATGATGAATAGGAAAATAAAATGCTCCTGTGCCGAATAAAATGTGTTCATAAATGGGGAAGGTGTATGTGTCATTACGTTCAAATGCATACTGATATCAGTATGTCACAACTGCCAAAATTGCGCTTGACAGCCCAGAAAAGGTCGAGACACCTCAGTGAATTGATAAGAGACGACAAGATTCCTCTGGTGGCTGGAATACAGGCACGTACTTGGAGATATCATCATCATCATCATTGTCAACCATTATCAATCCACTGCTGGACGAAGGTCTCCCCAAGTTTCCTCCACAACGGTCTGTCTTGTGCCAGTCTCCTCCATGTCACTCCCGCATATTTACGAATTTCATCCACCCATCTCCCATGTGGTCTTTTTCTGGGTCTTTTCCTGTCCCTTGGAATCCAATCTAAAATTTCGGCTGTCCATCTATGGTCTGTCCTTCTGGCAGTATGTCCAGCCCATTGCCATTTCAGGGATTTAACTCTGATCATGATGTCTTCCACTCTCGTCATTTTTCGGATCCACGAGTTCCTCTTCTTATCTCTCCTGGTTATACCAAGCATGCACCTCTCCATGCTCTTTGAGTTGTCTGCAGCCTTTGTATGTCTCTTTTAGTTAAGGTCCACGTCTCTGCACCATACGTAAGCACTGGAAGGATGCATTGATCAAACACTTTTCTTTTTAGACATAATGGCATATTGCTCTTGAAAATTATGCTGTTTCTTCCAAAAGCTCTCCAGGCAAGTTTTGTACGCCGATTAATTTCTTCATCAATGTGACCCTCACTTGATATCTGCTGTCCAAGATAAACATATGTATCTGTTATCTCCAGTTTTTCTCCATCAATCGATAAATCTTCATTTCTTGTAAAAGCATTGAACATCACTTTTGTCTTCTGAAAGTTCATTTTTAATCCCACTTCTTTACTCTTGTCAGCAAGTTCCTGGATCATACTCTGCAGCTCTGATGGGGTAGTTGCAAAAATGACTACGTCATCAGCAAAACGAAGGTGGGTTAGATAATCTCCATTAATCTTTATCCCTTTGTTTTCCCAGTTCAGTGATTGAAAGACATTTTCCAATGTGGCATTAAAGAGCTTCGGAGATATGGTGTCACCTTGTCTCACTCCCTTTCCAATTTTTATGTGTGTTGTATTTTCAAACAGCCGAATCTTTGCACTTGCATTTTCATAGATGTTATTAATAATATTAATGTATGCATCTTCAATACCGCAGGATTTCAGAGCCGTGGTAACTGCTGATGGTTTCACCGAATCAAAGGCTTTTTCATAATCGATAAAAGCCATGCACAATGGAAGTTCATATTCCCTCGCTCTTTCAATTAGTTCTCTCAGTACGTGGATATGATCTATTGTGCTGTAGCCACTCCTGAATCCAGCTTGTTCTCTCGGTTGAGCCATGTCCAGTGTTACCTTCAAGCGGTGTGAAAGAACTTTAGTGAAGATTTTATAAACCACTGATAGGAGGCTGATAGGTCTGTAGTTCCTGAGATCCTCAATGTCACCTTTTTTATGTAGCAGGATCATTGTAGCGTTGTTCCAATCCTCAGGAATCTTCCCTTCATTAAGGCATCGAGTGAAAATTTGGGCGAGTACTGTTTCAATTTCTCCACTTGCTTCTTGTATGATGTCTATAGTAATTCCATCTTCTCCTGGAGCTTTCCCCCGCTTCATGTTCTTGATTGCATGAGCAACTTCTGCTGGGAGGACTGGAAGAACTCTGGTACCTTTCATGATGTCTGGAGTACATGTATCATCCCTTTCATATAATTTGGAGTAGAAATCTTTCACTCTTGTCAAAATTTCGCCTCTATTTCTTGTTATAGAACCATCTTCTTTTCTCAGAGCCATAATCTGTTTTCTTCCCTTACTGAGATGTCCCTTTGCTATCTTAAGGCTTTGGTTGTTTTCAATTGCTTTCCTCACTAGCTCACAGTTAAATTTCCTTACGTCTTCAGTGATACTTTTTCGTGTTGTCTTGCATAGCTCTATATATTCCACTTTGGAAGTCACATCTTCTTTAGTTGTCCTCATCTCTCTTCTTTTTGCATCAACATTTTGGTTTTTCCTGATAATTTGTTCACATGCAACTTGTTCTTAGACCCAGCTAATTTTGTTGCTGTTTCCATTAGAGCTTTGGTTACTTTTCTGTTAACTTCCTAAATATCCACTTCTTCCGATGTTAGGCCTTCTAAAGCAGAGAATCTGTTCTTCAGTTCCAACTTGAAAGTATTATGGTGTTTTTTAAGGTTGGTTATGTCAATAGATTTTGTTTGTCTTATGAGCTTGTCACGTTCAAGTTTAGTGTTGAGGTGCATCTTACATCTCACCAATCTATGGTCACTACCTGTGTTGAACTTGTTCAGCACACTGCAGTCTTCTATGACGAATTTTTTGTTACACATAATAAAATCAATTTCACTTGTCGTCCCAATTGGATGTCTCCATGTCCATTTCCTGTGTGGCTTTTTCTTGAAAAAGGAATTCAAGATGAAAAATCATTCTGCCTCTGCAAACTCAACGAGAGTATTTCCACGCTGGTTTCTGTTGCCGTGACCGAATTTACCTACTGAAGTTTCATTCTGTTGCCGTTGCCCTATTTTTGCATTGAAATCTCCCATAATTATCTTCAAGTGCTGCTTACCTTTATTATTTAGATGACGAATTTCCTCATAAAATTCTTCAATTTCTTCTTCAGGATGACTTGTGGTGGGTGCATAAGTTTGAATAATCTGAGCCTGGTATCTTCTCGATAGTTGGATAACGAGTCGTGCAGCTCTGTCAGAGGAACTTTCAACTTCTACCACTTTATCCTTCAGTTTCTTGTTTGTTATAAATCCAACACCACTAGTTCTGCCAGTATCTGTCCCACGATAATAGAAGAGATGTCCACTTTTCAGTTCAATGAGATCTTCTCCTTTTCTCCTTACCTCACTTAGCCCGACGATGTCCCACTTGATCCTTTGTAGTTCCTCTTCCAATTCAAGAAGCCTTGAATCAGAAGATAGGGAGCGTCCGTTATAGGTAGCCAAGGTCAGCATCAAATGGCAGCCTAGTCCGGTCCTCCGGGGATTCTTAGCACCCTCTGCCTTCATGTCGCACTGGCCGCTGCCTTGGCCAGGTACATTCCAGCTGCCGGAGACTGAGGGCCAAGATTTAAGTTGTAGAGTCATTTTGGAGGTGTTTGGCCATAACTCACCACGCTGGCCAAGCGGGTTGGTGAGTGTGGGATAGCATTTCCTCTGATCCCGATGGTATAGTTATACCGCTATTGGCGGTCGTCAGAGCCCCTTTAGTGGGAACAGGATGCACCACGAGAAGGCGGGGTTGACATTTGTCAAGGAGAGGCTGTGATGTTACGCATCACCTGACCTTACATCCCTTGGAGATATCAGAAACATTTAATTCTCTCGAATTATCGTACAGTACCAAAGACGCGTTTGCAAGATCTCTGGTGAAACATCAAAACAGTTTATTTTTTGTGTGTGTTCACATGAGCATGGTAAATTTACACCACAAACAGAAATTAATTATATTAAGTACACCAATCAATTTTGTATGGACTTGACTTCGTGATACAGAGAACAGCGAGAAGAGCGGCGCTTTCGGGCTAATATCGTACAAGATTGAACTATGAAGAAGCACAACTGCGCAGAAGCCACGGTCAGCGATGTATTGTCAGAGGTTCAACTTAAATATTCCGCTTTGTTCTTATGAGGCCTTCAGAGAGACAACACTGGACAATAATTGTGTAACAAACGATGCTATCTAAAAGCAAGAAAGATGACACCGAATTCAAAAGACTTTGAATCCGTTCTAACGCAAATTAAATTTATCAAAGCTATTCAAAGTCAATGGAACCGGTATGGAAAGCAATAGTATCTGACGGAAGAAATAAGTTTTTCAATCAGGTTTCTAATCCCTCAGATATTGCTGTAAACGGAATCGCGAACTTACGCCCTCTGGTTGCAGACTTGTGCGTTAAGGAAAACATGAATTTATATGAGAAACATTTCGCACCGGAAACGCTCTCCATCACCGAAAATATTTTTCAAATCGGACTCTTAGAAACATAGATATCGACAAAAATGAGATGTAACTTTACGTCCCCTGGTGGGGAAACCATGCATTGTTTTACGAAGAAAGTATTCTCAAAAGGTTTTTCTATATGAACGGTATCGGTCCAAGAAAAAAAAATTAGTCGAGTTTTCAGGAGCTCAGATTTTGCTACAAATACATCAGAAGTAGAAATTAACACTTATGCCCCCTGGTGGCCAAACCATTCTTTACCAAACATTAGAAATTATGTGAAACATATTTTCCACCAGGTCCTGTATGCGATACAGGAAGAATTTTTCAAATCTGAGTTTTAGAAGCAGAAATAACGCCGAAAACGCAATTTACTTTTAAGCCACCTAGCGGAAAGTCTAGGATTTACTTGAAAATTTTGAATTTATAGGAAAAACATTTCGCATCGGAAACACTATCCAAGAAAATAGCAATTTTTTTCAAATCGGACTCCTAGGAGAAGATATATTGACAAAGTAAGATATACATCTACGCCCTCTGGCGCAGAAGTCATGCATTGCCTCAAGAAGAAAATGTTCCTAAATAGTTTGTCGACATAAGTAGTATCGGTGAACAAACTACTTTTTTTTTCAATCGAGATTTTAGAAACTCATATTTTACTGCAAATACATCAGAAGCGGAAATGGAGACTTACGCCACCTGGTGGCGAAACCATTTTTCAAAAATTAGAAATTATGTGCAAAGGATTTCCCACCACCAAGAGCTGTATCCGGTGCAGAAAGAACTTTCAAATCTGAGATTTAGAAGCCGAGATATAGGGGGAAAACAATTTATCATTACGACCCCCAGCGGAAAGTCTATGAAATAATTGCAAATTTTGAAATTATATGAAAAAACATGTCCCACTGCAAACACTATCCAACAAAGAAGGAATTTTTCAAATCGGACTCCTAGAAGTGCAGATATTGACAAAAATAGGATATATATCTAAGCCCCCTGGCGGAGAAACTGTGGAATATTTTAAAAAGAAAATATTTCGAAAATATTTATCGATGTGTGTGGCATCAGTCCACGAAAGAATTTTTTTCAATCGATATTTTAGAAGCTTAGATTTTATGGCAAATACATCAGAAGCAAAAATTAACAGTTTACACCCCCTGGTGGCTAAAGTATTCTTTACCAAAAAATTATTTGCAAACGATTTTCCAGCAGAAGATGTATCCGCTGAAGAAAAAAATTCACATCGGAGTTTTAGAAGAAGAATTATCGGGAAAAATGTAATTTACTTTTACGCCCCCTAGCGGAAAATCTATGTGTAATTTGAAAAAGTAACTATATCTAAAATACTCTTCGACATAAATGGAATCGAAAGAAGAAATATTTTTTCAATCGGATGTTTAGAAGTAAATGTGTGGAATAAAACGTATTTTTTAATTCGACATTATCTGCATTTACGCCCCCTAGCGGCAAAATTGTACATCGTACAAAAAAAAGGAAATAAAGGATCATCATTCGAATATTTCAAGTTTCCCAATGCAAAAAGAATTTTTCAAATCGCACTAATAGTTGCACATATATCGTGGGTACGGACGGACGGACGGACCAATCGGTAATATAAGCACGATCTGTTTTTGCAAAAGACGTGCTAAAAAAAGAAAAACGGAAGTAGTATTTCGTAGTGTGTATTAATATTTCGTTGTATTCAGCCAGCTTATAATACGAGTAGTTTGAAAAAAGCATTTCTATCAGGTAGGATAATATCTCTTCAATACGTAGAACATTCTGAAAAAAAATCGAATCTTGGAGAAACCTAGATGCCAAGGACATTTTACTCAGTACGTTGTAAAGAATTATGGGTACAGTACGCTCGCATATTGTGTTTCAACAAAATAATTTAGGCCTTTTCAACCAACATCCTGTACTACTACTGATTTTCAGCTGGTCCATTGGATCAATATTTAGGGTTTGTTCTTCTGTTCTTGCCTTTGCATTCCTGTTAAACAAGTTTTCCGTGTTTGCGGTACCAATAACAAATACAATGATCGTTCAGTGAACAGGCGCGCTTTGAGACGTATACTAGTCTACACGTTGCAGAGGTGCTGTGTTCAACTATACCATAAATATTCTCCCAACGAGATTAGCCGTACCGTGTGCGAGGGTCGTTAGTATTTACAAGTAACAACCTACCCATATACCACAAAACGTTTTGTATATGTATCAATAATGTGAGAATATCTCATTTTCGTTACGCTTTCAGAGATATCTGACAATTACGTTTCAGCAACATATATTTTGGAACATAACTCTTTGTACATTACGTTTACGTTAAAATAGCATTCACCGATACTACTATTGTATAGTTTCCATTCTACATAATTGCTACCTTAAAGTCACATTCCGGCGATATTTAAGATTTTTTGGCTTGGCAACGGCGTGAATGCACATGCGCATTTATGCCATTTCACCGATGCACTATCGTAGTCGTATTTCTACGTGCTACTGGGATATTCTTTCGTGATACTGTCGTTTTCGAGTTAGCTAGTAAGTAGATTTAATATTTCATCCTTTTTTTGTGTGATTCAAGATCATCTGAAAGTAAGTAATTGTTTTGATTATTATAATTTTTAAATTCTAAAAAGCATTTTATAAAATTTAAGTAGATGGCTGTGGTATTGGTATACTGTACCAGCATGTTGTTTTTTCCTGAAAGCTGATAAATTTCATATTGGTAGGTATTTAGAGAAATGACGAATTTAATTTTCTTACTTTTTTTCGCTGAAATATAGTCCATTCCACGCGTATAATAGAAATTCGACACCCTAATTTGGGGCCGATTTTCATTTCTTTTGTTATTATACAAACGCCACCACTGTTCCCAATGGAGAGCGGACTGCCTTGAACCTGTGAAAACGTAAACATCTCGCAATGCGGCTGGTGTTGCTTTTGAAACAGCTGTCGAGTGTAATATTTTTTATTGTGATTTTACAAAGTTTATTAAAACTATAATGTTCAACGTAATAAATACGTAACAGTAATATGATGGTGTCACAAATATATTTCAAATGCGTACAGTAATGTAACGAAGTTACAAATATTTTTCAAATACGTAACAGTAACATGAAGTTGGTATGTTGAAGTTACAAAGACCTTTCAGTGGAACGGGAACGTATCGGTTATGTTTCAAAATTATGTAACGTTCGAGGACATTTTTACGTAACCGTAAGGTTTCTGAAACATTACTGTTACATTGCGCAACGTATCTGAAAAATCTCAATGTTTTAGTGCTAAGTACTTGTAACATATACGAAATATTCTGTGCTGTATGGGTATGACTCTACAAATGATTCAACTTCTTTTCATTGGCAACAGTGTAATTCTAGAAAATTGCAGAAAAACATAGATATTCAACCACTGCGGACCTCGTAGTACTGTGGTTTCCACATGAAACCGCATAATATAACGTCAACTTTAGCAAAATTAGATTTACCAGTCACTCTACAAGAATATGAGGGATTCATACATGTTTAGTTTTGCAAACAGCGTAAGCCACGAAAGGTGAATTTTATGTATCATGTTAACTGGTCGCTTTTGAATTTCATTCTCCGATAACGCTCCCTATTTCATGACATGCCTATCAAAATCACCCTGTAGGTTTTTATTCCTTTTCTCACTGTGGTAGAACTGTTCAATCGCATTGACGATCCAGTCCAAATAGGTATAGTTCTACCCTATAATTCGAACGCATTTCGGGAAGAGCTCGTGATTCACCTTCTAAACAGTAACAAGAGCCAAATTAAATTGTCAGATAGGACCTAAAAGATTCGAGCAACAGGGCCTTGAGCTCCATTGCCGTATGTTTGAGAAAGTGACAGAATTCTGTTGATCGCGCGTTTTCCAAGACATTTTTATGGACGCTGAATGCCTACGCTTTCAATAGAGAATCCGAATTCAGTGCCCGGAGATAAAAACGAAAACGATAAAAGTGAAAACTGATATTATACGTTTCCTTCACATCCTAAAGCCGAACTCTGATTTGACAGCTATCTTGGATGATGTAAAAGCTGTGTACTAACCATACCGGTTCTTTTCCCCGCGCCTTCCCCTCACTTGAGGCGTTGTCAGGGAGCTGTAAGTTAACGTCTGTTTGACAGCATAATTTCCGGCAACTTGTGCACTTTTCTCGATTCTGTAGATGGAGCTGTTTTTTTATGTGAGGTTTCTTCGCGTGTGTGAGTGCGTGCATGCCCGTGTTCCATCTCTGCTGCTTCCCTGGTGGCCAAGAGGATCGATGTCCCAGCATCTGCCACCACAGGGAAAGCGGTCAAGAACATGCCTTCTCGCAGGGAAGTGATGCGAAATGGAGATCAATAGGATGTCTTCTCTGACCGTTGGATTCTCCCTCTTGCGCGGTACCAGTTGAAAGGACGCGAAAGTTTATTTCTCCGCGAGGAAATACAGCTCCGACGCAAAGCCGACAGAACGAAGATGATTTCCTCGACTGAGCCGTCGCTCTTTGTCGCAATACAAACTCTCTGCCAGGAAAATTATTTATTTACTTACTTGCTTTCTTATTTATTTCGCGTACCTTTCCCCCTTTAAATTATCCGATTTCTTCTTCTTTATATGTATGAGTAAGAAACTCTTACTCTGGTAAGAAGGTAAAACGTATATATTTTGCTCTACAGTTTCCTAAAATACGTGAAAACAATTCCCATTATAGCATATGCCTAGATTTTAACAAACATATATGACGTGCTTTTGATTTTAGTACAAATGAATAACGTTTATGAATGCCATTATTAGTTAGTTTAACGTCTGCTGTAGTTTCACATGGAACTCTAGGATGCTGGAGCAGAGTTCGATGTGAAACTTCGATGAGTATTTCGATGTGAAACTAGTTTGATGTGAAATTTCGATGAGTAGTTCGATATGAAACTAGTTCGATGTGAAACAGAGTTCGACGTGAAACAGAGTTTGATGTGTAACAGAGTTCGATGTGAAGCTCCAGCATCCTCGGGATGCTGAAGCAGTGTTCCATGTTAAATTCTTGCCACGATGGTTATTCGTTTCACGTGTCACATGCCACGCTGGAGATTATGAGCTTTGATGAGTACTCTTCAAGGGATCGAGAGAAATGGTGGCGAGGATGAATCATTACGTAGCAAAGAACGGTTTCGAAAAACGTGAAAGGCTACAAAAAAAGTCAAGGTTTGCGTCATCAGACAGATATATGTTGTTATTCACCCCAAAGTGCTGGGTTATTGAAGATATACTGAGTTCATACTTTTTAACACACGACTTGTGCTCTTTCAACCTGAGTCTTAGGGACATTTGTGTCTGACCTATGCAAAAATAGGCCTAATGTGACAGAAAAATGTTTACCAAATTATTCTTCGTATAACCCGCAGACGGTGGAATTCAGGAAAAAAATAAAAAAAAATTATTCGTATAATTGGTAAAAGCTCATAATCATCAGGCCGTGAAATTCCGGAAAAAATAATCAGTAATCCGTACCCGCGGTTATGTTCGTGAAACGTAATTTCGTAAAGTCAGATTCAGATGACTCAAAAGTCATAGAAAATAAGGTAGGGGTGGGAGAGAGATCTTATTAAAAAAACTTCCATTTTAAATGCTTTTCTTTTAAGTGAATGAAAAGCAAAATTAAGATCTTCTCATTAAAAAAATAACTGCCATTTTAAATTATTTTTTTCAAGTAAATAAAGATTAAAAATTATGCGTTTTTTCAAGGTTACTGCATTTCCGTAGTTAGAAATGCGGTACCCACGAGCGTGTATGGCGCTGAGATTTCCACAGCACGTTAGCGTCCGCGAGAACAAATAATACCGTCTTCGTTGGTCGCACTTTCAGTCAAATGCTCGTAATTAAACAAAAGGAAAAGTATTTCCAATTGTTTGAGGTTCTTCCATTTCATGTTACGTTGCGTTTGTTGTCATTAACGCGGTTCTGGAAATGTTCCCAATATGCGACCTCTCTTAACAGTTTTGATGAGGATTTTGAAAAACCTAAGTTCGGCAGAAATGCTGTTTCTTAAAAGCGGCTTATTATGCGCAACGGCTTATAAGCTGCAAAACCTAAATTTACAGCTTTTTTGATAGATAATTAACGAGTAATAGGACATAAAAGGAGGAAAAAGTTTTAGTTTTTGAGCTTTACCGGAAACACTGGAGAATCACCGGGATTTTTCTTAGTGAGAAACCATTTGTTCTTTATCTAGGGAACTGACTTCTCCCGTTGTTAAGTCTGAATTCAAATGCTGAGCCAAAAATGTATTTATGTGGTTTTTGTCCTTATGTCATTGAACTGCAAAAGATAAGTGGTGTGAATTCACGGAAAATTTTTCAAAATAACGTGAACGAAAGGTGCCTGTAGGTATAAGTATTTTCCAGAAATTTTAATTTTTAAAAGTGCCCGTTTATTTTAACTTCCGTATTTTCACAGATTTTCCGCAAACAGAAATTCCGTTTATTTCTGAAAAGTTCATTTCAGGTTTTTCCGTATTTAAACCGAAACTCCGCAAAATCGATGACCCTGTAAAGCATTTAACAGTGCTAATCAATCTGCTGAGCTCAGGGTCGAACTCCTGTCATTATGGACAAGGCTCTAGCAAAATTCTGGAAAGTGAATCCTATCTCCATTAACACCTGTGATGCGCCCATTGCGAGAGAATTTTGATTTTATTCTATTTTCCCGTGACATTGTCTTCAAAATTTCAAAAATTCTTAAAACTTTTAATTTTAAAGGGATTTTTAAACCCATAAACAAAATAAACTTTTTAGTATCAAAGGACTATGTTGAAGATCGTGGGGAATTTATCAAATGCCATGTGAATGTGGTGTTCGTATATAGGAAAAACCCGTAGAGCATTACGGTTTTGAGCCGCCAATGGCTTAGTGGTTAGCGAGTCAGACTATCAATGCAAGGTCTCCAGGTTCGGACCTTGGCTGATCTTTCAGAGATGGTGTGATTTACTAACAATCGCTGAATATCCGCCGTGCATTGGACGAGCACGTTAAGTGACGGCCCCCAGGCTGCACCCACTGGTTAAATAGGTATCCTTTCCTATGCCCACCCTGAAATTCTCTCGCCCCTCTATGTGCAACATCGTACTTGTACGGTGTAGCCATCTACTCTACTCTAATCTCACTAAAAAAACTGTTCTGTCAAAGTCGCTAGACTTGCTCTCATTACCTTCCGTTTCTATGTCCTGCCCAAAAAGCGATATCGCTGTAGGTGGCTGGGACCTAAACTCTACTCACTGTGGACGGAAGTCCTACAAGAAAATGACAAATACTGTGTGGGCTTGCGTGTTTGATTGAAGGAGCACACGGCCTATATTCGGAACTGTGACTTAAAGAAATCATCGATGGCTAAACAATGTTACAAAAGGACCATAAATTTATCTTTAAGGAAGCAAAACTAATTGACAAGCCAGATTCAACCACAAAACTTGATATTTTGGAAGCTTTCCATATATATCAGAAGCCTTTGCAACTTGTTAATGACATGGCATCCAACCCATTTCTATCAAGTGCGTGGAAGCAACTTACCAAAACCGTGACTGTAAACACCATTTATGATATCATATAAAATTTGAATATTTGCGTGCCATTCGTCCTGATGAAGCTAGGTCAATACCCAGCGAAACGACTTGAAAAAATACAAATTTGTGAAGAACTTGGTTACATTATCTTTATGTAATCGTCACAAGACTAGAGTATTTGATATCAAGAAACATTCTAGTCGTTTATATCCTGCTTCTGGAGACAGGGTTCAGCTCTTGATAAATGATGTGAAGAATTATGATTTCTCATAAGGGGTTAGTAACAGAAACAGAGCGGCCTCTGCGCTGATCTGTTCACCTCCGTGCAACGTTACTGTTGAGCCATCGGCACCTTTTGAGGGGCTTGCAGCATCCTTTCATCCACCACATATCCTTGGTCTCACGGATTTCGGCATGTGATATCAATTATTTTGTACACTTCTGACAATAAAATGTCGGGTGACGAGAATCGTCTTATCACTTTTACTCGTTCTTGCTCTGTATTTCCATTTGAAGGTAAATTGATAAGGCGTAATGCTACCTTCTTATTTGTTTAAAGTTCGTCAGGGAACAATGTTTTTTAGTGTATCCCATCTCATTATTAAGGATTTCTCTTATCGCTTCAGAATACCTTTTGCATGTTATAAGAGATAATAACTAAGAATATTATTTTTCTTTCATTCTAACTATTTTTATTTGCGGGTAAGGGCATACTGTGAGTTGGAAATTCTTTGATTTTTTATGTCACTCGGCGACCTGACCGTCATAGTATTTCATCATTTCCATGAGATATTTTTACTCGTTCCGGATTGCGTGGTTTAACAATGCGACCAAAGAATGGGTTATTTAATATTCAATTAGATAATTCTTAAAATGTCCTAGATCACACGTTAATAAAATGCAAATGATGTCGTTTCACCAATTTCCATTACGTTGGCTTCATGCCACATTTACTAATGCTCTCATCCTCTTTCTAATGTTCACATTCCTATTATTAGTACGTACTTATCGACTTGCTGAGCTCCTATAATGATATCCAGTCAACGAATATTTTATTTACCAGCAGCCTAAATATTTTGCCTACTGACACTCCGAAAATCTTTACAGGGTGTATAGGAAATGCGTGCGTCAGCCACTTCAGAGGCGCATAAACATACGGAACAAACGGGATTGGTGTATGGGCCAGACAGCTGATCCTATGAGCTTGACGTCAGCGCTCCTACCGGCGAATTTGTGAACTTAGTTCCCTGAACTCGGAACATTTCGTAGACGCAACAAAAATGTCAATTGAAAAGTTGGAGAACATGATTTATTTGCTACAGATCGGTCATAAATGGTGGGGGTCAAAAAGTCAATTTGATATGTACACTAAATCTGAGCGTTTTGAAATTCAGGGGGCACTTTCTGTGATTCCTTTCGTGTGAAGCATATTTCTGATACAACCTTTACGTTTAAATAACTAGAAGAAATCTTAACTTCACGGATTCTTCGTACCCAAGGAAATTCAGTATTTTGAGAAACTACATCTAATTCCGTTCGTATATTAACTTTTTTCAGATGTCGCAATGGAAAATTTAAAATTTTTGGAAACCGTTCAGGAATTAATTCCGTTCATTTAGCGGAAAAATTCCGTTCTCACTTTTCCGAATCCATCTTTGGAAAATTTCCGGTAAAGCAAGTGATTCACAAGAACACTTGAGATTCTATTAACTGTGATACTTCAATCGTTTGTCAGAGGATCTGATTTAGAAGATCAGTAAAGAGATAGGATATTTTGGACGCATACCGTGTGAAATTTCGGTCATTGTGGCAACGGATATTCCTTTCGCTCTTCCACAGCTTTTGCGCCAGCTATTGTATACCGTTATGGTAGCAAATCTGGTGCTTATATTATTTCACAGGTAATTGTATGTTGTATATAACAGTCTGCGGAGCGCCAAAGGAATTTGAAACTAGAAAATATGGAGTGAGTAAAACTTTTAAGAAGTGAATATTATTAAAACCAATAGTTCACAGAAAAAGAAATGTTCTCAATAAAATATTGGAATAAGATGATACAGATAATAAAAATAATATAAAACTTGAATTTTAAAATAGGATCCCAAAACAGACTTTTGTGTTGTGAATCTTTAATTTTCCTGGAGAAGTTTTGTCTTCAAATATTTACTATCTTTCTAAATTATTTTTATTCGTTTCCATTTTTAAAGAATTGCTTCAGTATGGAACTTTTTAGTACTCCCTAAGGGAGTGATTTTAACTGAATTGTACAAAACCTATTCCGGGTGGTTCTTCCTGATCAGCCAGCCCCCCACCCCGAAGTCGATGTGAAAGGCATGGATTAATGAATAATCTAAAATAACTATTACGAATTTTATATAAATTTAATTGAATTCTTAAGGACTTACATTTTGTAGTAGACGAGAAGTAGATTTCAGTTTGCGTTCCTTTGTTGGTGTGCTTTTTTTTACCTGAAACCTTATATTTTTAAATGCCTGAGAGTTATATCGAAACAAATCCGTGGTCTCAATAAAAATTAAATTACTAAATTAGTAAATGCTATAGAAAATGTAAAAGCTGTGTATAAAAGTGAGATAGGAAAAAGATCATAAAACCTTACAATTTTATTATTAATCTCTGAAGGTTGTCTTTCAGTGAAGTCGGGCATGAGAGAAAAAATAAAGAAACAAATATTGTAGCTGTCAATAGCAAATATATGTTTAGATGTCTTGTGAAATAATACTATAAAGAAGTATATTTTACCATTCTTTAAAAATAATTGAAAGCCATTGTCAGTTAAAAAAAATCTCAAGTATAGAAGCGTTCTGTTGCTTTAAAAAATCCCGTTGAAAAGAATACTTACGTTGTGATAAGACCTCTTGCAGAAAAAAATCCTGTTCAAAAAATAATAAGCTTCAACAGAGGATAATATGACTAATTAACCACGCATTAAAAACAAAAGCATTTAATCATCACGCAATTAGCGTTCTTCCTTCAACGTGAGTCTGATTCCTCTGTTTTTCTGGCTGAGCAGTAAGACACGTGGCTTCTTTTGAGCTGCCAACTAAAACGACCTCAGATCATATTGTATCTTAGGGAAAGGACACCCTGATGCATAGGCTGAGAAGTTCAGCGCCTTCGATTTTACGAAATATCTGTGTGAGTACGGAAGAACCCAAAACGGAGTTTCGATACGTCGTGCTACTAAAAAACTTGTCTAGTCCCTTCAAAAGCACACTTTTCTTAAAATGTACACTTAAAGTGCCCACTTTCCAGGTCTTTGATAATATTTTCATGAAAAAGTTTAGATTCTAGATGCCCTGGTTTCTACCAGCGATAAGTTTTCCTTCACATTGCCGATACGACCAATGCCTTTTTTTTTTAATTTGAGTCATGCTCTTGTCAACAAGTCTATGAATCTCACTTGAAATGTTCATGGAAAATATAAACAAGAATTCGAAGTTAAAAGATGTTTGAAAGTATTCTTAGCTGCTACTCGTTCATCTGAAGATTTCTGTTGGCAGAGGTTTCGTAGGTAATATCTTCTGGCCATTCTTTCAAATTAGACCCTGTGCTGATGGCATGGTTCGTGCGCATCTTTGATGGCGCTAGGTTTGCCTTTTTTCGAAAAACCAAGACCCTAAATTAGGAATGGTTGACTGTTTAAAACCCTTGAGGTCGGTCATTGTTGAACCCCGAAAGCACAGCAACATTGAAGAAGAAACTGCCAGGAAATTTATCGCAATTGATATCCAGTTTCGAATGAAGTCTTCGAAAGCTCTATAGCTATGGTAATTTAATCTCACTCTACTAAATCTCTTAGGTTTTATAGTTCTTTGTTCATACACAGAAGAATATTTTTTAGTGAATGATTCCATTAGGCGATCTAGGAGAATATTATAAACACGTTTCGTTCCCGTGGCAAGTGCATCTGTACAGTTTTCAGAAAATGTTGCCTTAATGAGCAGATCAAGCTCGTTAACATATACAATGTATAACAACCGAATAAATACAGTCATCCTTCAAGTCCTGCTGCAACTTTTGACTTTCTACCTCTTATTACTGCAACTCTATTCATATCTAAACCTAATGCTGTAGTTTAGAAGGTATTAATGTATTACTATCATGTCGCTTGACACAAACACCATGTGAACGCCCGAGTTTTTGTCAGCGCTAGTTCCCATGCCGGCTTTACTATGCGAAACAAAGAGAGATTCGCAAGTTGAAAACCAAAAGCAGCTGTTTGGTTGTTCGGCAAGCAGCTTTTTTATTTATTGGAGGTTTAACGACCACCGTGAGCAACTCAATAGGGTCATCGGTTCCAGGAAAGCGAGAGAGCCAGTGCCGTAAGACAAACACAACATCCATGCCTCACGGGATTCTAACCCGACCCCTTTGGGACGAATGATCATAAGCCTTCGCTTAGACCACTGCGACAACGGTGCGACCAAGCAGCTGTTTTGTTGTTCGGCAAGCATCTGTTGAAACGCGAGTTCCCATGACGGCTTTACTATGCGAAACAAAGAGAGGTTCGCATACAGCTGTTGAAAACAAACTTTCAAGGAAGTTGCTGACTTAGTGTACTTTCAGGTATACGCCCCTTCGCTTCATATTATAGCTATATTTGCTGTTGTAGTTCCTTATATGACGCATCGTAATAAAATGTTGTTTCTACCAAGCAGCCGTACTACCTGAATGACGCGAGTCACAAGAACTCAATGACACATGAAATATGAAAATGTCGGATGAAAATTTACATTGATGAAAATGGGGTTCTATGTATCTGGAAGAATTTCTTAAAAGCGAGTCAGAAATTCCTACCGTCTTCTTCGATTTTTCATCTATCCGAAGGAACCAATTTCTTTAAATGAAGATATCTCAAACGATGGCGACTTGCGATTGGCTACAATTATTCGCTGTTCAGGTATTTTTCTTACAAGTAATATTACGGATTTAGTACGATGATCAGAACTACTTCCCGCAATGGTGGATTTTTTTTTCACGTTTGGCCTAATAAAGATTCAAATGTAACCTGATTTCCATACTTGAAGGGAATTTGAAACATTTGTTATATTGTCGACTTTAAAGTCTCACTTCTATCCTGCTCCGATTGAAATAGTGTAACATTTCAAGTTTAACAGGAGAACACGGAAATCAGGAGTGTCGCTCACTGGGTGTGCTTTAGGAACGACCATGGAGTCGATGCTGCACATCACGATAATCTGTGGATCTGGGGACGAAGCTGTTCACACTGAAGAAGATTCTGTCGGAACCGTGTTTAACACTATCTGATGCAACTCATATTGAGGCTGTTGTCCGCAATTCAGTCTATGGAAAGTCTGCATTTCTGACTTTATCGGCTGTCTTCTATGTCCATCAGTCTTGAAAAAATAGGTCTCCCGAATCAACAAAGCTGGTAGGATCAGAGAGTTACGTTTCTGGTTATCCTGATCTACTAAATCGCAATTTCTGAATGATTAAGGAGGTGTCTCAGACTTCTTCCCTAAAAATAAATACTACATATCTGTAGACTCATTTTACAATATGCACTAGCAGTGTTTTCTCGTGCTCTATTTCACTATGAAATTTATGCTTCTTACAAGCAATTTGCTACATGATACCGATCTAATTCGGATTCCTGTGTCATCAAGAAGCCTTTCAAGAATGACTCCCATAAATTTAGATTCTTTAAGTGTGGCTCCTGTAGTTTCAAATCTTTTCCGGTGACCGAGTGGAGCACGTACTTCCCATCCTTCGTCCGAAGTGGGTTCGAGTTCAAGTCCAGTGTGAGGTACTGACGGCGTGTTCGTCTAACGGCGATGACTCTCTTTCCTTCTTGAACCCAGTGGCAATGCATTAGGGACGGGTGACTGATTATAGTCTAATGAATTTCTCACGTAAGTCATTCAACCCCAAAATAGAAAAAACAAAAACAAAAATATGAAAGCTCACAATTTTTAAGTATGGCTTCCGAAGTTCGTCAGTTGGCCTCCCTAGCCCAGGTGTAAAGGAAATGCTAATACTACCGTCTAAATGAAATGCCAGAATTTGCTCATTGTTGATGGTATATCGAATTAAAATATGTATTGAGTTGATGCATAAGTTCCTGCCGTTTTTTTCACCGCACTACAGGAATGTATTACATCAAAAGGGAAAACGGTGTCAATGAACTATGTATCCCTCCCCCTCCATTGTTTACGATGGTGTCCCAACGTCTGGTTAGATCTGCAATGACATTCGTGAAAAAACGTGCAGGTTTGGCTGCGAAGAAATCATCAAGGATATTCTGGAGATCAACATCATTGTTAAACGTTCAGCCACGGAGTGCATTCGGCAGAGATCGAAACTGGTGATAGTCTGAAAGAGCGACATCTGAAGAATAGGCCGGATGTATAAGGATTTCCCATTTCTTGTCCTGAATGGCCCTTTTGGTCATGTTTGCGCTGTGAGTGCGAGCGTTAACATGTTGGAGAAGTTTACCATGGTGCCGATGTGGCCGTTTCAGCTGAATTATTCCCTCCACACGGCGTATTTTCTAACAATGGAGAGCAGCGTTGATGGTCCGAATCCTCGGCAGTATTTCTTAGTAAATAATGCCTTCCATGACCCACCAGACACGCAACATGATCTTCGCAGGATGAAGGTCACGTGATGTGGGCATCTTGTTTGGGCTTAAACATTTCCTCCGATGTCTGCAATTCACGTACAGGCGCCACGTTTCATCTCCAGTAAAAATACGTGACACAAAACGTTTGTGTTGCGGAAAACATTCGCGATAACGGGTTAGCAAGGAACCACATGTGGCAACACGCTGATTCTTGTTGTCCTTGGTGAAAGTGTGAGGCACCCAAGACCCCCATTTCTGGGCCTTTCCGTATACGTTCCAGGTGTCACACCATTGTGGCCTAATCACAATCCATCTCAGTTGCCAATACGCGTGTGGATTGGCGCGGATGTAAGTGAAGGAGATGGTTGAAACGATCCTCAATAAAGTCAGATGGGTGAACTGAGTGTGAAGAGTGAGTCAAATTTGCCAACTCGGAAACGCTCACACCATTGGCGGACTGTCCTCGGAGCAATAACATCCTCCCCATACACATCATAAGTTTACCGAGGTGCCTCGGCGGCTGTGGATCCCTTGATAAACTCATAGAGGAGCAGATGTCGGAAATGTTCATTCCTCTCTTGACACTCCATAATTCCGGACCTGAAAATCAAATAAACCATTAAACACAATCACACAACGCAATATGGTTTAGATACACGATATCATTGGCTATATTTCGACATACAACTGGCTATCAACACCGGCACTACTGACTCGTGGAGTAAAACGGCATGAAATTATGCATCAGCCCAATGTATGCTGGAAATGACCTTTAACCGGCTGTAACGTATTAAGTCGGGTTAACAAAATAGGCTGAAATCAGTTCAAACTAATATATTCGCTGCCTAAGAAGTGGGCCGAACGAGATATAAAAGAGGGAACCCTCGCATCACAAAGCGTTGCTTTTACCTTAGGCTAAGTGGTCATTTGGGGGTATGATTGTGTCATTAATCCCCAATGTCTCATTACTTTTTCCGCTAATATGGCTATAAAAAGGGGCGACAAACCTAAGGAAGAAACGATATTTCAGTAACTTGTTTCTACACAGTGGCTTGATGTCCGTTCTACCTAGTGGTATGATCTCCATATCCGAGGGACTACTCCTTTCGGATCATGATTGATTGCGTCATTAATCCCTAATGTCTCATTACTTTTTCCGCTAATAATGCTATAAAAAGAGGCGACGAACCTAAGAAAGGAACGATACTTTAGTTACTTGTTTCTACACAGTGGCTTGATGTCCGTTCTACCCAGTGGTATGATGTCCGTATCCGAAGGACTACTCCTTTCGAATCATGATTGATTGTGTCATTAATCCCTAATGTCTGATTAGGTTTTCCGCTAAAAATGCTAAAAAAAGGGGCGACGAACCTAAGAAAGGAACGATATTTCAGTAACTTGTTTCTACACGGTAGCTTGATGTCCGTTCTACCGAGTGGTACGATGTCCGTATCCGAGGGACTACTCCTTTCGAATCATTCCTTGAGTAATGGATCAGAGAATAAAGGACAATAAAGGAATCAGACTACATATTGTAAGACTAAGGGATGTAAGGGAGCACTTACAACCAGTGACAGATTTATTTTAGTCGAACATCCTGAGATAAAAGAGTGAAAGGAATTGTTTGCTGTAGCGTTCCTATAACCCGGGCACTATAAGAACACTTCTGTTTGTGGAGCGCAGGAAAATTCGGGCAACTTTTGGTTCAGGTACATCGGCCGGTTAAAGGGTTAAAGTTCAAAACTGTGAAATCGAAAAAAATGGAAAAATTAAAATATTTCTATTCGAAGATGAATTTTAAATTTATTAGAATTAAATTACTAAGATCATAAGTTCCTGCAGTCCAGACAATGCGTAAAGTAAAAAGACGAAGTTTTCTTTTGGAAGAAACTGCCTTTTGAATCGCAGCAGAGTCCATTAGAAAATATTTTTAGAAGTATTTCAAATTAAGTAAAAATTCATCTGCCCAAATTTTACTAACTCAACTCAATAAAGAAAAAGGTATGAATACCTCGTAAAATGTACACAGGATTTGGAAAGCCTTCCCGTGGGACACTTTGGGTTCCTTAGTGTGTCTGGCAATGCTCTTAACCGCTGCTCGCTTCCATTATGTGCTGGCTGTTCTCCTACGCGCTGGCACGGTTTTCCCCCATCCTGCGGCCGATGGTATGTTTCAGCAGGAAAATGAGCCACCCCACGCGGCCGCAAACACCCAGAAATGACCCGAGGAACTCCCATGTTTCCCAGATTTAAACCCTGTGAAGGGCCACTGGGATGCCGTGAAACGGAACTTGATATCAATGGATTCTGGACCAACGTGTCTTCCCGAGTTGTGGACAATACTGCAACAGGCATGGCTGGAATTTCCAACAGAAATCCCCCGACATCTCATGGAGTCGATGCCTCGTCTTGTACAGGCTGTTATTCGAGTTGAGGAGGATCAATACGCTATTAGGTAGCTATCTCTAATAAAATGTCCATTGTGTCAAGATACTGCATACCCAAATTTTGAAGATGACTATCCGTTTTTTGATGTAAATGTAACAAGAATGGTAAGTCAGATAAAAACTGAAAACTTGCAAATTTCATCGTCCTGGAGCAGGACTCGAACCTGCGTCTCCCAGATAGCGCCCGGTTATGCTAACCACTACACCTCCCAGAACGACCAAGTCTCAAGTTTCAGATTAACTTGAATATAACTATCACAGGATTCGCAAGTCGAAGCAACCGACATTCATGTTTAGCGAATCTGGATTTTTCGGATTTTATTTGACTTACCATCCTTGTGACATTTACACCAAAAACCTGATAGTCATCTTCAAAATGTGCAATCCCGTAATTCTTTCATGATTTGTCTGCTTCTCCGGGCAATCACGGGATAGGATTCTTAGCCTCCAGATTCGCTAAACAGGAATGCCGGTTGCTTCGACTAGTGAATCCTGTGATGGTTATATTCAAATTAATCGGAAATCGTTCTTTGTAGTGTAGTGGTAAGCATACCCGGGCCCTATCTGGGAGACGCGGTTTAGAGTCCCGCTCCTGGACGATGAAATTTTCAATTTTTCGGATTTTAACTGGCTTACCATCCTTGTTACATTTACACCAAAAAAACGGATAGTCATCTTCATAAATTTGTATTATATGGTGTAATCCCGTATTTCTTTCATGATACTGCAAACCCATCTGAATTCATTTATGAGCCCATCAAATAATAAAAATAACGGATTATAAAGATGTAATTGATAGTACCAAAAGTATGTTACAGAGCTATGAGGATATCATGCCTAATTCCAAACAGTTTACGAAGGCATTTTCGACAGAATGAAAATATTGCCCCAAAATACTGCGATCTGATGAAAATTACATTAGAAATGTTCTAATAGTATAATGCCACTTTAAGCACAATTCAGTTTTGAAAATAATTTCAAAGACATTACAAAATGCTTTAAATATAAATTCCAATGTTGTAACAAATTTCTACATCACATACCTACTTATTTCACTAATAATTTCTTAGATAAAATCATTGAGAAAATGTAGAAAATTGACATTACAATAAAAAAAATGATACAAGCAGCATTTTTTGTGCATGGAACTGTGAAAACTGTATATAGAATAAACAAATTTATTCGCGTTTGGGGAAGTTAAACATGAATAATACTGAAATTCCTTTAGGGTAATCGTAGTCCGAAAACCGCTTTTGAAAATGAAAGCACGCAAGTTTGACGTACATACCAAAATATTTCAAAAGGAATTTATTTGTTACAACCTTTAATGGGAGTAATGCACTTATATTGAAAGAAAACCCGATAATCTAAAACATTTCCACTTGAAATTCTTCAGCGCCGCGATATCTTGAAATATCGCAAAGGAGCTAAAGGGAAACAAAAATCAACTAATGTATGTTTCATGGTATCACATTACATAACGAACAGCAACGCATAAATTTGTGTTTCACTATAGAAATAAATCTCATTTTTTTCAGCATCGATAATGAAAATAATGGCGCATTTATTTCTCCAGTTATGAAACAGCCTGAAATATACGTTACTTGAAAATCTTACATTACAGATTGAGTTATGGAACCACTAATCAAAACCATAAAACTTACATTATGGAATTCACGCTTCCGATCTAAACAGAAGTCTGTTCAACAGTGTCATAAGTATTGCCTATTTTTTTTGGAATTATGATAAAAACATTGCTGCTTCCATGATATGAACCTACAAACCCTGGCTACTGAATAAATAACTTTATGAAGATGCATGAAGGGTCACTTACTAAACGGATGGGCAAAATACTCCGACACGTCCATCGCCACGTGATCTAGGTAACAATTTAAAACTGCTTCTCGTCAGTAAACATCAGTTGTGTTGATCACAATTGGAAAGGAAAGGATTCTTCGAAGTTTGATAAATGGCTTATTGCAGGTGACCATCTGACTAGAGCAACGACTTTGAAAACAACAGAGTTGTCTGATTTCCCAAAAGGTGAACTACCACGGATCTTTAATCAACGGAAAAATAACGCACAAAAAATTTCTTGACTGAGAGGTGTAACTATAGCGCGCTAACCTATTTACAAATGTGATCGCCGTTGTCTAAACAGGTATTCCTGTGTGCAGCAATTGACCGACTCATTCCATGAAGATTGTTGCCGTCCCACATCTCAGCGAACTATGCGCACGGAATTAAAAACGATGGGTATTGGCAATTGGCAGTCGCCTGACTATAGGAAAACCACTGATTTCCGCGAAGAACAAGACAGTTCGTCTACAGTGGTGTCAGGAACACCGTGATTAGACACTGGAGGACTGGAAAAAGCTCATGTGGATAGACGAGTCTAAGTGCACATTATTCTGTATCAACTATAAGCAGAGAACTTGGCGGGATACCTATGGAGCAATGGAATCAGCTTGACTTGCGAACACAACTTAAGGTTCTGGAGATGGTGTCATAGTGTAGTGCACGTTCTGTTGGTATGGAACTGTTCCGCTGATATTGCTGGAAGTTTGGGTATCCCCAAGGATTATTTTCTTAACATCTCTTGCCTATCACGTCCATCTCTCAGTACTGAATTCTTATCCAGTAAGTAACGGCTGTTAAAAGGACAAAAATGCTACAGTCCATCACGTGAGACGTGTTCGACAGGGATTCAGCGAGAATGCGAGATACTTTCACTATCTTCCCAGTGCACAACATGGCCGATAAGATTGACATTAAGAATAACGTCTGAGCAGCGGTACATAGATCTTGACAGTGGTCAGCGGACAACACTGTCAGCCCCCGAAAAGATATAATAGACACCATGTTTCTCAAGATTTTACTTTCAGTTCTCGGGCGAAAAGGATAAGATAAGGGCAAACAATATTGCTGAAGAAAATTTGCCTCTGGCACGATGGATTGGATTACGGTAGTTACAATAGTATATTTAAGAGTAGAGAATGTATTCAATTTTTTCTCTGCGTGAAAAGAACTCTAAGTCCTGTCTGTGTTTCAGTCGCCCACCGGGGCAGTGACGCGGGTGGCTAATGGTGCCTGGAAAATTGTGCATTAGCGGTGGTATCTTTTGTTTTGGTCCCTGTGGGTTTCATTTCTGTTATCTTGTGTTTTCCGGCTAACTGTGCCGTTACACTTAACCGTCTAACATTGTTTTCCTTTTATACACTAAGTGGCCACTTTATTATGACCACCTGACAGTTTTAAGCAAATAAACTATGGCTGCACGCTGTTGCCACCAGAGAGCGGGGCTAGTATAAAAAGGGAAAGCTTAGTGCTTGCGAGAGTAGTAGAAGTGAGTTGTGGGTGACGAGATGAGTAAGAAATACGATTTGATGGACTTATAACGTGTAATCATTGTAGGAGCTCGGAGCCATGGAGCGAGTATCACCAAAACCGCCGCATTCGTTAAATGTTCCAGAGCAGCTTTTGTTAAAGTGTTTAAAGATTGGACTGTCAGCCAAAAAACTGGGTCTCTACGTGCAACGTGTGATCGTCATCGACTAGTGACTAGTCGGGCGGAACGGAGGGTTTTCAGACTGGTAACAGACAACAGAAGAGCAACAGTGCAGCAAATTACAGACCATATTAATCAAGGATCCCCTCAAATGATCACTGCACGCACTGTTAGCCTTACACTGCATCCGATGGGATATGGCAGCCGAAGTCCTGTTCGAACACCTTTGCTGTCTGCAGTTAGCAAGAGAAAACGTCTCCATTTCGCACAGGAGCACACAGATTGGACAGTCGATAATTGGAATAAAATATATGTTGTCCGATGAATCACGTTTTCAGTTGCACCATGCCGATGACAGAGTGAGAATTTGACGGAAACAGCACGAAAGCATGGACACCAAATGCATTGCTATCACCCTTCAAGCTGGTGGAGGCAACGTTATGGTTTAAAGAATGTTTTCCTGGCATGCGGTATGATTTGGGCCCTTTAATTAGTGTTGTCAACGTATGACTGGCATCTCTAAACATCGTTGCTGACCAAGTGCATCCTGTAATGAGGATGGTTTATCCCAATAGCGATGTCTACTTTCAACAAGACAATGCGGTTTGCCATAGTGCTCGTATTGTACAGGATTGGTTTCACGAACATTTCGGTGAGTTTACTTTGCTTAGGTGGCCCCACAATCTCCAGATCACAACCCCATTGAGAATTCGTGGGATAAAGTTGAACGAGCCATCAAACAGCTGGATCCACAATCCTGCAATCTCACACTCCTGGAAAGTGCTATTCATCAAGCATGGTCTCAGATTCCACAAATCACTTATCAGCATCTCGTGGAGTCCATGCCACGAAGAATCGACGCAGTATTAAAGGCAAAATGTGGTTCAACGAAGTACTGAAGGGGTGGTCATAATAAAGTGGCCACTCAGTGTACAGCGTACCCTGACCCTAATCTTCTGGCTTGCTATTTCTAAGAGATTGTTATGATCAGTTATCCGACATTGCATTCCTAAGTTCACCTGTATCATGATTTGTTTACTTAATTATCGTATTGAGTCTTATGCAGCATTTGGAGAAAGAACTGCAATATGTTCTCAGTGAATAAACTTCACACGCATTCTGACTAAAGGGTATATCTATTCCTAATAGTTTCTGACTAGCTAAACATTACATGTGCTAAATGTCAAGTTCACTGATAATGAAACAGGCGTTCACTCGAAATAACGTAAAGGGTTGGTACTTACTAATCTTTTAATTATGTAGTGTAAGTCTATTCCTAATTTTTCTGACTAGCTGAACACTACATGTGCTAAATGTCAAGTTCGGTGTAAATAATGTCAATGATTGGTACTTATTAATATTTTATTTCCATGCAACTTCAAGAAAGCATGGTATATTGCAACGTCATTAATCCAACACTATTAATCAATCAATAGTATATCACTCACACCTTTACAACATAGTTATTCAGACGCTAAAAACAATATAAATTCACATGCCGATAACAATATAAATTCCCACACGTAATAGCACTCAGCAAAGATTCGACATCTCCACACCAAACAACTACCCGCAAAACATTTTTTTTCTCGTTCTTATGAACATGCATACATCACTTTCGTACTGAACTCAGGGGTGTTGTCACACCTCATTCATGTGAGATAGAAGATATAACGTTAAATTGGTAATTGTAAAAGAGAACAAACTCAAATTTACATTGGAAAAATAATTCAAAATGAAAGTTAAATTAGAATCTACGTCACATGACTTTGTTCAAACGCAACGGACCAGCAATGTAGGACAAACCACTGAACAGAGGCCATTCCCTTCCAACAGCAATATCTTTTATTTCTGTTGTTCAGAGGTTTGACTGTGCCATACAAGTGTTCTCAAGAGAGCATTATATGGAGCTTATGTACACCCAAGTGACTTTTTATCACTTGTTTACTCTTATAAACAATCGAAACGGAATTTTGAGACAAATTTTAACCCTAATATTAATTGTCTCAAAAACATATTCTGCCAACAGTAAGGACCACTTTGGCATGGTTACATTTATTGTATTAAATACGTCATGAGTCTCGCGCATAATTTACTCTAAATATACAGACGCTTCTAGCACTCCACTTTTCAGCAACTTCACTGAAATCAGCCACTGAACATAAATTTTATCAGCAGCTACAGAATTTATAAATATAAAAGTGGAATACTATCTGTCTGTTTGTTCTCTATACGTTTCCACTTGGAATTTGACCTATCGGCACTCTACGTCACAACGTTACTTCCTATAAGCCTATGATTTACGTTTCCCAATACTGTCCGTGCATTCGGACTGAGAGAAATGAGTGGTAACCTACAGGTAGCACCCATCTCGCACCTACAAAAGTATTTACACCATGCAATGTCAACGGGAAAATTTTAACTTCATCTCACCAAATTTTGTTCCTATGTATTATGACATGCGCAATTTGCTATTTTATCTTGCTGTTTAATCCATTAAAAGCTCAAATAATAACGTTTAATTATGCAGGCTGTGTTTTCCCGTTTCTTATTCATAGCTGGCACGTCTTCATTCTCATTTTAAGATGTAATATTTAAATAAATTACTCCTAGTTTTTGGTGGGAATTACAGTAATTGCCTTTAAAATGCCACTCTAAAAATTATCACGTATTAAGAAAACTAATCCTAAAACCAAGAAATCGAACTTGTTTAATCCTAAAACCAAGAAAGTGAAATCGTTAAATCGTTACCCATATCATCGTGACACCCGACATAAAACGACAGAAGAAAACAGGCTGACTCAAGGGCTGCAGAAATGGCTGAACAACCTTAAGACCGAATTTAAGAGAACAGAAATCAATTTAAGAAATCAGCGCGGCAGAAAATCCCAACAGAGCACAGCCCAACTCGATGACGAAGAAATTAAGGGGATTTATTATACAGTCTGATTTGAAATTCGCTGCATTTAGCTATAATCCAGACATTAATTACCTGTTTAATCTTATAATTCCGTTTGGAAAAATGAATACATGTGATCAATGTTGAGCAGTGAAATTTGAAACTGAAGAACCTGGCACTTGTTTTTCAAATGGGAAAGTTAAAGAACCGCCGATAGTTAAACCTCTTCTTCCTAATACTTCACGAACTATTAGAGAATAGAAATATTTTGTGGAAAGCAGGAAGAAGAGGTATAATTCATTTTTTCCAAATTACATCTTCTGCTAGTATTAAAGAAATCCGTCATGTTGCACGATGATATTTATTCAGCTAAAAAATGAAATCTATATACAGTTTAAAAACACATGAGCACTTTCGGTGTCACATTGACACCTTCATCAGATGTAATTTCACCATGTGGCTACATGCTGGTCTTAAGTACGTGGAGCAGATGCATCATGGGAAAGGTAATGTCAATGTCACATGATATACCAGATAACAAGACAATAAAAAAAAAGGCATAGTTAGCCAATGATCATTTACAGAAGCAATTGCTATTGTGCTGTCCTTCCCAACAAGATTGCTCCAAGGTTCAGGTAAAACATAAGGATAATAGTCATTACAGCAACGTGTATTATAAGCCGAAATATAGAGGCTTTCTGCAAATAACAAGGAATAAACAGAGTTAGGTGTGTTTATGATTTTAGCGTTGTCCCAGTCTGGGATGGAATTTCCAGCACTTATGGTTCTTGCAAAAGAGGTGCTTTGGTGATTCATTTTTAGATCATATCTGTGTTCATTTAATCTCAAATCCAAATTTCTTTTGGTAGAACCCACATAATGATTGTTTAGTTCACCAGAGAAAGTGTCGAGCATAGGAATAACATACACACCCCATTTTTTCCCTTTGTCAATTTTGTCACGATCATTGCGGATAATGGTAAAGCGTCATTGCGGATAATCATTGCGGATAATGTAGAAGAATTTCTGCTAAGACTGCGGATAAAGGTGAACCCATGGCTGTCCCGTCGGTTTGTTGGTAAAATATGTCATGGGTTCACCTTTATCCGCAGTCTGAGCAGAAATTCTTCTGCAGCATATTGAAAATAAAGTCATACAAGAATTCCCACAAAAACCTAGTCTCTATATCCGTTACGTTGATGACATCTTGGTAATTTGGCCATATACCATAAATCAGTTACAGCAGTTTGTCAACGCTATGTCTGCTCAATACCCCTCCATCAAACTCACGATAGAACTTGAAAATAATTTCGTCTTACCTTATCTTGACTTTCAAATTACTCGTACCCCTTCTGACAATTCCCTGTCTTTTGCCGTTTATCGAAAACCTACTTCCACACCCACTCTAATTCCGTACAATTCTGCTCACATTTTTCAGCACAAAATTTCTGCTCTGCACTTCTTATTTAGAAGAGCATATTCACATTCTTCTAGCCATTTCGCCAGAGCTCAAGAACTACAATGGATATCATCCCTCGCTAAAAACCATGGTTACCCGGACAACGTTGTTAAGGGAGTGCACAATAAAGTACGGTTTTCTATGTCAACTGCTTTAATTAGTGAGCAAGTGCCTAAAAAGTATGTTGGATCTGTTGATTTTAATCCACATATTGTAAACCTCCTTACCAACATATGTTCTCGTCATAAAATACAATTTGGAATACGATCATGCAATCTATATACCATTATCCGCAATGATCGTGACAAAATTGACAAAGGGAAAAAATGGGGTGTGTATGTTATTCCTGTGCTCGACACTATCTCTGGTGAACTAAACAATCATTATGTGGGTTCTACCAAAAGAAATTTGGATTTGAGATTAAATGAACACAGATATGATCTAAAAATGAATCACCAAAGCACCTCTTTTGCAAGAACCATAAGTGCTGGAAATTCCATCCCAGACTGGGACAACGCTAAAATCATAAACACACCTAACTCTGTTTATTCCTTGTTATTTGCAGAAAGCCTCTATATTTCGGCTTATAATACACGTTGCTGTAATGACTATTATCCTTATGCTTTACCTGAACCTTGGAGCAATCTTGTTGGGAAGGACAGCACAATAGCAATTGCTTCTGTTAAGTGATCATTGGCTAACTATGCCTTTTTGTGATTGTCTTGTTATCTGGTATATCATGTGACATTGACATTACCTTTCCCATGATGCATCTACTCCACGTACTTAAGACCAGCATGTAGCCACCTGGTGAAATTACATCTGATGAAGGTGTCAATCTGACACCGAAAGTGCGCATGTGTTTTTAAACTGTATATAGATTTCATTTTTTAGCTGAATAAATATCATCGTGCAACAAGACGGATTTCTTTTAATACTAGTATTCATGCACGAATTATAGTGTCTACCGACATCTTCTGCTGCTTCCACAAGAGCTAAGGAATGGACGACATCCAAAAATTTAAAGTACAAGACAAGCTTTATCTCAAACCTGGATCCTCCCATCCCATGCATAAGGAGAACGAGGAGTGTTTGTAAATTTAATTCACAAATTTTATAAACAATTCGAAGATGCCCGACGTTGTGAAAATATTTCAGGTACAGGACGACATACTGTTTTAAATCTGCAAAAATTTTTTTCATCAGCATTAAGATTTCCGACAGCATTTTTAAGACGCCGTTGAAAAAATCCGTACGGGCGAATTAAAGGACTTTTAAATTTTTCCGAGGAGATGTAAGGACTGTATGCGATCCGCGTGATATAATTGTCCAGGAAAGAAGCAAATAATGTGTATTCAACACGCATCTGGAAAACACCTATCGTGTGTTATTCGTCGGTATCTAGTGATCTTTTGGCAAGCAGAGGATGAATATCACTTTTAAGTAATGCTAACTGATTTCATAACGAACAACAAAGCATCTGCTACGGATGTTCTTCCATATCGGATGATGATAAGAGCTGAATCACCATACCCCATTCCTAAGAGACACCAGCTTTAATGTAAACGCTTAGGCCGAAATTTGAAGTAAACCTCCTTTGCTCAGCATTTTAAACTGGAAATTAGAAGGAATTAAGATTGGAAAACTATATTTATTTGCAGGAAACAGTTGCTAATGTTGGAAATTTTGGAAATATTGGATAAATTGTTTCATTATTGGCTACATTTACTGAGAGTCCAAGGTATATGTACGAATGCGCTAGAGACACAATGCTATGTGACAAATCGTATAGATGACCTGTCCTTTTTTCTACGAATCACCTGTAATTAAATAACTTATATCTGGTCCAGTTCCAACTGATCGGCGATATTAAAGGCAAAACTTTTAAAGTAAAAACGTACAAAATTTAGGAATGTAATAACAAATAATTATATCTATAGTGAAACTCTTTGTTTAACCCATTCATAGAGCGGAAGAATAGAGGCTTTATGCATGCTCACGTCTCAACATCCAACTCAAATCGGCAGCCTCATTTCAGTTGAGCTCCCCAATCCTCAAGAAGACCTGACCCATAACTTTGGAAAAACGGGAAAAAATGCGGCCAACGCACCAACTACCATGAATTTTTATTTGGATAAAGGCATTGTCGGGTTAATAAAGAGAACGAGAAGCCGAAAAATTATGTGAAGTACTGATTTGATTTATGCATCGTAGTTTTAAAATTCGCGAATTCATTACATGCAAACGTTACCTTCATATGAATAAATACTCGTATGTTGTGCAAAAGAACACTCTCTCATAGTTTGTGACTAATGATATAAAACTTTAAAAACATTTCTTTCTAGTTTCAAATATCTGAAAGAACTTTTAAACCGATTGAAAAAATAAAAAATTCCCAAATATAAAATGTTTTTGAATGCTCGTACGATCTCTGCTAGCAAAACAATCCATCATTTAAAAATGTTACTCACATGAAAAGAAAGTTTAAATTTACAGAATAGAACATGGAAATTAGCAAAATATGACAACCATGAAAGGGTACTTTTATTACACTTAAACTGCATTTTCAAACTAGGGCTGTATCATCCATGATTTCACATCTTTTCCTACTCCATTAAACCTGCAATGCATGTACACACACAAACTTCCCTAGGAACTGTCAAGAATTTTTTGCATGTATTCTTTGCGGTTTTCAATGTTGTTGTAGTAATCCATCGCCTCCCTTTTTGGCAACAAAACTAAAAATGTTTAACAGCAAACCAAAGGTAATTTGAATTCAAAAGATTGTGTTGCGAAGATATGCACGTCTCATGTGGCCATTTTCATAAACGTTATTTACAATAACTGTATTGCCACATTATAGATAAAGAATAATTTATGAACATCATCATCAGTCTTCGAAAGTGATAGATTATGAAACAAAAACAGAACATTCGTTCGTGCCGCCCCGGTGGCGCAGTGGTCTAAGGCGCTGGCCTCTGATCATTCGTCCGTAAGGGGTCCGGGTTCGAATCCCGGTGAGGCATGGATGTTGTGTTTGTCTTACGGCACTGGCTCTCTCCCTTCCCTGGAACCAGCGACCCTAAATTAGGGACGGGCGACTGCTTATAGCCCATTGAGTTGCTCACGGTGGTCGTTAAACCTCTAATCAAAAAAAAAAAAAAAAAAAAAAAAACATTCGTCCTTAAGTTGGACGTCAAGTAATTTTGCTTCCTATACTTGCAATGGGAAAACTACTGTACACATTTTTTTCACAATTAAAGCGTTCTAAAGGATGAAAATTTGAACATCGATTAAAGAAGCTTCATTTTATAACTTGAAATACTTAATATTTTCTAAATCATAACCATAAGTATGCAATCCAACATTTGTTTGTCTAATGACGTCATCAAAGTATAGGTCGCGCCATCTTTTTTCTGGTTTCAACCAAAGGAAAAGTTATTAATTTTTAATATAATTATGGTTATGTTTTAGAAAATATTAAGCATTTCAAGTTATAATATGGAGCTATTTTAATCAATGTTCATATTTTCATCTTGGGAACACCCTAATTGTGAAGGAAGTGTATGTAAAAGTTTTTCCATTAGAAGTATAGGAAGCAAAATTACTTGACGTCCACCTTTAACAGAACATTTTAACTGGGAGATGTATATTGGTAAATAATCACTGTCTCATTATTTTACCTGGAGCAAGCCCATTCATTGTAACTAATTCAATCGTGGACAAAATATGCTCTGAAGAAACACTGTGCAAGATAAAACGTAAGAAATCAATTAAATTATTATTTATCATGATTCAATGACAACCACTGGCATAGTGCATTTTGTTAAGTTGCTATGCGCTGTTTGGAAGGCGGACGGCCCTGCCGGCATATCTAGTCTGCGGTCTTCTTGAGTTTTCCGCAGACTTACCGTCGTTGGAGACGCGATTGCGCCGATGGTTCCCTGTGAGGTCGGTCACGAACGTACTTTGTCCCTTACCCACATGCAGCAGAGCAATGGCAAGCCGGCTGCATTTTTTTTTCAGTAATTCTCAAATGTGCATAGTCGTTTTTGCGGGACTCAACCCGTCATGGGCTGACGAAATAAATAGAGAGAGTTTCAGTCTGGAAGTTGTTCCAAGGACATGAGAAATCTTGACGAAAGAAGCTGAGCAGATCTTACTCATATGAACCCATTTACACCTGTGTAAACAACCTGGATTATTCTCTTATAAAGCTCTCTTATAATTATCTCTTATAAAATAGGCCCTCAGGCTCAGGTGCCTGAGATAAACTTGGCCTTGGCAAAGGCCAGTGCTTCATGAGCTCAGCAAAGGCTGAAATTCACGCCAAGTATTTCATATCCGAACGAAAACGGCGGTTAAAATTTTTTTTTTTTTAATTAAGTTTTCTAACAGAGGGCAAAAGTTGCCTTTTCGGGCCAATATTATGGACTGTAAAATTTTAGAGCTCTGTGAAAATGTTTTGAGGTGTCCCAAGATCCTTAAGAAATTAGATTTTAAATGAAAAATTCAAATAATAATTTTTTATTAACTATATTTTTTAATTTAACCCCCTTTAAATAATATTTTTGATAAATATAAAAGCATATTGTTCATTTAAACTTTTGCAAGTGCCCCAGGAAGGAATTTATTTGTGTATAATGACTTTGTTAACATATCGCATTTTTGTTATTTTTTATGGACTTTCAATGGATACAAGTATTCTTTCCAAAACTGATATAATTACTATACTAGCGGGTGTATGTGTTATAAAAGCAACATACAATAGACATTCATTACACGATGAACTCTATTAATATATAGAGATAAATATTACAAACATTAAACAGAATATGTAAAAAACATTAATAATGCACACTTTGTTTAAGAATTTCACTTGCAAAATTGTTACTTTACTTTTATGTTGAAATGTTTCTTAGTTTCAAATTTTGGCATCGATTTCCGAGATTCTATTTTCGGTTTTAAAAACCCATCTCTTTCAGAGGCCTCGCATACCGCTAACGACGATTCAGTAACTAACTTCCCCATTCTCTCAACGGCTTGTGTGTCACATGGATAGCAGGGAATGTCTAGTGATGCAAGGCCTTCATACCTCATTACATAGTGCTATACCTGTAATCAATAGTTTTAGTTATTCATCACTAATATTCTTGGCCATTGGTGGCTCTGTTACTTTGATGGTATTCCAAAAGATCATATCAATATAATCTTCGGTTTTGAAAGTTAATAGCTGGAATAAGAAATTTTCTTATTCCTCCTTTGAGTTCCATTCTCACTTTTAGTTGTCGACGTAGGATTAGCTCTTTTACATGTTTGCGTTTGTCAGTTACCAAGCACAGCAGAAGGTTTTTCAGGTGCAGCAAAGTAGCCATTTCTTTGAATGACTGGATAAATTACGTTCAGAAGATGCTCTGGGAGGTAACGGGAATACTTTATGAGTCGCCATAAGTGGTTTGAGCCAGGAATACACGACGGTTTCAGATTTATGTGGAATCAGACAAGTGCATTTACTTTAAGAATGTATTCTGTAATTGTGCAAAGATTTTCTGGTGAATTTTCTGTCTCAACATACAAACGAAGTATGCCATTTACCATTGTAAGCCACCTTGAATGTGCAGGTTTTCCTGGTTTCCTCATAGATAGAACATAATGGCACACACCACAAGAGATTGCATGACACATTTCCAATAAATCATTTTGGTCTGTGCTCATGCTCTAGTCATCCCTAATTTCCTAGGCAGACAGGTTATTTTAAATTGGAACGAATTCAATTACTGGTAGTTCCTGACAGTTCTCAAGTTTTTTTCCTATTTCACCACCAAACTCACTTGTTCCGTTTTCCTTTTGTCTTTCCGTTCAGAAAACAAAAGGGGTGACGTAAGGGCCAGTTCATTGGCATGAAATAGACAAATCATTCATTGTAGCGGTTTTCTTATTTATTTTGCTAATAAAGAGATGACACCACTAGTAGCACCATTGTTAGTGACAATTACATCACATCTTACAGAAGTGATGTCTAAAGAACGGTTATTGTCATTATAAAACACCATGATTTTCCTAATATTTTTCCAGTACTAGAACGTGGTGTAACATGACCCAAATACTTTGATCCAGGCTCCTGAATAATTGACCCATGTTCTTCTACAACGGTTTTCCTGTAATATCTGCTGCTTCCCAGTTCTTGTGTTATAGTTTTGTCTTTTGTTCCGTCAAACTAAAGCATTTTGTTTGTTGTAATTATTATGCTCTCCTTATGGCTTTTTTCACATTTTTTTCGATTCTTCGACCTTTCTCTTCTAATCTATCAATGAACCTAACATTTGTGAACATTCTATCAATGACTTTACTTTTGTCCTCTTTACTAACGAGGCCAATATCCTACAGAACTGCACTTGCAATTGCTGCAGCACTCCTGTCAGAAATACCAGTTTGATCACGCACTGAAGCTAGAGATTCCATTTTGATGCGCATTTTTGGGTTTGGTACTGTAATATGATATAATGTCGAAGCCACGCCATAATTTACTTGTACTTCCATGTCTCTTTCAGAATAATTATGCTTGTTATCTAACTCACCTACGAAACGCTTTCCTTATATTCCGTACATTTCCAGTACTTTTGGTTCCTTACAATTTCTTTCTCTCTTCCATTCTGTAGGTTTTCTTTTTTTTTTCAATGCTAAATTTCTGGATGTTAAAATATCAACTACACCAATAACCATTTTCCGGGTAGTGCTTTGGTCTTTTAAAAATTCTTGTTCTAATTTTGGAATCTGTTCTTCTTTCTCACATTTTCAAATCGCAAAATATAGACATCTGCAAGCAGCATATCTCGGCTATGTTGCTACTTATGATTTCCTGTCTGCATGTGATGGAACGGAAGACAAACACCAAAGGTACGTGTGTTTAAGTAAAAAATTAACCCAAAAGTTCAAAAATGTCAAAAATCACAGAAATGAAACATTTCAACCTGTTTGTGGCTCTCCATAAAACTTTTCGACTGGTTTGATATTTTTTTCACTCCACTACACTTGTTATACGACTTTTTTTCATCGTTATTAGAAATTTGCATTTGAAAAACTTGCATTTGAAAAACTTGCATTTGAAAAACTTGCATTTAAAATTTGCATTTTTAAATATGTAACAAAGTAACCCCCTAAAAATCCCAACTTTCATCCTATTTGCAGCACCTCGAACACTTTTATAATTGCTTTGATATTTTACACAATTCATTACGTTAGTCAAAGGAAACGTTCTATAGCCATTAGATATTTTAATTCAGCATTTTTTTTCGGTCCACCCTAATGAACAAGGCTGCCATCTTATGATGAGCCTGGCTAAGTCTGCCGGATGACTACAGAGCACTGGCATATCTAGGGTCCGAGACATGGGCTATCTCAGCCGTCCCCCCATTCCGCCAGTACTGTTTCTTTTTAAATTGCGAAGTTTAATTTCTATTTTAAGTAATAGAAGTAACTTTGTTTCTAAATTTTAGGTACATGTCATTGCTAAAATGATACCAAATATTTATGAGGATTAGGATTTGAACACCTTTTTGTACATGAACTCCATTCTTTTCTTTCCTTTTATGTGAACTTGAGTGTTACGTTTTCATAAAATGTTTCTTCCGAGTACTTTTTCATATTTAAAAGGAATGTTTTTCTCTACTGACAAAACAGCCCCGTTTTTCAAATGTGCATGTCCTTGTGTGGCTCTAAGATATATCTTGATTCTTTTTAATGAAGAAAAACTTATTTTGGCAATTGCAGTTGTTGATGGAAAGCTTAATATGAGGTCTGCTAATTTGTACACCTTACTAAATACTATGTCTAATTTATTCAACTTTAAGTAACACGTAATGTCGCTTAATGATTTGTTCTTTTATTCATCAAGGGAATGAAAAACCTTCAGTTCATTTTTAGTTGAGCTGCATCAAAATTTGAAGCAGAGAGTTCTTTAAGTTCTGACAGTAGATGTTCAGGGAAGCTTTCACAAAATGTATCAAAACATTTCGAATCCAACAAAGCAAAGAATTTAAGATATACCATTTCGGATTTTAATTCATTGACACTTCACAAAAACTGAAACAACTCTCGCGAAACACTCTTATGGGTGGGAGTATCCGGGTGCCTGAGATAGTCAAAGTCTTCTCTATTCTGAGTAAACCGTTTCCCAAAGCAATGGCCCATTCCCCTCTACCAGCTGATTCATGTTGTCATGGAAACGCTAGCAGGCGATGGTACGGAAGGTTTTCGCATCAGAACTGCGAAGACTCTGGACGAGCTACTGCTTGCGTTATGCCGTTAGTTTCCGCTCGCCAGACTGAGTCAAAGAAGCGAATCCGCTCGCCGTTTTTTTCGCAGCGAAAGCATCGACGTATTTTAATACCGTTGATAATTGACTTTTATTTGTGTACATTTAATTCAGTTTTCTTTGTGCATTCTCTGGGCTTCCCAGCTAGCCTCGAATATACATCAATGTTACAGAGCCATTTTTGCAAGTATTCTCTCCTAGCGGCATCCCATGTACCAGGAACATGCTGACAAAAACAACAATTTCAGATTGGAAATGAACTTAAAACGAAATTATGCCCAATGATTAACTGCAAATTTAGAAGTAGATGGGGCATATCATAAAGTACATGATGTCTATATTTACACAGGACAAAATATAACTAGTGAGGTCACGTGAGGCACGAAATTAATTGGCGTAAAATCTTATCTTCAGGGCATTTGGAAGAAACAAAGTTTTCAAAAGCAATTCACCATTCCGTCTTAGAAAAACAGTAGTAGTAAATGCAACGTTCTAAAGTTCCTACATATGGATTAGAGAGGCCCTTACTGAAATCAATATGTAGAGGATATGAGAAATACAAAGAAGCATGGTGAGATTCATGCTTTGTGTAACCTCGAGGTATAGGAAAGGGATAGATTTGTCAAATGATAAGATTTGACGTTGTCACGATCGAAGTGAAGACCCTGAGGCTGTAGTGGTCTTTTCATAATTGAGAGAGCTGACCACCCTTGGATAACTGAGATACTAAACTGGATACCGAGATACTAGATTGGATACTTAAACGACAGATCCAGAATGAAGAAGCCACGTGAGAGATAGGTGTATGAAATTCGAAATCATGCTAGCATGACATGGAACCGAGTGGCTCGGGACAGAGCACAGTGGAAGAGACTTGTCGAGACGTTCCTCTAAATTAGAAACTGGTTGTTGTTGATGGAGATATAAATCGACAGCGAGATAGGCTTTTTAAATACGTGTATATTTACCTGAAACACATCCAGCTGAAAGCTGAATTCCCTTGATTCTTAACTCTGCATTCCATTTCACATTACTCTTTGGAAGAAAATAATGGGATGGAACACATCATTAAATTCGGTTGTTTTAGTTGAAATGAAGCCATTCTTATTCAAACGATGGTACATTTTTCCAAATGAGTACAGATAATAAGATATTATTATATTGTTTTGTATGTACTTTGATTAATTAACATAAATACCTTATTTTCTTTTGCCCGGAAGATTTGACGCTAACACGTCTTGGAATTTTGTTGACACCGAGTGTTTATAACAAAACAAATACCTCCTTCCCACGCAAATGCCAGAAAAAATTCCAAAATTGCATTTACTAACCACTTAGACACCGAGCTTTGCTGGATCCTTTTCTTATTTCACACCCATTTATCACAAAATAGGAAATAGAATATCCCATTTATCTTGGTTATAATTACGGAATAGAATATACTTTCGGTTCTTTTCGTGTTTCTCTGGGATTTATTTAACTAAGAAATTAAATTAGTTGGAATACATAAATCCAGCTAATGAATACCTAGGAATTAATTAATCAAGAGGAGTTTTAAAGATATTTTCGTTTACTCTTTAATCAATTCCACAAAAGTGCATAAAACATTATGAATAATTCACCGATAATTCATTATGTGATTAAAGGTATATCCCTAGGCAGTTTCATAATGGAAAAGCGAAATAAATATTTTTTAAATTTCTCTATTCATAGTTGTAATTCAATAAAATCTTTCAAATTGCTAAGCACTGTTAATGGTAATAACGTTCAAGAAAGTTTTCTTAACGTGGGTCGTCAATTTATTAAATTAAGAGAAAAAAACATTAGAAGATTTATTTTGGAAAATGCCACTAAATAAATTACTTATTTTTTATTTTGCGCCATTAGTTGGGGCAAAAATCTCTTAAACTATATTACATTTAAAACAAGAGTCATGGTGAAATGTCTAATCATAATTAGGATTACAATGCATTTCGTGGTAAAAGTAACAGCCAGGATATATTATATTGCTTTGGGAATTACGTGTTTATGTGAAAGATTATATTTTTACTGAATGAAACGAACTCTGAAATTATGTTACAAATACGTTTTGACGTGCTTGCACCGCAGGACGCACATGAGATAAAGGCAGATAGCAGTGAGAGAAAATATCCGCTTAGCTCAGTTGGGAGAGCGACTAACTTCTGAGTGAGGGGACCCGAGTTCGACACCCTGCGTGGACAAAGATGATGAAGAAATTTACGTCGTCATATTGGAGCCCAAACCCCCCGGACGACCCTGGCTGCTAGATTTCTCAATGGTGCGTTGTCTTTTCATACCTTTCTTGCAATGGTGTGATGTTCTTTCCATTTCGCCTCAGAAACACTATCCAACAAAGAAGTAATTTTTCAAATCGGACTCCTAGAAGTAGGAATACTGAAAAAAATACGATATACATCTGCACCCCCAGGCGTAGAAATCATGCATTATTTTAAGAAGAAAATATTCTGAGAATGTTTGCCGACGTGAGTAGTATCGGCCTACAAGCGAATTTTTTCAATCGAGCTTTTAGAAGCTCAGCTTTTTGGGAAAATACATCAGAATCAAAAATTAACCCTTATGCCCTCTGGTGGCCAAAGTATTCTTTACCAAAAATTAGAAATTGTACGCAAAAGATTTTCCATCAGGGGCTGTATCCGCTGAATAATATTTTTTTCAAATCGGAGTTTTAGAAGAAGAGATATCGGGGAAAACGTAATTTACATTTACGCCCCCTAACGAAAAATCTATGCTTAATTTGAGAAAGTAAGTATACCTAAAACACTCTTCGACATAAATGGAATCGAAAGAGAAAAGACATTTTTCAATCGGTTGCTTAGAAGCAAATATATGTAATAAAATGTATTTTGAATTCGACATCATCTACATTTACTCCCTCTAGTGGCAAAATTTTACATCGTGGAAAAAAAGGAACTGAAGGATCATCATTCGCACATTTCAAGCTTCAGAATGCAAAAAGGATTTTCTAAATCGGACTAATTGTTGCAAAGATATGGTGTCTACAGACGGATGGACTAACAAACCTATAACATAAGCACAATTTTTTTTACAAAAGACGTGCTAAAAGATCAGGCACACTGGTTCACTCGTGCAGGAAACAATTCGCAGTTTTCATTTTCATGACCACAGTCTCATAATTTAACGAAGCTGTAACGGTATTTATGTAAAAATTATACAGAAAACACGTACGAAGCTTTCGTTTTTCGGAACGTTTTCTTTTTTTGTGTGTTTTTCAAATAAACAATATACAAAAGTCAGCTATGTAACCAATAGAAAACAATTAAATATGTAATTGCACGAACTATGTCGTAAATTATTTTTGTGCAAAACTATTAGCTTATGATGTTCATCATTAAAAGTTGCAATTCTGAATTTAGGGATATAACATTATTACCGTTTCCTTCAACCAACTTCACGTAGAAACACTTTCTCCTAAAGGCTTCTCAGTATTGCGGCGGAAACCGTCTTACAGTAAGTAGAGGAAAATATGTTTTTTTTATGCACGGACTCTTAATCTATGTATGCTTTAGTTTTCGCGTATATCTCAGCAACGTTTTATGCTACCACGCTGAAAATTTGGATTTAAGAGTTTTATACCATACAGCATCAAATGAACAGTTAACCAGATAGGGTCATAATTTTTTTTTCATGATCATATTTCATAATTTGTAATTTACTTAATATACCCGTTCTGTTCTTGTATAGCGGCTCATATTATCTGGGCCTCTTTGTGTTTTAATGTTGCAACACCGAATCACTGTATCTGTTCTTGATTAAATGATGCAAGTCAAAAACAACTTTTGCAGTTTAACATTAGCAGCATCTTTTTTCCGTAGCTCACTGTACATGTATTATTTGGAATTTAAGGGGTTTATTATGTGCCGAATAGAATGCGCGCTATAACATACATCTTATGTGGAAAAATTTGGAGATAGAGAGCTAATTAGCATGTTAATTAGCTTAATTAGTATGTTTCTTCACATCACATGATAGTTCCCTTCGAGTGCTTTCCATCGGTGCCTTACTTGTTTGCATGCGACAAACGGTTCAAAAGTTAAGTGGGGTGGCTCGTTTTTTTGTTTCTTTTTTTTTTTTTGAGGTCTGTACATATCCTGTAAGTTTCATGCTAATACCAGCAGTTCCTCATGTTGATTCAATTTTCACAAGCGGTACTGTACACGGCAAAATGCCACTTTCGGTATCGCTTCGTTGTTTCAACATTATATCTTCCCCCATCTGCATTATCTGTTAAGTCGCTGCCAATATTCGTGATGTTTTCCTGCATTATCTGACACTGAAGCCATTATATGGACCCATGCGTAAAATTATTAGAGCCATAAGGCCTATATTGGTATCTTCCCACACCAAAGCTATATTGACATCTTCCCACACCTTAACACTTTAACGACCATGACCCAAACATCTTGTATCACTCTAAATAGCATAACGGCCGAAACTGTCTGCTAGTTCACTTCATTGTTGAATGACAACAATAGTGACTGAGGGTGATTCCAGCTGATCCCTCAAATTGTGTGCAAATTTGAAGAATAGGTAAAGGTACGAAATCTGACTCACTCTAGACAGGCGTTTCGGGAGCTCGTTTGTATGTACGGACGTTTTGGGCGTTATGGTCGTTAAAATGTAAAATTACATCATTACTCTTTTTCAGTTTAAGGCATGCTGCCGTCGTTATGCATTATGTCCAGGCGTTTTGTTTTATTAAAATGTGCTGTTGACTTTTCTCAACTTTCCATTAATAATAAAATATAGCTATCGTGGATTCATCACTCCCAAACTGCGCTCAATCGCCAGTATATCCTAAGATTACAATCACGTTTTCAAACGTAATTGAGACGAATCTTCTCGTCGAGCTCTTTTTCTTAAAAGATTGGATGAAGGAATCCAATCTTTTGGTGGTTGAGGATCAACCACCAAATTCAGTGGTTGAGGATCAAATGTATCTTAATCAGCCTGCCATGTAATTGAGAATTTTTCTTTTTTACCCAATGTATTTGAAAGATAGAATTCCTAGCTAATTGTGTTTCTGACGGATTTACGACAAACACGCGTTGTGTCTGGAAGACTTGGCTATTCTTCTCCTAAATAACAGATGCTAAGCTTTTGTGAAATGTATACTAATGTTTTGATGCAATGCAGATTCCGGTCAGTAGTATACTAAATCCCAAGTAAAACATTTCGATGTAACAAAAACGGGTAACGAAAATAGTCAAATACACGGTGTGAAATCTGCTTTTTGGATGCTATCCCATGAACTGATTCAGCAATGGTTAATTTCATTGCTGCTCAACGATGTATTTTTGCTAAACTACCGCCGAATATTATTTCATCACGTGTTACATAAACAAAGCTATGTCTCATTGCAATCTTCTTAAATAACGAAAGCACGAGGCTGAATGTGATTAAAGTCATTACAAAAATGCATTTATGCATCATGCCAAGAATAGGCAGCATCGTAGCAGAATTTGGGTTTCTTCAATACCCTCCCTAAGAGTTGGTCACCTGCTACTTACGGGAGCTTTAAAATGATATATAACACGATGGGGTGTAAACTGTAGACATCCTAAACCAAAAGCTACGTATCCACCTCAGTAACACACACTTTCGGTTCAGTTTTCCTCTGTATCTTGAGGTCAGATTTTAGCTTGCGCATGCGCAGGTGGGCTTTTATAGCTACATCACATTTCATCTGTGTCAGGATGATTTGTTATGTTCACCTAAATCTGAATCCTAATTAAACTAGATAAAAGTGGGTTGTGGTACGCCAAACAATTAAGTATAATAACAATATCAGTTTTCCTTTCCATCTTGAGTTCAGTTTGCGCATGTGCACTTAAACCACGTCTAAGCCTGAAGAAAGCACCGGTAGGTGCTGAAAGTTTGCCACCAGTTGTTTACTGTTGTTTGCCAATATAACGGATATTGTTATTATTTACTAAATCATAATAGTAATAAATATTGTTTTTTAAAAACAACAGTCGAAATACCTACTATTACCGGCGCCATAGTTTAGTAAATATTTACTTTCATGACTCACCTATCTGCTTTCATTGGTTTTATAACAATAGCATTCATTAATGCACTTACCTATGTACTGCTTAATGTCAGAAATTAGGAAACCTTATTGTTTGTTATTATGATTTACTTCCACTTATTATGTACATGACTGCGGCCCGGTGAGGTCGTAAGTAATGCAGTGTGTTGTACGCAAAACATGTATTATCTACAAAGAGTACCCGAGTACTCGCTTAATTTTTTTTTTTTTGTCCTTGTGTATTATTCTTTAAATGCAGTCTGCTTCAAATATTGGGTTGTCGGAAAACTCATGACGTATTTTGGCACCCGATGGAGGTTGGGCGGTTTTGGAAGTACTAGAGGTATGCGCAGCTCTGTTATCTCTATGTCATTCGACAGGTGCCAGTTCTAGCTGCAGTCCAAAAGGAATAGTGTGCGATTTGGTTGATATGCGGAGATTTGACATCAGGTTGAAGATGGAAGACCAAACTGTGCATTTTCGCCATATTTTACTGTTTTACTTCCGTAAAGGAAAGAACGCGCGTCAAGCTTATGAAACGTCGCGTAAAGTGTACGGTGATAATGCTCTACAAGAACGTCAGTGCCAGCAAAATTTCGTGCTGGTGATTTTGCCCTCAACGATGCTCCTCGGTTCGGGAGGCCCACCGAAGTTGATGACGACCAAATCACGGCGTTGATCGAGTCAAACCCACGTTCACGACACGGGAGATTGCAGTCACATTGTGCATCCATCATTCAAGCGCTCACGACCACCTGAAGATGCTGAGATATCTAAGCAAGCTTGATGTGTGGGTTCCTCATGAACTCAAAGAAGCTCAATTGACGGCGCATATGAACATCTGAGATATGCTTATTAAACGTGAGGAAAACCATCCTTTTTTGAAGGGACTGATAACTAGTGACAAAAAGTGAATTGTGTACAACAATGTGCTGCGCAAACGGTCTTGCGCCCGACGTGCTGCTTTGCCTCAAGCGACATCTAAAGCAGACATTCATCACGGAACCAAACAACCAATTCGAATGTGTACTGTCGGCAATTGGACAGTTTAAACGAATCTATCATCCAGAAACGTCCAGAGCTTGTTCATCGTATAGGTGTTGTGTTCCATCACGACAACCGGAGACCACACACAAGTTTGATCACCCGCCAAAAATGATTGGAACTTGGATGGGATGTGTTGCCACACCCAGCATACTCGCCTGACATTGCGCCGTCAGACTGTTTCTTGTTTTGCTCTCTTCAAATGTCCTTGCGCGGTATAACGTTCAATTCAGAGGAGGCTGTACATCAGCACCTTGTACAGTTTTTCACCACGAAAGGCAGTTCAATATACAGTATGAACGAGGCATTCTTTAACTCACTGAAAGATGGCAAAAGGTTATCGAACAAAACGGGCATTATATCATTGATTGATATTTGTTCTTTCTATCAATAAATGACCTTTGTAAAACATGGCTAAAATACGTCATGACTTTTCCGACAACCCAATAACATTTTTACCTTCTGGAAATTTTAACCAAGCAATATTTGAATTCGAATGGTTTTAGTGCAAGCCATCCTGTCTCGTACTTGGATTATCCTCTACTCCTTATACTTACCATCCTAGATTACTATTCCGGTCTTACAAAGCTATCGGCGTTCAGTTAGAACATCAATGGCTTCTTTACGGTCACATTTCCCACGACAGCTTCAGTTTTCACCAGTTTTCATGCAATGCGACTGCCGCACGCGGAAATCTTAGACGTTCTACGCTACTGAAATGGGGCACATTGTATTCCTCGCAACGCTGATGTCACTGTGTTCACCAATATTGCATCCTGATTTACCTATACAATAGGTTCGAATCTTTTTGGATTGCCATCTAAGCACGATTCCAAACTAAGGCGGCCGCCCCGGTGGCGCAGTGGCCTAAGCGATGGCTTCTGATCATTCGTCCGAAAGGGGTGGGGGTTCGAATCCCGGTTAGGCATGGGCGTTGTGTTTGTCTTACGGCACTGGATCTCTCCCTTCCCTTTAACCAGTGACCCTAAATTAGGGAAGGGGAAATGCTTATAGCATATTAAGTTGCTCACGGTGGTCGTTAAACCTCTAATAAAAAAAAGAAAAACTAAGAGAAGTATTAAAACACACAGTTGTTAAAACCATTGTAATACTACAATCATTACCCCGATGGAAGATCTCTTGAGGCGCCCGGCGTCTCATCATCAGGCAGAGTAGGCAAAAGATAAATGACTCATCTTTATGATGAGACGCCGGGCGTCTTGGCAGATCTTGCGTCGGGGTAATGATTTTAGTATTAAAATGGTTTTAACAACTGTGTGTTTTAATACTTATCCTACGTTTGTATCGTGTTTAGACGGCTTAGTATAGTAATCCATGACGGTTGGTACGACATTTTAAAGATAGTTAGGTTGTAATCTGACTTATTTTTAGATCTTAGGTGGTTTCGTCCGACTGCGTTATATTGGTGAAGTAGTTTCTGTTTATGAGTGGGCGCTGTGTGCTAGAGCTGAGTTCGGGCTCAATGTTTTGAGCCCGAACCCGTTCGAGCCCGTGGTATATCAGTCCGAGTCCACCCGAGCCCTAATTTTATATTGAAAGATAGAGCCCGGGCCCGAACGAGCCCGAAAGCTGGCTAACGTGTTCAGCCATTAATAAAAAGCATCTTCTTTTCCATACTTCCATTCTCTCCTCCTCCTGCAGTTAACCAATGTATTTCTTAAATAGGTAGTGGGGAAGGTACCTCTATCTATTTTTGCAGTGTAACTGCACGATTTTCCCTGACAGTTCGTTTCCATGTGAGTGCTTTGGGCGGCCGTTTATCCAAAATGTTTATGCGGTGCCGCAATTGTATGTTGCTCAAGTAATACTAATATTCGCGCGGTATAATGCGCTGAAATATGTACGTTCCTAAATAGAATTAGCAGGGAGCTACTGCGTGGAGATAGGGGTAAATTATCGTCGGCAAGCTATCAACTATCCAATATCTATAGTTCTTGAAAAAGCTTCTTCTCTGCAGAAGCACACTAATTCGCAGCCTATGGCATTTTCTACCCAAGCCAGGAATAAATAGCCGTCTCAAATGCGTGCTCTCCAATCTGGTTCTGATTGGGGAGCATGCATTCCCTCTCTCTAAGAGATAATGCATGCTGCTCTCCCTCTCTCTAAGAGCCCGAGTCCGACCGAGCCCGAACCGCAGTAAGTAATCTACAGCCCGAGCCCGAACCGCAGTAAGTATTCTACAGCCCTAGCCCGAACCGCAGTAAGTATTCTACTGACCGAGCCCGAACCGCAGTAAGTATTCTACAGCCCGAGCCCGAACCGCAGTAAGTATTCTACAGGCCGAGCCCGAACCGCAGTAAATATTCTACAGCCCGAGCCCGATTCGCGCTCGGGCTCTGCTTCGGGCTTTCGGAATCCGGCTCAGCCCGTCTCAGCTCTACTGTGTGCATAACAAAATGTACTTCTTTGTGTATTTTGCCATAAAGTTAGGTGTGACGTACTATAAAGGAGAAAACATGTGTCAAGGCGACAAATCTGCAGCGAGACAATCGGTCCGCGTAGCTTAGTTGGGAGAGCGACTTACTCCGGAGCTACGGGACATGAATAAACAAATATATCGCTCTTTCCACATTTATCAATACATAGCAACCGAAAAAGTTTTATCAGCTCACTACTGGGACTGCATCCCAGATCTCGTGATATCTAGCCGAGTGCCCTCGCCCTGTGCTATAATGGCCAACAAAGGGGAAACGAGTTGAGGGGACACGAGTTTGATACCCGTCGTGGACAAACTTTTGTTTTCACATTGGAGCCTGATTTTGGAAAAGGGATCTACTGGCTGTTATATTCTTCGAAAAATGTGTGATGTTTGCTCCACACATTGTTTGGAATTAGTGAAAAATTCCTACTTCGCTTCAAAAACAAAACAAATATTAAGATGGAGATGATGTGACGCCCTATGGAGGTGAAAACATGTGTCAAAACGTCAAATCTGCAGCGAGGCGTTCTGTCCGCGTAGCTTAGTTGGGAGAGCGACTTACTCCGGAGTCAGTGGGTGTCGGATCGATGCCGTCGCGGACAAATTTGTGCTTTCACAAAGGATCTATGATATTGGAAACTGTAGAAAAGTAAACTTATAATTAAACATCGGCTTTTCAGCAAATAAATGAAATTTCAGTGTCAAAGAAGTTTAAAAGAATTTCCTCGCTAAGGAATGTTATTTATGTATATTAACTCTGTACATAAATCGGAAATTATTAAGTATATTTTCTTTGCATAATACTAAAGTTACTTAATGAAGCGCTTTGTGTTTATGTCTGGAAATCCTTGAATAATACTTACATACAAACTACGTCTAATGAATTCCAGTACTGATCGAACAACTGACGTAACGGGGTGGGGGGGTAAAATATCACGTGTACACCAGAAGAGAGCAGTCTTTGTCCAATCATCCAACCGCTGGGAACCAGTACCGACACGGGGGCAGTCGGAGGGTCACCCGGGTAGGATCGGTCTCTCAGCGCGTTCACTTTAATAATTTTGAGAGACTTCTATTTATCTCTGCAGAGCCAACATATTGGTTACTCATTACGCTGGCGAGCGGTGAACGGCTGTTGAATGTTTTAACGAACAGCGAACCAAAACATGGCACCAGTTTGCTTCACCTATTGCCGCACGATCAGTCTGGTAACCAGGTGGGCTCTAGATTTTCAATCGGTGATCGTCGGCCCTGAGACAGAAATGAGACTCGTCGCTCAATACCTGCTCCCATTCGTCCAGTCACGTATGTCTGGTCGGGCACCACTGCATACTGGACGATGTTCTGCGATTAGTATGTTTCTTCGCAATGGACGACGGGAGCGCAAGCTTTCCTCTGTGGATCTACTATTCACAATCCATATCGATACGGGAATGGCCATTGCTATCTGTGCAGTTCGTCGAAGGGCGTCTGTTTGGAATTATACAGCTGCTCTTTCTTGTCTTCTAATGCGATTATAAAGGGGTTAAGACATACGCCTGAGCACACCAGTCCCCCTATGTAGACGCATGTTTCCTTCGTCTAGACACCGTCGCCACATTGAGCTGACAGTTGCTCCATCCCGATGCGTTTCCACCGAGATGCTACACAGGGATCATCAACCTACTACACGTAACCCAGTGGTGAAGTTTCTGATACAGATATCTGTGTGATGCTAGGATTATTACCCACGCATTCGCACTCTTTACACTGGATTTCGCCAACGGGATTACTCCGTTGCAGAGGTTCACAAGCCCAGGTCAGGATAAGCTAACTTAACTACTTTAAGCAATTTTGACCTTTTATTTTCCTTATCTATCACCCGGTTGGTTTGCAAATGAAATGATTTACATACCTCAGCTGTTGACATGTAACCACCAATTGCATGTCAACTCCGTCTTTATTATTTACTGAACTTCCATGGTTCCAGGCCGAAATCACATTTCTCCACCACTCTCCCTTGTCCTTCACTCGATCTGTACAGTCCGTCACTCTAAGCTCCTCCAGGTCACGCCGCACGCTGTCACTCCATCATTGACAGGGTCGTCCTTTTGTTTTCCTTCCAGATGGCGTGAATCGATAAGCCAGCTTGTTTCCACTGGACTCACCAATTCTTTCGACATGGCCCAGCCATCTAAGTCGTACAGCCTTCAACTCACTGACAACCGGTGGTGATTTATATTAGGTGTGCAACTTAATTTTCGGCCCATAACCGCAAGCGTTAATAGAACGTCGGCAAATGCAAATAGCTGTGTGCAGATAATGGCTGATAGCAGCGCCATCCAACAGCTTTCCAGGCCACTGCAAGCCCTCGCAGCTGTAGTGACAGAAGGAGCAAAAGTTGACAGTGAATGCAATACAGTTCGAGAAGCAATATTTGAGGCACTGCCTCCTGTTCGCATTTCAGCTGAAAATAAGTGCCGCGGAAGCCGAACAAATGATCTATGCTGCTTCGGGTGAGGCTGCCGTGCCGTTCAGTACGTGTACGAAGTGGTTCCATCGGTTTAAGCAGGGAAATTTCTATCTCCGTGATGCCGAACGTCCAAGACAGCCACAGAACGCTTACGATTAGGAACTGGAACAACTGTTGGATGCGGATCTCTGTCGCACACAGTCAGAGTTCACCCAGAAACTCGGCGTAAGACGGCAAGCCATTGCAAAGCGCTGGCATAAGCTTGGATGGATTCACAAAGAGGGCCGTTGCGTTCCCCTCCAACTCACAGCTGCGAATAAGCATAGGCGCCACGATGTTACTGTGTTCTTGCTCTTAAGATTCAAGAAGAATTTCATCCTCAAGATTTTGACCTGTGATGAGAAGTGGATCCTCTACGATAATCCTACGCGGCGCAAATCCTGGGTTTATCTAGGTCAGCCTACCACCATTAATACCAAACCGAATATCTAAGCCAGTAAGTTGTTGTTGTGCATATGGTGGGATCACCGTGGTGTCGTACAGTATGAGTTGCTCAAACCTGATGAAACGGTCAATGCTGAGCGTTATTGTCAGCAACTCATTCGTGTGAGCGACGCAATGGAGGCGAAACGTCCATACACCGGCAAGGGCAGAATGTCGGTCCTGTTGCTTCAGGATAACACACGTCCTCACCCCACTAAAAAGAAATTAAACACGATCACCGACCTGGGATGGGATATTTTGTCCTACCCGGTCTATTGTGCAGACTTCGCCCAGTCAGATTATCACCTCTTTCGCTCCCTGCAACATCACCTGAGTGATACGCACTTCACTTCTGTCGAGGAGGTCCACACAAGTAGTGATGATTTTATCGACTCGAAATAGCCCTCTTTTTTCCGCAGTGGCATTCGGCAGCTCCCTGACCGATGGCTCAAATGTATCCAACACGACTGGGATTATTTCCCTGATTAGGTACGTATTCGATTTTCTATAATTTGCTGTCAACGTCTTGTGCCTGTGTCTGAGAATTAAGTTGCACACCTATTAGCTTTGATATACAGTAGTTCCATGTTATGTCTTCTTCTCCATACTCCACGTATGATGTCTGTAATGGGTCCAACAATATTTCTAAGCATTTCATTTTCAAAGCGTTGTAGCATATTGTAGTCTTGGACAGTTGTGCACCAAGTCCCAGCTCCATATAAAACTATGGGTCTTTCTTTTTTTTTTATTATTGAAGGTTTAACGACCATAGTGAGAAACTCAATGGGTTATAAGCAGTCGCACGTCCCTAATTTAGGGTCACTGGTTCCAGAATAGGAGTCTAACGCAGGTTTTATAAAGTTAAATTTTCAGTCTGGGTGATAGCGTTTTAGAAGACAGAAGACGCTGCATAGAAAACTGAGCTCTAATTTCAGACTGTCTTCTAAACATTATTTCAGAGTTGATTAAATTTTTATAATTAATAATGGATCCCGAGTATTTAAATGCGGTTACATTTTTAAAATACATATTGTAAATCTGAAAAAGTGCGTGCGAGTTAGTATCCCTTCTCGAGACAATCATATATTGAGGTTTTTCATGATTAATTTGGAGCCCAATTTTTTCATAAGCTGATCTTAATTTTTTTTTAAGTTTCTGTAAATCTTCAGGATTATCGCTAACTAAGATCAAGGTGTTCCACGAATCCCAGGATCATTGTTCCATCAGAATCATCTGCGGTTATTTCCCCTCTACATTTCTCCAAACCGAGGTTAATTGCATGTGTCTCCGACAAATGTTTCTTGTTGTGAGACTTTATATGTCCAGTAAATATTTCCTGTTGTAACAGTTTCAATCTTTTTTTTTTTCATTTTTCGTATTCGATTGCTCTAACCACGGTCAAGATCTTCCGTGCTGTTCACCAGTTAAACAACATCTGACTAGTGGGCGGAAAATCTGCTCTTTCATAGAATGGCACTGATATTGCACATTTTGGAATTACATGAAATGTTTTAAAATTGCCAAAATATTTTTCATACTTTTCTCAACAATTTCACATGAGACTAAAAATACGTAAACAAATTGATTTCACAACGAGGGTCATTTCAAAAGTTTTGTACCCTGTGCGTTACCTCTTAAAAACGAATTTATTTTGCAACATACCTTTACAAGTCTTCAAAGTAATATTTATGTTTATTTATTACAGCAGCTCAACGTTTGGGCAAGTCTTGTATTCCAGTCAGGAAACCTCCATTGTTGAGGCGTCCGTTTATTATGATCAACTCATTAAAAAACACTCTAAATCGTAGTGAGTCGTTTCCCTAGTAGTGGCATCTTTAGTTTTGGAAACAAGGCATGGTCTGGTAGGCTCATGTCAGGAGTGTATGGCGCATGGAGAAGCCATTCCCATCCATACTTTTCCAGAATGTATCTTACTGAATGGGCAATATGCGGCCTCCGTTGTGGTGCAAAATGATGACACCAGCATCGAGCATGTCGGGTCTTCATTGGCGAATCTGTGGGTGCAAAACACTTTTTAGAAACTTTCTGTAGTATTCCGCTGTTACAGTGGTCCACCGGGCACTCTGTCTGTTGCTATCACTCCAACCTTGTCATAGGCCATAATCATCATCAGCTTAACCTTAGATTGTTCGCGGCGAATTTTTTCTGGCGATGTGATTAGGAATGTTTTCCCAGAGCGGACTGAGGTATCAGTTCTGTTTCAAAATTTCGTATCCCGGTTTCGTCTATAGCAACAATTTTTATCCCGAAACTTGTTGCTCGCCGCCTTTTCTGATTCCTAATTGTTTTCCTAATTGCGAAGTACTTTTAATAAAGCAGCATTTAAGCTCTTTGACGTAAGATGAACGAATCTTTCAGTATTAAACAAAATTTGCTGGTATTAGAGTCTGAGAAGCAAAAAGCCTGAAATTTAAAGAGGACATAAATTACGTGTTACTTAACACCTAAATCCACGTACATGCCTTACAATGGGTTTTCTTCGGATCAAATCCTTAATTCGTAGAAATGTTTCTCGTCTTTTCATAAATTTTGCCTTCAAAGAAAAAGTTTTCCATTGAACTAGCTCAACAATACAACAGCAAGAAAAATTCCGAAGTCACGGTAATTGCCTCAGAACAAAACAACATGTTCTTTATTAGCTACCACAATGTGACAGAAACGGGAAAACAAGCGAAGAAGCACATAAGGACACACTAGCGGCCGACCTCCGGAAACATTCCGACGCAAGGCAAAAATAAAAGGTGAAACCTTAAATAAACAGGAGAAAAAGGAATAAAAAGGCCCCTGCAAAATAAATGCGTGACGCAAATGGACCCGTATCATCTAATATAAGGAACGTGAAAGAAAAAATACAACAATAAGATTCTCATTATTCATCTTCTGGAAATTCTTGAAAATTATTAATAATGGTACACAGCCCCCTTCCCCAAGAAAAACAGTGTTGGAAACGGCTAAATTATTGAGATTGATCTCTTAAAAGGAGAGTAGTAGCATGAATTAAATTCAAGCTCTCACTCGAAGAAGGTTAAAAGAAAACGAAATCAGCCAAAACAATGATGAATCATTCTTTTTAAAGGTTCTGTGCTTTTCAAAGAATTAGGATTGTGAAAGGTTCTAAAACTATTTCTTTCACTAAATAATCAAATCTATGAAAGAAGCAACTCGTTTGGTTATTATGTCGGTTTTACGTTCTGCAACGGAAGTACCACATTGCACTGAAACTTCGGTACTAGTTTCTTGATATTTTTAAAGAGAGGCATCCATATTTATAGGCAAACAAGAAATATCCAAGTACTTCAATATTTCAAAGAAAGAAGAAATGAAGTGCTATTGTTCCACTAAAAGTGAATATCTTCAACATTTTAAGCAAAGGAAGCAGTCTTGGAAAATTGGAAGGCTTTAAAAAATTCCAAATCCATTGAAATTTAGAGATTTGGATTGTCTTGAAACCCCGATCTATGAAATAGAGAGAAAACGAAAGATTCTATCTGTTCATAATTGGAAAACGACATGAAAAATGTTTGAGTTTCAATCAATAGTAGATTCAGACAACCAATCAGCTATAATCAATTCTTTAATTTTTGTTTAATGCGAAAGAACGAAGTGAATTATTGCTTAGGATGGAATTAAGCAACTCAATTTCCAGAGCATAATCTTTGTAATCTTTATTGTAAACAGCGTGTTCAATGTAAACTGAAGAAAAAAACACTTGAGAAACAGTGATGTATTCATCAACCTATTGGGTTGTCGGAAAAGTCATGGCGTATTTTAGCCGTGTTTTGCAAAGGTCATTTATTGATAGAAAGAACAAAGATCAATCAATGATATAATGCCCGTTTTGTTCGATAACCTTTTGCCATCTTTCAGTGAGCTGCAGAACGCCTCGTTCATAGAAGGACCTGTCTTTCATGGCGAAAAACTTTTCAAGGTGCTGATAAACAGCCTCATCTGAACTGAATGTTATACCACGCAAGGACTATTGAAGAGAACGAAACAAGTGGAAGTCTCACGGTGTAAGGTCAGGCGAGTATGCTGGATGTGGCAACATATCACACATAAGCTCTAATAATTTTTGGCGGGTGATCAAACTTGTGTATGGTCTCGCGTTGTCGTGATGGAACACAACACCTTTATGATGAACGAGCTCTGTACGTTTCTGGATGATGGATTCGTTCAAACTCTCCAATTGCCGACAGTACACATTCGAATTGATTGTTTGGTTCCGTGGTAGGAGCTCGAAAAACATGACACCTTTAAAATTCCACCACACTGAGACCAGAACCTTCCGCTGATGAATGTCTGCTTTGGACGTTGTTTTAGGCGAAGCAGCACGTCCGGACCAAGACCGTTTGCGCAGCGCAATGTTGTGGACAATCCACTTTTTTTCACCCGTTATCAGTCGCTTCAAAAAAGGATCGTTTTCCTCACGTTTAATGAGATATCGCAGATGTTTTTACGCGCCGTCAATTGAGCTTCTTTGAGTTCATGAGGAACTCGCACATCGAGCTTGCTTACGTAACCCAGCTTCTTCAGGTGGTCGTGAAAGCTTGAATGATGGATGTGCAATGTGTCTGCAATCTCTCGTGTCGTGTAAAATGGGTTTGACTCAATCAATGCCTTGATTTGGTCGCCATCAACTTCGGTTAGCCACCCGGATCGAGGAGCATCGTTGAGGTTAAAAACAACGGCACTGAATTTTGCGAACCACCGCCGGCACTGACGTTCTTGTACAGCTTTATCACCGTACACGTTACGCAACTTTTCACAAGCCTGACGCGCGTACTTCCCTTTACGGAAGTAAAACAGTAAAATATGGTGAAAATGCACAGTTTGGTCTTCCATCTTCAACTTGATGTCAAATCTCTGCAAATCAACCAAATCGCTCACTATTCCGTTTAGACTGCAGCTAGAACTGACACCTGTCGAATGCCATAGCGATAACAGAGCTGCACATGACTCTAGTACTTCCAAAACCGCCATGGGGGGCCAAAATGCGTCATGATTTTTCCGACAACCGAATAGAAGAAAACCCCAACCCAGGGTGTCCGAATAATGACTGTGCACTAAATGTACAAATTGCAGTAATTTAATTATAAAGAATTTTGAATGGGATTACAGTAGATGTGACAAACCACGTGGAAGTGTTCTGTGTCTGGTATACTTCATGTATTTCTACCCCGAGGTGCGCGCAGCTCTCATTCCCAGCAATAGGCATTCCCGAGCGCTTGGTCGACGAAGGAAGAGGTATCGATTGATCACTCGTCTCGGTACATGGAAAATGGCTGTTGATGGTTGAACAGAGAGTGTTTTTGAAGGAACATGTCTTTCTGCAAGACGAGAAGTACACGATCGAAGTGCAAATATAGTTCGCTAGGAGGTCTTGTGATGCAGACGTCCCCCGCTGTAATGCGGTACGTTAGCTCATAGCGAAGTTTTGGGAAACTGGCCCTGTTCTGGATGCCCCCACCCCCGTAGGTCATCCACGGCAGATGTAACCGGACAGATAGCGACGAAAGGTATATAGAGGAGTCCACACAAGACCGTGAGACGACAGTCACAACAAGCTAATCTGCCGAAGAGTACAGCCTACGATATCTTGGAAATGAAGTTACGTTACCACCCGTACAAAGTGTCTGTCGTGTATCAGCACGGCAGACACAAAGAAACAGACCACGAGTCACGTGTTCGGTTATGTAAGTTTTTTTAAGAATTCCTTAAAGAAAAAGACATTCTGGACGTGACCTTCTTTAGATATGGGGTATAGTTCCACCTGTCCAGGCATATCAACACCCAAAACACTCGTCTGTGGGATACTTACACATTCGAGTCACATTATTATGACCATCTCTTACTTCTGTCGTCAACAGAAGGTGACGACAGAAGTAAGAGATGGTGCGTGAGGGCCGATCGACACGCTACAGTGGAGAAAATCACTGGCCGAATGATACCAGTGGGCTACCGGAAGTGTGTCAAAAACAACAGTTCAGCGAACCTTGCCGCGTATGCGGCGCCGATGCAGACGGATGGTCACTGCACTTATGCTAAGGAAGGTGCATCGGCAGAAAAGGTTTATATTTGCGTGGCAGTACCGGAATTGGAACTCCGCTGATTGGAAAAGGATTGCTTTCTCCGATGAGTCATGTTTTCTGCTCATCGATCGGATGGACGTTGGCGTATACGGCGGAAAACATCGGAGATCAAACCCTCTTCATCCATTGCTGGAAGACCACAAGCTGGTGGTTTCAGCGTTATGGTCTGGGGAATGTTTTCTTGGCGTTCTGTGGGTCCACGCATACCTGTGGAAGGCAATATGGACCAAATTTGTTATGAACCCATCCTTGCAGACCACGTACACCCATACATGCTGATTATCTTTACTGGGTTGGATTGAATCATCCATTACGACAAAGCGACGTGTTACGCAGCTAGAAATCTCCGGGAGTTGTTGCAAAAGCACGATGAAAACTTAAAAGTTCTTCCTTGGCCCCCTATTTCGCCAGATTTTAACCCTATTGAGCATCTATGGGTCCACCTCGATCGCCTTGTTAAATCTATGGCTGCTCCACCACGTACCCACGAGAAGCTGTCAGATAAATGCAGTCAGCATGGCTCCACACTAGGATGGAGCGAAAAACCCTTTATTTTATTTAAAACGTCACCATGTGTAATATTTGCGATTGTATTACTGAAATGACACCCCGAAATATGAATGACATTAATTCGATATCTTAGGCTTTCCCAATAACCTCGAAGTTCGAAAGTTATAGGGAAAATGTTTTAAAAACACCTGCTTTCTCCATTTTGTAAATATAAAAAATACTGTTTCGCCATGTTATTTAATATCACCTTTGAGTGTATAAACACGGGTAAAAATTCAACTGACATGAGTTAATTACTTAGGCTTCCCCAGATCCCTTAAAGTATGTAATTTGTCGCCAAAAATGGCATGGTAAGTTGCGTAAGCATTAAGTTCGACAACAGCCTTATTGTTAATAATTTAGGCTTAGCATTAAGAATCCCCCCCTTCTCATACTTTTCTGGAAATTTTGTGTTGATTTCCAGAAGCATAGCTTGCTGTTTTGCGCTCTCATTTGTTTTTGTTACATTCTTTACCTCACCGCAGCCCCTCCCTCACAGCGGAGCTCTGCGAACTCGCTGAGTCATCTCATCACAGTCACACAGATCCTTTTGGGAGAGAGTGTTGGCGGATTTGCGTCATAATGATGCAACAGTTTCTTTTACACCTAGTGACGTTGATTGAAGCGTACCGGCATTTTCGTTTTGTCTTTCAACGACTTAAGATGGCTGAAATAGGAAATAAAGCTGATTGCCCTATCCTCGAGTGTTATAAGGCGATGCATGAAGATGTGTCGCCTACGTACGAAGATGTAATGCGCCATTACTACTTTGTGAGGAAACCTCTTAGGCAGGAAGGTGCAAATTATGAGCCTGTGCAACAGAAATAGCAAGTATTGTCTCTGACAAAGTGCTAAGTATATGGAAGAAAGCATCTCTTCCGACATCGCTCCACAAATCAGTTGTAAAGCGTATTACTGCACACAACACTGAAATTCAAAAACTTAAAAAACACGCTGCAAGAATGAATGAAACCTACGGAAAAAAGGCTGAACAATTTCGTGCAAATTCGCAACGTATCGTTGCACTTGCTCATGCAAGTGCAAATGTTTTAGAACCTGAAAATGCAGCTCTGCAAAAAAGAGACCCGTGAAAGAGAGAGACTTTCTAATGGACCAGAAAACAAACAGAAGAATAATAGTAGGTGGGCTTGATGCAAAAACCACTAGTGTACTGAAGAAAAGATCAGCTCGAAAGAGTGATAGGGAAGAACATGTCAGTAGGAAATGGCATCACTGAAATTGGCCCTGTGAGTCGAAGATGATCCTTCAGAAGAGCATACAAATAGTAATTTTGCAGGAAAACCAGACGAGCTGGGTCCTAATCAGTTGTTGGCCTCGGAGAAAGATTGCGATTTCACTCCCGCAGCTCTTCAAAACTTAGGTGTCAAATGACACTGTCTGGATTTTCTAGAAAGTGCGATAGGCGAGGGATCAGCAATCAAGCGGCAGCTGATTTTGCGTCGGCGTTGCTTCATGGTGTACATGAACCGTTTCAGTCGAAAGAATGTAATGTGTTTGTTATTGACCGGCATAAAGTACGACGAGAAAGGAAAATGACCCATCAAACAATTCAAGATGAGGTAAACTTGACTGGTCGCAAGATTGTAGCTCTATTTTTGGACGGAAGAAGGGATGAAATTCTTACTAATACACAAACAGAGGATGGCAAGTGATACAAGTGAAAAGAATGGGAGGAGCATATTACACTTGTTGAAGAACCAGATTCGGTCTATTTGGGACATTTTGCACCGAACAGCAAGAGTGCAAAGGAAATTCCTGACGGTATCTTCAGCTTATTGGAATAGAAGGCCTTTGACTTGCCGGCGTTAGTCTTTATTGGAAGTGACAGGGAAGTGACTAATACCGGCACAAATGCAGGTATAATTAGGCGTCTTGAAGAGAAGCTCAATTCTCCCGTACACTAGATTATATGTCAACTTCATTTTAATGAACTGCCTTTACGCCACCTCACTGAAGTACTCGAGGGGAAAACATCAGGTCCAAGAGGATTTAGTGCATTGATTGGAAAGCGCCTGAAGACGTGCGCAAACCTTCCTATCGTTAATTTCCAGAAAATTGAATTTTCGCTTCAGTCCGACATTAACTCATTAACTTTATTTGTGGGAAATTTGTAAGGAAGTCTCTGCAGGTAATTGCCTACAAGATCTGGCAAATCGGTATCCTGGAACACTTGCACATTCCCTTTGGCGGACATTCGCAAATCGTATTCTGCGTTTGTATGTTGGAACTAGTGAACAACATAATAACTTTTCTCATTAGCCAACCTTCATAATGAAAGTAAATGCACCATCGTGGTTCATGATCAAATGTAACGGTACCTGTAAAGATGGTCGAAGAAATTTGCAGCTTTTCATATCTCGGTTTCAGTATCTTCCAGATAATTTAAAGGATATTGTAAAAAGAGTCGTCCAAGACAACGCGTATTTTGCCCATGCAGAAAACTTGCTCGCTGTAATGTTGTTTGACGACAGAAAGTATGTCCGTAAGCTTTGCTGTTCGACGCATCATGAAGGCCAGGAAATCTTCTGAACAAACAACTACCAGGTATCCACCTCCAGCTTCGTAGTCCGAACCAAACAATCAGGACGGTGGTAAGCTTCTGCAGGTTTTCACCAGACGTATACGCTACCAATCGTGGAGAAACAACTTGAAGCACGATTTATCAGACCAGATGACACGTTCTCAGTCTTTAGCATCCCAGTTTTTTCACCACCTTGCACGTTTTGTTGCATCGATGTTGGTAATCAGAGATTTGTGGATTGCAGCACAACCATAAATACCAAAACGGTGGAGCTCCCGATGAGCTGCCATAAGGAAACGGAAATATACCAACTTGTGGTCAACTCTGCTATTGTTTGCTGCGCTGTGTGCGTCCGCTCATTTTGTTCAATCCGATCCAGCGTTCGGCAATTCCTATCTGACATATTTTTATTGCGTCTACAATTTTTACCTTTTGGAGGCAGCGCCATGTTAGTTATATTTTTGATACAGTTTCTAGATTTACACCTGCTATTTCTGCAGTTCTAGTTAGTGAAGCTGTGACGTACTATAGAGGTGAAACCCTGTGCCAAGACGACAAATCTTCAACGAGACATTCTGTCTGCGTAGCTCCGTTGGGAAAGCGACTTACTCCGAAGAGACGGGTACGGATTCGATGCTCGTCATGGACAAACGTGTGTTTTCACATTGGTGCCCGATTGTATAAAATGGATCCACTGGCCGTTGGGTTCTTCAAAAAATGTGTGATGTTCGTTCCACACATTGTTTGGATTTAATGACAAATTTCCTACTTCTCTTCAAAGAAAAAACGATTAAGATGGAGATGATGTGACGAACTACAGAGGTGTAAACATGTGTCAAGACGACAAATCTTCAGGGAGAAATTATGTCAACGTAGCTCATTTGGGAGAGCGACTTACTCCGGAGTGAGGGTACACGGATTCGGTGGGCAAATTTGTGTTTTCACAAAGCTTCTGCAAGCCAAGGACCTTTTGAGTTTATGGAGATATGGCATTGTCGACAGTTACTACACCGAACTGGAGTAGCTGACTGTGCAAGTGCTACCTGATAGCCGAGATTGTGCTGCACAAACTTGTATATTTCACATCGCCTGTTACATTGCCCCGGTGTTTTGTTAACATCGCATTGCGTATACGCCAGTCTCAGTCGGTGTTACTATTGATTTAACGAGTCCCTGTAGCAGAAACACTATAACTTGTGTATACATTCTGTTTCATTTCTAGAGAAATTAAATCGAAATTAAATGGTTTTCGTCACCACAGAACTGCGAGTCATAAAATGCACCATGTAGGGTATGCAGAAAAGTTCGAGAAGTTTTTTGCATTGCACTAGTAAGAAGCATTATTGTGACTGCTAATTCAATGCCTCCTCTGAGGTTGCTAATTCTTTTCAGTCAACAGGGAGGTAGGTTCTATGATAACTACTATTTTTTTTTGCTTCAGGGTTCGAAGATCTTCATGATCATCAAGACTAAAAGGCGTGTGCTTCATTTAAGACCACTGATTTCACAATTCACTGATTTCACGGTTATCTATTATCCAGCACTCAAGCCTAGGTACATCTCGGTTGGTGCGGCAGTAGCCTACACATTTGTCTACGCGTCCACCTGGAAAGCTTTATTATTTACAAAAGGTCCGAATATAAACCTAATTGTCGTACATAACTAGTATCAATATTAACACAAGGAATTAGTTTGTTTCTGAAATTCTGTGTGTTGCTATTTTTAATTATTATATCCGCTCTAATACGCTTTGACTCAAGTATTGTTTCTTAAATCATGTATTCAGTATAATGTGAAGTAACGTATATTCTATGTTAACTTTCCTTTTGGGTTTCGTTTTCTATGTAAAATTCAGTTCGTTCTCTTAGACATTTTCAAATCTTAACGTTATGTCTTTTCCTTCAAACGAGAATGATGTTGGCAACACTGAGATCGGAACAACAATGACGTATGTGTGACCGGAAAAGAGCGATAGATAAAAAGGTAATGCAGCGGTTGCTTACGGGAATGGATGTTATACTGCGATTGGATGTAAATCAGTGATACTGTATTGAGTATGCCAATAAACCGGATATGAACGTGGAGTACGAACCACGCCAAGAAAATAAACGTATTTGTAAGTACTACAATTGACCTCTTTCTTGTATAACGTATGGGTACCTTCTAATATTACATTGACTTAAGCTCACATAACGTAATTACTGACGTAAGGACTAATTTACAGCGGAAAGGCAAATTACGTTATAGTGGTGTTAAAAATGTATTTTTGGCCGCCCCGGTGGCGCAGTGGTCTAAGCAATGGCCTCTGATCATTCGTCCGAAAGCGGTCCGGGTTCGAATCCCGGTCAGGCATGGATGTTGTGTTTGTCTTACGGCACTGGCTCTCTCTCTTCCCCGGAACCAGTGGCCCTAAATTAGGGACGGGCGACTGCCCTTAGCCCATTGAGTTGCGCGCGGCGGTCGTTAAACCTCAAATAAAAAAATGTATTTTCTTGCAACACTTCCTTTGCATGCGTTGCCTTCGACTTCTCTACACAAGAGAAAACATAATGGAATAGACGACTCCCTTAAAGTGAAAACCCATATAACGAAATTAAAGTCAATTCCTAATAAAAATCGCATTAAGGTAATTAATTTTTAATTTCAATACAACATAATTCGTTCCGATGAAAATGTCGTTAGGACGAAAACATATATTCATATTTCCGAGCAATATGATCACTTACAACGATATTTACAAGGCTGGAGAAAATGTTTAATTCGGATTCCAGAGCCCTTTTGATAAAAGAAACGAACATCCTTCCTAGGCAAATTTTGTAAAAGGTGACTTGATCCAGTTTGGGGGTGACAGGAATGTCACACAGCAACTTCAACCAGACTTATCGCTCAGTCTTTTCGTATACTCGTTTGTTCCTTACGTTTTTTCCTTGCTCGATTTTGGAAATGATTGCGTTAGAAAGCAATTCTCGTTGAAAGAAAAGAAAAAAACAAATCAACGATAAAATTGATTCGGGAGTGAATGATTGATCGATGAAGTTGATTCTGGAGTGCGTAGATGAAATGGTATGGAATTGTCCTATCATTCCAATCGAGGCTAGTTTTAAAGATCGAAGTCATAACGTAACCCTTTTTCGTGTGCGTGATTGGTGTTACGCTATGTCTAAAACCATGACTCAGGAAATGTGAAACTAAATGAGAATATGATGCAATAGTTCCTAATTAAGATTTTACGGCCAGACGAAACATATGCAGAAGTCAAACTTACGATAACCTTTAATTGGTCCAGCACGAATGATGACATCCACAATATAGCACTGCTATTATCACAATTCACGTATCTCTTAACAGCGATCTAATATCTCCACCACACACACATACACTAAGCAACTGCTGAATCGTCCTTTTTGTCTATCGTTATTATCACATTCATACGTCCCTCACTCTGACTTCAATTGTGTTGTCAACCTCATTCTTGTGAGAAAGAAGATATCACGTTTAGTTTGGAAAGTGTAAAGCAGAACAAACTCAAATTTACATAGGAAAAGGAATTAAAAATCAAAGTTATTTTAGAATATACGTCGCAAGGGGAAGAACTGAAAGTAACAATATCATTTGACAATTCTGTTACTTAAATTCATGTTAATTTTACATTATAATGATTAACATTTCTTAAATTAAATTTGTTGATAAGAAATTTTTAAAAGAAATTCATATATATATATATTTCGAAATTTCTTGGTAAACTTTCCAGTCCATTTTTTTACGAAACTTTGTTAGAACAAAATTATTCCGTGATCTCGTGCATTTCTTCCTTACGGGATTGGATGTCACCTGTTTCCTATTCTTTTCTCGAGGTTTTACGACCACCACGAGAAACTCTGAGTACTAGAAGCAGTCGAACATCTCTAATATGTGGCTAATGGAAAGTGAGAGAGACAGCACCGTCAAGCAAGCATACAACTTAAGACTCGTACTGAACTCGAACAATGATTTATCTCATCCAATAGTAAGAAGCCAATTTCAAAGACCTTTGAGCTACGGAACGCAAATCCATCGGACATCCTCTGGTTTTCATAACTCCAATCCGATGCAATCTATTGCTTTAGTTTTAAGAAAATTCAGCCAGCTGTTTTCTCTAATACCACACTAGTTTTCTATCTATCTATCTATCTATCTATCTATCTATCTATCTATCTATCTATCTATCTATCTATCTATCTATCTATCTATCTATCTATCTATCTATCTATCTATCTATCTATCTATCTATCTATCTATCTATCTATCTATCTATCTATCTATCTATCTATCTATCTATCTATCTATCTATCTATCTATCTATCTATCTATCTATCTATCTATCTATCTATCTATCTATCTATCTATCTATCTATCTATCTATCTATCTATCTATCTATCTATCTATCTATCTATCTATCTATCTATCTATCTATCTATCTATCTATCTATCTATCTATCTATCTATCTATCTATCTATCTATCTATCTATCTATCTATCTATCTATCTATCTATCTATCTATCTATCTATCTATCTATCTATCTATCTATCTATCTATCTATCTATCTATCTATCTATCTATCTATCTATCTATCTATCTATCTATCTATCTATCTATCTATCTATCTATCTATCTATCTATCTATCTATCTATCTATCTATCTATCTATCTATCTATCTATCTATCTATCTATCTATCTATCTATCTATCTATCTATCTATCTATCTATCTATCTATCTATCTATCTATCTATCTATCTATCTATCTATCTATCTATCTATCTATCTATCTATCTATCTATCTATCTATCTATCTATCTATCTATCTATCTATCTATCTATCTATCTATCTATCTATCTATCTATCTATCTATCTATCTATCTATCTATCTATCTATCTATCTATCTATCTATCTATCTATCTATCTATCTATCTATCAATCAAAATAATTATTTAAAGGAATTTTAAAAAGGTTATGGAATGCTTTTGTTTCTATTATGCCCTTATCAGCTATTGATTACTTTGTAAGCGAGGCTACTAATTAATATTCTGTCAATTATTTTATCGCAATATTATTCGAAAATTATTGCAACGACATTGTTTGATTTGTCTCTTGTTGTTTAATTTTCTAGTTGTTTTGTATGTGATAACTTGACTTCTATGGGAAAAAATTAAATCCTTACTATTGTTAGTTTTTATGTTAGGTTATCGTTGATACTCTAAGAACCTTTTACTTCCATGCTGCAAAAGGTCCTATAGAAACAACATAAGAAGCAACTGTTTTATTAATGCATATTTTTAAAATTTCTACATCATTGTGGAAAACCTTTGTTTGTATATATTTCCTGAGGACGTAAATTTAAATATCGGTATCAGAACATTCCTAAATGAGAAATGCAATTTTTCTAGCTTTGGATCAGAATGAAGTTCCTATCTTTTGGGGTTTTTTTTCTACCAAGATCGTTCCATTCGTCGAATTTACATAGATATCCGTTTCCTATAAAAATTACAGCAATGTTTTTCACTTCATCGTTTGATTTCTTTAGCTTCTGGTGATTTTTATACACTTGTTATTAAACCTCACAAAGGATTACAAGCATTTTCTTTTCTTACGATCTTATCCCACATGGTATTATTTTCTCATCTTACAAAAATACATTATTCCCACTTTCATTCTGAATATATTCATTCATCTCCAATTCTTTCATTTGTGTCTCTACATCATTCATTTCTTCGTGTTATAAAGATACTCCTTTTATTCAAATTCCAAACCGAATATACTGATTGTCTGTCCTTTCTCTTCCCTTCCATCATCTTTACCCTTTTAATGCTTATTTGAGATATTGGAATTTCTTTGACTCTCACTTTATTTTCCTCCATTTGCTAGGGACTTTGTCTCGCATCTTTAAGTAACTGCAGAAATCATGGGCTAGTTAAAAATGTTCTTTTTATGGATAACAAGATTATTTTTATATATTTGTTTCATTTATCCATCAAACGCTCTTCATTCTTTTTTTACTATCTTTACTCCGCTACCTCAGTTGCCGCCTATCCATTGTTCATCACAACAGCTGCAATAACCGAGAGCACAAGAGGCATAATATTTCCCCATAATGAGAAAAAAAATGATGCATTGGTTTAGAAATAATGGAGATAATGTCAACGCCATGCCATAAAAAAGCAGATGATTACGGTTGATCCTCCAGGGCACTTTCGCTAATGGAGAAAATATTAGAATATGTAGTAGCAGCTATTACACGTAAGGAGCAATTGGAATGGGAACTGAAATGTCAGGGACACAAAATATTCTCAAATTCGTGTAATAAACTGTCATTTGAATCTTCTGATGTGCTGAGGAAATTAATGTAATGACACAGCAAAAACGTCTCTTTAAATTGAGCGCAACTCAAAATACTTCCGAAAGATTGTAACAGCAGTTCTAACGCAATATCCTTACCATCTTAATATCGTTGAAGTTAATTCATTTATTCTTTTAATTGCCTTCAAAATGTTCTAGAATCTTTACGATAATACTTCTAGTCAAATAATATTAAATCGAAATGTAATTAAACTGAATTCAGTAAATATGTATTTGGATGTATGCCACTTCATCTGGTAAATTTAAGCATTTCGTCTAGATAAAACAGCAGAAAAATTTTATATGAAGGTTATGCGGAGGATAAAAAAACTTTGAAAACAGGAACTTTAAATAAAGTGCTTAAAACACCGAAAATATATCATCGAAAAATAATTTAATGATTGCGCTCAAATTGCGGGGCTACTTTCTGTAGGATAAGAAACTTTCTTCTGGTTTCAGTCCAAAAATTGAAACAACGAGTGTTGCGCCAAGTTATCCGGGGTAACGAGCAAGACCTTTTGAATTGCTTTTGTCAGGAAAAAAGTAATTGAAAGCAGAAATTTAGAAAATAAAGTAATCGAAACTGAGAATGCATTTACGCCAACCAAAGAAAACCTGCCCATAATCTAAAATATGCAACGTAAACGGTGTTCTTCATAGAGCATTGAACTTGTTACGAAACAAAAACTATCCATAATTTAAAATACGCAATGAAAGGTGTGTTTCTTCATATAGTATTGAGTCTGTTACAAAAATCTGCCACTGTAAGTAAGCAGTTCTTTCATAGGGTATTGAGTCTGTAACAAAAAAAACGTGCCTATAATAAAAAATGCGCAATGTAAGCAGTGTTCTTCATACAATATTGAGATTGTAAAAATAAGCCCGCCCGTGACTTTAAATGCGGAATATAAGCAGTATCCTTCATAGAGTGTTGAGTCTGTAAAAAAAAAAACATGCCCATAATAAAAAATGCGCAGAGTAAGCAGTGTTCTGCATACAACATTGAGCTGTTCTGCATACAACAAAAATAGTTGCCCATGGTTTTAAATGCGCAATGTAATAAGTGTTTTTCATACAATAATAATCTTGCAACAAAAAAAAACCTGCCAAGGACGTTTAGTGCGCAATGTAAGAAGTATTCTTCATAGAGTATTCGGTCTGTAACCAACAAACCTGCCCATTATTTAAAATATGCAATGTAAGCAATGTTCTTCGTAGAACATTGAGTTTGTTACGAAAAAGCTACACATAATTTAAAATGCGTAATGTAAGCAGTGTTCCTCATAAAGTACTGATCCTGTTACCAAAGAACCTGCCCATAATAAAAAATGTACTGATCCTGTTACCAAAGAACCTGCCCATAATTAAAAATGTGCAATGTAAGTAGTGTTCAAAATACAATATTGAGATTGTAACAAAAAATCCTACCCATGATTTGAAGTGCTCAATATAAGCACTATTTTTCGTAGAGCATTGAGCTTGCTGGAAAAAAAACTACCCATAATTTAAAATGAGCAATGTAAGCAGTTCTTTCATAGTGTATTAAGTCCGTAACAAAAAAGCCTGTCAATAATTAAAAATGCGCAATGTAAGTAGTGTTTTTCATAGAATATTGAGATTGTAACAAACAATCCTGCCCATGATTTGAAGAGCGAAATGTAAGCAGTATTCTTCATAGAGTGTTGAGTCTTTATCAACAGACGTGCCCATAATTTAAAATGTGCTGTGCAAGCATTATCCTTCATAAAGTATTGAGTTTGTAACAAAAACACCTGCCATGGTTTAAAATGCGCATTGATCTTGTAACAAAAAGCATGCCCATGATGTACAATGTACGCAGTGTTCTTAATACAATATTGATCTGTGACAAAAACAAAACCTGCTCATGATGTAAAGTGCGCAATGTGAGCAGTATTATTCATAGTGTTGAGCTTGCTAGGAAAAGAACTACTCATAATTTAAAATAAGCAATGTAAGCAGTTCTTTCACAGTGTATTGAGTTCCTAAATAAAACAACAATACCTTAATTTAAAATGCGCTGTATAAGCAGTATGTTTCATAGAAATCAGCGTGTTACAAAAAAACATTTCTCATAATTTAAAATGCGCAATCTAAGCAGTGTTTTACATAGAGTATCGAGCAGGTTACAAAAGTGAAGACTGCCCATAATTTGAATGAGCAATACGCGATGCGTTCTTCATAAAAAAAGCCTACATATATTTTAGAATCAGCAAGATAAGCTGTGTTCTTAACAGAGTATTGAGCCTGTTTAAAAACAGCAACAACGAAAAACAACAAGAAAGGTGACACGGATTTCTCTGATGTAAAGAAAGCATCTTTTAGATGATTTCCGACACGATACTTTTTCTTCAAAAAACATGTACTTTTTCTCCAAAAAATTCTGTATTTGACGACAGAATTTTTTGGAGAAAAAGTACACCAAAAAAGTGAACGCATTTACACCTCCCAAATACTTCAGTGCATCATGTTGAATGCACAGTGCAAATAGTAGTCTTTATAATATATTAAACCAGTTCCAAAAAGATAAAAGACGGGTTTCTACACAATTGGTAAAACACCCACAAACATAATAGCTGCTTTCGGCGATTAGCGGCTGAAATATGTGATATCAAAATTTACAAATTATGCACAAGTCATTTCTGACAAAGAAAGGCATCCACGGCAATAGAGGAATTTCAAAATCGGGTTCTTAGAAACGAGACTACGGTTCCACGTATGGTACAAATGGAAATGAACACTTACATTTCCTTCTAAAACAGATCTGTGTTACAAAAATTGACAAATAAATTAAACATATTCCTCTCCAGGAACGTTATACGTAGCAAACATAACTTTTTAAATCGACTATTTAGCAGCAGAGATACTATTAGGGGGATTTACGATTGACTCTCCTCAACGGTTACGCCGCTAACTCAACCCTTACCCTTTAACCAGTGGCCCTAAGTTAAAGACGGGCGACTGCTTATAGTCCATGGAGTTGCTCAAAGTAGTCGTTAAAACGCAAACAAAAAGCTACTTCTTTACTCTCCCCTTCTCTCTTCGCGAACTCCGCGAGGCGTTCGCTACTCTCAATCCTCATGCCGCTCCTGGACCTGACGGATTTCCTCTGTCTTTTTATCGTGCTTTTCTACCGTGCCTTCTGCCTTTTCTGTCTGCGTGTTTCTCGTCTGCTTTTTCCTCTCCTGCGTTACCGCCCGACTTTACTTTGGCACACATCATCCTCCTTCCTAAGAAGGGTGACCTCTTGGATCTTGGAAACTGGCGCCCTCTCTCTATCCTAAACACTGACTATAAGTTCTATACAAAACTCTTATCACGTCGCCTTAATTCTGTTCTCTCTTTCGTTATTTCTCCCGACCAGACATACACTGTGCCTGGTCGGACTATTTCCACTAACGTTTCTCTTCTCCTTCATCTTCACTTCCTCGCTTGTTCTTTTGATGAACCTTTTGCCTTTCTCAATCTGGATCAAAAGTCCGCTTTTGATAACGTTTCTCACTTTTATCTCTATGCTGTCCTTTCACAATTTGGCTTTCCTCCTGCCTTTTCTTCCGCACTCTTGGCCCTTTATCAGGGCGCCAGTTTCCATGTTCGAGCGGCCACATTTCTAACCGCTCCAATTCCGTTTAAGCGAGGCATCCGGCAAGGATGTCGGCTCTCCGGCCAGCTATTCGCTCTCGCTTTTGAGCCTTTCCTGTTAGCAGCCCGAAGATCACTCCTGGATGTTCTACCGCCGACAGTGGCTTTTCACCGCCTATGCTGATGATGTGACCTTTTGCGTCCGGGATGAATCTCAATTTGATCGCCTGTATTCTGTATATCAACAGTATGTTGCAATATCTGGAGCTGCGCTGAATGCCACTAAAAGTACTGGCTTATGGTGCGGGGCTTGGGCTGCCTGCACCGATGCTCCTTGGGGTGCGCAGTGGACAGCCACTACACAGAAAATCCTCGGTGCGTATGTTGGATTGCCCTTGGCTTCTGCATCCGCCACCTGGACTGCTCTTCTTCCCCGGATACAACGGACTGCTGCCTACTGGAGTAAGGCCCGCCCTTTCACATCGTTCCGTCAACGAGCAGCCGTTGTTCGTCGACAACTTATCTCCCTATGCGAATACTCTTGGATGTTGACGGTTGTGCCCGTGTCACAAATGATGACCATCACTCGCCTCTCAACTTCCGTCATCTGGTCTTCACATCACTGGGTTAAACCTGCCACGCTTCATCTGCCAGCCTCATTAGGTGGCATCCAGCTACCTGATCCAGCTGTCCTTTATAAAACACATCACATTATTCATTTCATTCGCCTTGCCACTTCAACTGTTCCGTCCCTTACCACTACCTTGAATGTTCTAGCTTCTTCCCGTGACCCATCTTTCACCTTCCTACTGTTTCTGAAGATGGATGCATACTCTCTTCTCCCGTCCCACGTCCCTCCTGTCCGGCGAGAGGGTCTTTCTCTCTTTCGTTCGCTTCCGCTTCTCCGTTCATTTCCTTCTTCAACCCTTGATCTCCTAGATGAATCTCTCTTCTTCTCTTCTCGTATTCACCCTCCTAACCTCCCTTACTTTTACTTTCCTCATTGGATCCGCTCTGGTGTGATAACTGTCCGTTCTCTCGTAACTTCTGATCTAACCTGGAGACCTCTTTCTTCCCTATTTCTATCTCCAACCATTACTCTTGCTAACGAATATCTTCTCCTTTGCACAGCGCTTTGGAGCCTCTTTCCACTCCTCGCTTCACCTGATGGTCTCTTCTCGGTCCCCTCCGCTCTTCTTTCTCTACCGTTCTTTCTCCACATTCGTAGCTCCCCGGTTCTAGTTACTTCTATCTCCTCCTCTTCTCTTTATTGGCTTCTTCTTTCCCCTCCCGCACTTCCACTTTCTCTGCATTCTGCTCCTCCTTCTCTTCTCCCCGCCATCTGGACAGCCTCTACCTCTCCCCTTTCCTCCCCTCTTGAACTCAATGATGTCCATTGGCAATTTCTTCACCTTCGTCTCCCCGCCCCATCAGTACTATTTCGCATGACTCTTCTCACCTCTCCACAATGCTCCTTTTGCCCTGAAGTCAGCGACGTCCAACATCAATACCTATTCTGCCCCGTTCTCCTGCCAGTCCTAAACACAGCATTTCGTCTTGCTGATCGAATTTGTGCTCGATCGTTACCCTTTCTTGCATATGCTTGGCTACTCCAAACAAAGCATCTACCTACTCACTTGCCTCCTGTGTGTCGTTACATTTTTCTTCTTGTGAAGTTCACTGTCTATGCTTTCCATCTTCAACAACGCTTCCCTGCACTTATTCCACCTCCTCAGGAGGCAAGTGCTATCATTCGGAGACGCTTCCTAGCACGGTTAACCACTCGCCTCCAAATGGAGCACTCTCGTGCTGCCTCAACAAACACCGATAGCGTTTTTCAATCCACCTGAGCCCAAACGGCTGGGTGGTTCCATATCCACAATTTGCAGTTACATGTCAACATATAAGTGGGAATTTTGTTGTCGCCCACGTTCACTGTAACAAATCATGTTTTTCGTATTAATTTTGGTGCTTCGCTATTTGTGATTATTCTGTTTTATGTGCCATTGGAGATAGCTCACCATGTTTCCCATGTTCTCTTCGATATTGTTGGATTTTATGTTGTTGTATATAATTCTTCCTTCTGCACAGTTTACTGCCCACGTAATGTCCCCTTCATTATGTTGAATATATTTATAAAATATTAGTCACTGTGTGTATAATTTAATGTAACAAGATGCCCTTCTGAGTACATTTAGCGTTATTTCCCCTTGTCACTGAATACTTCTGTACATATGTTGTAAATTTTGAATGTAGCATCACTGTTGCATTTCTGTTTCCTGAGAAGCTGCCCTTCTGGGTATGTTTAGCGGCTTTCTTCCTTGTCACTGTATTGTTCTGAACATATGATATGAAACTTGTGCATTGCATTACTGTTCGATTTCTGTTTTTTGTAAAGTTGCTCTCCTGGGTCCGTTTAGCATATTTCTCTCTTGTCACTGCATAATTCTGTACATATGATTAGTATTTCTGCTTCTCTTTTTCTACCATTACTGTCATATCTCCAAATACTGTTGCACCTGTTAGTTCCTTCTCACCCATGGTCTTTTATGTGAATTAGTACCTTGTGCATGTGTAATCTTTAGTATGGTAGTAATGCTTAATTGGAATTTGTGCATAGTATAGAATCATGTCTTTTCCTGACTACAATTCTGTAGGTAAGCATTTTCATTTGTATCGCTCGTGCTTTATTGTCTGCCTCTCCTTCGCCCTACGTGGCGAAATAATTTTATGATTTTAACAATATTTTGTTTTACGTTTCACTGGAACTTTCCAGCTGATGTATATACCACTGTATTTATTGGCAGATTCCATTGTCATGTACATAGAAATGTTATTTTACTGAAGAATAAAAGCAATTTTGAAGTGTGAAAACACACATTTGTCCGTGACGATGATCTAAACCACAACCCCCACTCACTCCGGAGCAAGTTCCTCTCCCAGCAAAGCTACACTGACATAATGTATCGCTGCAGATTTGTTGTCTTGACACGTGCTTTACCTCCGTAGTACGTCACAAAGCAACAAAGAAAGCCTCCCATAACGGAGAAATTAAACATTGTTTAAAGGAGACACTGCGCGTAAATGCTTTACGCGGCGAGTGACGCCTCACTAGAAAACATTTTCTTCAGTTAGAGCTTTAGAAGCAAAGATGTCATTGTAAGTATTCTCAAAACAGAAAAATGCACGTATGCGCTCTATTGGGAAAGCATTTTTTCTTAAAATGCAAGATTATTACAAACAAAATAGACTGATTCAGCATTTTATAAAGCCAAAACTGTTTTGGATATTGTCAATCCCGTGTAAACCGTTTTGTAGCAAAACCCTTGAAGTTTGTTGCAGTAACTTACAGATGTGCAGTGTGTGCATCCTTAGTCACATGACATTTATCAACGCGGTAGTCGAATTCTTGCCAAACACGCGTTAACATATACTCATCAGCTCTAGAATTAGCTATTGTGATACGTTGTTTTAGAGCAGTTAAATTAAAAACAAGACCTTGTTTTTCATATAACCCCATAAAAAGTTCAGAGGGTGTTAGATCCGGACCTCATGGTGGCCAAGATATGAGTGATATGTTGTCTCCTGTTGCGCTGGTAATCCAGCGCAATTGGGTCTTGTCATCAAGATTATTTGTAACTTCTATGTGACAATGGGGTGGTGCTCCATCCTTTTAGAAAATAAAGTTGCCACTGTTTTCTTGCAGTTGAGACATCATCCAAATAATTAGCATATCCAGATATCATCCAAATAATTAGCGTATACAGATAGCTTCTGTTTGCAGCAAGTCACGTTCAGCCACTTCCAAAAAATCTGCCAAACAGTCAGTTGTGGAATTGTAACTCCTGACACACCATCGTTGTGGATTTCGATGGGCTTCGTGGCACGAACACGTTCCACTCGTTCATTACATACACGTGGTCTGACAGTCAAATAGATTTTACTTGTAGATGGGTGCCAAATTAATCAAGCAAGTAGACGTGCCTCAGAAAACTTGAAAAACACCTCGTCTGCATGATTAATTCACATCCATCTTCCCGCATCATCTATTTGATTGTAATTTACTTCTGAAAAGTTATTTCTTCAGGTGATTCGCCTTCTGCTCGCATATCACTAGGATGGAGGATTATATATGCTTCGATTTCCACGCAGCAAAGGGTTTCATCTGTCCAAAAACACACCCTTAGTTGCTTGGATGTTCCTTGTTCTGGGTAGTGCAACGGTGACATCTACTACTTCTTCTTCTTCTTAGCCTGATGACACCCACTGCAGCGTACGAGCGTCTCCCAGTCTTTTTCTTCTTCTTCTTAGCCTGATGACACCCACTGCAGGGTACGAACGTCCCCCAGTCATTTTCTTTTTCTTAGCCTGATGACACCCACTGCATGGTATAGACGTCTCCCAGTCTCTTTCAGCTTCCTCGATCCTTAGCCTTAGACCACCATTTAGCACCTCTAAATTTTTGAAGGCAATATCTCCATCTTATCCTCTGGCGCCCTTTTTGTCTCCTTCCATCTCTCGGTTGCCATTCTGTTATTCATCTTGTACATCTTTCATCTTTCAGTATTGCAACATATCCAGCCGATCTCCACTTTGATTCTTTTATTAGTTTTATAATATCTGTTATTCCTGTTCTTTCTCTTATAATTTCATTTCAAACTCTAGCTCAGCTCTTCTTGTTATTACTAACATTCTTCTCTCTAAGTTTCTTACCGATACCCTTATTTTTTTTACATTGTCGCTCTGTGATACTACATGTTTCACTAACATAAGTAAACACGGGGATAATACATGCCTTGAAGATTTTTTGAACCCAATAGAAGATCACCGGGTAAATGGTCTTTTAGTATCCAAAAGGCTCTATTACCTTGAATATATAATTATTCTATTGATTTCTCTTTCTCTTCTTTTTTAAAACTAAACCATTTCTATCAAAACCATTTCTATATCATTTTATGTATTGTTCATACATTTAGTATTTGCTGTGTTCATCGTCAGACCTCTTTTAAGACATTTCATCCATAAGTCCTTTATCATATTCTGCATTGTTTTATTGCTAGTTGCAAGGATGACTATGTCATCAGCAAATCTTAAGTGATTGAGGTACATTCCATTTATGTTTAGTCCCTTTCCTCCCTGCTTAAATTTCTGGAAATATCTTCTAACACAGAGTTAAATATTTTTTAATATATTGGATGTCCCTGTCTAACTCCTCTCTGTATCTTGAAAACTGATCCCAGGTTCTCCAACTTTATTGTTGCTGTTGCCTTGCTATATATTTTATTTATTAAACTGTCCGTAACGTATTCAAACGTAAATCGGGAAATGCAGATTCATTTTACGATGGGATTTTAAAATATTCTGAGGCATGTCTACTTTGCATACACGTGGTCTCTGGGTATCTACGTTTACGCAAACATTGTGGTGTTTCAAATTTCTTCCGCCAGTCGTAGATGTATTTTCTATTCCGCGGTAATTTCTTGAAACGTGTTCTAAACCTCCGTTGTGCAAAAGTAACAGAATTCGTCTTTGCTTAATTCAAGCTCACAGAAAGCCATCTCCACAGCATTTGTGACGGTGGAAACGTATAATCTTTTAAAGACGATATCTATGTGATAAAATCGTTACTATCAGCGATAGAACGATGCATTGTGAGTGTCAACATCTAACATAGTTTTAGTTTTATAAAATGTTGAAATGAGAAAATGTTGAAATGTGTACTTCACTTGCAGCAACCCTGTATTGTAAAATTCACGCCAATTATTAATCATCTTAACCTTTATCGAACGCTAAAAATAAAAAAAAACAAAGTCCTTATTTACAAGGAAAATAAAAAAAACATTTCCCGCCCTACCGGTGTCCCCATATATAGCTTCAAACAAACGCTATACATAACCTGGCATTCGCGGTAAAGGCTCTTGAGGAGTAAAAACAATTTTTGAATTTTTCGTTTTACAGCGATAGTGTAGAATACAATATATTTTGAATTTAATAACTAGGGTATTTACGTTCCCTAGTGGAAAAGTTGTAAACCTGTAAAAGGTAAAACGAATGAATCATCGTCTTCAGAATTCAGGCTTCCCACTCCAAAACGAATTTTTCCAAGTCGAACTAATGGATCCCTTAGGAGAGATCATCGAGGACATGGGCGGACGTGATAAAAAACACGAACCGGCAGCCTTATAAACCAGCGTCTAGTCGATGCCCCATGAAAGTGAAAAGCACCGGTCAACGCAAGAAATTGTACAGAGTGGCACGAATGCCGTTTAGACGTCAGAGACGTTGATTTGAGCAACTTACGGACTTTGAGAGAGGCCTGATCATCGGGGGGCTAAAAACCGTCGGGTGGTCGGCGTGCCGTATAGCCTGCCACGTGGATCGTTCTGCACACGGCTCTGGTTGCCCAGCACTGCCTACATCATGTCCAGACCTTCCATGGCCTGTCCGCTTTCCCGGACATGTCCCCTATCGAGCACGTGGGGGACCAGTTGGAACTCCAGCTGCCACCATGCCGCACTATGCGGGATTTGTAGCACACGGCCCAACACGTGTGGGCCAGTCTGCTGCAGGACAACATCAGGGGTTTGTTTGCCTCCATGATGGACCGTATTGTAGCATGTATCGCCGCACGAGGAGGTGCGACGCGCTATTGAAGATGACCGGACTGCGTGCTACAGATCCGTCTGTAATTGTCCTGCAGTTCTGTTTTTGCCATATGTGCATCATTGATCTGTGTCATTACGCCCGTAAAATTTCAGTTCAATCAGATGCTTCCTTCTTGGTGCGCAAATTTCATTGTCCGTGAGTGTATTATAACAGTAAAACATATGCGTTGAACGAAGTTCGCTACGATCATTAATTAGCAGATACACGTAATTTATCACGTAAAATTCAAGCTATTGTTATCGTTATCTTTTAAACAATTTAAGAATTTTCGTATTTCTGGGCGTTTAATGACGCTGCATATTTCCCATTTTTTGAACAGGCAGCACATCTTGCAGAACTTCATATAATTCTGCAGATTGATATAACCAGAGAAACGACTGCACCTGCGTCATTTCAATTCACTAGTATCATGAAAAGTGTTGGACAAAGGAATGCACCAATATCTCCCAAGGAGCAGTGGTAACATAAGCACACCAGTCAAGAAATTGGTCACCCCTAACAGAAATGGCAGTAGGAAGTTACCACTTGTACAAAGGGCGCCGTAATATCATTGTTGGGAGATAAATCGCACTGACGTGGTCTGCAGAATCATTTCTTTCTTGTGTAGTGGTGAAGAGCAACGTCTGTGTTGAATTTAGTCTGCAACATGGATCGTAAGACAGATGTGATTGAGTGGCAAAATGGAGCCATCGTGTTTGGCCGTGCCCACGGACAAAAAAAGAATGAAGTCGCCCATCTTGTTGATGCGCCAGAGGGTTTATAAACAATGGTATAGTTCACAGTCAACTGAAAATCGGCGACGTGACTGTCTGAAAAACGATTCTCACCAAGAGGAACCACCACCATGTTTCACGCCTAGGAACTTCAAATCGTTTCCAAACCAGTCACCAATTGCACCAGGGAGTGAATGAAAGCCCAGTTCAACCAGTTTCTGAAAAGACATTGCAACGAGACTTGCCTACGATGGACATCTGGAGCAGAGTACCACGGAAGAGGCTTCTTTTAACAGCAAGTCACAAAGTTGATATTGTTCATGGGTTCAGACGCACCAAAATGTTACTGTAGAGGATTAGAAACTAGTAATTGGGGCTGTTGAGTCTCGTTTTTGTTTGTACTCCTATGATGTGAGGCGACCAGTGCATCACAGACCCAATGAAGACTTTGATTATGATTGTGTCGAAGGTGTTCTTCAAATTGGAGGAAGTTCTGTGATGTTTTAGGGATGTTTTTCGTAACCCGAATTGTGCTCTCTCGTTGCAGTGACGATGAATTTGAACCAGCATGCGCACCTCCGCATTCTATATAACAAATTGTTGCCCTTTGCCCTACATCTTCAGGAGCTGCATCACATAGCCACTCCTGTCTTACAAGACGACATGGCTAAATGTGTGTCTGAGTGGCGCGACGAAAAATCAGCAACGCTGTCTCACATAGACTAGCCCACCGAATCCCCAGATTTAAATCATATTACAAAGCTGTGGGATCATTAGGAACAGAAGACAAAACGCCTGAATAGACACCACGTGATCTGGGCGAACGTCAGGACCAATTGACGCACGAGTGGCAGGCAAATCGATGTTTAATGCATCTAAAATTATGTGGAGTCTCTACCACACTGCCATCAATTACATAAAGTTTAATTAACTGATAGCGGTGTGTTAGAGAGCAATTACCATACCGCAAATATAAAGGTAAATCGATGTTTTATACATCTACAACTATGTGAATCTCTAAAAATCCACCATCAATTGCATAAATTTTATTGAACCTGTTTGAAAGCGCCTTTACTTATTTTGCATTTTGATATAGCAGAAACGTTTAGTAGTTAATTTGAATATTCTTACAACTTTAACTTCTATCATACTCTTCACTTCAGTGATAAAATACAACAAACATCATTTAATTTTACAGTGACGAATGAAAGCTCACGTTTCTAACTGAGGCCCCTTCCGTGTTTGAGAATGACAAACTTCATGATCTGATGTCAAGTGTTTTATTACGTCTGTTTGTTTGAAAAATATTTGGTGAGATGTGATCTTTAATTTTCAAGGAAATGTAAGGTACTCGTGATCGATAAATGATGGTGAAATAAAAGGGAATACCATCTTCGGATTTTTGCTTAGATCCAGTAAATTTATTTGGAAGCATTTCGCTGTCGATGTGCGAGAATTAATAAAAGCAATCTTCGAGTCTGAAAGGAAGAATGAAGCATTCCTTAGGCAGAGAGAACCGTGATTTTCCAACTAAGCTCAGACGAGATCTCTCTCTTTTCCTGATGATAACCCTCACACTAGAAGGATATCATGCTCCACTCTCATCTTTTATTGCAATCCCATGGTGCCCTCATATCATCCGGGGTATTAACACTTATAACGCTGATGCTGCAACCGAAAAGAC